>JAZKJV010011508.1:0-600000 GCA_037367405.1 Ottelia alismoides | reverse complement strand
GAGGCTGCACGTTCACAGATTCTGGCGGACTCAACTATTCCTCCCATGGAGGAGGCTTTTCATAGGTTGAGTAGGATTACTGTACCTTCTGCAGCCACTAGTCAGAATCCCTCAGCCATGGCAGCCAACAGGGGCCGTGGCTCTCATTACCAGGGCCGTGGACGTATTCCCCGTGGAAGGGGTGGCCGCACTAGGCCAACATGCTCATATTGTCACAGAATCGGCCATACTGAAGACACATGCTACTCAAAGCATGGATTTCCTGCATCTGCACGAGCCGCTGAGCAGATAGAGCCTCCTTCTCCTGCCTCACTGGATCAGCGCTTTGATGATCTGGTTGCCCGCCTCAGGGGTATTATCCCACCATCTGGCTCAGCACCGACGACAGAGAGTCATACGGATGTTTCTGCTTCTGCGTCTGCATCTACGAGTACTTCAGGTAGTACATTTGCACTACATAGTAGTAGATTGGATACATTGCCATGGATCATGGACTCAGGCGCTACACATCATCTATGTGGCGACCAGAGTCTACTTTCAGGATATACTCAGATTCCTCCAGGACGGACAGTAGTGATTGCCAATGGCACTCATTCTCCCATCATGGGTCAGGGGGAGATTAGATTGACATCATCTATGCAGCTCAAGAATGTTTTACATGCACCGCACTTTTCTATGAATCTATTGTCAATCAGCCAGATTACGAAGGATCTCCAATGTCGAGCTATTTTTGATTCATCTTCTTTGATTTTTCAGGACATCCGTACGGGCAACGTGATTGGTCATGGCTATGAGCAAGGAGGCCTCTATCGACTGAACCAGACCCCATTTGCTGGAATCACCTCTTCTCCCGTTGGACAAGCATCTCCTCTCCTGTGGCATCTGCGTCTAGGTCACCTACCGCTTCAGAAGTTGTGTCGTGTCTTACCTTATAGTCTTCCTCACGCATCTATCCAGTGTGAGGCGTGTCAGTTGGGAAAACATCACAGGTCGTCGTTTCCCAGTAGTCAAGGTCGGAGTAGTAACTCCAAATTTGAGTTGTTTCATGTTGATGTCTGGGGTCCAAGTCGTGTTCCCGATCATCAGGGACACAGGTATTATATTGTTTTTGTGGATGATTTCTCTAGAGCATCATGGGTATTTTTAATGAAAAATAAGTCTGAAGCTGGAAATATTATTATTCAATTTCTAAATGAGATTCAGAATGTTTTTTCCACAATGGTCAAATTTTTGAGAAGTGACAATGCCTTAGAATTGTGCACCAATAATCTAGCCAACTACTACACTTCTAAAGGAATTGTTCACCAAACATCCTGTGCCCATACGTCTCAACAAAATGGGGTTGCAGAGAGAAAACACCGTCATCTTCTTGATGTCACAAGGTCTCTTCTCATTCAGAGTCATGTTCCGTATTCCTACTGGGGTGATGCAGTTCTTACTGCATGTTATCTTATAAACCGTATGCCCTCGTCCGTCTTGAATGAACAGATTCCCTTCTCACTTATTTATCCTGACAAGGATCTGTTCACTCTTACCCCTCGTGTGTTTGGGTCTGTCGCATTTGTCCATCAGTTGTCACCCGGTTCTGACAAGCTCTCTTCTAGGGCTGTCAAGTGTGTCTTTGTGGGGTACTCCAGAACTCAGAAGGGGTACAAGTGTTTTGACCCTCTGCGTCGGCGGTATGTGATCAGTGCAGATGTTACATTCTTTGAATCCATCATGTATTTCTCTGACTCTGGGAACTTGCAGCCACCATCCATATCCCCTGATACTGTGTTCATGGCACCACCAACATCTCAACCACCACCACCACCACCACCACCGTCATCAATAGTACCTCCATTACCATTCCATTACACCCGGAGGCCGAATCAAGCTCATGGTTCTGACCAGTCAACTAGCCCGCCTATGGTATGTAATGAAAATATTAATGTTGATGGATCTGACGACATTTCTCAGCAGGGTACATTACAGGAGCACGGTGATACCACAGAGGACCTAAATGTACCAATCGCTCTACGCAAGTCGAAGAGAAGCTGTGTCCAGTATCCAGTATCAGCAGTAGTGTCGTTTGAGCGGCTCTCTGGACCATTCAGGACGTTTGCGTTGACACTTTCAGCTACAGCCATTCCACGGAACCATCATGATGCTATGCAAGATGCTAGATGGCGACTAGCAATGGAAGAAGAGATGGAGGCACTTCAGTCTAGAGGAACCTGGAGTTTGGTTCCTATACCTCCAGATGTTAGCCCGGTGAGTTGCAAATGGGTATTTACAGTTAAGCACAATGCAGATGGTTCCATTGACAGGTACAAGGCACGCCTTGTTGCTCGAGGCTTCACGCAGACATATGGGGTAGACTATCTAGACACCTTCTCCCCTGTGGCACGTCATTCTACTTTACGAATTCTGCTGTCTGTTGCGGTTGCAAAAGACTGGCCACTCTATCAACTGGACGTAAAGAATGCTTTTTTGTATGGAGACCTGCAGGAGGAAGTCTATATGCAACAGCCACCTGGGTTTGCTGTTGAGGGGGAGTGTTCCAAGGTTTGCAAATTGCATAAGGCCATCTATGGTCTTAAGCAGAGTCCCAGAGCATGGTTCCAGAAGCTTTCAGATCTCTTTGAGAAACAAGGATATAAACGTTCCAATGCTGATCATTCCTTGTTCGTGCAAAAGACTGCGAGAGGTATCATTGTAATCATGGTTTATGTTGATGATATCTTGATTACAGGTGATGATGAACGAGGCATTAAGCAAGCAAAGGAAAGGCTGGGGACTGAATTTGTCACCAAGGACTTGGGAGTCCTTAGATACTTCCTGGGGCTGGAATTTGCGAGAAATTCAGACGGATTAGTTATGACACAAAGGAAGTATGTCACGGATCTGCTGAGTGAGACAGGTATGCTAGGGTGTCGACCTGCTACGACACCAATGGACCCTAGCATGAAGCTGTATGATGATGACACAGAAGAGGTGGATCAAAGAAGGTACAGAGAACTGGTAGGAAAATCACTGTATGTTACTATCACTAGACCTGACATACAGTTTGCAGTGAGTCGTGTGAGCCAGTTCATGGAGCAACCACGCCAGGTCCATATGGATGCTATACACATGATTCTGAGATATCTAAAATCATCCCCAGGTGCAGGCTTGCTATTTAAGAAAGGAAAGGAGATTTCTGTTACAAGATGTGCGGATGCAGACTATGCAGGATGCCCCAAGGACAGGAAGTCCACATCAGGGTTTGCAGTCTACGTTGGAGATGCTCTAGTTTCGTGGAAGAGCAAGAAGCAGACAGTAGTAGCCAGATCTAGTGCTGAATCAGAATATAGGGCTATGGCCCAGGCGAGTACAGAAATGATGTGGGTAAAATCCTTACTTGCAGACCTATTCATTGATATACCTCTTCCTATGATGTTGGAATGTGACAATCAGGCTGCCTTGTTCATAGCAAATAACCCAGCTTTTCATGAGAGGACCAAGCATATTGAGGTCGACTGTCACTACATACGTGACATGATTCAGAAGGGGTTCATTGCTACATCTCACGTCTCATCAGAAAATCAGACTGTTGATATTTTCACCAAGGCATTATCTAAAGGTCCATTCCAGAAGTGTGCGTCCAAGCTGAGCATGATTGATATCTATGCTCCATCTTGAGGGGGAGTGTTGACGCATAGTGTTGACGCATAGAGTATTTTGTATCTCGTTGTTATTTTATTTTCGTGTTTGTCTTCTTATGTAATTTACCCATAGGCTACTCTCCTATATAAGAGAGCCTAGGGCTGTGGAATAGACTATCGCATTCACGTTTTCCAACAACATAAGTCTCCCAATGTTCAGGAAGGCGCTATGCGGTATTCAGTCGGAGGGGTTACTGCATAGAGAGTATGCGGTATGCGGGAGAGTATGCGGGGAGTATGCGGTTTTATGCGGTTTGGTATTTTTTATTATTAAAAATATAAATAAATATTTAATATTAAGGTAATATCCTCGATCGGGAGAGTATGCGGGGAGTATGCGGCTTTATACGGGAGAGTATGCGGTTTTATGCAGGGAGTATGCGGTTTTATGCGGGGATTATGCAGTTATGCGGGTGGGGCTATTTGGCTTTAGAATAAATAAAAAAAGTTCTATCAGAAAAGCGGCTGAGTATGCGGCCGCATAGAGGGTATACTCGGCAGAGTATGCGGGTCAACCCGCATACATGACCGTTTCATCATACTCGGAGCGGCAAGGCTACCGAGTACAAGTATGCGGCCGAGTATGCGGCTTACTCGGCCGTTTTTCTGAACACTGAAGTCTCCCCCGAGCCATTTTGATATGAAAACTCTATTTTTCTTGCATTTTAGCTCGTAAACTTTGTTTCTTGAATATCTTTCTCTTATGAACTCCATTTTTAGTGTGCAATATGTCATTTTGAAGCTTGTTCTGCGTTCTTTCATTCTGCATCTTTTGTAAACAGATCAGAATTGAATTTTTATTGAATATTATTTGAGGATTCCTTCTGATCATGCAGGCTTAAACTTGACATATTTGTTTACTTTTATTTTGAAAAAATTGAACAATTTCTACAGGAATAAAATAGAGGAGGCTTAATAAATTATCTTACTGATATGATTTAAGGATTATTTTAGTGAGTTGTGCATGGAATTTAGAAATTTAGTTTTCAAAGAAATACTAGGATATTGATCACGGTTATTGCAGGATCTGATACTTTGCTCTTCAAAGGATTTGAATTGTTAAATATTTCTTGAATAATCTAGTTATTTGATCTGTGAATTTCTTTTGAGGATATTAATTAATATTATATCACCACCATAGATCATGTTCTTCACCTCTCTTTCTATTATTTGCACTATTTTCATCTCTTTTCCTATACATTAATTTCTAACATAAAAATTATCATTACAATAAATTAATTATTAAGATTGATTTAGAACCACGTAATTAAAAACCGATGTTCCCTGAGTTCGATCTTGGTACACTTGCCAAGTTAAAATTATCCAAGCGTCGGAGCTTGCAGTAGGCAAAGCTCAAGCTTTAGGCATCGTTGTCGATCCCTCTAGCCGCAGCCCTAGGCAAGGCTACTTCCAGGTGGAGCTCCAATGGTCCAGGCGTATCCCTCCAGTTGGTGGTAAATCTACCATGCGGTGTCGCCCTCCTTCCCTCGATCTCCTCCCCGCAAGCTCCTTCCAGCAGACAGTGGCACCGGCACGTAATATCTGATCCTCCGCTCTAGGAGAAGGCTCCACATCTCTAGAAGACGACGCCCCATCGGGGACGACGGGTTTCGAGTGAAAGGGATTCCTACTAAGAACCCTAAATAAAGTCCAATTGGGCTGGGCTGCGATTGACAAAAAAAGGAGATGAAAAAAAAGGGGAAAGGGAGAGCATAAGTGGTTGATGCTCTGTGAGAAAAAAGGGGAAAACGGGGAGTCGAGTTTTTAGGCCCAAATTTGGGACGATAAAAAAAGGGGAGAGATGGGCGATTAGCATTATTGGGCCATGTTTAAATAAAAAAATGAAAAAGAAAAAGGATGCGCACAAAAAAATGTACGCGGAAAAAAATGATAAGTTGGCTATTTAAAAAAAGAGGAAAATAGCCGTAAAAAAATGGAAGATCGTAAAAATTCCGTACAAAAAATTAAAAATTTTGTGAGAAGAAAAGCCGAAGAAAAAATTGAGAACGACTTATTGGTTTTTGTTCCTCCCCATTGTTGGGTAAATTACATAAGATAGACACGAGAAAAATAAAATAACAGAAACAGTACATCATAACATAGAAATATCTCTACACTCCCCCTCAAGACGGAGCATAGATATCGATCATGCTCAGCTTCGATGAGCACTTCTGAAATGGTGTCAGGAGCAATGCCTTACTAAAGATATATGTTGTTTGTTCTCCTGAACTAACATGAGAGGTAGAAATCAAACCCTTCTAGATCATATCTCTAGTATAATGGCAATCCACCTCAATATGCTTGGTTCTTTCATGGAATGCAGGATTATTTGCAATGAATAAAGCAGCATGATTATCACAATGTAGCTGCATGGGAAGAGGTACGTCTATGTGCAAATCTGCTAACACTGCTTGCACCCACATCCTTTCTGTGCTTACTTGATAGCCATGTATTCTGATTCAGCACTTGATCTAGCCACCACCGTTTGCTTCTTGCTTCTCCAAGACACAAGAGAACTACCCACAAACACAACAAAGCCTGAAGTAGACTTTCTGTCCTTGGGGCATCCTGCATAGTTTGCATCCGCTCCCTTCCTGAATAATAATACTTCACCTGGAGAAGATTTTAAATATCTCAAAATCATGTATATACCATCCATACGAACCTGTCGGGGCTGCTCCATGAACTGACTCACCTGACTCACTGCAAAGGAGATATCGGGTCTAGTAATAGTGATATAAAGGAGCTTTCCAACCATCTCTCTATATCTTCTTATGTCAACCTCCTCTGTATCATCATCATAAAACTTCATACTAGGATCCATTGGTGTACTAGATGGTCGACACCCAATCATACCTGTCTCAGCAAGCGTGTTTGTAATATATTTCCTGTGGGTCATCACAAGACCCTACGCATTCTTAGCAAATTCCAACCCTAAGAAGTACCTTAGATTACCAAGATCCTTGGTAACAAAGTGACGGCCCAGAATTCTTTTGCCATCTTTACCCCTTTCACATCATTTCATGTAACAAGTATGCCATCCACATATACCATAATGACAACGGTACCTTTAGGTGTTTTTTGCACAAAGAGTGAATGGTCTGCATTTGACCTCTTGAAACCTTGCCTCTCAATCAGATCTGAGAGCTTCTGAAACCATGCCCTTGGACTTTGCCTAAGGCCATATATTGCCTTATGTAATCTACACACCTGCTGACACTCCCCCTCAGCAGCAAATCCAGATGGATGCTGCATATAAACCTCCTCCTGTAGATCACCATACAAAAAGGTATTTTTAATATCTAGCTGAAACAGAGGCCAATCACGTATCACAGCAACTGTAAGAAGTACACGGAGAGTAGAGTATCGAGCCATTGGAGAAAACGTATCCAAGTAATCAATTCCGTAAGTCAGAGTAAATCCCTGTGCTATTAATCGTGCCTTGAAGCGATCTAGGTTGCCATCTGGACGATATTTGATAGTAAACGCCCACTTACAACTGACAATAGACGCTCTAGGAGGTGGTGATACCAAACTCTAGGTACCATGTGATCGCAGTGCAGCCATTTCCTCTTCCATAGCTAAACGCCAGCGGCCATCCTTCAAGGCCTCCTGATGATTTCGTGGAATGTCCACGGCAGATAGAGCCACTGCAAATCTCTGAAAGTCCCATGTTAGGCGGTGAAAGGAAACCTGAGAAGCAAGGGGATAAGAAGCGCAAGACCGCTTCTGCTTTCGAACAGCAATATGTATATCCAGATCATTAGGCACCTCATGCATCTGTGAGCTATCCCCCTACAATGAACTCTGTACAAATAAATCTCCAGACCCATCATTAGAAACAATGTTATCAGAACAAACCTGGAGCCTAGTAACCGATGAGCATGGATCATGAGCAAAGCAGTCCGACGAGTATAGAATTTAGGTAATGGTGGAACAATAAGAGGTAGTGGAGGAGGTGGTGGAGGAGGAGGTGGTGGAGGTGGTGGTGGTGGTGACTGACTCACAGGTGGTGGAGGCACGTAGAACCCCTCATCAGACTCTGACGAAGCCAACCTGTCACATGTAGGAGAGAAATACATGACAAACTCAAAAAATGTGACATCTTCATTAATATAGTATTTCCTGCGCAACGGATTATAACACCTATATTCCTTCTGGGTCCTCGAGTACTCAACAAACACACATTTGAAAATTCTAGGAGAGAGCTTGTCAATACCTGGAAGCAATTGGTGGACAAAAGCTACAGAACCAAACACACGAGGAGTGAGCGAGGACAATTCTTTCTCAGGGGAAAGCGATTCACCCACGACAGACGACGGCATGCGGTTGACCAAGTAGCATGCTGTGATAACGGCATCGGCCCAGAACGAATGTGGGGCATGACTCTGAATGAGAAGAGTCCGAGTGACATCGAGTAAATGACGATGTTTCCTTTTTGCAACACCATTCTGTTGAGAAGTGTCACCACAAGATGTTTGATGGATAATACCACGGGATGAAAGAAAGTGGGACAAAGCACGAGTACAGAATTCCAAAACATTATCAGTTCACACAATTTTCACAGAGGTAGAGAAAACATTTTGTACTTCATTGATAAAAATTTTTATTACATCCCCAGCTTCAGATTTATTTTTCAGAAGAAATATCCAAGACAAGCAAGAAAAATCATCCACAGCTACCAGATAAAAACGGTATCCTTGGTAATCAGGAACGTGACTCGGACCCCAAAGATCAATATGAAATAAATCAAAAGGGGAGCTACTGCTCCGACTCTGACGACTAGGAAAGGCAGAACGACGATGCTTTTCCAACTGACATGCCTCACACTAGAAAGAAGACCCTGGTGAAATCTGAGGCAACATACGACACAACTTCTGAAGAGGGAGGTGACCAAACCGCAGGTGCAAGGTATGAGGAGAAGCATGTCATGTTGCAAACGAGGAAGCACCAGCATAGGGAGTTCGAACAAGACGATAAAGACCACCCTGCTCACGGCCACACCCAATCACTTTGCCCGTAAGGATATCCTGAAAAACAAGAGATGATGGATCAAAAATAGCTCTACAATGCAAATCTTTTGTAATCTGACTAATGGATAACAAATTCATAGAGAAATCAGGGGCATATAACACAATCTGTAGACGTATGGAAGGTGTCAAACATATCTCCCCCTGACCAGTAATTGGGAAATGTGTCTCATCTGCAATAAGAGTTCTTCCTGGTGGAACATGACTATAAGATATAAGCTGATCTTTGTCTCCGCATAAATGGTGTGTAGCCCCAGAATCCATAATCAAATCAGTAATCTCAGAACCATGACAGGATGTAAGAGCAAAAATATTACTTGAGGTACTGGTCGTGGCAGACGTACTGGCAGACGCAGAGGCAACAACATTTGATTGACCACCAAAAGAGGAAGAAGTAGGGGGCATGATCTCCCACAGTCTAGCAACAAGGTCATCAAATCTCTGATCAGAAGAAGAAGCAACATGAGGTTCAACATACTCTGCAACACGGGCTGAAGCCGGAAAACCATGCTTCGAATAACATGTGTCCTCTGTATGGCCTGATCGATGACAGTACAGACATGGCTGACGAAGGCAACCTCCTCTACTACGAGGTCCATGTCCATGTGAAAACGAAGATCCTCCTCGACCTCGAGAGACTGCCATAGCCGAAGAAGACTAGCTAGCGATTGCAGATGGAACAGTAATCCTGCTAAGTCTGTGGAATGCTTCCTCCATTGGAGGAATAGTGGCATCCGCAAGAATCTGGGAGCGAGCAGCATCATACTTTGGATCAAGGGCTGCTAGGAATACACCGAGCATGGTAGCATTTCTGTATGTCTTTTGCTGCTCTGGAGTCTCCGTAAGGATGTATACTATGAATGAAGAGGGCATTCGTTCTATTTCACTGTGAATATGTCATGCTGAAGTTGGAGGATTTTGTCTCGTTCCTAGCTTGAGAAAATGTTGATGGGAGAATATCGCACATCGCCTTAACAGTAGGTTGATGTAGTACATCATTGGCGATCTCGGTCGTTAATGTACCAGAGAGCCAAACTTTGGCATATCCAGTCTTCTCCAACGGTTCATCCTCGGTAAGAATATGCTTCTTACCACTCGACTTCACAAGGCTCATAAACTGTATAGCTCGGAGCTCATAGTTTGTTCCGTCCATTTTAACAATAGGCGATGTACCTCTGAACGCGTCGGTAGATGGAACATCACCTTACTTTCTGACATGTCGCTGATGGAGAAATACTAGGAACTGAAGACCTGCGAAGATAGTTGTCTACACGGACATGTGGGGATTTGGTTGCACGTGTAGACTCGGACTGCAACCAACCCCATCAATGAGACGAAGACTGCGCGAGAGGAGATGCTGAATCATGCGTAGACGGACAAAGTCACACCGTTTGGCGTACTTCGTGCACAGAGCACTTATCCACATGGTGTGGCGAGCCAGAGTTCTCTAGGTGGAGACTCATTTTCAGTTGCAGTGACTCTAACAGGCGCACTACAGAGCACACGCTCTCCGACGAGGAGATTCAGTTTGACTCACACTCCAGCATATTTGTTCCTCCTCACATGTACGGCATGAGAAACAATGTCCTCAACAGCAACTGACAATTGTGTATGTGTTGAGTTGATATTGTCCATAGTGTGATGTCGCGTGAGTTTGAGATTTCTTTTTGTTTGTCCAAGCTGAGCATTACATGCTCCATCTTGAGGGAAAGTGTTGGAGCATGTTGAGTATGCATCACTTATGTGGGACATCCATTTGTTTAGTCCCACATCTACCAGTTGCGGGATGTGGAGATTCAGTGAGGATTATATAAAAAGCCCCGCACCCTCTGTATTCAGTGAGAAAGTCAATAGACAAATTGGCCCTTTGATGCATTCTCTCGTGGTTTCATTCCGCTCCTTAGGGAGTAGGGTTCCACATAAAATTTTGTGTTCTTCATTGTTCTTTATCCTTTATTTTTGTTATGTTTCCCCGCATTCCAAGTTTTCTACAATATCTATGGCCAATTCTTTGGTGATGAATCATAAAATTAAAAGCTGTAAAGTCAAGCGGTTGACTCGGATCCGTGTGAAATTGAGTATTCCATATTCACTCATGTTCGGTTAGATGATGACTCCATATTAAAAATCCTCCCAAAGTCCGTCTTTAATCAATTCAAGCTCGGACAACTCAAACAGACGAGGGTAATCGTTCAACTGTCAGATCGATCTACCAAAAGATCAAGAGGAATTGTTTTAGTCGTCGTAAATTTCCGATATGACAAACACGGAATGGACTTTATTGTCCTTGAGATTGAGCACCACGGAGAGTTGTTTAAGTCTCCTATCATTTTAGGAAAACCATTCTTAGTCTCCGTTAAGGCAATTATCAATTATGAGACTCAAGACATAAGACTCCCGAACTCGGGACACAATGAACAAACCCTCAATGACATGGTCTGCTCTGAGGAAACCCAGCAAACCACCGACAATCGTGACCAGGAGAAGACCACTTCACACGATTGCCTCTCCTCATGAACGAAATACAGACACAAATCCTATAAGAGACACCTAATGAGATGATTGTGGAGCCAACAAATAAAGACATCACGAGAAAGATTCCAAACCACAAGGGGTATTGTTAGAAAATAGAAATATGGAAGCATATCAGAATAAAATGATAGACAAATATTAAAAACCAAGATTTTAACGTGGAACCCTAATCCCTAAGGAGCGGGATGAAACCACGAGATAATGCCTCAATGAGATGATGTATGCATTGCACTTTCTCAGTGGATATATGGGGTGTAGGGCTTCTTATATAGCCCCCATTGAGTCTCCACATCCTACAGTTAGTATATGTGGGATTAAACCATTGGATATGCTACCATTTACTCAAGTGACGCACATAAACAAATACTCTAACACTCCCCCTTAAGCTGGAGCGTACAATGCTCAACTTGGACAAACAGAAAGAAATCTCAACTCACGCTACATGACACTACAAATAATATCAACTCAATGCGCACAACTATCGGTTGTTGTTGAAGACGTTGCTTCTCATGCCGTGCAGGTGAGGAGGACCAAACGGGATGGAGTGTGAGTCAAATTGAATCTCTTCGTCAGATAGCATGTGCTTTGTATTGCGCATGTCAGAGTCACTGCAACTGAAAAAGAGTCTCCTCGTCGGAGTACTCTGGTTTGCCACAATATGTGGACAACTGCTCCATCTTTGAAAGGGCTGAACTGAAAAGCTGTGGAGTGCAATCCTCGTAGGAGTCTATGGTCGTTGGAAAATGGAGTCTGAAAAGTCTCCTTGTCGGAGAACTGGGTCTCTCCCATCTTACTCAGAGAATGGTACTCTACTCTGGAGTCCCTATGAAACCACATGAAAACCCTATCCCACATGGTATAGGGAATGGGATCTCTACTCTGAAGTCCCTATGGATCACATGAAAACTCTGATCGACAAAAAAAGAATGAAGGGGACCTCAACACAATGATGGCAAACATGTGCAACATCTTAAAAAGACCGCATACATGTGCGTGTCTGAAACTGAGGACTTGGAATCTAAACATCGAATCAAAACAAATGTAGAGTCTGAAATCTGAATGGTATAGAATCTGACCTGTGACTCTATACAATACTCTGCCTTTCTTCCATACTTGTCAGAAAACGTTGATATCGATCAAGTTGGGAGAATACAATAAATCGGGGAAAACATGGATCACATTTGCATTTCTTTTTTTTACGGCTCCTCTTTTTTACAAAAAAAATTAAGCCCTTTCGACTTCATTTTTTCATGACTTTTTTTCAAACTACGTACAGCTTTTCTGTGTACGCGCCTTTTTCTCTCTCCTTTTTTTGTTTTTTTAACAAAGAAATTATGGTCCAATTGGACTAAAGTAATGTGGCCCCATTAGGCCTACAGAACTAGGAACCACTCTTCTCTCTCTTTCTTTCTTCTTCTTTTTTTCTTTTTTTTGTTTTTGAAAATGATATAGGAACTAAAAAAATGCTCATTTGATGGGCTCCTTCTACCCTTTTTTAAACCCCCCACCTTTATTTGTTATCATGTTGGGCCAAAATAAGCCCATATACAGCCCCCACTCCTTTCATTTAGGGTTCCCAATAGTGGGAGCCTCGATCTAAGACTTGTGTTGCCTGGAGTCTGATTGAGGAAGGGCCGCCGCCATAGATTTTGAGAGAAGGGGGTGCAGCCGCATGCACGAGATCAAAAAAGCGCAAAAACGGGGAGATCTCGCCGCCTCATGCGAGAGGAAGAGGATGCCGATAGGAGATCTGGATCGTGATGGAGGAGATCAAGAGGTCATCATTGCCTTGGAGAACTTGCTCAGGTCTGGGCAGTGCTGCCTGGAGTATGATTAAGGAAGGGTCGCCATAAATTTCGGGAGAAGGAGGGTGCACCCGCATGCGGATCAAAGAAGCGCAAAAAGGGGAGATCTCGTCACCTCATGTGAGAGAAAGAGGATGCCGACAGGAGATCTAGATCACGATGGAGGAGATCAAGAGGCCACCACCACCTTGGAGAACTTGCTTCGGTCTAGGCGGTTGATGAATCCGTGATTCATCACTCTAAAAACTGAAAATAGAACCTTGTTCCCGAGTATTTAAATGCATATCTCCACTTATATTGCATAATTAGCATTCATGCATGTGTAAATAATATCTGCATTTTAGCATTCATATTTGCATTAAATAACAAGCCGAATTCACTTGTAAATATCCACTTGTATATTGGCCAAAATCACATATTTGTATATATTTTATACTAGCCTCAAATCCAATACAACCAACTCCATAGTGTATATATATTACTAACACTAATAAAGGGAAAATATCATAAAAATACTAACTTGTAAAATTGTTTACTAAAACCCAAGTCCAAGTTTGAATCTTAAAATGCGAATACATCTCTCATACAGTGTCAGATTTAGGTCTACTCACTTTTAAAGTAATATACATTCAAAGACCTTCAAAACAAGACTAATTTCATGAAAATCAGAGAGCGTATGTGAAACTTGGGTTTTGGGCCCCTATTGTATATTGTACATATTGACCAAAATGCCCTTCTATTTTGTCTTTTTATTTTCTTAGTTATTAAAAATCCTTAAAAAATTAGACTAAATTTTAAATATTCCTTTCATATTTTCTCTATTTTTATCTCGATCTCTTATTTTAAAAAATGACAAAAAATTAACAAAATAAAAATCGTAGTGTTTTTATACCCGTGAAAATGCTCACAAAAATATTTCTTCCTTCATTTGACCTCATCTCCATTTTTTGTCAACATGAAACTTGTAAATCTCATCGGGATCTACAACTTTCATGTTTTGAGTTTTTTCCAAATTCGATCTCCTTCTCCATCATAATTCACTTTCTTTGTTGGAATAACCTGATTGGGCCATGTGGCGCTTTCTGGTTGCACCACGTGGCCCGCTCTCTTTGTGCCACCCGCCCTCTTTTCTCGGTCGTTCGATCACCTTCCTTCCCTTCCATCACAGTCGCTCCTTCCCGCTTCAAACCTCACCTCTTCGATCAACCCCCTGATCACATATCCTTCGTCCGCTAGTGCCTCCCTCCCAACCCGCCACGTGTCGCATTCTGCACCGTCCGATCTCCTCCAAGATCTTCAATCCCCGCCGTTGAATCCCGCAACTGATCTCCACCATCCGATGGATCTCCAGATGGCATCCAGTCCGTCCGCTCCCGCCTCAACCTTCTTGCGACACATGGCGAGATCCTAGCCCGCGATCGTGTTAACCCTGGATCTAATCAAAGCCGTATTTGGGCACCCCTCTCATGGTTGTTGGATCGCGAGATCCAACGACCAAGACCTCGTCTTTCTCCTCCGTTCGCCCCTTCTCTCCCACGAGAACCTCCTCATACCACCCACCAGAACCTCTTTGTGGGCAACCCAGATGACTTCTCAATACTTCTTGGCGGCGGCGACATTATGGATTTCGAAGCGAACCCTAGTCTCATTTGAAGAAAATAGGAACGAGGGTTGCCCTTCTTTTATTTGCAAGCCCGGTAAGTTTGTTGTGCTTTAAAAATGGAAGCTGAGGGGGAAATCTGCGATGGGCTATTGTATTAAAGATCTTTTGGGCCCAACTGTGGGCCACAGTTTTTTAAAAAAAAAGGAAAAAAATAAAGTGGACCAAAGTATGAAAAAAAGAAAGGAGCAAGTATTTTGTGCCCATGTTGGGCTGTAGTTTTTTAAAAGAGAAAAAAGGGGGAGGCTGATCCAAAAAAAGAACCATATTTAAAAAACAAATATCTAAGAAAAAAATTGGACATCTACAAAAAAAGGAAAGGAATTTTCTTTGAAAAAAAAGGCAGTCGTACAAAAAGAAGTCGTAAGAAAAAATAGCCAAGAAAAAAATGAAAGAGAAGAGGCGATTATGCATGTCTTATTTTTTATTTCTCTCAACTTGATGATCCATTCTCTTATTCTATCAAGCACAGGAGAAAGAAGGAATAAGAGAGGGCACATTTCTTCTTCTTGAGATGTATCTACAGGACTTCTGTCCGTCCATGACTGATAGACCGACACTCCAGGCTACTACTACTTCAATCGTCTTCACCGAGTATCGACTACTTCGTCAGGGTATCTCTATCTCCGACTACTACTCCGCGCTAGACTTTCTTCTTCTACAACAACTCTTTTCCAAGCACGACTTGGTATCATTGCGACTACTACAGGCGCGATAGAGGTACATCCCAGTGATCGAATGAGATATTCTACCAACAGCAGTTCCTCAAACTAGGTGTCTCTATCCTCGTCTGAGCAGGGTGTCTCTATCCCTGTCTCTATCAGATGTATCGTTTGAAGATGCATTGTATATTTTCTTTTGTTGCAAACTGCGGCTTTCTCAGCTCCAGCTTGAGGTAGAGTGTTGGAGTATGTAATAGAGGGGGGGTAATTGGATCTCTCTAAGATCCAATTACCCCCACTCATGTTTAGTCCCACATGGATGAGCAACGAGATTCCGGTCTATATGTGGGGATATGTAAGAAACCCCACACCCCACGTACTGATTGAGAAACTTCAATAGAAGATCCAATCCTTTGAGACATTCTCCCGTGGTTTCATCCCGCGCCTTAGGGAGTAGGGTTCCATGTAAAACTCGAGTGTTCAATATTTTTTTTCTTCCTTGTTTATCGATTCGCGTCCGTCGTTCTAGATTTTGAGAGGTCTAAGATTAAACTCAAATACACAGCACTATTATGGTCTATTTGATGTAGGAGAGAGAGTTTTCCATCATGTACTAACACAGCTCTCAATAATTCATAACCTGCCCTAGGAGTTCTCAAGTATTCTCAAAAGTTAGATAACTAGGACACAGTAGATGCTTTTTTTGAAGTAGACATGCGAAATATCATATTAAACTCGTATATGTGACATGTGAAAGGAATGGAAGGAAATCTGTAATCCAATCACCCAATATATATATATATATGTATGTATGTATTCAACTATTAAATTTTACATGCAAAGTTACTTTACATTTCAGCAGAAGGAACTTTGATGCTATTTCCATTATGTTGAAGCCTTATAAATACAAGAATTAGATTCTAATTTTGGAGTCACAGCTCCTGTGTAAACAGGGGAAGAGACTTGGCTCTCTGTTGACTTCTCAAAATAGAAGTTATCTATTATTGTTACTGTTGACGCATATTAAGTAACTGTATCTCTTTGTTATTTCTTTTTCTTATTGTTCTCTTTATGTAATTTACCCATAGGCTACTCTCCTATATAAGAGAGCCTAGGGCTATGGAATAGAATCATCTCATTCATGTTTCCCAACATGGTATCAGAGCGACGGTCCTAGACCGGAGTTCTCGAAACCTAACCCTAACCCCACCCGCCGGCCTCTCTTCTCCCTCTCTCCCTCGAGTCGGCGCCGCCTAGCCGATCAGCCACCATCTCCGCGCAGGCGACGCCGCATCAACTCCAGCGCCTGTGCGCCTGTGCGCGCATCTCGCGCCTGTGCGCGCGCATCTTGCGCATCATCGGCGCCTCTGCGCGCATCGCGCACGCTCGCGCATAGCTTCGCACGCCTGTGTGTGCATCGCCGCACGCCTACGCGCATAAGTCTTGCGCCTCTACTCGCGCAGCACCGTGCGCACCATCCCCGTGCAACTGTGCGCACTATTACGTGCACAGTTGCGCGCTCCAGTGCGCGTGTGATTTTCCAGAAACGCGCCCCAGTGCGCGCGTGATACTCCAGGTGCGTGCGCGCGTGCCCCTCGCACGTGCTTACGTGCCCTAAGTCCCAAAACCCTAGGGCACAGATCCGGATCTATATGGGGTTAGTTGCTTGAAGTCTACACACGCAACTAATCCCGTTTATGTCACTGTAGACAAAGATTATTTCTCTTTCAGTCGCTCCAGTCTTCCGTTTCCAGTATGTCGGACAGCAAGGCAGATATCCCGTCTATTGGCGCATTTCGTGGTCCAGCGCCTATTGTCAAAATGGATGGTACGAACTATGAACTGTGGGCAATGCAGTTCATGAGCATGATGAAGTCTACAGGTAAGAAGCACATTCTTACCGAGCCAGAGCCTGCAGAGAAGACTGGAGTTCATGCCTCTTGGGAGGCTGATGATGCATATGCCAAGGTGTGGCTATCCGGTACATTGGCTATTGAAATTGCCAATGACATCTTACATCAACCCACGGCTAAAGACATGTGGGATATCCTGGCAGCAACGTATTCTCAGGCGAAAAATGAGACGAAGATCCTGCAGCTACAACATGACATATTCACAATAAAGCAGAACGGTCGTCCTTTACATTCTCTCTATACATCATTGAGAGGGATGTTTGAGAAGCTCTACAGCTTCATGCCTCTTACCGCCACGCCAGAACAGCAGAAGACATATAGGAATGCGACGATGGTGGGTGTGTTTCTCGCTGCACTTGATCCAGAATATGAGGCAGCACGTTCACAGATTTTGGCAGACTCGACTATTCCTCCCATGGAGGAGGCTTTTCACAGATTGAGTAGGATCACAGTACCTTCAGCAGCTGCGAGTCAGAATCCCTCAGCCATGGCGGCCAACAGAGGCCGTGGTTCTCATTACCAGGACCGTGGACGTACTCCCCGTGGAAGGGGTGGCCGCACTAGGCCAACATGCTCATATTGTCACCGAGTCGGACATACTGAAGATACATGCTACTCAAAGCATGGATTTCCTGCATCTGCACGAGCCGCTGAGCAGATAGAGCCCCCGTCTGCAGCTACACTGGATCAACGATTTGATGATCTGGTTGCCCATCTTAGGGGCATTATACCACCATCTGGCCCAGCACCGTCGACAGAGAATCATACTGATGCTGCTGCTTCTGCTTCTGCCTCTACGAGTACTTCAGGTAGTACACTTGCTCTCCACAGTAGTAGATCGGATACATTGCCATGGATCATGGACTCAGGCGCTACACATCATCTATGTGGCGACCAGAGTCTACTTACAGGATATACTCAGATTCCTCCAGGACGGACAGTAGTGATTGCCAATGGCACACATTCCCCTATCACGGGTCAGGGGGAGATTAGATTGAAATCCTCTATGCAGCTCAAGAATGTTTTGCATGCACCGCATTTTTCTATGAATATGTTATCGATTAGTCAGATTACGAAGGATCTCCATTGTCGAGCTATTTTTGATTCATCTTCCTTGATTTTTCAGGACATCCGTACGGGCAACGTGATTGGTCATGGCTATGAGCAAGGAGGCCTTTATCGTCTGAACCAGACCCCGTTTGCCGGAATCACAGCTTCTCCCGCAGAACAAGTATCTCCTCTCCTGTGGCATCTGCGTTTTGGTCATTTACCGCTTCAGAAGTTGCGTCTAGTCCTACCTTATAGTCTTTCTCACACACCTATCCAGTGTGAGGCATGTCAGTTGGGAAAACATCACAGGTCATCTTTTCCCAGTAGTCAAGGTCGGAGTAGTAACTCCAAGTTTGAGTTGTTTCATGTCGACGTCTGGGGTCCGAGTCGTGTTCCCGATCATCAGGGGCACAGATTTTATATTGTATTTGTGGATGATTTTTCTAGAGCATCATGGGTATTTCTAATGAAAAATAAGTCTGAAGCTGGAAATATTATTATTCACTTTCTAAATGAGATCCAGAATGTTTTTTCCACAACGGCCAAAATTATGAGAACTGACAATGCCTTAGAGTTGTGCACCAACAATCTAGCCAACTACTACTCCTCTAAAGGAATTGTTCACCAAACATCCTGCGCTCATACGTCTCAACAAAATGGGGTTGCAGAAAGAAAACACCGTCACCTACTTGATGTTACAAGGTCACTTCTCATTCAGAGTCATGTTCCGTATTCCTACTGGGGTGATGCAGTCCTTACTGCATGTTATCTTATAAATCGTATGCCCTCGTCTGTCGTGAATGAACAGGTTCCCTTTTCACTTATTTATCCGGACAAGGATCTGTTCATTCTTACTCCTCGTGTGTTTGGGTCTGTTGCTTTTGTCCATCAGTTGTTGCCTGGTTCTGACAAGCTCTCTCCTAGGGCTGTCAAGTGTGTCTTTGTGGGGTACTCCAGAACTCAAAAGGGGTACAAGTGTTTTGACCCTGTGCGTCGGCGGTATATGATCAGTGCAGATGTTACATTCTTTGAATCCATTATGTATTTTTCAGAATCCGGGAACATGCAGCCACCACCCATATCTCCTGATACCGTACTCATGGCACCACCAATATCACAACCGTCACCACCATTACCACCGCCACCACCGCCGCCACCTCCACCGCCATCAACAGTTTCCCCGTTACCATTCCATTACACCCGCAGGCCGCATCCAGCTCATGGTCCTGACCAGTCAACTAGCTCGCCTATGGTATGTAATGAAAATATTAATGTTGATGGATCTGACGACATTTCTCAGCAGGATGCATTACAGGAGCATGGTGCTACCACAGAGGATCTGGATGTTCCAATCGCTCTACGCAAGCCGAAGAGGAGTTGTGCCAAATATCCAGTATCAGCAGCTGTATCGTTTGAGAGGCTATCTGGACCCTTCAGGATGTTTGCATTGGCACTTTCAGCTACAGACATTCCACGGAACCACCATGAGGCTTTGCAGGATTCTAGATGGCGGCTAGCAATGGAGGAAGAGATGGCAGCTCTTCAGTCTAGAGGAACATGGAGTTTGGTTACTATACCTCCAGATGTCACCCCGGTGAGTTGCAAATGGGTGTTTACAGTTAAACACAATGCAGATGGCTCCATTGACAGGTACAAGGCACGCCTAGTCGCAAGGGGATTCACACAGACATACGGGGTAGATTACCTTGACACGTTCTCCCCTGTGGCGCGTCATTCCACTCTGCGGATCCTGTTATCAGTTGCAGTTACTAGAGACTGGCCACTCTATCAACTAGATGTGAAGAACGCATTTCTGTATGGAGACCTGCAGGAGGAAGTATACATGCAACAGCCACCAGGTTTTGCTGTTGAGGGGGAGTGTTCCAAGGTTTGCAGGTTACATAAGGCCATCTATGGCCTTAAGCAGAGCCCCAGAGCATGGTTCCAGAAGCTGTCAGACCTCTTTGAGAAACAAGGATATAAACGCTCCAATGCTGATCATTCCCTGTTTGTACAGAAGATGGCGAGAGGTATTATTGTAATCATGGTTTATGTTGACGATATCTTGATTACAGGTGATGATGACCAGGGTATTAAGCAGGCAAAGGAAAGGCTGGGGACCGAATTTGTCACCAAGGACCTGGGAGTCCTTAGATATTTTCTGGGGCTGGAATTCGCCAGAAATCCGGATGGTTTAGTCATGTCACAAAGGAAGTACGTTACAGATCTACTGAGTGAGACAGGTATGCTAGGGTGTCGACCTGCTACAACACCAATGGACCCTAGCATGAAGCTGTATGATGATGACACAGAGGAGGTGGACAGGAGAAGATATAGAGAATTGGTAGGCAAATTGTTATATGTCACGATCACTAGGCCAGATATATTATTTGCAGTGAGCCGTGTGAGCCAGTTCATGGAGCAGCCACGCCAGGTGCATATGGATGCAATACACATGATACTTAGATATCTCAAATCTTCTCCAGGTAAAGGTCTGCTATTCAAGAAAGGAAAGGGGATTTCTATCTCAGCATGCGCAGATGCAGACTATGCAGGATGTCCTAAGGATAGGAAGTCCACCTCAGGGTATGTTGTTTATGTAGGAGATGCTCTAGTCTCATGGAGGAGCAAGAAACAAACTGTGGTAGCTAGATCTAGTGCTGAATCCGAATATAGGGCTATGGCCCAGGCTACTACAGAGATGATGTGGGTGAAAGCGGTGCTGACAGATTTATGCTTAGATGTACCACTTCCTATGAACTTGGAGTGTGATAATCAGGCTGCCTTGTTTATTGCAAACAACCCTGCATTCCATGAACGGACCAAGCATATTGAGGTGGATTGTCACTTCATACGTGATATGATTCAGAAAGGATTCATTGCCACATCTCATGTTACCTCAGAGAACCAGACTGCAGATATATTCACCAAGGCATTGTTACGAGGTCCATTTCAGAAGTGTGCTTCCAAGCTGAGCATGATTGACATCTATGCTCCATCTTGAGGGGGAGTGTTGACGCATATTAAGTAACTGTATCTCTTTGTTATTTCTTTTTCTTGTTGTTCTCTTTATGTAATTTACCCATAGGCTACTCTCCTATATAAGAGAGCCTAGGGCTATGGAATAGAATCATCTCATTCATGTTTCCCAACAGTTACAGATAGCTCGATACCCCCCCACAATCCATGGAACTAGGTGACATCAGATTGAGTCAGACAAAGTTGTGATCGAATCTTCTGAAATGATATGCGAGGAAGTGGCTTAGTTAGGATATCAGCAAGCTGATCTTTTGTGGAAATGAATTTGATCTGAAGCTCCTTGTTGGCCACTCGCTCGCGTACAAAATGGAAATCAATTTCAATATGTTCCGTTCGAGCATGAAAGACTGGATTTGTTGCCAGGTAAGTTGCACCAATATTGTCACACCATAGAGTAGGAGTTGTGGATGAACAAACATGAAGTTCTTGAAGCAAAGACTGCAACCAAATGATTTCTGCAGCGGCATCAACGAGTGCTTTGTACTCTGATTCAGTAGAGGATTGTGAGACAATCCGTTGCTTTTTGGCTGACCATGTTATGAGATTCGAGCCTAGAAAAACTATCCACCAGATGATTTTCGATCATGTGTAGATCATGCCCAATCTGCATCAGAGAATGCATTGATGGTAAGAGCAGATTGAGTTGATAGTAATAAACCGTGAGTAATTATTCCCTTTAAGTAGCGAAGAATCCTCTTAACATGGTCCCAGTGTTGAGTTGTAGGATTGCTCATGAATTGACATGCTTTGTTGACAGCGAAGGAGATATCAGGCCTTGTCATCAGAAGATATTATAGAGCACCAACAGCCTGACGGTAGAGAGTAGGATCAAGGAATGGTTCTCCATTGGTTTTAAGATTAGCAACAGTGGCCATTGGTGTTTGTACTGGCTTGCAATCATTCATGTTCATTCTTTAAAGAAGATCTACAATATACTTTTGTTGTGAAAGAAGAAGACCAGTGTGATGTTTCTGTACCTCTATCCCAAGAAAGTAGTAAAGAAAACCAAGGTTGCGTAACTTGAATTCATTTCCAAGTTTGGTGATGAGAGACTTAATGTCGTCAGTGTTACTCCCAGTTATAATGATGTCATCCACATAAACAAGGACATATAGTAGTGTCCCCTGACTTGAAAGAATGAATAAGGAAATATCTGTCTTAGATGCTTGAAAGCCCATACACGTCAGGAAATCACTGAGTCGATTGAACCATGCACGTAGTGCTTGTTTCAATCCATAGAGTGATTTTTGGAGGTAACACACATGATCTGGATATTGCAGGTTTACGAATCCAGCTGGTTGTTCCATGTAAATAGTTTCTTCAAGAGTGCCATGAAAAAATGCATTACTAAAGAGGGCTAGAAGCCTAGAAGATTGGTGGAATGGATGGGGGTGATGAGATAGAGGAGATGTGTTCTGCTGCGTTGGGGTTGTGTGGTGGAAGAATGTTAGCCCGCTATCATACATGCAGGCTCTGATACCATTTCAGCAGAAGAAACTTTGATGCTATTTCTATTATGTTTGTTAAGAATGTAAGACCATGCTTTATTCTGTGAGGTCTAGGGGTCCTTATATAGGACTAAACCCTAGGGTGCTCAGAGGAGGATTTACATAAATACCCCTATGGGGTTACATCAGGAAACAATTGATAAGGAAACAGTGATACATAAGGAAATAGAGGTAAATGAGGGAACAATAATATATGGTATTCTATATGGTATTCTCTAACACTCCCCCTCAAGTTGGAGCATATCCATCAATCATGCCCAACTTGGAAGATATCCATAAAAGACGCTTCTTTGGTAATGCTTTAGTAAATACGTCTGCAAGTTGAAGATCTGTAGAGATATGTGGTGTGACAATCTGTCCTCCTCGTATTGCATCTCGGATGAAGTGACAGTCAACTTCGATGTGCTTTGTCCGTTCATGAAATACAGGATTGGTGGCAATATAGGTAGCAGACTTGTTATCACAGTATAGCGGTATAGGAGTAGTAGCAGGGAACCCAAGGTCTCGTAGAAAAGATACAAGCCACGTAATCTCACAAACAGCATGGGCCATTGCCCTATATTCTGCCTCTGCACTTGATCTGGAGACCACGGTTTGCTTCTTGCTTCGCCATGAAACAAGGTTACCACCAACAAACATAGCGTAGCCTGTAATGGATCGTCTATCCTCAGGGGAACTGGCGTAGTCAGCATCTGCATAAGCAGTAATATCAGTATGACCGTTGACTTTATAGATGAGTCCTTGTCCTGGTGATTCCTTCAAGTAGCGAAGGATCAGAAGGACATCCTGCCAATCACTGTAAAGAGGTCTCTCCATATGCCGGTTGGCTCTGCTTACAGCATAAGATATATCCGGTCTGGTAACGGTGAGGTAGATTAGTTTACCCACAAGGCTTCTGTATCGTGTAGTGTCTTCAAATTCAGGATCAGTGGATGTATCGTGTTTTCGTACTTCTGCAGGTATGCCAGATGGTTTGCATCCTTGTAAACCGACTTCTGTAAGAATATCCAAGCAGTATTTTCGTTGTGATAGATGTAATCCTTCTGCAGTACGTATCACCTCTATACCAAGAAAGTACCGGAGTTGTCCAAGGTCCTTGGTGACAAACACCTTCTGAAGGAAGGCCTTGGTCTCGAGAATTCCATTGTCGTCGTCCCCAGTGACCACCATATCATCAACATAGACAGCAAGTATCACAGTACCAGTGGATCGTCGTCTAATAAACACAGAGTAATCAGATGTTGTCTTATGAAAACCAAGAGAGCTGATTTCACTGGTAAGTCTGTCAAACCAGGCTCGAGGACTCTGTTTTAGGCCATAGATGGCCTTACGAAGTCGGCATACATACTCCACCTCGACGGAGTAACCCGGCGGTTGCATCATATAGACCTCTTCTTCGAGGTCACCGTATAGGAAGGCATTCTTTACATCCAGCTGATAAATTGGCCAATTCTTGTTAGCGGCAACAGAGAGAATTGTGCGAATGGACCCCATCCTAGCCACAGGAGAGAAGGTCTCAAAGTAATCGACTCCATATGTCTGGGTGAATCCTTTTGCCACAAGTCTGGCTTTAAGTCTGTCAATAGAACCATCTGGAGATTGTTTGGTCGTGAAGACCCATCTGCAAGCAACGGGCTTAACACCTGTAGGACATGGCACAAGATCCCATGTCCCTTTGGATATGAGTGCATCTATTTCTTCATTCATGGCCTGTCTCCAACCTGCATCTTGGAAAGCACTGTGATGATCTTTAGGAATGGAGATAGTCATTAGTGCATCGGCATATTGTTTGTCAGTGCATGAAAGTCCAGCAGTAGTAGTAAATTTAGACATAGGATAAGTGGCACACTTTCTCTTTTGCCTCCGTAATGCGATCGGCAGGTTGTCAGGATCATCCGGGACAGTAGTGGAGGGGACAGTTGAAGCTGGCATATCATCCTGAGGCAGAGGTATGGGTAGAGGGATATCTGGTGATGAGGTCTGAGATGGATGGGTTTGGATGCTTGGTGATGGAGGAAGATGTAAAGGGACATTGGTGACAGGTTGTGTGAAGAAGCTTGTTTGCTCAAAGAAGGTTACGTCTGCAGAGATATAGTATCGTCTGTCAACAGGATCATAACATCTGTAACCTTTTTGAGTGTAGGAGTAACCAAGAAAAATGCATTTGATCGCACGAGGGGATATTTTATCTTTGGTGTGGAAATTGTGTACGAAGGAGACACACCCAAATATCCGTAGAGGTAGAGGAAAGGGCAGATCATTAGGGTGAAGCAAAGAAAATGGTGTAGAGCCTTTGAGAGTAAGAGAAGGAATCCTGTTGATAAGGTGGACTGCAGTGAGAACAGCATCACCCCAGTATATTTTGGGAACTTTCATCTGGGTGAGAAGTGAGCGTGCAATGTTTAAAAGATGACGGAGTTTGCGTTCTGCCACCCCATTCTGCTGAGAGGTATAAGGACAAGATGTTTGATGTACTGTCCCATGGGAAGCAAAGAAATCAGAAAGGTCTCGTTGAGTAAATTCCAAGGCATTGTCTGATCGGAAGACCTGAATATTCGATGAGAACTGATTTTTGACATAAGCAAAAAAGTTTTTGACTATTTTATTGATTTCTGAGCGTTCTTTAAGAAGATAGACCCAGGATGATCTACTGTAATCATCCACAAAGACAATAAAGTAGCGGTGTCCACCGATGGTTCGAACAGGACAAGGTCCCCAAACATCACAATGAATTAAAGAGAAGGATATCGTACGACGGGGCTCAGTTCTAGCAGGAAAAGATGCACGGTGATGTTTTCCGAACTGACATGCCTCACACTCGAATGGTTTAAGTATGGACAGTTCAGGGAACATTAAGGAAAGAGCATTAGCAGAGGGATGACCCAGACGAAGATGCCACAGAAGGGGATCAGCAGAGATGGAGGTTGCGCCAGCGAAACCGGAGTTGGAAGGGATGTCAAGGTAATATAAGCCATTCTTCTCATGTCCCCCACCAAAGATCTGTCTCGTCCGGATGTCCTGAAAATAACAACATAAATCATCAAAAATCACACGGCAGTTGAGTTCTGTACATAATTTGTGAACAGACAGCAGACTGAGAGGAAAAGCAGGGGCACAGTAAACATCCGTTAGCCTGAGTTTAGGGCTAAATTCCATGGTCCCCACATCAGTGATAGGTGAATAGGCTCCATTGGCCACACGAACGTGCTTCACCGTAGAGGGCTCCCTAGGAGAGGTGAGGAGACTACGTTCTCCTGTGAGGTGGGTTGAGGCACCCGAGTCGATGATCCAGGTAGAAGTAGAGGTGGAGGCAGAACTTGCAATTGTACCTGTGGTGGCTGCTAGAGTCGCAGTAGGGCCTGAAGGCGTAGTCTCAGTAACTGGGTTCTGAAGGAGTTGGCGAAGGCGAGCGCATTCTGCAGCAGTAAAAGATCCTGAAGCCTCTGTGAGAGAGTGATCTTGTGAAGTTTCCATAGTATCATAATTCGTGTAATCAGATGGTGCCTCATATGCGTTATTAGCCTTGGGCATGCCAAAGGTAGCCCAACATTTGTCAGATGGATGATTCCAGCGGCCACAATGAGTACATGCTGGATAACGAGCATTAGAAAAATCACGACCACGGCCGCGTCCCGAGTCACGTCCACGTCCCTGTTCTCGTCCTCGACCGCGACCAAACGTACGCCCTCGTCCTCCTTGGAAAGGTGGGCGTCCTCCAGCAAAGTGAGCAGCAGTGTCTGTAGTAGGTGATTGGTTAGGGGTTTCCAGTTCCTGTAATCTGCCAAAAATAGTTTCAAGAGACGGTAGGGCGGCCGCCGTCAAGAATTGCTCTTTAACATTTTTGTATCGAGGGTGTAAGCCTGATAGAAAACGGTACACCTGCCATTCTGCTCTTTCACCTATTTGCTTGTCACAGCATGCAGGTTGAAAAATAAGCAATTCTTCAAATAATCCTGTTAGGAGCCGGTAGTATTCTATCAAGGAGGTTTCTCCCTGACTTGCAGACCAAATCTTTGTGTAAATGTCAGATAGCCTGGACTTAGTTGTTTTCTGGGAGTATGTATTCTCAAGACTCTCCCACATTTCTTTTGCAGTTGTTTTGTAGAGCGAATTTGATGCAATATTAGGATCAACACTATTTGTCATCCAAGTGATGACCTGACAATTGTCGACGTACCAGGTGTCGTAGTTGGCGTCTGTCTCGGCAGGAGGAATGGTAGTTAGAATATAAATCTTGCGTTGGCCACCAATGAATATTTTAAAGGATCGAGACCATAGTACGTAGTTCTCTGAGCCCTTTAGTTTGATAGAAGTGCCCTGTACCATCATCGCTGAAGTAGGGTACAGGGGCTTGGAGTCCGAAGATGCAGGAGCAGATGTCATGGTGACCGCAGTGATCAAAAAAAAATACAATGATCTAGTATGCAGAGGAAATAGAGATCATACGCAGCTAGCAAACCATTCCGATGTATCCGTGCAAGACCAACAACATAGAGCCAAAGACTTTTGCGAGGAGGATGCCGACGTGGTCACTGGAGCCGTGGAGCCGAGGGGCAGGGGCTGGATGCCGGTGGCTGATGGCCTGCAGTGGACGTAGAGCTTAGGCAGGAGCTTGGAGGGCGAGAAGCCGTGGCTCGAGGCAGAGGCCAGGCTGCGAGGCAGGGGCCAGGATGCGAGGAGGGGCTCCTGGAGGGGCTCCTTGGGGCATGGAGGTGATGCGCCTGCAGTGGTGCGCCTTGGGGCCTGGAGCTTCTGGTGTGCCTGGAGGAGTGGCCTTGGGGCCTGGAGGAGAGACGAGGAGCTTCTGGTGCGCCTTGGGGCCTGGTGGTGCGCCTGCGGTGCGCCTGGAGTGGCGCCTGGATGGGGCGAGGGGCGAGGGGCGAGGGGCGAAGGTGCGTCTGGAGGGGCGAGGGGCGAGGGGCGGTGCGCCTGGAGGTGCGAGGGGTGAGGGGCGGAGAGGAGGGGGCTCCTGGAGGGGCGATTGGCGAGGGGCGGGGGCGATGGGCGAGAGGCGGGGTCGAGAGGGTCGAGGGGCGGGGGTGCGCCAGGCAGGAGGCGATGGGCGCGGAGGTGCGCCAGGCAGGAGGCGATGGGCGCGGAGGCGGAGAGGCGAGAGGCGAGAGGCGGAGAGGCAGGGAGGCGGAGAGGCGAGAGGCGAGAGGGTTGCGCGGAGGCGCCAGGCAGGAGGCGCGATGGCCTAGGGCGGCGGATGCCCTAGGTTACGGGATCGGACGAGGCTGGTAGGTGGGGTAGGGCTGGGATCGAACATGCTCTGATACCATGTTAAGAATGTAAGACCATGCTTTATTCTGTGAGGTCTAGGGGTCCTTATATAGGACTAAACCCTAGGGTGCTCAGAGGAGGATTTACATAAATACCCCTATGGGGTTACATCAGGAAACAATTGATAAGGAAACAGTGATACATAAGGAAATAGAGGTAAATGAGGGAACAATAATATATGGTATTCTATATGGTATTCTCTAACAATGTTGAAGCCTTATAAATACAAGAATGAGATTCTAAATTTGGAGTCACAGCTCCTGTTTACAGGGGAAGAGACTTGGCTCTCTTTTGACTTCTCAAAATAGAAGTTATCTATTATTGTTACAGATAGATCGATATTACACAGATTGGAGGAAAAAGAAAACAACAGCAGGTTAATCAAGCAATTATAAACTGATTGTATCATCTCATATGAAAAAAACTACACATCCTCCTCAATCACATTCGTTCATCTTATATTATAAAAAATGCATGGGTGATATGTTAGACAGAAAACATCTGCATATTAATTTCTCTCTACTGAAAAAAATTACCTTGTTTCCAAGTGCACGACCAAACCCACATGGTACAGCTCCAGCATCAATATCACCAATGTATCTTCTAAGCCTCTTTCTAGCCCTAAAAGTTGTGTTAAAACAAACTCCCAAAATTAACCAAATTAAATGTATCGTAATAATGATTAGGATCTCACTCCCCAAACACCTACCATGCTGAAATTAGCAATCCTGCCAATTGCCTTGAACCAACACGCTCAAAAGCAGATCCTTCATCCAAAGTCTTCCCTATGGTGTCCAACCACCACTGCCCATTAGCACTTCCCTCAAGTCCTACCTATTGTAAGACATGTAAATTAAAGCAAGGGTCATATGAGTAGAAACAAGCACGCAGAGTCCCATGAAATGCCTCATGGTACAGTAGGCATTAAGACTTGGAACTATAGGTACAAGTACTATATTCCATGCCTATAGAGTGATCCGAGAATCTGTTTGTAGAATGGCCACTTAATTCAACCTCTTCTTATAAATTATCATGATCTCAATGGGAAAATTCTTTCGCAAAAAAATCCCCAAAATAAAGAATAAGACAAATTTGAAGTGACAAAATGCATTTTGATATTTTTCTTATTCTTTTTGAAGCTCTAGTAGAAACACAGGGATTTGGAAGTCTTAAAATCGACTCCACGCTGATTTTTATCTATTTCATTTAGAAGCTCTGCACTGTTAGTAGTAGTCCTACAGGCCTCATCCAATTCGCTCTTCTCACAAACTGCGCACCTTTCAAAATTGTTACTAGGCACCTAGGGTACCAAAAGAAAGAAGCCTTACAGTTTCTTTTGCAGCAGCCATTGCAAGGAACCCTGCACCCATTTCTATTTCTTGCAAACCAACCACGATTACATCAGCTCTTGCAGCAGCAGAGCCAATCCATGATACTAGAGAGTCGTAAGTGGCCCTTTCTTGACCAACATTCCAAGTGCCAACCAATATCTTGACATTCTCTATTTTTGTAAACATGTTTTTTTTATTTGTCAATTCTAATCTCAAAATATCATCCCAACGACCCGATGATGCCAAATGCCATCCGCGTATACCACCATGGTTCGCAAGTGTAAAGATATAGCCAGAACCAATAGCCATATGTATGACTGGGCTGCTGTGAGCTATCCACTGTCCAAGGAGGATGCCTTCAAGATCTAGGATCTGTACAATGCCACTTGTATAACCAACCCATACTCGTGTACCAAATGAACATAAGCATTGGACAGACGAAGACTGATAATGAAATCCTTGTAGTCGATTGCCATTTCCATTCCACTGGACAATTGCACCATTTGCAGAACCAGTCCAAATCGTTCCATCCATTGATATGGTCATCGCTTCAGTTCTTCGATTATCGTCTCCAAATGCACCCTTCGTGGCAACCCTGCGAACAGCATCAGCAGCTCCCATAAGAGCATTTCGAGAGCGCTGGAAGAAGCTCATAGAGCCTTGCGTCTTTTCTTTCTTTGCTGTAGAAACAAACTTGACCTTCATCTCATCCTCAATGTATGGCATGTGTGCTGATGAGATGTCAAGCCTACCCTCAACTTGACCATCTATGTCGAATACTTTCAGAAGCTCCTTGGTACGAGAATTCCTGAGAATAATAAGAATTCTTGAGATTCCTTACGATTAAAATGAAATATGAAACTAAAAATGGAGACATCAACTAGAGCTGAACTGAAACTTGATTTGTAAAGTTAAGTAGCCCAAATTAGCCAAGGTTCTTGGCACCTTGAACAAAATTATAAAGACATTATATGATACAATATGCATACCAAAGTGCAAATGACAAGGAACTGCCACTCCAGACCTTTGACGTAGAACCATCAGATAGTAAAAATTTTACATCTGCAGAAGGCAATGGACAAACACCAACTACAGTAACTTGACTCTTGAGGTCAATATAGGATCTCTCTATCCCTAAAACAGACACATGCCTTTCTTCTTGAGATACAGACAGTGCTTTCTCCAGAGCTTCCCAAGGCCAGATCTTGATGATTCCACCCTCAGAACCAGTCCAAAGGTCTCCTGTATTAACAAGTGCAGTAGAAATTACAAACAGATCATAAAGTTTATATATTCTGGGTTTTAGAGAGAAAGGAGAAACAGAAATGTGTGCAAGGATGAGACATGTCATTGCATTTAAACCAGACTATATGTATGCTTACACAACAAACATGCCCCTATATTCAAAAAAAACAATAAACATGACCCTCTAGAATACATTAGACTCGGGTTTGTTCTTGTATTCTCAACTTCCCTCTGTGAGAACCTTGCGCAGAATACACCCAGTAGAGCATGGGATGGCAAAGATCATAAGATAGGCTTGCAAGCAACTCTTTCTCTGAAAAATGCCGCTGAACATTTGCGATTTTGTGCAAAAAGCAATGGACATGGTAGAGAATTGCGGCATAATTATTTGCATGTACATCAATCTATCCAAAACTTCATGAATCGTTGTGATTCTGCCCAAACCAAGAACTTGGTGCTCATTCATTACAATAGTTTTGGAACGAAGTGCCAACCATGTTTTGGAGTTGAGAGTTTATAGATAATTGGATGGAAAGATAATTTAAGGCAAAATTCAGCTCGTTGTAGCGCCACTGATGGAATTCATAGCTTTTTAACACTTAATTTGGTAAAAAGAGGCATATTTAGTTCCATTCATAATGAAGTTGTCGATGAAGATAAGTAGAGAAAACAAAAAATAAAAACCTAGTAGCATACACCTCGGGGATATGGGGGATGAAACGCACCGTAAGAGGTGAAAACCATGGAGAGAACTGGACCACGATGAGCCTGCCACGAGAAATGGTCACGGAAACGAGGAGCAACAGGAGCAGAATTCAAAGAAGAAGAGTCGGCGCTGATCCAATGAGGTGGAGCTGGACCCATAGACCAGGACCTGATCTTTCCGTCCCGGTGGCCACTCCAGACGAGCTTACTTGCAGAATCAACAGCCAGACAGAGCGTGGGAGAGGTGCGGACGGACTCGAGGAAAGGAGCGGTCTCCTCGTCGCCCTTGGAGACCCTGAGGTTCCCTCGGTCGGAAAAGAGATAGTCAAGATCCCAGAAGCGGAGTCCGGATTCCTGCGCCGCCCAGAGCTGAGCGTCGCCGCAGGCTATTGTGCGGAGGAAGGAGCCAGACTGCGTCTCCCGGAGGGGGTGGGGCCTAACCTCGAGGGACGGGGGCCTCCCCGGATGTAGGGCGGCTCGCGGGGGCGGGCAGAAGACCCCGTCGGCGGGGCTTCCGACGAACTCCGGGAGGCGATCAGAGTCGACGTCGTCCGAGCGGGAGAGGGAGAGGGTTCGCTGGTGATGGTGATGGGGATGGGAGAGAGCAGAGGAAGCAGAAGCAGCTCCCTCCGACAGGGAAGCGGAATGACGGTACGTTGGCTTCGAAGAGGAGGAGAAGAATGATCCGTCGGCGTCGGAGTGCTTCCTGTCGAGGAAGGGATTGTGAGGGACGTCGAGAGGCGGAGCGGAGTAGGAGTAGGGCTGAGGGGGCTTCTGGCGGAACTCCGGCGGGGGTTGCGGAGATGGCATCGCCGTGGTCCCGCTTCCATCGCCATTAGAGCTTCTGCTGCTGTGGAGGGCGAGGACGGAAGCCATGGGATCGACCCAATTGTCGTCGTCGTCCTCCATTGCCCAGCCGGAGGAGAAAGAGAAGAGGTGGATTCGAAGTCAGAAGCAGTTAGTTTGGTTTGTGGATGGCCACTACCATTGTAATCTCCTCTCTTCTCTTCTCTTCTCTTCTCTTCTCAGCTCCCAGTTACGTACGCGCCATGTCTCCTTCCTTTACCGTCTCGTCTCGTCTCGTCTCGTCTCGTCAACGGAAACGTGCCTTTCATCGGCTATTTATGGTAATAAATAATTGTGGATTACAGACAGCAGTATGGTGAAACCGGTAAGTTGGTCAATTTTATTTATTTGTTTGGTTGTTTGAATGTGATTTTACAAGTCGCGATCGGTTAGACCAAGATCCGGTCTCCATCGGTTCAGTTGGTTCTATAGAATTGATGATAATGATAATTAAAAATGATAATAATATCCTATTTGATCAGTTTCTCTGGTCCGGTTCAATGGATTGATCGAATCCAAAAGAAAGCAGCAGCAAATTTTTGAAAGAAAAAAAAACAGACCCGCAAAGCACTAAACTACACGTGAAAGATTTATAAAAGTTATTGTGAGTATGCATACGTTATGTATGTCAGGTTTCCTTGATTTAGAATATCACTTTGTATATAACTTACTATTCTGTTGAAAGATTCATGAAGGTTGTTGTATAAATACATCTACATATATACTATATATTTCTAGTTTTCTCGATTTAAAAAATCGGTTCAACTAGTCATGATTAATAAATTATGCACAATCTGATTTTTTTCCTAATTATGTATATATATATATATATATGAGTGATCTTATAAGAGCAAAAAGTTGTGAGAGCGTGAGAGGGATGATTCCGGACCACATGATTCACCCAGGAGAGAGAAATAGAATCATGTGCTCCAGAATCATCCTTCTCATGCTCTCATAATTTTTTGATCTCATAGGATCACCCATATATATATATATATATATATGAGATTTTTACCCGACTGACCCTATAATCTTTGCTAATTATCTCTACGACCTTTGAAGCATCGATATTCCTCCCTCGACCCTGTAAACTTGCTCCGTCTTATCCAACAAACCCTGCCGTCAATTTTAACTATATTTAAGTCAAATACTTGGGTTAGTCTTGAGTTAATCTAACCAATTTACCATCAAACGATTGCGATTAGCTAAGATAATAAAAAAAGAATAAGAAAGGGTGGCTGGGGGTGGCTGTGACCCAAATTGACCACCATGACATAGAACATATCTCCCAGCTCCTTCGCGGTCTCTCCTTCAAGATTGTTATATGACAGGTCGAGGAAGATGATGGAGCCATTGTTGTCGAAGGTGTACTATGTTGCGCCGGCATACACCCTCGTGAAATTGCAGGACCGACGGATGGGCACCCGATCGAGCTGCTCAGGCCTGATTCCCGCAAACTCGAGCAAGTTCCCCGCACCACAGCACTCCCTGCTCCCGTCGTTTCTCAAATATACATACTTCTTCCCGGTCACCAATCCGATTGCAATGTATCCCGACTGCTTCGAAATCGTCGGTAGGATAGACCCATTCAGTTGATTGCTATTGAGGTCCAACCAAATCAAGCTCTTGCAGTTGCCGATCTCTGGCGGTATCGGGCCAAACAGCGAGTTGTTTCCTAGCTTAAGGATAGCAAGTTTCTCGAAACGCCCGATCCACAGCAGGATGCTCCCAGTAAGGTGATTGCTGGAGAGGCATATCCAGTTGAGATCGGTGCAGTTGCTGAGCCCATCCGGGATGGACCCGGTGAGACCATTGTTATCTAGGATAAGATTCTCGAGCTTCGTCACGTACATAAGCTCGTCGGGGATCTCCCCCTCAAGCAGGTTCTCCCACATATGGAGGTCCTGAAGCTCCGCAAGTGACCCAATCGAAGTTGGTATTCTCCCAGAAAGGAAATTGAAGCTCAGATCCAAAGAAACCAACTTAGAACAGTTACTTATCGACGGAGGAATCCATCTGGTAAGCAAATTGTTCTGCAAATACAGCTCCTTGAGCTCAACTCCACCGGGGATCTAGCAGAGACCTTCCGGTATTGCACCCACAAGCAAATTGGAGCTGAAGTCTAGCACCTCTAAACTGGACATCTTTGCGAGCAAATCCGGAAGCTTCCCGGAGAACGAATTAACCCAAACTGAAGTTTCTTTAGGCTGTTCATAGAGTCGAGGACATCTACTGGGAGCTCACCGGAGAAGTTGTTGTTAGAGAGGTTGATCACCTCAAGCGCAGCACAATACGCGAGAGCGGCGGGGAGGGGGGCGGAGAGGTTGTTGAAGGAGAGATCGAGCTGCAGCAGGTTCCGGCAGCTCCCAAAGATGTCGTTGGGGACAGTGCCGGAGATCACATTGCCCGAGACGTTGAGGAGCTGGAGGTTTCCGCAGGAGTCGAATGAGGAGAGGCCGGTGAGGTTGTTGTCGGAGAGGTCGAGGTGGCGGAGGGTGGAACAGTTGGAGGGGAGGGGGATGTCGCCAGTGAGGTGGTTGCCGGAGAGGTAGAGGAGCTGGACAGAGCCAGCGGAGAGAAGCCATTCAAGGGCGGAGGGGGACTTCGAGCGGTCGGGAGGGGGCTCAAGAAGGGGAGGAGGCAGGCCAGGGAGGTGGAGGAGGCTCGACTTGGACGGCTGATGTGGGTGAGGGAGTGGCAGTTATAATAAATTTGATAAATAAAATAGTTATATTGTAAAGGAAGATAACAGAATATGGTTAGTTGTAACGGTCAAATGGATGGGGGTTAACCACACGGTCTGTGAGGTAAAGGTTAACAAGTTTATAGGGTCGAGGGAGGAATATCGATGTTTTAAAGGTTGTAGAGGTAATTAGCAAAGATTATAGGATCCGTTAGGTAAAAATCCCTATATATATATATATATATATATATATATATATTGTTTTCATGTTGATGTCATTATTGATTTGATCCATTCGAACCAACGGTCAGAACAAGCTGGACCAAAAGTCTGATCTGATTTTTATAATCTTGATTTGGTTGGTGGATTTATTGCAATGAGGATTTGATGTGCTGCTTTATGGGCATTTTGAAGAATAATTGCTTGACGGTGGTTTTATAATATTGTAATATTGTAATTGTAATGAGATGATAATATTATCATGTAGTATTCTTTGATTGGCTTCTATATATTGATATGATAATATGTGAGTTTTTCCCGGTGTGTTGTTCACATAGACATCTACGTCCAAAAATTTTAACTTTTACTGTATAGAAATCCAAAAAATGTCTCGTTTCATTTTTACTAAATTTAAAGAGATTGCATATCAGCATTTTTAAAATATGTGTAATCATACAAATTTTATAAATTGTATATAATACTCATTTTATACATAACTTAATAAATCAATAGACAATAGATATAAATAAATCCAATTATAAGTTCGGATTTTTCATAATAAGGTAAATACAAGTAGATCCATCTATCAGGTTGAATATTAAAATAATATAATAATTACAGAGAAAATTTGATTTATAATAGATCAAACCTTATGCGTATCCAATCTTCGTAAATTTATTATTTCTATATATAGGGTAAAATGTGTATGCCCCCTAGGGGGAGTTAACTTAGCTCCCCCCGCCCTTTTTTCACAAAATTTTTTTATTTTTTTTGAAATCTAAAACCGTGTAAATTCATTATTAAATCTCTATATTATGTCATTCAAATTTCGTGTGAAACAGAGACTCCTACGACCTCCATCCAAACGGGGTCGATTTAAAAAATCCTGTTACCGTTAAAAAAATGACTGCCTGGATGGAGGCCGTAGGAGTCTCTGTTTCACACGAAATTTTTATGGCATAATATAGGGATATAGTGATGAATATTCACGGGAAAAAATTTCAAAAAAAATAAAAAATTTGAAGAAAATAGGGCGAGGGGAGCTAAGTTAGCTCCCCCTAGGGGGCAGCCCCATTTTCCTCATATATATATATATATATATATATATATATATATATATATGAGGTAAATGGGGCTGCTCCCAGGGAGTAGCCAACTTGGCTACTCCCACCCCTATTTTTCCCTTGTTTTTTTATTTTTTTAGAAAATAAAAATTTGTATATTCATCATTATATCCCTCTCACATTCTATTAAAAATTCGTCAGAAACAGAGACTCCTACGGCCTCCATCCAAACATGGTCGATTTAAAAAATCCTGCGACCGTTAAAAAAATAACGTCTGGATGGAGGGCTTAGGAGTCTCTGTTTCTGACGAAATTTTAACAGAATGTGAAAGGGATATAATGATGAAGATACAAATTTTTCTTTTCCAAAAAAATAAAAAAATGAGGGGAAAATAGGGGTGGGAGTAGCCAAGTTAGCTACTCCCTGGGGGCAGCCCCATTTTATCTATATATATATATATATATATATATATATATATATATATATATATAGGGGCCCTTTCAAATAGGATGCAGTCCTTCCTGAGTTCAGGAAGGCCGCCCCTTTTTTGTATAAAAACGAGCACTTTAGTAGAATACGTATACAGTTTGTATTATAGGTGCACCTTATAAATACAAAGCCGCATACAAAATCGTGTATTATAATACAAACATTAAAACTGCACATTATAATACAAAACTGTATATGTATTCTACCAAAGTCATCATGTATTATACAAAAAAGCGGCTGACCTTCCTTAACTATGGAAGGACTGCGTCCTATTTGAAAGAAATCCTATATAGGGGCCCTTTTGTATATATATATATATGCCCGCGCATAATGAGGCATGGTCCTATGTCAGTGGAAATGAGTCAACAATCAGTCATTAGATTTAAATGTAAACGTTCCATCAATTTCCTTATTAAAAGAGTATTTTGGTTATTTTTTAGTTAATTGCATTATCATATAATATCACGAAGTCTTGTTTTTAACTTGTCTCGTTTTGGATCTTTGTACTATATATGATTCTCTTATCAAAATTCAATTGGGCATTAATCGATTATTGTGTTAGATATGTAGGCTCGTGATGAGCATTAGGAAATAAAATCAAGGTCCTTTGTACATGAGTAGAGATTTATAAGTGTCAGATGGGTCGAGTCAAAGAGTTAACTTAACGATATAGAGATGTTAAAACCCATAATATATATTGTCATGAAATGGGCACACAAACTTTGATTAGATATGCATTCATATATCTAGATATATACATTTGCCCAACCATTAAATTGATGGAATGAAAAAGTGTGTTATTGACGAGCTGGTGTGCATAAAAGGATAGGATTTTTTACACACATAACCTTGAGTAATTATGCAATTACAATCATAACCCTGTAAATTCATGAATTACATGAGAAATCTTGGACAGTCACTCCGTCTTACACTAATAACCCTCCATTAATTTAATATATTAACTCAATTGTACGAGTGAGTTAACCTAACCAATATAGCTAGGATTAACCAAAATAAAAAAACAAAGGAAAAAAATAAATGAGTTGTAGGGAGGGGTCTTCGAGCTCGGCGGCCTTCGAGAGAGGGGAAGCTCGGCACAGGGACCTCGAGCTCGGGGGGGGGGGGGGGGGGGGGAGATGCTTCGAGCAAGGAATAGCACGATGGCATGAGGGGGGAGAGAGGGTAGGGAGCTTCGAGGTTGCAGGGCGGCGGCAAGGGCTTTACAGGGCAGGCGGGTTGGTGGGGCTTCAAGTGGAAGGATCATGTAGAGGTGGTTGCAGGTCGCGGTCAATACGGGAGAGGGGAGGTTGCAAGGCGGCGGCGGGGGCTTTGCAGGATGGGCGGGTTAGGGGGGCTTCGAGCGGAAGGAGCCTGCAGAGGTGGGTTGCAGGTCGCGGTCGACCGGGAGGGGGACTTCGAGGTTGCAGGGTAGCGGCTGGGGCTTTATAGGGGGCTTGACGTATCGCTGATACGATATGTAATTTGCACACGTTGTAGTATGTGTACTTAGCGAATCAGTCAGAACCGAGAGAAGATCTCCGTGAAGAGTGCCTCGGCTTTAATTTATATCCTGGGCAAGTCCGGAGTCGGGCAAAGGAACAACTTTAGGTTAATTCGATAATTAAGATTTAGATTTCCAATGTGGATTTTTTTTATTTTTTTATGCAAATAAATACCAGAATGCACAATGCAAGTAAACTAAGACACTAAGAAATCGCACAAATAGCCAAATTAATTTTCATAGAAAATAGGTCTAATTTAGCCAAATTGTATTTTTCCTAACATCGTAATCCAGTGAAGACTACAAAACATATTTTTTTGGAATTTTAAGAATAAAAATACAATAATGAAAAATGCACCCTTTTTATGGGTTTTTATTCAATTTTTCATACAAACATTAAGCAAAAAATATGACAATTTTACTGGAACATAAACATGATGCAATGATACTACAGTAATATTTTTGGATTTTTTAACAAAATATGATTTTTTTATGAATTTTTTAGTGAAAACAGACTGAAAGTGAGTAATTAATTCCTAATAAATCCAATTATCAAATTTGCCAAACTGCGAATTATCTCAACATGATATTTATAAGGAATCCAGGAGAGCTGAAATTTCACAAAAATATGATGTGTGGATTTAATTAAAAATCATTTACTAAAATACTCCATAATTTATTTTAGGCACAAGACAAGTCCAATTGAGATGAAATTTGGAAAGTAATTAGAACACATGTCAGTGCATCAATCCTGCTTTTTTTAGAATGTTTGAAGCAACTGTGAGTTAGATATGAATTTAAGAGTCTAGATTGGGTAAACTACGAAGAATTTCAATTAAAAAAATTTAATTAATTCACCACAACTCACCAAAATACAAATAAATATTCAGATGGTAAACAATTTGTTGCTCACCATCACGTTATTTTTTATTGAAATAAAGATGCAAAATTGAAGTCCCAATTACTGTATGAACAGAGGGTTATCCGTGCAAATTTAGGAATTAAAAGCATATAAGCAGACTATGTACATCGACTATTTTAAAAATATGAAGACATCAAATAAAAACAATGCAATTTTTACATAAATTAAAAAAAGCCAAGAAAAAGGAAGACACCTTCTTCTCCGTGGCTTCCACGGGTAGGGCTCGATCAAGGGGGTAGTGGGCAGCCTTGACGGAGAGAAGCCGTGGCTGGCGGGGCAGCGCTGTCTGCGGCGGCACGCGAGGCGTCGACGGGAGAAGGGTCGCGCAGGTGGCGCGGTGTTGGAGAAGAGGGGCTGGAAGGCAAGGAGGTCACCGCTGGCTGGGGGCCGAGGAGGAGGGTCGCGCCAAGGGAGGTCTCAGGCGGGCCTGCGGTGGCCGCGCGCGAAAATGGACGGCGGTGGAAGCGCGCTGGCATACTGAGGTCGTGCACGATGGAGGTTGTGGGCGAAGGTCGTTGAGCGTCCAAGGTGGAGCAGGGGCATGAAGGGTGACGGCTGGAGCTGTAGGAGAACGACGGGGTTAGTGGCGCGGGGAGGAGACCCGTCGTGCGGTGGGTGGCCAGAGGAGCATCGGTCGGCGGGCGGACGGAGAGCAGCGGCGAATTCGGCTTGGGCAGCAGCTACCGACGGGGTGTTGGGACCAGCATCTATGCGGGTGATCCTCTGAAATGATCCTCCTCCTTGGGGTGGCTTCTGCTGTGTGTAGACTCTGGCTTGGGTCATGACTGTCGAATTTTCTGCCATCCCTTCATAGATGGCCCAAACGTCATCTTCACCTTTTGAGAAATAGGATCCACCACAAGAGGCATTGACAAGCCCCTGCAGCTCCGGTGTCAGCCCAAAGAAGAAACTCTGAACTAAGTTGGGCTTGGATATGTCATGATGCGGACACCGGTCAATGAGCTCTCTAAAGCGATCCCAAGCTTCATGGAATTGTTCATTAGGGATCATGGTAAAATTGCTGATCATAGCTCGTGCTTCATTAGTCCGACCGAGAGGGTAGTACTTCTTCAAGTAAGCGGTCCGGAGTTGTGCCCAAGTGTCGATGAAACTCCCCAAGTGTTTCAGCCAGTAAGCAGCTCTATCAACCAAAGAGAAGGGGAAGGCTATCATATTTATAGTGTCCTCAGTCATCAGCCTGTCATGAATGGTACTGCAAATCATCTTGAATTCTTGCAAGTGGAGGTGTGGCTCTTCGGTCGGCAGCCCGTGAAATTTGGGCAATAGCTGAATGGTATGCGGGCGAAGCTCGAAGTCTCCATGGATAGGAGGAAGTCAGATCCATCGGTGAGTGAGGGATGCGACAGGATTATGCAATTCCCTCATAATCGTCTGTGGCGGTCTCTCAGCTTCAGGATCTCCTCTTTCTGCAACGGGTATATTTCCTCCACCACCTGCGGCTCTGTTCTCTTGATCTTCTCTCATCTGTGTTAGCTCTCGCATTACGTCACCCATGAATGCTCCTTGGTATCTGATTTGTCTCTGCATAGTCTCCAAGGATGCTAGAAGTGAATTGTTGATGGCGGCTTGGTCAAATAGAAATTGAGGTTACTCCTGCTCATCTGGGTGATCTCCTCTATCTGTCATGACTGGATTCTCTGAAAAGGCAAAAGAACCCATCTCAGGTGCCGTAAAATGCTCTGATCTCTGTGATGCACTAAATTCTGAAACTCTTGGACTGATGGAAGGAGAATGAGAAGGGTGGTCGAGGGGAATAGGGTGAAAGTGAACTCAGGCTCGGAGAGCGGACTCTCCGAGGTTGTCCTAGATGAATAGGGAGGATTGCTGGATAGCGGTGCCGACAAGGTCGGCCTAAGAGATCTCTATCCCATCATCTTGATTATTGAGAAGAGCAAGGTGTAGAAGAAGAAGAAGAGGGCAAAATTGTGCACGATTGTGCGGTGTTTTTGATCTTGACCTAAAATCGACTAGCAAATCAAACACAAAGCAAGGGGATTCACCAACTCAACGCATGAAGCCGTAAGAGTTCGGCTATTATCTTTGTAGTTTTTAGCTTGAATTCATGAAGTTATCTTTCAACGAGTCCTTAGAGCGCTACGCCTATAGGAGAGAGAGTACTGCCGGAAGAGTATCCCGTACTTGTCCTCCTCCTATGTAACCTGTAGTCTGCACTTTTTAAGGTCCTTATAACCCTTTCTGGATCCCTACTCAACCAAAGAAATAGAGAAAGGAAGCCAATAGGCGAAACATATACTTCGGAACTCGCTCGCAACGGAATCACCCGTGAGCGTGCAAGAACCTACTTAGATGCAAGACGATGAGACAGATACCCCCGTGAAGGCGTGGCCTAGGCTCGATACTTCGGACAAGGTCGATGCTCTACAGAATAGAGAGTCACCAATGTTGACCAAGCCCTACTTGTCCACGTACGATAGAAGCGCCAATACTTCGGAAATCCAGGCGATACACAAGGCAGCCACAGACTAGGTTTTTGGCTCTAATGCTTACAAAGCCGCTCTCTCACTTGGAAGGAGACCTTCTCATGCAACCTGAATACAAGTGAGGATGTTACTCTCCCCAAGCAATGAATCCAATTACAAATTTTATTTAGGCCAAGTTTTCTTTAGCAGCCCCTTATTTAATTTTTTTTTGGTGTTATCGCTTCTTTTGAGTCAATTCAAACAAGCGCCTAATGTTTTTGTTTTTTTCTTGATTCCTATTTGATCCAAAAACAGAGGGTGAAAAGAGTCGGAAAAGCCAATGCAAGTGGCACTAAGATGAAAATCTCACCTTAGTGCCTAAATGATGAATGCAAAGATAGAAGACTTACAGTGACTCCCAGCTCTCTCTATGCGGGATGCAAAACAGGAATTTATAAACCTAATCTAAATGCCGATATGCACACGGAAATCGTCCTAAGCAGGCAATTTCTAACGTGAAGAACCACAAGTCAATCACCAATCCTCAATCCAAAAGGTCCGGTCTAGACTCACCCCTCCTCTTCTCGACAAATCAAGTTCAGGAGTAGTACTTGATGGGGTGGGCTCGCGGTGCAGCGGATCGAAAAATGATGATACAACTGTTTAATTAAACTAAGTCCAAATACGCACTATAAGTACATGCAATGGTTATTAGGGTGTTTGGACCTAATCTAATCGATCAAGCAATGCCTAAAATCTACCTATTCTAATCGATCAAACAATGCCTAAAATCTAAGGGCTCAATCCACAAAAGAAAGGAAAAATAAAACAAAACCGGAAAATGACAGCAGTGAAAATACGTCAAAAACCGCGGTGAGTCCCCAAGCTTAGAAATTGGGCCCGAGTGTCCTGAGTGTCCAAGTACATGTATTATTACAAATTAAATAGTCTCTCTCTCACCAAAGAATAAATGAAAGCTAACTAATCTCTCTCTCTCCTCCTGCTCTCTCCTGTTGGCTTGGGCTAGAAAAGTCGACTCCGCCTCCCAAGGCTGCATCGAATCTCCTAGGAGATCCTCCTCGGTCCGCGGTCCCTCGCAAGAAGACAAGAAAGACAATGGTTAGAAAGCTCACAGATAAATATCAAAAATGAGAGATAAATCCAAGCAATAATGTAAACAAATAATCACAAGCACAAAAAAGTAATCTATACGATGCTGCTCCCCGCCAACGGCGCCATTTGATAAACACGGAATTCAAGGGGTCTAATTATCTCACACAAGGCGGAGACAACCGTGTCGCTGTGACGACCCTCAATGAATCTCGTATTTGATCAACAATGAACCCTCACAATATAAGTCAAGCAATGAAGAATAAGAGTGGAGTCAAATTTATTTTTAACTCTACAAACAAGATGTATAGAAGCAAGTATGCAGAGAGTTCGAACACAGGGAGCAAGGCAGGATAGATCAAGAATGTGTGTGTGTGTGTGTGTGTGTGTGAATTTGATGTATTGTCTACACTATGCAATGCAAATGTTTTTGTGGGTTTTTAATTTTATATTTTTAATTTTATTTTTAATTTTAAATTTTGTATTTTGGTTTTCTTTTTACTGATTTTGTTTTTTCTTTTTATATTTTATACTTTTGTATTTTCTTTTTCAATAATAGGATATATATAAAATATAAGACAAGAGGGGATAGGGTATTTATAAAAATAGATAAAAATACTCAAAAATCAGGGAATAAAGTGTTTTTGGTCTTTTTATAATTTTCTACTGTTTTTTGTGATTTTTGGGGATTTTTCTAAATGTTTTTGAGATTTTTAAAAGCCAAAATTAAGAAAAACATTGACTTAGCTACATGCTGAACTCAAAATGGGAATGAAAAATAGGAAACAGTAACAAAATTTTCCCAAATTAATTTTAAAATAAATACAGTAAAACATGGAACCTACAGGACTTGAGTTTCTATTTTTTTGATTTTTCTACGATAATTTTTTGAAGTTTTTAAGTGTTTTCTAATTTTTAAGGTTTTTGTTTTAAGATTCTTACTGATTTTTGGACTGACATTAAAATATGATAAGAAGAGCAAAATAAATTTTTTATGGAATTTTTCAAAACATTTTTATAATTTTTATGGATTTTCTAATGCAAACAGTAAGAAAAATGCATGTTTTTTATTTTTAATAATTATGAAAATACTCCAAAAATGAAATGCAAAAATATGGCGTGAATCTACAAGTTAACAGGAACCTATGCTATTTTTTTGGGAATTTTTCGAGTTAAGATGATGCGTGAAATAAATAAGACAAGCACACAAAAATAAACAGCCTGACAGGGGTATAAGTGCAAATATCAAAACATCCAAGGGCGCAGTTGCAATTTTACACAAAATTTATAACTAAATAAGCAATTTAATGGACCAAATAACAATCACAGAACCCACAGGGGTTTCTCTGCAAATAACCCACCAAGACACGTGACTGGCACGCGCCTGGGAGGGACCTATCTGTAATATCAAAAACCTCGGGGGCTAAGTTGCATTATTTCCAAAACCTTTACACTTAATTCAAAAATCCTTGGACTAAAGAAAAATACATAAACCCTCGAGGGTGTCCGTGCAAAATGCCACGCGCCTCACGTGAACAGGTCACGTGAGGTGACGTGGCTTGAACTGGATTGCAATATACGACAAGGTTCAGGAGCTACTTGCAAATATTACAAAAGTTATCAACTACCCTTTAAAGTTCATGGACTAACTGTAAATACAAAAATGCGCGGGGAAAAGATTGCAAAATACCCCCCGCGCGCTATCCAACGACTGAAGGCGATTCACTTGACATGTGGCGAGTGTTGGACGGCCGATGACGCTTCGCGTTGGACGGCGAAGATTAGATCTCAGATCGAGATCTAACGGTGGAGGAGTGATGACGATCCGACGGTCCACGAGCGATCTGGAGGGGCGACCCGATCCAACAGTGGCGAAGCGCGGAGGAAGAACGGGGAAGAACGCCGGCGAGGCGAACTTCCTCGGGCTAGATCTCTGTGCTCCGGCGGCTTCTGAGCTTCAAAATAGGGGGGCACATTCCTAGGAGCATCCTTTATGCACGGGGAGGTCCAAAACACCTCGGCGTGGGCCGATGTTCGCTGGAGCTGCTGGCGGAGCTGGAGGAGCTCGCACGACTCCGACGAAGGTCAAAATGACCTCCAGGCGTGCATGATGGTCCAAGTACCTGCAAGAACAAGTGAGAGGGCCCAGGGCAAGTTGCCTGGACCCCGCGGGGTGGATGCGGTGGCGTGAAGCGACGGGGTGGAGCTCGGCCGGAGGTGCGCTCCGGCGAGGGGATCTGAATGGATGATTCACTCGATGGAAATAAACATTTCTTTAGGGCTTTTAAACCTACGACTAAGAGAAACAAAATGCAAGAAAAATGACGATGAAATGGGGCTGCCTCGACGGTGTATCACCGTAGGGAAAATACCTCGACTGCCGGAGTTGGGGGAGGTGGTGGAGACGCCTCCGACCTCCTTCGCCTCGGCTGACGACACGAATATGGAGCTGTCACCTCCAGGTCTTCGTGGAGCACGAAAAGGGCAAGGAGGGGTGGGCCGAAGGGACTCGAAAATTCAAAGGAAGGTCGGGCTCCATTCTTATGTGGTTTGACTCAGTGACTGAGGCGCTCCAAAGACCAAGGCGTATCGAGCGCCACAGTGATCCAATCCTCGAGGTAGACATTGGGCGAGCAAGAGGGGCAATCGAGGAGAAAAAGTTGTCAAATCATCGACATGAAATGTTGCAAGGAGACACCTCGAAAAATACGCGAACATGGGGTCAAACGAGGCTCTGATGATGGAACATGGGGAAGGACGGCCAGTTGACCTGGGTCAACTGGGGTCGATCCCTGATAAAGATTTTGTAAATTCATTTAAAAATAGAAAATAAATGAATTAAATTTTAGTTATTAAATAAAAACTATTTATTATTTTATGTAGTATTTTATTCTGATTTTTAATTTATTTTATGAAATATATTTTTACAAGTTTACTTTTATGCCCTTTATAGGTATATTATATGTATTTTATTATTTTATTTTTATTTTGTGTTTTTAATTTCTTTAATTCTGTTTATTATTTTATAAAATTATAAAATACTTTTATACACTTAAATATATTTTTATTTTATTTTTCTGATATAGTTTGTTCACTTAATAAAATATAAGTACTATTTGTACCTGTATAAGTATAGGTATTATACCTATGTATATGACATGTATACAAGTATTTTTATTTATGTTTCTTTTGTCTTTTTATTCTGATTTTAATGTACAAATATCTTATAGATAATATTGACAAAATTATAAAAATATGAAATTACAAAAATAATGAATAAATAATATATTGAATATTTTAATATGTACAAGTATACAAGTAGGGTCCAAAACTCAACTTTCAAATCGTAACTCCGAAAAATACGAAACTACCTCCATTAAATAGATCATTTTATGCTATATACAATTAAAGGTAAGTTTGGTACATTTTGAGTTTTTATTGGCAAGATACAGGTCTAGGAAGTTGGAGTTCTGGAATCTTATTTAGACCGTAACTTTTTATATGTACATTATTTTTCAGTGAAATCAATTTTGTATTTTTCTATATTAAACTGTCTACAACTTTCATGCACAAAGTTTATTCATTTGAGGTCTAGAAAGTGGAACCAAAAATAGGTCCCAACATGAATAAAGAATGAATTAAAAAGAATAGGTATTTTGAATGTATTTTGACCCTTATCTCCCCCTACTTTATTCCTTGTCGACCTATTCATCAAGATGCCTAGGCCTCGGGGTTTTGTGGTCATAAAATGTCTAAAATATTTTATTCTTTTTCTTTTATTTTATTTATTCTATAATTTTAGCTTTAATTACAGTATTTTATACACTAATTACATGCACATGCATGAATGCTAAAATGCTCTAATTAATGGTATTTACACGCGTTTGCTAAGGTTTTTGATGCCAAAATGATAGAATAAAGATGATGAAATGTGGCTTCATCATCCCCTTATACTTTACCTGTGCTAGTCCCTAGCAAACACTTATGCAATAAGTGCAGAAAGAAAAAGAAGAAAGCTGGACTAAATTTAACTATCAAACTTGTCCTCACAAAATCAAAGTTTGGAGCATAAGTTAGACCTTTGAAATTTTAGTGTGGGCGGAACCTTGGTGAGAACCAGATTTGAAATCCAACAGTCCCTGAGAATCCCAAAACTCTGCTCAAGTCTCCTCAATAGCCAGGTCAGAAATATTTGTACTCATACGCAAACCCTTACGACTATGAATCTGACTCGTACAATGTAAGTGATGGTGGATCTCCCCAACTGAAATGACAAAGAGACTGACTTCTCCAATATGACAACCCAATGATTCCCCAATCCAACAACTCATCCCTCAAGGAGCAGGGTATTCCCTTCTAAGTTCAAGTGGCAACCAGCCCAAGAGGAGGGGGTGAAGAGAAGAATGGACGGTAGCCAGTTAGCTACCTATCCTAAGATGCAAGACCAGTGTAGTCAAGTCATCCAGCTGCAGGCTCACATGATTTAACTTTGAAGCTCAAGCTTGCTTATTTGACTTTACAACATATGTACACTCCGGCAAGCAATTTTATTTTTGTACATGCTTGTCCACTTTTTTGGAGTTTTTGCTTTTTACATTTTTTTAATACTATATAGCAGCATTTACATGGGGAGTTTTTCCCCTTGAGCCAGTAGACTATCCCTCTTTTGAAGCTTTATTGCAACCCACGATCTCCTATCCTCGAAACTCATCATCACTAGATGGGTTGGGGCGCACTTCCCTCCCTAGAGGAGGACAAGTGTTTCTACCTGTGTGCGTCTCATATCGACAAATCCAACCCCCTCACCACTCCAACTGAGTTGAGTCATGTGAAAGGTGCAAGTGTCCAAGTTAGGTCATTATCAACAAGAGTCGTGCGTGTGCTCCGAAATACTCTACTTAGGCAATCAAGAATCCATTGAACCAAGTCCCGTGATCCTCAAAGAATTAAGTCAACTAGACCTCAAGTACCTCAATCCCAGTTCCTATAAGATTCCTCTTAATTAGGTAGATTAAAGGTCCAACCAAGCTCCAATCTTCGGATTTTATTTAGACTTGTTCAACTATCAAACTCAATCCGAAAAATGCGAATGCCATGCAAATGATATGTAGAAAATATTTTTGTGATGCAATTTTCAAGATTTTGAACTTTTTATGAATTTTTGAAAAGATGATGCATATGCAATTTTTTGTATTTTTGAAAAGTTTTTCAAATGTTTTTTTTGGATTTTAATTTTGCAAATGTTTTTGGGATTTTTTTGAAAACAAAAGATTTTGGCCCAAAATCTAGGTGCAAATATTTACACTGGAGTGCTTTTTATATATACAAGAAATAGATTTTAAGAATTTACAAAGGGTAAGTGGTCGATTTTATAAGTATATATATAATGGATTTGGTGTGATGTATATATTCCTCAAACTTATTTGACACAGGTTTTTCAAATAATTTTAAAAACTATAGTCCAAAATAATTTTTACAAACAATTTTTACAAACATGTACACACATTTGAAAATCATTTTGCAAAGGTTTTCCAAACAGTATGTATAGATTTTTCAAAATATTTTTGCAACCATTTTTCAATCCATTAGCAAATCATTTTTCTAACATTTTTATTTCACACAAAGAAAATGATTTTGCAATCAAAATATTTTTACAAAGGTTGAAAACATGTAACAAAACATTTTACAAATAGTTTTCAAAAGATTTTTCACAAAGATTTTCAAACTATTTTTCAAACATTTTTGCAAAAAAACATTTTCACCTGATTTATTAATCAGTAAGTATAAAAAGAATTTGAGAAATGAAACATCTTTTTATTAAGGTTTTTAATGAATTTTACAAGTATAATTAGCCATAATTATTAGGAAAATACGAAAGTACGAGTTATGGCTAAAGTATATACATAGTATATACGACCCCCTATACTTAGCTTGAGCTATGTCCTCATAGATCAGAGAGAAATGAGAAGACATAACTCGTACTAAGTATAGAAAAGTCTAAAGAATAAATAAATATGAGAGGAATAAACGAATGAATAAGAAGTCGACCGCCCCCCCCCCTATACTTAGGATCGAATAATCCTAAGTATAGCAGACTGTACACAAAGCAGGGAGGGTCAAGGGTGGAAATGAATAGATCGTACTCAGATTGTCTCCTCCTATACTTAGAGTAAGACATCCCTAAGTATAGACAAGAAGAGGAGACAATGGAGAGGATCGAAGAATAGAACACTCGGGGTGCACACCCCCCTATACTTAGGACAAAGTACATCCTAAGTATAGAAAATTGTTTACAAGGAGGCGGAACCTTTTTGATAGATAAAGATGATAGAAGAGGAAAAGAAGAAAAGGAGAAAAGATATCAACAGATGGATCTATACAACGGAAGATGGAAGTGATAACCATGTATGAGATGCAAATGATCGGAATTGAAAAACACATCTCATACCAGAAGAATGGGGGCAACGTCAACGGTCGGCGGATCATGATCTAGATATAGCTTCGGGCGCTGACTGTTAACACGGAAGGTAGAGGAAGATGACAGCTCGGATATATCAATGCTACCATTGTCATGTACCTTCCTGACCACATACGGACCTTTCCACTTGCTCTGTAATTTCTCTGGAAATAATTTCAACCTGGAATCGAACAACCATACGCGTTGATCTGGCTCAAACTGTTTATGGTTGATATGAGAATCGTGCCATGTCTTCACTTTCTCCTTGTACTGTAGGCTGCTAGAAAAGGTTGTATCTCTCAATTCCTCCAAGGCTTCCAACTCTGCACTCCTCTGTTCTCATATACTCTCAGGATCTAACAGTAACTCAGTGACTGCCTAAAATGATTTGTGCTTGATTTCCACTGGCAAATGGCACGACTTGCCATAGACGAGACGAAAGGGAGATGTTCCTAATGGATTTTTGAAGGAGGTCCGATAGGCCCACAAGACCGAGTCCAAAAGCTGTGACCAATCCTTTCGGTCTGGGCGGACAACCTTCTGCAAGATCGTCTTGATCTCCCTATTCAATACTTCGGCAAGACCATTAGTCTGAGGGTGATACGGCGTGGCAACACGATGGTCATTGCTGAACTCGTCTGCAAGGGCCCTGACTTTATCATTAATGAAATGAGACCCCCCGTCTGAAATCAGAACTCTAGGCACCCCGAACCGTGAAATGATATTTTTCCTCAAAAATTTACACACAGTTTTAGCATCTGCGGCTCGGGCGGGGATGGCCTCAACCCATCGGCTGACATAATCTACAGCGAGCAAAATGTGCTCAAACCCCTGACTCTTAGGAAATGGGCCCATGAAATCAATACCCCATGCATCAAAAACCTCACAAAAGTGAATGGGCTGCATGGGCATCATGTCTCTCTGTCCGCAAGTACCCATCTTCTGACAGTCAGTACACTTCTTCACGAATTCATCTGATTGAAGCACCTTCTGTGTTGTCCTTCTCTCAAAATGATGTCCTCCTGCCTCTAGCTTGCGGCAATATGTGAGGACGCTATGCTGCTCTTCTTGAGGAATGCACCTCCTCCAGATGCTATCCCCTCCTTCATGATAAAGGACGGGATCCTCCCAATGGTAAAACTTGGTCTTAGCTAGGAAGGTCTCAAGTTTCTGCCTGGGCCAACCCTGGGGAACCGTCTTGGCAACAAGATAGTTTACAAAGTAGGCATACCATGGGAGTGAGGCGACAGCCAAGATCGCCTCGTCTGGAAATGTATCCGTGATAGGTGCGCTGGTCTCAGATTCCTCAAGGTTCTCTAAGCGGGAGAGATGATCCGCCACCACATTTTTAACTCCAGGCTTATCCTTAATCTCAATGTCAAACTCCTGGAGCAGAAGGATCCATCTGGTAAGACGTGCTTTGGCATCCTTCTTGGCCATCAAGTACCGGATGGTGGTGTGATCTGTATAATTGTCACTCTAGATCCGAGAATATAAGATCTGTACTTATCCAAAGCAAAGACTACAGCCAGCATCTCTTTCTCTGTCACAGTATAATTCCGTTGAGCGGCATCCAAAGTCCGGCTGGCGTAGTGAATGGCAAATGGCAATCTATCCCTCCTCTGTCCAAGCACAGCCCCAACGGCAAAATCAGAAGCGTCCGTCATGATCTCAAATGGGAGAGATCAATTGGGTGGCTGAAGGACAGGAGCCGAAACAACCATAATCTTGAGATTCTCAAAGGACGCAAGATACTTATCGTCTACAATGAACTCAGTGTCTTTCATCAGCAGATCAGTAAGCGGTCGGGCAATACGACTGAAGTCCTGAATGAACCGTCGGTAGAAACCAACATGCCCCAGAAAAGACCGCAATTGACGCAGATTGGACGGTGGATTGAGTTTTCTAATGATATCCACCTTGGCCGAATCAACCTCCATGCCCCTGTTGGAGATGATATGATCAAGGACCGTCCCTTGAGTCACCATGAAGTGACTCTTCTCCCAAGACAATACAAGATTGAACTCTATGCAGCGCTGAAGCACACGGTCTAGGCAGTCAAGACAAGCATCGAACCCATCGCAATAGACCGAGAAGTCATCCATGAAGACCTCTAAACAGTCACCCACCATGTCCGAGAAAATGGACAACATGCACCTTTGAAATGTCGCTGGAGCGTTACATAGATCAAAGGGTATCCGTCTGAAAGCATAAGTCCCAAACGGACAGGTGAATGTCATTTTCTCCTGGTCTTCGGGCGCAATGGCCACTTGATTATAACCGGAGTACCCGTCAAGAAAACAATAGTGACTCTTCCCAGCTAGCCTTTCGATAATCTGATCAATGAATGGAAGTGGGAAATGATCCTTCTTGGTGGCCTCATTCAATCATCTGTAGTCCACACAGACCCTCCAATAAGTTGATACTCGGGTAGCGATCTCCTCTCCAGACTCATTCACAACTGTAGTGATACCCGTCTTCTTGGGTACCACATGTAATGGACTAACCCACTTGAAGTCGGAGATGGGGTAGATAAAATCGGTGCTCCACCACTTCGATATTTCTTTCATGACTACATCTCGAAGATTAGGGTTCAGTCGTCGCTGGAACTCACGCGACGGCCTAGCATTCTCCTCAAGATAGATGTGATGGGAGCACAAAGCCGGACTAATCCCCCAGAGATCATCTATACTCCATCCTATCGCCTTGAGGTTTCTTTCAAGAACCTCCATCAGACGAGATTCTTGTTCTCCAGACAAACCTGTTGAGATAATGACTGGGTGCATATCTGGCTCACCCGTAAGGAATCTATACTTCAACGGCTGCGGCAAGGGTTTCAGTTCTGGACAACTGGGAGGTGGCAGATCTGGCTTCTGATAAGTCTGTGTAAAAGCTACCAGGTCTGCATGAGAGAACTCTCGCTCTGCATGAATATCTGGCGAAGGGGAGCCTGTTGAATCATCAATAAACTGCACTGGTTTGCACTCCGTCCTTGCTGTCGGCTCGGATGGAATCAGACATGGCAAATAGTCATCGAAATCATCCCAATCAATGTCTGAATCCGAGGGATCTGAAGTAGATGAACAAGACTGAAAATCATCAGCACCACTCGTCCCAACATTGTCGGCCTCAACGGTATCCTCGTCCAGGGGTGTGCTCTCCAAACTCTCGACTGCCATAAGCTTTAAGTATGGTGAATTTATAGGCAAGGCAAGGGTTTGTTCTACGGGATCTGTCCAATTGGATTCATCATCTGTCATCACAAAGTCACACTCCTGGTGGATGTCTAGCTCTTCCTCTGTCATCTGTGCGGCTTTGCTGGACTGTTCTGAGCATTCTAGTTCTCTGACTCTGGTTTCCTCGATCGTCTATATTTGTATGGTTTCATCCTCTACGCGAAAGCATACCTTCCCTCTATCATGATCGGTCACCGCCTTGTCTTTGGCCAAGAATGGGCGTCCAAGTATGATGGGGGCATCGGTTACCGACTCAGGGATCTCCATGTCCAAGACAACAAAGTCCACGGAGAATTTCAGGCCCTGAATGGTAACGACCACGTCTTTCAATAACCCCTTCGGCATCTTAGTCGACCTTTCAGCAAACTGAAGGACTATCCTGCTCCTAAGAAGAGGACCAAACTCGAATCGGTCGAGTAAGGCTGCCGGAAGAAGGTTAATCGAAGAGCTGCTGTCTAATAGAGTACGATCAAACTGCTGCTCCTGAATCTCGCATCTAACATAGGGAGCTCCTGCATCGGATCTCTTCGCTGGCAGTTTGTTCTGAATGGTACAGCAAGTGGAATGAGTGAGCACATGAATCTGATCTCTGTGGTTCCTCCTCTGTGGGCGGTAGTCTTCTCTTTCAAGTTCTTTTTTAAGAGAGGGATGTGCTCAAGGGATTCTTGTAGAGTCAGCTGAATGTGGAATCTATCAATCATCTGGTTGCTGAACTCTACCTGCTGGGTCTTTTTTGGATTTTCTTTTTTATTCCCCTTCGCCAAGCGGAGTGCTTCAGGGAAGGGGATAGTAGGGGCCTCCTCACATGGAGGGCTAGGAATCGGTTCCTGTGCCTGTGAAGGAATAGAATCCATACACTGATCATCATGCAACACATATGGATTTGAAGTAGATACAGAAACTTTTCCTTTATTCATTTTTTTGTTCTTTTTGTGTCCACAGTCCATAGATACAAAATGTGGAAACAAAGTAGAAGGGAGCTCAACAAAAGTAGATGTGGTGGCCTCAATACCACCACCGGCACCTGGCTTCGCAGCATCAGCACCGCGCTCTAGCTTTGCATCCAAAATGGTGGCTTCAGCACCACCGTCTGCATCTGGTGTCTTGATGGCCTCAGTACCGTCGTCTGGAACTCCATCATTGGTGGCTTCAGCACCACCATCATCAACATCATCATCAGCGGCATCAACACCGCCACTCTGCTCATCTAGCGCTCTGGATTCTTCGTGTTGTTGTCGCTTAGATGAAGCACCGCTGGCTGGCATCCTACCACTTCTAGTAGTCACAAAATCAGCATCATACAAAGAAGAAGACATGTCACTCAAATAATCACTATGAGAGGTATCCTCTGTGAACTGTACCTGCTCAGACTTTCTTTTCAGACTGTTCAGATTTGGTTCGATCTGAGCTGGTATGGCAGCTTTTCCCTTGATCAAATCCCTCACCTCTTGCCGGAACTCATCCATATCTCGCCGGTAGGACTCTCGATGCTCGGTAAGCAATCGGGCAAGGCCATCTAATGCTGGGTTCTCGAAGGCAGGTGCCTGAGAACCGGATGTGTTCCCCTGCTAGAAATGAGGTTGCTGTTGGGAGGAGAAATGCTCACGAGGTTGGGGATATGACTTTTGAGGCTGCGGACGCTGCCTCCACTATTGTCCCTGATAGGCGGGACGAGGATCGTGCTGGTATTGCTGCTGGGCATACTGGGGCTGCTGCTGCTGCTGTCTGTTCTGCTGTCCTTGAGCGGGAGACTGCTGTTGGGATGAGGATCCACCATTACCCCCAATGGAATCCAGGGTGATCACGACGAATCCCGGACTGCGGGTACCGGTCGTACCAAATCCCATTGACTTCCATCAATGGTTCCTGCTTGAAGGATGGAGGTGGTAGAACTGTCAGTGGCTGATCGGGCTGGTAGACCACCATCTGAGTGTTTAGAGATGATGGTTGCGATGGGTAGTACGGTAATTACGGAACCGGCTCTGCCTGGATGTGGTTGACCTGACGGTGTGGGGTAGAGGGCTAGGTAGAGTTGCTACTGCTCGGATCGGCCCGTGACCTGGGAGGCTGCTGAGTGTATGTTTGTGCCTCATGAATGCAGAGAATTTGAGTCTTCAGGTCACTCATGATTTTGGTGAGAAGGTCCATCTGGGCAAGACCTTGGTTCTGCTTCTTCTCGAGGATCTCCATGCGGTCCAACTTCTCACTGATGATTCCCATGTTGACTGCGGCAGATTCGGCTTGGGCTGCAGCTACCGACGGGGTGTTGGGACCAGCATCTATGCGGGCGATCCTCTGAAATGATCCTCCTCCTTGGGGTGGCTTCTGCTGTGTGTAGACTCTGGCTTGGGTCATGACTGTCGAATTTTCTGCCATCCCTTCATAGATGGCCCAAACGTCATCTTCACCTTTTGAGAAATAGGATCCACCACAAGAGGCATTGACAAGCTCCTGCAGCTCCGGTGTCAGCCCACAGAAGAAACTCTAAACTAAGTTGGGCTTGGATATGTCATGATACGGACACCAGTCAATGAGATCTCTAAAGTGATCCCAAGATTCATGGAATTGTTCATTAGGGATCATGGTAAAATTGTTAATCATAGCTTGTGATGCATTAGTCAGGCCGAGAGGGTAGTAATTCTTCAAGTAAGTGGTTCGGAGTTGTGCCCAAGTGTCGATGAAACTCCCTAAGTGTTTCAGCCAGTAAGCGGCTCTATCAATCAAAGAGAAGGGTAAGGCTATCATCTTTATAGTGTCCTCAGTCATCAGCCTGTCATGAATGGTACTGCAGATCATCTCGAATTCTTGCAAGTGGAGGTGTGGCTCTTCGGTCGGTAGCCCCTGAATCTTGGGCAATAGATGAATGGTATGCGGGCGAAGCTCGAAGTCTCCATGGATAGGAGGAAGTCGGATCCATCAGTGAGTGAGGGATGCGGCAGGATTGTGCAACTCCCTCATAATCGTCTGTGGTGGTCTCTCAGCTTCAGGATCTCCTCCTTCTGCAACGGGTATATCTCCTCCACCACCTGCGGCTCTGTTCTCTCGATCTGCTCTCATCTGTGCTAGCTCTCGCATTACGTCACCCATGAATGCTCCTTGGTCTCTGATTTGTCTCTGCATGGTCTCCAAGGATGCTAGAAGTGAATTGTTGATGGTGGATTGGTCAAATAGAAATTGAGGTTGCTCCTGCTCATCTGGGTGATCTCCTCTATCTGCCATGACTGGATTCTCTGAAAAGGCAAAAGAACCCATCTCAGGTGCCGTCAAATGCTCTGAGCTCTGTGATGCACTAAATTCTGAAACTCTTGGACTGATGGAAGGAGAATGAGAAGGGTGGTCGAGGGGGAACAGGGTGGAAGTGAACTCAGGCTCGGAGAGCGGACTCTCCGAGGTTGTCCTAGATGAATAGGAAGGAGTGTTGGATAGCGGTGCCGACAAGGTCGGCCTATGAGATCTCCGTCCCATCATCTTGATTATTGAGAAGAGCAAGGTGTGAAGAAAAAGAAGAAGAGGGCAAAATTGCGCACGATTGTGCGGTGTTTTTTATCTTGACCTAAAATTGGCTAGCAAATCAAACAAAAAGCAAGGAGATTCACCAACTCAATGCATGAAGCCGTAAGAGTTCGGCTATTATCTTTGTAGTTTTTAGCTTGAATTCAGGAAGTTATCTTTCAACGAGTCCTTAGAGCACTACGCCTATAGGAGAGAGGACTGCCGGAAGAGTATCCCGTACTTGCCTCCTTCTGTGTAACCTATAGTCTGCAGTTTTTAAGGTCCTTGTAACCCTTCCTAAATCCCTACTCAGCCAAAGAAATAAAGAAAGGAAGCCAGTGAAACCGATACTTCAGAACTCGCTTGCAACGGAATCACCCGTGAGCGTGCAAAAACCTACTCGGACGCAAGACGATGAGGCAGACACCCCCGTGAAGGCATGGCCTAGGCTCGATACTTCGGACAAGGTCGATGCTCTACACAATAGAGAGTCACCAATGTTGACCAAGCCCTACTCGTCCACGTACAATAGAAGCGCCAATACTTTGGAAATCCAGGCGATACACAAGGCAGCCACAGACTGAGTTTTTGGCTCTAATCCTTACGAAGCCGCTCTCTCACTTGGAAGGAGACCTTCCCATGCAACCTGAATACAAGTGAGGGTATTACTCTCCCCAAGCAATGAATCCAATTACAAATTTTATTTAGGCCAAGTTTTCTTTAGCAGTCCCTTTTTAAATGTTTTTGGTGTTATCGCTTCTTTTGAGTCAATTCAAACAAGCGCCTAACGTTTTTGTTTTTTTCTTGATTCCTATTTGATCCAAAAACAGAGGGAGAAAAGAGTCGGAAAAGCCAATGCAAGTGGCACTAAAATGGAAATCTCACCTTAGTGCCTAAATGATGAATGCAAAGATAGAAGACTTACAGTGACTCTCAGCTCTCTCCATGCGGGATGCAAAACCAGAATTTATAAACCTAATCTAAATACCGATATGCACAAAGAAATCGACCTAAAGAGGCAATTGCTAACGTGAAGAACCACAAGTCAATCCCCAATCCTCAATCCAAAAGGTCTGGTCTAGACTCACCCCTCCTCTTCTCGACAAATCGAGTTCAGGAGTAGCGCTTGATGGGGTGGGCTCACGGCGCAGCGGATCGAAAAATGATGATACTACTATTTAATTAAACTAAGTACAAATACGTACTATAGGTGCATGCAATGGTTATTAGGGTGTTTGGACCTAATCTAATCGATCAAGCAATGCCTAAAAATCTAAGGGCTCAATCCACAAAAGAAAGGAAAAATAAAACAAAACCGGAAAATGACAGCGGTGAAAACACGTCAAAAACCACGGTGAGCCCCCAAGTGAACAAACACTTGGAAATTGGGCCCGAGTGTCCTGAGTGTCCAAGTACCTGTATTATTAAAAATTAAATGGTCTCTCTCACACCAAAGAATAAATGAAAGCTAACTAATCACTCTCTCTCTCTCTCACTCCTCCTGCTCTCTCCTGTCGGCTTGGGCTAGAATAGCCGACTCCATCTCCCAAGGCTGCACCGAATCTCCTAGGCGATCCTCCTCGGTCCGCGGTCCCTCACAAGAAGACAAGAAAGACAATGGTTAGAAAGCTCACAGATAAATATCAAAAATGAGAGATAAATCCAAGCAATAATGTAAACAAATAATCACAAGCACAAAAAGTAATCTATACGCTGCTTCTCCCTGGCAAAGGCGCCATTTAATAAACACAGAATTCAAGGGGTCTAATTATCTCACACAAGATGGAGACAACCGTGTCGCTGTGGCGACCCTCAATGAATCCCGTATTTGATCAACAATGAACCCACACAATATAAGTCAAGCAATGAAGAATAAGAGTGGAGTCAAATTTATTTTTAACTCTACAAACAAGCACAAACAAGGTGTATAGAAGCAAGTATGCAAAGAGTTCGAACACAGGGAGCAAGGCAGGATAGATCAAGCAAGTGTGTGTGTGTGAATGTGATGTATTGTCTATACTATGCAATGCAAATGTTTTTGTGGGTTTTTAATTTTATATTTTTTTATTTTATTTTTAATTTTAAATTTTGTATTTTGATTTTCTTTTTACTGATTTTGTATTTTCTTTTTATATTTTATATTTTTGTATTTTCTTTTTCAATAATAGGATATATATACAATATAAGACAAGAGGGGATATGATATTTATAAAAATAGATAAAAATACTCAAAAATCAGAAAATAAAATGTTTTTGGTCATTTTATATTTTTCTACTGCTTTTGTGATTTTTGGGGATTTTTCTAAATGTTTTTGAGATTTTTAAAAGCCAAAATAAAGAAAAACAGTGACTTAGCTACATGCTAAACTCAAAATGGGAATGAAAATAGGAAACAGTAAAAAAATTTTCTCAAATTAATTTCAAAATAAAGACAATAAAACAGGAACCTACAGGACTTGAGTTTCTATTTTTTTATTTTTTTTACGATTTTATAGAATTATTTTGAAGTTTTTAAGTGTTTTCTAATTTTTAAGGTTTTTGTTTTGAGATTTTTAGTGATTTTTGGATTGACACTAAAATATGATAAGAAGAGCAAAATATAATTTTTGTAGAATTTTTCAAATTTTTTTTATAATTTTCATGGATTTTCTAATGCAAACAGTAAGAAAAATACATGTTTTTTATTTTTAATAATTATGAAAATGCTCCAAAAAAATGAAATGCAAAAATATGGCGTGAATCTACAAGTTAACATGAACCTACGATATTTTTTTTGGGAATTTTTCGAGTTAAGATGATGCGTGAAATAAATAAGACAAGCACACAAAAATAAATAGCTTGGTAGGGGTATAAGTGCAAATATCAAAACATCCAAGGGCACAGTTGCAATTTTTACACAAAATTTATAACTAAATAAGCAATTTAATGGACCAAATAACAATCACAGAACCCACAGGGGTTTCTCTGCAAATAACCCACCAAGACGTGTGACTGGCACACGCCTGGGAGGGACCTATCTGTAATATCAAAAACCTCGGGGGATAAGTTGCAATATTTCAAAAAATTGTACCCTTAATTCATAAATCCTTGGACTAAAGTAAAATACATAAACCCTCGAGGGTGTCTGTGCAAAATGCCACGCGCCTCACGTGAACAGGTCACGTGAGGTGACGTGGCTTGGACTGGATTGCAATATACGACAAGGTTCAGGAGCTACTTGCAAATATTACAAAAATTATCAACTACCCTTGAAAGTTCATGGACTAACTGTAAATACAAAAATGCGTGAGGAAAAGATTGCAAAATACCCCTCACGCGCTATCCAACGGCTGAAGGCGATTCACTTGACACGTGGCGAGCGTTGGATTGCCGATGACGCTTCGCGTTGGACGGCGAAGAATAGATCTCAGATCGAGATCTAACGGTGGAGGAGTGATGACGATCCGACGATCTACGAGCGATCTGGAGGGGTGGCCCGATCCAACGGTGGCGAAGCGCGGAGGGAAGAACGGGGAAGAACGCCAGCGAGGCAAACTTCCCGGGTTAGATCTCCGTGCTCCGGCGACTTTGAACTTCAAAATGGGAGCGCACCTTCCTGGGAGCTTCCTTTATGCGCGGGGAGGTCCAAAACACCTCGGCGTGGGCCGAGGTTCGCTGGAGCTGCTGGCGGATTTGGAGGAGCTCGCGCGACTCCGACGAAGATCAAAATGAACTCCAGGCGTGCATGATGGTCCAAGTACATGCAAGAACAAGTGAGAGGGCCCAGGGCAAGTTGCCTGGACCCGCGGGGTGGATGCGGTGGTGTGAAGCGACGGAGTGGAGCTCGACCGGAGGTGCGCTCCAGCGAGGGGATCTGAATGGATGATTCACTCGATGGAAATAGAAATTTCTTTAGGGCTTTTAAACCTACGACTAAGAGGAACAAAATGCAAGAAAAATGACGATGAAATGGGGCTGCCTCGACGGTGTATCTCCAGAGGGAAAATACCTCGACCGCCGGAGTTGGAGGAGGTGGTGGAGATGCCTCCAACCTCCTTCGCCTCGGCTGACGGCACGAATATGGAGTTGTCACCTCCAGGTCTTCGTGGAGCACGAAAAGAGCGAGGAGGGGTGGACCGAAAGGACTTGAAAATTCAAAGGAAGGTCGGGCTCCATTCTTATGTGGTTTGACTCAGTGACTGAGGTGCTCCAAAGACCAAGGCATATCGAGCGCCACAATGATCCAATCCTCGAGGTAGACATTGGGCGAGCAAGAGGGACAATCGAGGAGAAAAGGTTGTCAAATCATCGACATGAAATGGTGCAAGGAGACACCTCGAAAAATCCGCGAACATGGGGTCAAACGAGGTTCTGACGACGGCACATGGGGAAGGACGACCAGTTGATCTGGGCCAACGGGGGCCGTCTCCTGATTGGTCCACTTGGACCAATCAGGAAAAATCCCTGATAAAGATTTTGTAAATTCATTTAAAAATAGAAAATAAACGAATTAAATTTTGGTTATTAAATAAAAAATATTTATTATTTTATGTAGTATTTTATTCTGATTTTTAATTATTTTTATGAAGTATAATTTTACAAGTTTACTTTTATGCCCTTTATAGGTATATTATCTATATATTTTATTATTTTATTTTTATTTTGTGTTTTTAATTTCTTTAATTCTGTTTATTATTTTATAAAATTATAAAATACTTTTATACACTTAAATATATTTTTATTTTATTTTTATGATATAGTTTGTACACTTAATAAAATATAAGTACTATTTGTACCTGTATAAGTATAGGTATTATACTATGTATATGATATGTATACAAAGTATTTTTATTTGTGTTTCTTTTGTCTTTTTATTCTGATTTTAATATACAAATATCTTATAGATAATATTGACAAAATTATAAAAATATGAAATTACAAAAATAATGAATAAATAATATATTGTATATTTAATATGTACAAGTATACAAGTAGGGTCCAAAACTCAACTTTCAAACCGTAACTCCATAAAATATGAAACCACCTCCATTAAATAGATCATTTTATGCTATATACAATTAAAGGTGAGTTTGGTACATTTCGAGTTTTATTGACAAGATACAGGTATGGGAAGTTAGAGTTCTGGAATCTTATCTAGACCATAACTTTTTATATGTATATTATTTTTCAGTGAAATCAATTTTGTATTTTTTCTATATTAAATTATCTACAATTTTCATGTGTAAAGTTTATTTATTTAAGGTCTAAAAAGTGGGACCAAAAATAGGTCCCAACATGAATAAAGAATGAATTAAAAACAATAGGTATTTTGAATGTATTTTGACCCTTATCTCCCCCTAATTTATTCTTTGTCGACCTATTCATCAAGATGCCTAGGCTTCGAGGTTTTGGGTCATAAAATATCTACAATATTTTATTCTTTTTCTTTTTTTATTTATTCTATAATTTTGGCTTTAATTACAGTATTTTATACACTAATTACATGCACATGCATGAATGCTAAAATGCTCTAATTAATGGTATTTACACGCATTTGCTAGGGTTTTTTTATGCTAAATGATAGAATAAAGATGATGAAATGTGGCTTCATCATGGCCAAGAAGCCTACGATATCACCGGGAGAGAGGCTGTCGTCGCTCGACAACGGTTGCGTCGTTGTCACCGATTCAACTCTGGGAACTAGGCTCTCCTCAATAAAGATGGATCAAGTGCAAATTGAGAAGGATGGGATGCATAAAAAGAGATAGAAAATGGAGGTTAGAATGGAGGTGGAGTAGAATGGAGGTTATTAAGATGGGGAGTTGAATTAAAAATTAGAAAAAATGGTGGAATGATGAGTTTGAATGGTAGTTATAGTAGAGAATGGGAATTAAATAATAAATAATAATAAAATAAAGTAGGCTATTAAAATAAAGCAAAATATAAAGAAGAAAAAGAATAGTGGAGAATTTAGAAAGGAAAACATACAACATGTACAATTTTGTTAATAAGAGATAATTACAACAGAAAAATACACTAAAATAGTAGAATCAAAATACAACATAACAATGATTTTTTTTGAATTTTTTTAGTAATTAAAAAAGATTAGAATAAAAATGAAGAAAGAATGAATATATACATAATATACAATGTACATCTAGGTCCCAAAATCCAACTTTTGACAAATGATATCCGATTTTAATGAAACTACTTCCATAGATAGATAATTTTTCTAACTTGAATTTAAAAGAGTTTGGTGAATTTGGAGTTCATACGGAGCGAGAATTTGGCCGGGAAGTTGGACTTTACGTTTTTTTTTTGGGGATCTAGAGCATTATTTTAGTGAAATTTATTTTATATTTTTATATTTTTATATACATTTTCATGAACAAGTACGAAAAAATTAGCCAAAAAAGAGTTGAAGTGAAATTATTAAAAATACATGAAGTTTAGACTATTTACATGTGAAAACACTCCTTTATTTTTACAGCTTTTTATTGTTAATTTATTTTATACAAACTAATATACAATAATTAGTGTGTTTTATTTACAAGAGTTATTTATTAATTTATTGATTTTATGGACATTTAATTGAGAATTTACTCAGGAATTTTGCTAAGATTTAGATATTGAGTCGCAGATTCATCAGGACTTCAAACCAGGGGAATCGGCTCGTGAGTGTCGGGGGGCTTTGAGCAAGGGAATCGACTGGTGGATGCGGGGGGGGGGGGGGGCTTCGACCAAGGGAATCGACTAGTGGGTGCCAGGGGGCTTCGAGCAGGGGAATCGAGTCATGGGTGTCAGGGGGGCTTCACGGAGCTCGTGGGTGGCAGGCGACAGCGACAGGGTGGTGGGAGAGGGGCTTTGAGGTTGCAGGGTGGCCACGGGGGATGTGTAGGACGGACGTGTTGGGGGGGGCTTCGAGTGAAGGAGCTTGTAGAGGTGGGTCGCAGGTCACGGTCGATAGGGGGCTTCAAGGTTGCAGGGCGATGGCGGGGGGGGGGGGGGGGGGTTGTTCGAGCAGGGGACGGCAGAGGCGGGTGTGTATGGTGGGGTTGGGCTTCGAGCAGGGGCGTTTTGCATCGCCATCACCAGGAGGGGCCCATTCCGAAGTGAAGGTCCCCACTTGTTTGATTTAGGACAATGTCACCGAACTGCTCCGGATGCGCCGAATTGGGATTTTATGGCCTCCCCTTCTCAACCCTGACTACACAAGTTGTTTTAGGCAACGTGGGAAAATGGACTCTTGTAGCGGCGAGGCCCAGCCAACTACTTCTCTATAGCGGAATATGGTCACATCGGTTCACTTGAGAAGGAATATCCCTCTGCCTCCATCCTTCTGCTTCTCATAAAGAAGGTGAAAGAATCTTCGTGCGGGTGGACATAGTGAGTAGTCCGATACCTCACTCTCCTCTTAGACTACTGCTCCTTCCACCCTCTTTTCCCCAGTTTGTGATCGCTGGATCAGCCAAAGAAAGAAGCTTAACTAATTATTAAGAAATTATAGATCGAATGACGAGCCAAGAACTTTTTGAATCCATTGTTTGAAGGTCAGAAATTAGTTCGCAGTAGGTGGTTAGGTAGGCAAATTCAGATGAGGGAAAGATGGTATTTTTGCAAATAAGAATCAACATCGGGGGTAGGTTTGTCTTTTTTTCAATGGAAATTATCATATATAACATGTATGCCAAACAAAACATAACATAGGGTTATGTCATGTAAGAGTTAAGTATTACTCGGGATTTTTCATGTAATTCATGATTATATGGGATTATGATTGTAATTGCGGAATTACTCAGAGTTATGGGTGTAAAAATCACAAAGGATATATGAGGTGTATGATTTCCTAAAGGAATCATATATGTTCGTACTTGATAAAATAGAAAACATGAGCTCCCTAATGAGACGTTCAACAAATCCCGCTTATAGTCATCTTATTTAGATTCGGGATGTGAATTTGATAATCTTAATATAAGCTTTTGTTAGAATATGACTAACATTTTGCTAAATGATCTATTAAGAAGTCTAGTGATAAATCATAGAATGAGACAGTCAAATATAGGAAAATTTGCAACCTCCCCAGCTTAGATCCCTAGACATTTTTTGGTAAAACTAACCCTAACAATTTGTTTGATTCGAACCCGTTGGTAACCATCCAAAATACCTAAGTCCAAGTTTTCAAGTAATAATCACTCACTCTTACAGTCCACTCTCATATTTTGTGGGTTTTAGATGTAGGACTATATTGGGGTGTCACGGCTTTCCCTAGTTAAATTCACAACTTCTTCATATCAATATGTCCCATCAATCATTCCTATTAACAGTGGCGGTTGCACTCCCTAGGCTTAGGTACTCTCAAGTTTCTCTTTCAACTATTAGAGGGAATTCTCTCTGATACTACATGTAATGTACATGGCTTAGATCCCAAAAACATTATTGGAAAAAGTATCCATGCCAACTTGTTTGGTTCGGTCTCAACCGAACCTATAGACAATCATGTAAAATGTTTAAGCCCAAGCTGTCAAGTAATATTCCCCCATATATAACACACTCTCATGCTTTTTGAGTTTTAGATATGAGAATATGTTTGGAGTGTTACAACCTTCTTCACTGAAATTCGCAATATCCTCATTCTGATATGGTATAACATTTATTCCTTATAGGGGTGGATGCACATTCTAGGCTTAGGTCCCCTCAAGTAGCCATTTCCACTAAGGAATTTGCTCTGCTATTGTTTGTAGCATCCATGGTTTAGGCTTCTGGATCGTTATCAACAAAATTAGCTTCGACAACTTCTTCGATTTGAGCTCAAGTGGACCTATAGACAACCATGTAAAATACTTAAGCTAGGGGTTGAGCATTATGCCAGGTCGAGACGGATTCGACTTGACTAGATCCAAGCCCTTTTTAGTGTATGGGCTAACAGGCCTAGCCTAGGCCCATTTTGAATTTCGAAATCTAGGCCGTAGCATACGCCCGACCCAAACATTATGGGTCGGCTGGGCCGACTAGGCTAGCCCAACTGATCTACATTTATGTACAAGTCCCAAAGTAGAGGGTATGCTCCTATCTAGGGTGTTGTTTTCGAGAAGCCTGCAGCAAGTTTGTATATGAAGATGAAATCAGGAAAACTTGTTTGTTTAGTCATGAGGGAGTTACAAATGTATTAGTTTCATATCGGATCTGAACAGCAGAGGCTTCCATGGGATAAATTGCCATAACTTCACACCAAGAAAGAACGCCATCTAATCTTCTAGCAGAAAGTACAAGATCTTCAAAGAACGCTGGAGAAAGAGTTGGCAGATTCAAAGAACCAATGTTCTCTTTCATCCACACAACTTTGATTTTCGACCATCTATTTAAACACAAATGGGTACCTGACATGACAATACACTACTATTAAACAACCCCATTCCACATCTATATATAAATAAAGTAACGAACTGGAAAGGCAAGTGAAATTCCATTAGGGCCATTGGAACTTGGGGGGAGTCGGCCCTAAGGCAGACCCCAATTGGGAAGATCGGGCTAAGGCCCAAATCCCACACAATAAATAGCGGGTTCGAATTTGGGTGGACTATATGGTTGGGTTTTGGGTCAATAGATGGGGTCAGTCTGATCTAGTCCGATATTCAACTCTAGCTTAAGCACAAGTTGTCAAATAGTAGTCTCCCATTCTTGTAATAGACAGTCTCTCTATGAGTTTTAGATATGAGATCATGTTTAGGGTCTTACAACCTCCTCCACTTAAATTTCCAGTGTCTTCCTTCTTATATGGTCCAGCACTTATTCCCATTAATAGTAGTGGACACACGCTCTAGGCTTAGGGGTCTCTCGAATAACCCTTTCCGCTATTAAGAATCCACTCTGCTACCATTTGTAAAGTTTTGAGTTTAGGTACTTGGACCGTTATAAGGAAAAGTGGCCTCGATAACTTATTGGGTTTAGATCCACGTAGATCCATTAACAACAACCCAAAATGTTTGAGCTCAAGTTGTCAAGTAGCAAAACCTTCTCTCATGCTTTGTGAGTTTTAGATGCGGGTCATGAGCTTAGACCCATGGTACATGATATAAACATGTTAGGATAATCAAGTCTCAAGTATGTGTAGGATGCATGAATTTTGACAATGTCCAAGGTCGACATGATCATAATAGATTGTTTACCGCAGATGCTTCACATTATGAGGAAATGATGAATCATATGGATTTTAGTGACTGCACATAGAGATCAAATGAATGAGATTTAATTAGATTAAATCTCAATTTCTAGAACCAAATCAAGATCCCAAAGATATGGAAATTGATTATGAATTATTCAGATTTATCGGTGATTTGGTTTGGGATCTGACTTGATCAGATAACTTAAGTGATTAAATAATATGATATTAGATTGATCTAATGTCAAGTCACATTACATGGTCTATACAATCTTCATGATATTATGTCCAAGTATTCGTGAATGCAGCACCTGAATCCTAATTTGATTAGGAGTCGCACATCTAAGAAATTAATAGTTATAATAATAAGGATAATCATAATATTAGAGGTTGATCTCTCAAGAACATATGAATATGATTTGTGTGGTTGGTACTTGATTAGTATGGATATGGATTCGGAATAATTAAAGTTAATGGCAATATGATTTGCATTTATCACTGAGTTTTATGCGAATATGATTCACGTATTGTATTGATATTAATGTGAACTCGAGCTACATTCTTCATTAATTACATGTAAATATGTTTTACATTTTATCTTATGAATTAGATCCACTTTTTGGAAGATGATTGCAAAGAGGTCATTGATGATAATTATCATAAGATAATTCCACCCATTATACTTGAATTAATAAATGATTTATGGTGGAGGATAAATCCACACCATAAAATCATGGTAGACATCCAATCTGCTCCTATAAAGGAATAGAGTGCCTTCACCCTATATCATTCCATGCAATTTAGATCATTCAAGCGTAATCCAATTAGAGAAAATAAGCCATGTCACCATCTCTCCCTCTTAGTCCCTGGCCATCTCGTCTTCTTGTAGCATCCTTTTATTGGTGTGTAGAGGAAGAGGAGCCTACCTTTCGGTTCTTCATGCCCGTGGGGAAAGAGACTTCATGAGATGAAGTCAACAATGAGGAGACTACAATGATCATCTCTTGAACGCCTCTATTGTGAATAAGAAAGAAGAAAGAATCATCTCTCAATTTCAAAGGAGCCTCAAAGTTCATCATCAAGCTAATAAGTACAACATTCGACGTATTGGTAAAATCCCGTATTGATAAAATCCGGGATTCCCTTGTTGTGCGAGGTCAAACCTCCATTCATATTAACCAGCAATACTGTTGGTAAAAATCCGATAGTTATATGTAAAGTTCTTCATCCATTTGTAGTATATTTGTTTATAAAATGAAAATCAAATTAGCAATATATCAATTCGTTTTTACGTTTTTAGCCAATGTTTTTTGGTAGTATGATGCATAAAACCTTATGATTTATGTAAAATATTGCACGCCTTTTATAATTTGTGTATGATGAAGTGCAAAATAAAAAATTATAGTAATATATCAATTATTTTTAAATAGATAATACTTGGCTACAACGTTGAAGAAGGCGTTGGTGATTTCTCATCCCATTTTAATCTTAGTATAACTCATAATCCCAATAAACTCAAGAGTTAGTAGTAGTAGTAGTTGATATCTCATCCCATTTTATTTAATGGGCCCTGAATCATGTTGTGTTGCATGTGATTTCTTATCCCATTCGGTCCACAACCCATTTACTTTGATGGTCATGAATAATCATGTTGCTGCGTTGGATTTTTCATCCCAATAAACTCATGATCTAGCCCAACCAAGTTATCATAAGCCCAAGTTTGGATTAGGCTGATCCATTTTATTTTTATTTTTTTATAATGTGAAATATAGAGAAGAAACAAAAGTAGTTGAATAGACTTCTATCACTGCTAATGGAGATAGCAAGGACTATGGGTGTGTAAAATGAGTTTAATGGGTTACCCACATGGGGAGCCAACTTGGCTAAACATGCTCTTATATTCCTTATTTCTTAAGTTATTTTTTTGCAAATAACTAGGGGTGACACCATGTTCTCATTCATATTTTAGTTCAATTCGAAGCCCCTATCCCATCCATTAAGCCTTTCAAATTTTAACGATCTCAGGATTGCTGAAATCAATCCATTTTAGATGGTCGCGTTAGGAATGACTGTTTCATACGAAATTTGAATGACAAAATGTTGTCATGTAATTGACTATAAACATGTTGTAACAGACAAATATTGAGTAGAATATTAAAGTACTGATAATGGGATCATGGTTATTATTTGGATATTCTATTATACCTTATTTGGGTGCAGATCAATGATTTCATGGATGTGAATCACCATCGGTCCAGACATGACCCATTTATTTGGAGGGTCCAGTTTGGACCCACTCTAAAATAAGTTTTTGGTCCAGCCCAACTATTCAATGCTCCCTGCAGACTTTTCACGGAAAACGCACTTTTAAACCCAAAAAAGGAATAATTTGCACGCTAATATTTATCATGAATTCATCTTGTTTATAGTGACATTCATAGATAAACGGGCATTATAATCTTGTATCATGCATGCTCAAAAATGACAAAATTATCATATTTTTCAAACGATATTTTTGAAATCATATTTTTTTCAGTTTTGATAAACTTACACTTAAATATTGTTTAATTATATTAGTAAAGTTAGAGTTTCCAATAGATTGTTATTTTCAATGGTGATTTTCGAATTTTGAAAAATATAATAATTTAAATTTATCTAAATTTGTCACTAAAGCTAAATTATGAAGTGAAATTTAAAAAAAAAAAGATGATTAAAAGCAAACAACCAACCTTATTTCATTTATAAATAGTGCTATATAGAACCGGAGAGGTAAATGAGCTCAATCTCAATTAATATCAAGCTATACTTATACTTTTTAATATTTTAAAACTGATCGTATTAAAAAAATAGAAGAAGGTAAATGGGAGAGGGCGTGGGTTTTGGGTCTGCTCTCTTGGAAAACACGCTCACTTATATACCACCGGGCCATTAAAGAGATTTATATCCTTATTTTTAGGAACTATACAAATAGCTAAGGATGGGCCATAAAAACTCTATGAAAAATGAAATAGAAGAACTAAGGAGGGACCGTGGCTACCCCGTATTTTATTCATTCTTATTGTATAAAACGTAGAGATCAAGATATACAGAAATAGGGGGGAAAAGGTCCAGAGTTGCACTCTTGGAACAGCTTAATTCCCACGCCAGCATCCCACTTGCTTCCAAGGAGAGCAAGCCAAGAACCACAAGCATTACATACAATCCTCGCCACCACATAAAGCACATAGCCATGTCTCCGTAATTTGAATGCAGCAAAGGCTCCTACAGGGAGAAATGGAGAATAGCAACTTTCGCTTGAAGCATCACGGTGGTGTCGGTGACGGGGTAGGAGGACAAGGACTCTGCCAGAGGTTACACGCCTTCCTTCAGAAGTACTTCTACTCTCAAAGCCTCCAGCCCGTAGTGTTGGGTGGTGTTCTATCCAAATGGGAGGGCAATAGCAAGACTGCTGATCCCCCGGGCAGCGTACCTGTAGATGATAAACTGCAAGAGAAAGAGTTGGAAGATGAACCTGTCGAAGTGAAGATTATATATGAAAGAGAAGTGGAGGCTTCACCAGGACCAACTCTGCTTCCACCATCATCTTCGGTGCTGCTCATGGACGGGAGTAATCACGTAGATACAACACGAGGACTAGTGCCTGCCTTGACCAAGCTCACACCTACAAACACTAGAGGGCTGGATACTCCATTTTCAGGGTCTTCCGGTGCTATGAAGGTTGGACAAGGGGTGCCTATGAAGTCTGTGTTCATAAAAGAGAGTCCTGAAGGAAATGCTGATCAAGAGGACGCATTTAGGAAAAAGTGTCAAAGGACTCTTAGACCACGCAAGCCAGTGCTGAAGGCAGCCTCCAACATAAATGAGAAATCAGAGACATTCATAGGGAGTAGGAGAGCCGCTCTTAGATCAGGATCTGGCCTTCTCGCATCCTCCACTAATGGATCATCTCGATCGACTTCTTAATTTAAATGCAGGGTCAGGGTCATATTTGTTTGGTTACATAGCTAATATGTATCAATTCAACTTTGTCGGGGCAGGAAAGCTATCACGAAATGTGTTCTAGTACAGAGCAAAATACCCAACTAACAGAAATCGTACAAAGATTGATGGACTAAGAGCGCCTCGGTCAACAACAGCATTGTGCACTATACTATAACAAAGCTCTTGCAGAATATTTTTACTGAAATTTTATGCAAATTCATATTGTAAAGCTTGGCAATAGAAAGGAAACTAAAGGGCTTCCTCAGAAGAAAGGTACGTTTTTTCAGAAGCAGAAGAAAGGTATGTGCAATACATATAAACCTTCTTGCTCCACTATGTCAAGCTAAAGCATTGAAAGGGAGAATCTTTCTTTCCTATCTGTTAGAATCAAATGCACTGAGCACACACAAATATGGAGACACGGATTTACGTGGAAAACCCTGCGGAGAGGGAAAAACCACAGGGGCTCTCAATCCCTAATCTCCCTCACTAGAGATTAGGACATTCTTCACTAAAAACTATTTCCAAATGAGGAGGGATGAGTACAATATATAGAGAAGGATGGGTAAACAGTCTCTCATCCAAAGATCAGTTTACCCATATAAGTATAATAACTCAACACTAACTTTTCAACCATGCATTTCCTCCTGAAAGCGAGGTAAATTCTTCAGAAAGAGAACGTCATAGTTCATTCTTTGGTGCATGAAAGTATTCCTCATCCCAGTAGTAAGGAAACTTCATCCTTGCTGCCATGTGCGCCATGCTCTAGTCCTCGTATATGAAACTGTTGTTGCAGGAGCAATACAGGTCCTTTCAGTTATTAGCATCATATCAAAAAATATTCCTGGTTTTGGTGTTGTATACTTTCGGAAAGCACATCGATGCATTAGCTTAGTCCTAGTTGAGGAAACTAAATAATAGTTCTGAGGACCACATTCAACAGGATTACAGGGGTCCTTTTCATAAAGGAAAAACAAGTAGAACCGAGCGAAAGACTTGACTTGAAGTTAAAAAGTATAATGGTATTTCAAATTGTTTAGAAACATACTGTCCTTGTAATGTAACCACAGCCATTCATATATAGAACGTTTGCAAAGAATAACAAGGGTGTACCCAAATGCGAAAATATAAGAGAAGGTATAGAAACCATAACAAATGACACATCCCCTTAAGCTAGAGCATAGATATGAATAAAATGACCAGCTTCTCACTTCATGGGAAGTCATTTATTATTGTTAGAATACTCAGATGATTTATTCTATAGAGCCCTCGGGTCTCTTATATAGGGAGAGAGCCTTTGGGTAAATTACATGAGAGGTACATAAAGAACCTGAAATAACATAAAGGACGGACAACTCTCTCTACACTCCCCCTCAAGATGGAGCATAGATATCTATCATGCTCAGCTTGGAAGAACATCTCTGGAAGGGTCCTCTGAGCAATGGCTTAGTGAATATGTCCGCTGTCTGATCTTCTGAACTGACGTGAGACGTGGAGATGAAGCCCTTCTGAATCATGTCCCTAGTGTAATGACAATCCACCTCTATGTGTTTGGTTCTCTCATGGAAGGCTGGATTGTTGGCAATAAATAATGCTGCCTGATTATCACATTGAAGGTTCATAGGCAAGGGAACGTCAACATTCAGATCTTCTAAGACTGCTTTAACCCACATCATTTCTGCGCTTGCCTGTGCCATGGCTCTATACTCGGACTCGGCACTGGATCTCGCCACAACAGTTTGCTTCTTGCTTTTCCAAGAGACTAAAGAGCTTCCTATGTAGATAGCAAATCCAGAAGTAGACTTACGGTCCCTTGGACATCATGCATAATTTGCATCTGCACAGGCTGAAATAGACAGATCTGTATCTTTCTTGAATAGCAACCCTGTGCCTGGAGAAGACTTCAGATATCTCAATATCATGTATAAGGCATCCATATGTACTTGCCTCGGCTGCTCCACGAACTGATTCACCCGGTTTACTGCAAGGGCAATATCCGGTCGAGTTATAGTGATGTATAAGAGCTTACCCACCATTTCTCTGTACCTTCTCTTGTCCACCTCCTCGGTATCATCATCGTACAGCTTCATACTCGGGTCCATAGGTGTACTTGAAGGTCTGCATCCAGTCATTCCTGTTTCGACTAGCAAATCTGTGACGTATTTTCTTTGAGTCATCACCATTCCTTGTGCATTTCTTGCAAATTCTATCCCCAGAAAATATCGTATTGTGCCTAGATCCTTTGTAATGAACTGGCTGCCCAACATAGACTTGGTGATCTCAACTCCCTGTGCATCATCTCCTGTAACCAATATGTCATCAACATATACCATAACAACAATGGTACCTCTAGGGGTCTTTCGGACGAACAGTGAGTGGTCCGCATTAGATCTTCTGAACCCCTGTCGTTCAATAAGCTGAGAGAGCTTCTGGAACCATGCACGGGGACTCTGTTTAAGGCCATAGATAGCCTTATGAAGTCTGCACACCTTCTGAGTCTCCCCCTCAGCAGCAAACCCGGGTGGCTGCTGCATGTAGACTTCCTCCTGTAGATCATCATACAAGAAAGCATTTTTAACATCAAGCTGGAATATGGTCCACTCACGTACCACTGCAACCGATAGGAGGATGCGAAGAGTAGAGTGTCTCGCCACCGGTGAGAAGGTATCCAAATAATCTACACCATATGTCTGTGTAAATCCCCGTGCAACAAGCCTGGCCTTGTATCTGTCTAGACGGCCATCCGCATGGTATTTCACCGTAAAAATCCACTTGCAACTTACTACTGAGGCACCTGGAGGAATGGGAACAAGAGACCAAGTTCCCCTAGATTGCAAAGCATGCATCTCCTCTTCCATTGCAAGTCGCCAGCAGTCAATCTTAATTGCATCCTGATATGTCCGTGGAATCTCAACTGACGATACAACAGTTGCAAACCTCTGGAAATCCCCAGTGAGTCGATGAAAAGAGACGTGAGAGGCAAGGCGATATGTAGCACACTGTCTGCGCTGCTTCCTGAGAGCAATGGGCCTGTCCAAATCCTCCAAGACTGTGTTGACCGGTTGCCCCTCCTCCTGTAGTAAAGGTTCCTGCACTGGTGCATTATCTAATCCATCGTTAGTGATAATTTCAGAACAAACCTGAGGCGTGTCGGATGGTTGACTTGTAGCTTGAGCATGGCCTGTCCGCCTCGTATAGACCTTAGTGACGGGAACAACAACAGGAGGTGGTGGTGGTGGTGGTGTTGGTGGAGTAGGGGACTGACCCAGGCTTGGAGGTGGTGGAACAAAGACATTGGAATCTGGAGAAGTGGAGGAAGCCAATCTGTCACCTGCAGGTGAGAAATACATGACAGGTTCGAAAAAGGTAACATCTGCACTCACATAATATTTGTCATGGACAGGATCATAGCAACGGTATCCTTTCTGTGTCCTGGAGTAACCCACAAAAACACACTTGATAGCCCTAGGAGAGAGCTTATCGAGTCCTGGAGATAAGCGGTGGACAAACGCAACAGTACCGAAGACACGAGGTGTAAGGGCAAACAAGTCTCTGTCTGGAAAAAGAACAGAGATTGGGGACTTTTCCCCAAGGACAGTTGTAGGCATTCGGTTGACTAGATAACATGCTGTAAGAATAGCATCTCCCCAAAAAGATAATGGAGCACAACTATGAATGAGTAATGTGCGAGCAATATCAAGAAAATGTCGATGCTTACGTTCTGCAACCCCATTTTGTTGGGAGGTGTAAGCACATGTGGTTTGATGAACAACGCCTTTTGAAGAAAGAAAGGTAGCAAGAGAGCGAGTGCAGAACTCCAATGCATTATCAGTTCGCACATACTTAACAGTGGAAGAGAAAACATTCTGGATTTCATTAATAAGATTTTGAATAACATTCCCTGCTTCAGATTTATGTTTAAGAAGAAACGTCCAGGACACTCTAGAGAAATCATCAACCACTACTAAATAGAACATGTGCCCCTGATGATCTGGGACACGACTTGGACCCCAAATGTCTACATGAAGTAATTCAAACGAGGAGTGACTGCTCCGACTCTGACGACCTGGGAAGCTAGATCGATGGTGCTTCCCTAACTGACATGCTTCACAACGAAAGGAGGAACTGGAGAGATCTGAGGCAGTAGATGACGCATCTTCTGCAGGGGCAGATGACCGAACCGAAGATGCCAGGTGTATGGAGATACGGCGCCTTGGGAATGCAGAGAGACACCAGCGTAGGAGTTACAGACTAGACGATAGAGGCCATTGTGCTCAGAACCACAGCCAATCACCCTGCCCGTCAGTATGTCCTGAAAAACAACAGACGATGGATCAAAAATAGCACGGCAATGCAAATCACGTGTAATCTGACTAATGGATAAGAGATTCATAGAGAATTCTGGAGCATGTAGGACGTTCTGTAAGTGCATAGAGGGTAACAAAGCCGTCTCCCCCTGACCAATGATAGGAGATAGGAGAATGAGTGCCATCAGCTATGAGTACAGATCGACCCGGCTGTACCGCTCTGTAGGACTGAAGAATATCTTTCTCACGGCATAGATGGTGTGTGGCTCCAGAGTCGACAATCCATCCTGTGAGATCATGACAATGAGGTGAGACCGAAGGACTACCTGAGGCACTGGCAGAGGCGGATGTACTAGCTGACGCCGAGGCTGCAACATCAGAAACTTCAGGACCCTCTGGCGACGATTGTGGCATGATATCACGAAGTCGTGCCACTAACTCTTCGAACCTGTGATCTGTAGCAGGAGTTGAAGGGCCCTGAACATGATCCGCGACACGTGCAGAAGGGGGGAAGCCGTGCTTGGAATAGCACGTATCCTCCGAATGACCAGTACGGCGGCAGAAAGAACACGTGGACCGTATGCGACCTCCATGTCCACGTCCACCATTTCTTCTGCCACGAAACGAGGACGAACTACCACGTCCCCTTGAAACTGCCATTGCAGACGGAGGTGCATTCGCTATAGCAGATGGAACAGGTACACGACTGAGCCTCCTGTATACCTCTTCCATCGGCGGGATAGTGGCATCTGCTAAGATCTGAGACCGTGCTGCTTCGTACTCCGGGTCTAGGGCAGCGAGTAATACGCCAACCATAGTGGCGTTGCGGAACGTCTTCTGCTGTTCCGGTGTGGCTGTAAGCGGAATGGTGCTGTAGAGCTTCTCGAACATGCCACGAAGCGACGTGTACAGTGAATGGAGAGGCCTCCCATTCTGCTTCGTGGTAAATATATCATGCTGCAACTAGAGCATCTTCGTCTCGTTGCGTACTTGAGAGTACGTCATAGCCAAGATATCCCACATCGCCTTAGCGGTGGGCTGGTGAAGAACATCATTCGTTATCTCCGTCGTAAGCGTACCCGAGAGCCACACCTTGGCGTACGCATCGTCAGCCTCCCATGAGGCATAAATCCCTGTCTTCTCCGGCGGTTCATCCTCGGTAAGAATATGCTTCTTACCATACGACTTCATGAGACTGAGGAACTGCATCGCCCACAGCTCGTAGTTAGTCCCGTCCATTTTGACGATTGGTGCCGAGCCTTTGAAGGCACCTATGGCGGGCATATCGAGCTTCTGTTCTGGCATACTGCCGGAGAAGAACAAGTACTGATAGACCAAGAAAGTATTGTCTACCGAGACCTTGTAGGATTCAAGTGCATAGGTAGACGATTATGCACTTGAATCTAACATCACGCCGAGTCCTAGCGAGGAAGTGATTCCCCGGCCAGGAGTAGAGACTTTGGTAGCCCCTACGACAAGAATATGGTGGCTGGAAGGCTCTTGGCGGCGAGCAGGAGGCCGGGGGCTGGAGACGGGAAGGTTGGGCGGCGGTGGATGGGGCTGGGCGGCGGTGAACGGGAGGGCGCTGGGGCTGGGGAGCCCGCTGGGAAGGGGCGCTGGGAGGTGGGAAGCCGGCGGAGAGGCGGCGAGCCCGGGGAGGTAGGGGTCGAAACCCTAGATTCGGCGGCGGCGGCGGGAGAGACGAGAGTGGGGGGGGGCGGCGGTGGAGAACCCTAGGTTAGGGTTATGGCTCTGATACCATGTCAGAATACTCAGATGATTTATTCTATAGAGCCCTCGGGTCTCTTATATGGGGAGAGAGCCTTTGGGTAAATTACATGAGAGGTACATAAAGAACCTGAAATAACATAAAGGACGGACAACTCTCTCTACAATTATGTTTGCTAGTTCAAAGTTCAAACTCAGAAGAAATGTCTCTATGTACTTCATCCTCTCATGAGACACATGGTTGGATGAAACGTAGGTGGTTGACCAATTGTCACAATACATAAGGTTGCCAAGAAATAAGCGTAGTATCCACATTTTGACAGGAGGTCTTGATATTACAACCAGCAACTGCAAGTCTTCATTTTCACTGGTATTCCAAATCTACAATGCAATAAACAATGAAACAAAGAATTTGAAGGGTGCATCGATGCCCATTGAAAGCAAATATAGGGAAAAGGGGGGGAAAATGAGAGTCAATGGATGCCAAGTTGCCAGGGGATATGTTGAAACACATTGGTTTTCCCTCTTCACTTCTTCAGTTAAAGGTACTCCCTATCACTTCGCATGAAATCGAAATACCAGAAAATGATTGTATATAATGTGGGGTGAAAATCATGTGTATGTTATCACCTGATGAGGATCATTTACTGGAACGGTGAATGTTTAATTAGATGAGAATGTAAACTTTTGAGGCTCCTCTGGGAATCTGAGGGAACTTGAAGCCAGAAAAAGAGCCCCGCTTCCTTTAAGAACAATAAAGACCGCTTCACACGAATGCCTGTGAATGGACATTCCAATCCCAGGTGAAAATGTTTGAAGCTAAATCTCAACCTGGAAAATCAGACTCATATTCTTTACCAAGACATCACAACATTGCAATCCAGACAGTCAGAGACTAAATAAGAAAAGTCATAAAAAAATCTTCGTAAAAAAAATAATATGATCGCATCTTCATTCAGCTAAGGGTACAAATGTATCGTGCTTTAAGCAAGCATAAATTAATGAAAATTACACAGCAGACCCAAGTTGCAGTAAAGGGAAATGGAATTAAAGAGCACAAATAAAAACGGGTTTTAGATAGAATCATAGAACGCAACAACAAAGGTGAAAATATTGCACATACAATGGAACCTACTCAAATTACAAGTGAGATCAAGCTTCTAACATGCTTCCCGGTGACTAACATGTAGCCATATTCGCTCAGAACTTCTCATAAAAATAATTATTTTTAAACAAGACAGTTCTTACATACTAACAGTCAAAATTTACAAGAATACAAACAAAACCCTCTATCTATTATATCTGTGGCCATCCTAGTTGGCATATTAAACATTGTTAGAGTAACTTTATTTTGTAGTTTTTGTTTGTCCTCTTTATGTAAATTACCCATAGAGCTTTTCTCCTATATAAGAGAGCTCTAGGGTTAATGGTAATGCATCTCATTCATTCCTTTCAACATGGTATCAGAGCGACGGTCCTAGGCCGGAGTTTTGAAACCTAACCCTAACCCTACCCCACCCGCCGCCCTCTCTCTCTCTCTCTCTCGATTTCGAGGTCGCCGCCATCGCCAGCGATCAACGCATGACGCAACCCTCGTAGGCTGCGCATCCAACACGGCGAACCCCCGGCGGCGCAGCCCCTACCAGGCGCATCCAACCTCCCTGCGGCTGCGAGTCCTCCCAGGCGAGCCCTAGCTCGCGCGCAGGCGGCGACCTTCCTGTGCGCGAAGCCCGCCGCAGCCTCTTGGCGATCCTCGACATCTCGCCTGGCGTCCTCTCGCGAAACCACCTCCTGCACCCTCCAGTGATAACACTCCTGTGCGCGCGATAGCGCTTCCCGGCCCCTTGGCGACCCTCCTGCGCGCGAGGGTTCTGTGCAGCCCACTCGCGCGTGACGCCACATCTTCATCTGCGCGCACGCCATTCTCGGCATCCTACTGTAGCAGCGCGTAGGGCTGGCGCGTAAGGCGTAGTCGACTCCTGTGCGTAGCCTGTGCGTGCTTTCCTGTAGCGGCACGTAAGACGTAGTCGACTCCTGTAGCGGTGCGTGCTTTCCTGTAGCGTGTTTTCCTGTGCACGCAAGTCATGTGCGTGTGCACCATATGCCCTAGCCGTGCTTCCTTGAGTGCACATGTTCTGTGCGCGTGACCGCGTTGGGTCTATGAATAAGTAGACATTGTAATCAGATTGTGTAACCCCAGTTACAGGTTATTGTTGTCATGTCAGACAACAAGGTAGATCTTTCGTCCCTGGGTGCCTTCAAAGGTCCAGCACCAGTTGTGAAGATGGACGGTACAAACTATGAAATGTGGGCCATGCAGTTCATGAGTCTTATGCAATGCAATGGCAAGAAGCATATCCTCACACAAGAGGAACCTGTTGACAAGACTGGGGTTAATGCCTCATGAGAGGCTGACGACGCTTATGCGTGTGTATGGCTATCCGATACTGTGTCCATGGAAATAGCCAATGACATTCTGAGTCAACCCACTGCAAAGGCTATGTGGGATATTCTTGCAGCCACATATTCTCCGGCAAAGAACGAGTCCAAGATCTTACAACTCCAGCATGATATCTTCACCTCGAAGCAAAACGGACGTCCTCTCCATACCCTATACACCTCTCTGAGGGGTATGTTTGAGAAGCTACACGGGTACAATCCATTGACAGCTACACCGGAGCAGCTCAAAGCATACAGGGACTCGGTGATGACTGGAGTATTTCTAGCAGCCCTTGATCCGGAGTATGATGCCGTCCGAGCACAGATTCTTACAGATGCCACCATCCCACCTATGGAAGAGGCCTATCGCAGGTTGAGTAGACTCTCCATATCTCATGGTGGAGTTTCGACACCTTCAGCCATGGCATCTTCTCGTGGCAGAGGAGGCTATTCACATTTTCGAGGTAGAGGCGGTCGTGGCCGAGGAGGAGGAGGTAGCAGACCTCCTAGACAGCCGTGCACCTACTGTCGCAGGACTGGGCACACTGAGGAAACATGCTACTCCAAGCATGGGTTTCCTACTACTACGGCACGTGTGGCGGAGCAGGCTCAGCAGGAAGGAGGTCCTTCCCTTGTCCCAGATCAGAGGTTTGAGGAGTTAGTGGCGAGACTTCGGGAGATCATGCCTGGCCAGGGACCAGCTAGTACTTCAGGATCCTCAGAGATAGCCGGCTCAGCATCCTATTCAGGTATAATGTATGCACTTACTAGTAGTTACAGTGCAGATTTATCAGAATGGATCATGGACTCAGGAGCTTCTCACCATTTATGTGGTGACAAGAAGCAGTTGGATGATTTTAGTGCAACTCAAACAGGCCGCTCCGTGGTGATAGCTGATGGGACACACTCTCCCATTACTGGTCAGGGGGAGGTGCAATTGACCCCTGGGATACGGCTTCAGAATGTTCTTTATGCTCCTAATTTTTCCATGAATCTACTGTCCATTAGTCAAATCACTAAAGATTTACATTGTCGTGCCATATTTGACCCTTCTGCTCTTCTGTTTCAGGACATACTAACGGGCAGAGTGATTGGAACTGGCCGTGAGCAAGGGGGTCTTTATAAACTGGTGCAGTCTCCTTATGCTGGTGTCTCTTCTATGAAGGCTGGATCTGTTTCACCTTACACTTGGCATCTTCGATTTGGTCATCTTCCGTTGTAAAAGATGGTCTATATCCTTCCTCAAATTTCTCCGAGGTCTACTTTTCAGTGTGATGTTAAACATCCTGGTATAACATGTTCATCCTTGTTTTTTTATTGAAAGAACGGGTGGTATCCCAAGTTTGGATCCACCACCAAATTCTATTGATTTGAGAACCATATTACAGGGACCAGGTCTGAAATAGTACCCTACAATGTTTCAATACATTTCCGAATAGAAACATTGGCCACGAAATATGATATCATTCCTAGCACACCAAATGGCTCGGAGTAGGGAAAAAGGAAGCAGTCCTCGTAAGAATTGCCACAATGCATACGGAATGACCCATACAAGTAAGCGCCGTTGCCAATCCCAAGACACAAGATCCCTGCCATGGACCACGTCTGGACTCGGACTTGGGACAAACTGCCCATGTGTGTTTTCACGTCGTTCCATGTATTCTCACTCTGACTCGAATCTTATATCATCACGTGGTCCACAACCACCATACCCCCCTGAATATGTGTCCCCATCACCTGATTTACCACGGCCACCGCCATCATCATCATCATCGCTCCCACTGTCATCTTTTGATTTGGATTTGGATTTCGATCCAGTGGAGAAAATGTCGTCCACAATCGCATCAAGTTCCACCCCTCCAAGAGGGCCCATGATTCGCCCAAATATGGCCATGTAGTCGCCAACATCTGCTCCCATTTGTTGGCTTATATTCTGATTCGGTCTTCCTCCCGGTTAATCGAGTAATGGAGCACCGTTGGAATCCAACCACCTCTGCAGAACATCTTCATCTGCATCTTCGTCGTGCATCTTGAAAATATATGCAAAAGATCGATGAGGTCTCTGTAGTCCTCTCTGTCATGCCCCTCTCTTGCATGTTTCATCTTCAACCTCAAGTTGTAGTGCACGAAAACAAGATCGTGGAGTCGTTCTCCCAACTTGTTCCGTCTCCGCGAATGGATCAAGTTGAATGTACTCCAATTTCTCTCAAAACCACCGGTAAATGTTGTTTGGGACAATACTTTCACTGCCACTTTGCGGAGGTTGGGATCTTCCATCCCATACATTAACCACCATTCAGCAGCGGAAAATCCAAAAGAGATAAATCATAAATCAATAATAGTTAAATTGTTACACATCTCAATCAGTAGACTTAGTCCTTACCAAGAAGAGTATTGTCGCGTCCATTAACCACGGCTTCCCTACCGAAAGAACCCAAGGCATCCCTAAAGTATTAAATCTGCACATTAGTCGAAATTTTAAGTCATAACATGGTTTGTGCCTCAAAATAATTTTAAAGACTCTGTATGACTATGACGGTAATACTATATGTGATTATAGATTGTACATTATACAAGCATTCTTACGGTCTTACCTCATTCATGCACGAGGTTTGTGCCTTCTCGTCCTTGACGAGCTTCTCCACCACAACTTGTACAGCTGCTAAAAGGTCAGCATTTGTACCAAGACTGTTCTTGTATTGGTACTTCGGATTCAAGTAATATGTTGGAGACAAATAATTCTCAAATTTTAATCATTCAACAGTACATACCTACGGAAATGGATTACAAAAAATAAATGGATAATAAAATGTAATAGCCTTGTAAAGAGGATGTGAGAGCATCTTGGACCATCGTTCGTCTATGATGTCCAACCATACTTTAAATCCTTTCCCAAATGTTTCTCTAACCTTCTCCCTCATGCAGTGCATTACCTCAGAAATGACTCCCATAGTTGGCTTCTTATCCCCATCTATGATACGCAATGTAGAAACAGCATGTTCAATCATTTTCGTGACGCTTGTCACGTCATCCCAGAAATGGAGATCATTGATGATTGTCTCCACTCTCCTTCCTCCTTCAGTTCGAACTTCTGGATTCTTGAACCATTCACCTTGGCAGCACATGTTCTTCAACCCTGCCTTGTGTTGTTTGAGGCTTTGCAACGCTATAAAATTGGTTGCAAAGCGTGTGATCCTAGGCCCCACCAACTCACCATTGCATGTCTGCTTCATCAAAGCCAACACTTTGGAATGGTTGTAAATGAAAGTCATGATCGCCTGTGCTTGTTCCATCACCTTCACGACGAGCTTCATCTTGCCGAAGTCCTTCAGAATCAGATCTATGCAATTGATGAATCCACATTTCATCATCTTTATTCTATCATTTTGGCACCAAAAACCCTAGCAAATGCCTGTAAATAGCATTAAAATCATCATCTTAGCATCCATGCATGTGCACTATATTAGTGTATAAAATACTGTAATTAAGGCCAAAATTATAGAATAAATAAAGAAAAGAAAAAGAATAAAATATTGTAAATATTTTATGACCCGAAAACCCCGAGACCTAGGCATCTTGATGAATAGGTCGACAAGGAATAAAGTAGGGGGAGATAAGGGCCAAATACCTATATTTATTAATTCATTCTTTATTCATTTTTGGGACCTATTTTTGGTTCCACTTTTTGTACATCAAATAAAGAAACTTTGTACATGAAAGTTGTAGATAATAAAATAAAGAAAAATACAAAATTGATTTCACAGGAAAATAATGTACAAATAAAAAGTTATGGTCTGAATAAAAATCCAGAACCCCAACTTCCCAGACCCGTAACTCACAACTGATAACTCCAAATGTAGCAAACTCACCTTTAATTGTATATAGAAGAAAATAATCTAATTAATGGCAGTGGTTTCGCATTTGGCGGAGCTACGGTTTGAAAGTTGAGTTTTGGACCCTCATTGTATACTTGTACATATTAAAATATTCAATTTATTAATTATTTGTTATTTTTATAATTTTATATTTTTATAATATTGTAAATATTACTTATAATAATTATGTACATTAAAATAAGAATAAAAACCTAAATAAAAACCAAAAATAAAATACTTAAAAATAAAATACATAGGTACATTACCTATACATATACCTATACAAAACATACTTGTATTTTATTAAATATACAAAACATATCAGAAAAATAAAATAAAAATATATTTGTATACATAAAAGTATTTTATAATTTTATAAAATCATAAATAAAAATAATAATATTAAAAATACCTAAATAAAAATAGAATACTTAAATACATAGATATAGATACCTATAAGGGTATAAATGCAAACTTGTAAAAATAAGTCTCATAAAAATAAATAAAAATCATCATAAATTAATTCATAAAATAATAAACATTTTTCATTTTATAATTAAAAATCAATAAAATCGTTTGCTATTTTAATTTGATTTTTGAAATCTTTTTCTCCAGGTTTTTCCTGGTTGGTCCACGTGGACCAACCAGGGGGCTAGGAGAGTTGACCTCGGTCAACTCTCTGCCCAACACCTGGGCTTGTCAGAAAATGATTTTTCTTGGATTTCGCGGATTTTTCCAGGCCACGTCTTTCACCGATTGGCCTCGGTCTCTTCTGCAAAGTTGTACCCTGTACAACCACCTAGCTCGCCGACCTAATAGATCCTACCAGATCTTCATGTCCCGCCCGTGATCGGCCCTCGAAAGTCGCCCCTCAACCATTCTTCAAAACCGAACCCCCCTTCTTCCTCTTCTCTTTGAACCGGGGTTTGGGCGCCAATAACTTCCAGGTGGGGTTGAGGGCGAGCTCTCGTGACAGGGGCATCCTCCCCCACTGCCGTCGAGGTGCGGCGAGTCTCCAAGCACCGTGTTCCAACTTCATCTCCGGCCACCGCCGTGAGGTCCTTTTCCTCGTGGTCAACACCACTTGAGGGTTGTTTCTTCTTATTTTTCTTGCTTGTTAAGTAGCTGTAGCATATAGCTTTTATTTCGTGTTTTTAATTTGCCGTTTAAACCGTTGATCAGACCCGTCTTCACCATCAAACACTCGCCGGAGCCCTCAAGCTCCGGCCACCATCTCCGCTATTCCACTCCACCTTTTCCCCTTTGTTTTGCTGGCCCCTGGACCCTTTTACTGCTGCTGGTATCTTTATTGCAAGTCCAGGTGCGAGGAGACCCCCTCCTGGGGTCGAGTTTTGGAGCACGCCGGACCTCCTGGGAACCCATTCACGTCTTCATCGCCTCGGCGGCTCTCCGGTGGATCACCTCCCATTTTGAGGCCGCCGTTCCATCAGGGAACCTCCCAGGAGCTTGTCAGGGCTGCTAGAAGGAAAAAGAGGCGCCGGAGATCGGACATCCAGCCAATCCAAACTCGCTCCCAGCGAGTTCTTCAGCCGTTCTTCGTCCAGGCGCCCCAGCCGTCTGATTCCTCGTGTTCTTCGCAATCTACATCAGCCGTAGGATCATCTTCGCCAGAGCCGTTCGATCAGTGAAGCATCTTTTAATCCTGGTCGTTATAACCCGAAGGGGTATCGTCTTCTGTGCGCGTGCCACGTGTTTAAGTGGTGCTGCATCCGCCGTTCATCCGCGCCTTAGCCTTGGGTAATTTTGCTTTAATACCCTGGGCGTTTTTGTATTTTGTAATAACTACTAAAACTTTCATTTGCTGCTCTTTAATTTTGTAACTTTTGCTAAAGAGCCCCTGCGGTTTTCGTTTTGACAAATCAGCCCTTGCCAGCGAGGCGCACGTGCGAGAGCACGTGCGCGTGGCTATTTTGCGAGGCAGGGCTTGCTTTTCCGCATATTTAACTTTTAGTCTAGTAAATATTTTTGTCTGTATAACTTTTTGAGGAACAATTACGTCTACGCCCCCGAGTTTTTACGATATTCCATCCGTGCCCCTCCCAGGCGCGCGTGTAACGCACGTGAGCCTGGGAGTTTTTGCAAGGAAGCCCTTGCGGCTTTGGATATTAGTTTTGGGCCCAGAAATTAATCTGTTCAGTACAAATTTTGTGGCAACATTGCAGCCGTGTCCTCATCTTTTCGGATATTTGCATAAAGGTCCCTGCCAGGACTGTTTAATGTTTGGATGTTTGCTCTAATTAGTTAAACCATCATTTTAACTCCAAAAATTCCATAAAAATAGGTTTAAGCTTCTGGATATGTGTACTTTAACGCCAGCTATTTAGTTTTTGATTTTACTCTATTTTCCTATTTATTAAAAATCAAAAACTTGCTTTTTGTGCACTGTCCAGTTTAGAAAATACCAAAAAAATAGTAAAACACCTCCAAAAATTCCAAAAAAAATTACCTAGTGTCTATTTTATCCTATTTTAGTGTCAGTCCAAAAACCACTAAAAATCTCAAAATAAAAACCTTAAAAATTTGAAAAGGCCAAAAACTTCAAAAAAATCTAAAAAGTCAAGGAAAACTCTAAAAAATACAAACTCAGGTTCTGTGTGTTCCTTATTTTATTCCTTTTATTTGAAAAATAGTGTGAAAAATTTTGGTTACTGGTTGCTATTTTTAAATCCCATTTTACTTACAGCCAGCACTTTCTCCACTGTTTTCCCTTATTTCAGCATTTTAAAATACCAAAAACACCTAGAAAATTCCCCCAAAAATCACAAAAACAGTAGAAAATCATAAAAATATCAAAAACAATTTATTTCTGAATTTTTGGTAATTTTTACTTAGTTTTATAAATATTTTACCTTGTCTTTTATTCCATTGTCTTTAAATTCCAATATTGAAAAAGAAAAAGAAAAATATAAAATATAAAATTATAAAAATCAGAAAATTAAAAATCAAAATACAAAAATACAAAATTAAAAATAAAAAAAATAAAAATTCAAAACCCACAAAAATTTGTTTGCTTGCTTGCTTAGTGTAGACACATCACACATACACATTCACTTGAGCACATTTGCTTGAACTACCCTGCTTGCTCCCTGTGTTCGAACTCTCTGCATACTTGTCACTATACACCATTTGTGCAGAGTTAAAAATAAATTTTAACTCCACATTAGTTCTAATTTATTGATCTTTAGTGTGGGTTAATTGTTGACTTTAATCGAGATTTGTGTGGTTGACACTTCGACTGAGTTCACGCTTTGTGTTGAACTTAAGACCACCTAATTTCGGTTAAATCAAATGGCGCCGTTGCCGGGGAGCAACAGCGAGTAGTTCACATTTTGTTTGATTGTGTGATTGTTTACCATAGCATCATTTTCCATCTCTTACATTTTTGATATATCTTGTTGAGCTATCTGACCACTCTTTTCTTGTCTTCTTGCGAGGGACCGCGGAGCAAGGCGGATTGCTTAGGTGATCCGGAGCATCCTTGGGAAGCGGAGCCGGCCTTCTTGGGCCAAGCCGGCAGAAGAGAGCAGGGGGAGTGAGAGAGAGTGATTAGATTAGCTTACATTTATTTTTGTGAGAGAGAGACTATTAATTTGTAATAATACAGGTACACTTGGACTCTTGGACACTACCGGGCCTAATTTCCAAGTGTTTGTTCACTTGGGGGCTCACCGCAGTTTTGTCGGCTTTTCATCGCATTTTTTTTACTTTGTTTTCCGATTTTGTTTTCTTCACTTTGTGTGATTGAGCCCTTAGATTTAAGATTGCTTGCGATAGATTAAGGCCAAACACCTCATATATCTTGCATGTACCTATAGCCGCGTTTGGACTTAGTCAAAGTTTAAACAGTCTGTTCATTTATCTCTTAACCCGTGTGCCGTGAGCGAGCCCCATCAAGCGCTACTCCTGAACTCGAGTGTGTCGAGAAGAGGAGGGGTGAGCCAAGACCGGACTCTTAGGTTAAAGATAGGTGGCCGACTTGTGGTTCTTCACGATAATAGCAATTTCTGAACCTAGGGCGATTTCATCGGCTTGCATTTGCATATAGATAGGTTTCAATTCTGCTGAGCATCCTTACATGTAGAGTGCTAGAGGCAAGGTGAGCATTTACGCTTTAGCATCCATCATTATTTGCCGCTTGCATTGCTTTTCCGACTCTCCCTCTGATTTTGCCAACCTAGGTGCTCAAAGGAATTGACTCCCCGTTAGGATCGTGCATTTTCATTAAAAATCCAAAAAAAGTGATAACCAATAAAATTGGGACTGCTAATATTACTCGACCCTAAAATCGACCAAAAAGAAAAATCTTGTATTGGGGCGAGTAATCCCCTCATTGTCTTCGTTTTACATTGCTCGCGCACACACTAAGGATAGAGCCCAAAATCCTATTTTCAAGCCCCCTAAGTGTTTGTGCAACTTCTTGACTTTTTCACCTAAACTCTAAAACAGACAAGATAAAAAGACCGCATTTGTGGTCTTCACCGAGTTGAGTAGGTGAATTGAGGGTTTGGTTGCTTCATTTTTGCTTGTGATTGTTTTGTGTGCATTCTAGATCATCCTCTGCGCATTTGCGCCTTTTTCTTCACTCTCTTGATTTGACCACCGTGCTCCCCCGAATCACTTCCTTTTGTTTCGAGATGGACTCCTGGAGTGCATTTTATCCGGACTTTGCGGACCCCTCGCTCGCTCCAGCCGATCCACCTCCCTTTTATCAGGAGGATCCTCCTAGTTTTTCTGATTTTTGTACATATCCGCCTCAGCCACAGTTTCAGACTTCGGACTTCTACCCGCCTCCATCCCCACATGTGTATTATCCACCTCCACCTTCACATCCACCCGAGTTTGACCTGATGGAGTCACCTCCCTCGATCTCTATGAGTGATATCTTGAATCGGATGACAAAGCGCATTGATTTGATGAATGATGATATTGCTTTCTTGAGGAAGAATCAGATTAATGCTCCTTTTGTTGGGAATACGGCTTCACTTGTAGATGATCATGGGAGCTTGCAATCGCCAAAAATACAAAAAAATGAGAAAAATTTAAAAATCCAAAAAGATTTCGGGAGACACTTGGTTGATCAAGATTTTGAGGAGAGAGTCCACTTGCCAGAACCCTGGACCACACACCCATTCACGTCCAGTCCTACCTTTGACCCCGAGGATGCCGCTGTACAGACTGCTCTTGGCATGCCTCGTGTATATGCTGATTCCGACTTCCTCCCTTGTATGGAGGAAGTCCAAAAATTCAAAAAAATGTTATCTGAACCCGAAGTGGTGGCTACTATTCATGAGATTATCCGTGCCCCACTTCAGCGGGCCATGACCCAATTATCTGCTCCTCTTCCCAAGAAGAGAAAGCGGAGGAGCAGATCTGAGCGTCACATTCTGACCATGGCCACTGCCCTCGCCATCACACACCGTCCCATTCCCAAGAGGAAGAACACAGCTACACCTTTCATCACTTGCACCATCTCTGACCATACTTGTGATCGCACTCTCCTAGACGGCGGTGCATCTATTAGCATATTACCCTTCTCGCTGGTACAGTCTCTTCACTTAGGGCCTCTCAAGAAGACCAGGATGATCGTTCAGTTTGCTGATGGATCTATCAAGAGGCCGAAGGGTATCCTTGAAAACGCCGTCATTTCTATTCAGGGCACGAGCCACCATGTTGATTTTGTCGTGTTGCCCATGGAGAACTCCACAGGGGAGCCATCTCCAATCATCCTGGGACGACCATTCCTCGCCTCTGCGAGGGTCGTTATTGATTATGGATCAGGAGAGGTTCGCTTCCGTCCTGTTGGCGGGAGCGAAAGGACGATCACCGCACCCACAGTTGACCAGAGACCCGCACCTGATGTACCTTCACCGACTATAGCTGACTCTGAGGCCCGTGACCTATCTGATGCTACTAGAGATACTTCCTTAGTGATCCCCGATGAGCCCCGACGGATCCCCCGAAAGGGGAGGAAGTCGGAAAGCATGGACCTCACGAATCCTCCTCCTGGTGTGTGGCGATGTGTTGATGAGATCCAGAGTATTTATGTGATTGAACCATTTGATCAGGGGGCAGATACCAAGATAATTGAGGATGCTTATAATGTTGCCCATTACTTTGAGAGACCTCATAAGGCAACAAATGACTTGAGTAAGACTAGACAGGACGGACTCGTTTTGACTACTTCCACTGATAAATCCGTTCCTGGCCCTTCACAGGTCAAGATGATTGAGGTCGGTTTTGATGCTGCTATTTATTTTGATAAATTCAGACCTCTTGTTGAAGACAAGGATTCAGGTGAGAGTCTTGAGGACGATATGAGTTCGTATACTTCCACTGATGATTTCGTTCCTTTTGATTTTGACCTGGACGAGGACTCGCAGGACGACTCCGATTACACTTCTTCCGAGGATGATGAGTTTGTCCCATTTCACTTTGATATCGGCGAGACTTCCAAGGCCGGACCTAGTCGTACTTCTTCCACTCACCCGTCTGTGCCTTCACACCATAGGACCACCAAGGGAGAACCTAGCCAAACTGCTTCCATCGATCAGTTCGTCCCTTTCCGATTTGACTCCACTGAGGGCCTTCCCCGTGTCGACCCTGATCGGCCTCCGTCCACTGTGGACCCCGATGTCGACATACACCATATCCGATCTATCCCTCAGCGGTCCCGCAAGAAGGTTTGCTTTCCACCTTCTGATGATCACCCATTTATGTTGTAGATTCTATCCTGTGACTCTCTTTCCATCTCCCGTTTTTGCTCGTCTACCCATTTCTCGTGTTTGCCTTGCCTAGGACGCACTTTGTCCTACGTATAGGAGGGGTAGATGAGTTGAGTGTTCTTTCTTCGTTCTGTGTCATCGCTCCTGTTGTTGTCTATACTTAGGGCTTCTTTTACCCTAAGTATAGGGGGAGCGGTGTGTACATCCTCACGATCTTTTCATCCATCTTCTGCTTTCATTTTCTTCTTTTCTTCTTTTCTTCTTTTCCTTGTCTATTCTCTTTATCTATCAAAAAGGTGTCGCCCTTGTAGACAGTTTTCCATACTTAGGACGTACTTTGTCCTAAGTATAGGGGGGTGTGCACCCCGAGTATTTCCATTCTTTGATCCTCTCCATTGTCTCCTCTTCTTGTCTATACTTAGGGATATTTTACCCTAAGTATAGGGGGAGACAATCTGAGTACGATCTGTTCATTCCCACCCTTGACCCTCCCTGCTTTGTGTACAGTCTGCTATACTTAGGATTATTTGATCCTAAGTATAGGGGGGACGGTCAACTTCTCATTCTTTTGTCCATCTCTTATTCATTTATTCTTTAGATTTTCCTATACTCAGTACGAGTTATGTCTTCTCTTTTCTCTCCGATCTATGAGGACATAGCTCAAGCTAAGTATAGGGGTGTCGTATATACTATGTATATACTTTAGCCATAACTCGTACTTTCGTATTTTCCTAATATGGCTAATAATTCATTAAAATTCATTAAAAATCCCTAATAAAAAGGTGTTTTTGTTCCTCAAAATTCTTTTTGTATATACTGATTAATAAATCAGGTGAAAATGTTTTTTGCAAAATGTTTGAAAAATAGTTTGAAAACTTTTGTGAACATCTATTGAAAACTATTTTGAAAATATTTTGTTACATGTTTTCAACCTGTGTAAAATGTGTGGATTGCAAAATTTCTTTTCTTTGTGTGAAATAAAATATTTGAAAAATGATTTGCAAATGGTTTGAAAAATGGTTGCAAAAATATTTGAAAAACCTATATATACTGTTTTGAAAGCCTTTGCAAAATGATTTTCAAATGTGTGTACATGTTTGTAAAATGTTTGTAAAAATTATTTTGGACTATAGTTTTCAAAAATGGTATGAAAAGCTTGTGTCAAATAAGTTTGAGGAATACATACACCACACTAAAAATCCACTATATATATATATGTATAAAACTGACCATTTACCCTTGTAAATTCTTGAAATCCACTTCTTGTATATATAAGAAGCACTCCCGTGTACATATTTTGACCTAGTTTGCAGCCAAAATCTTTTTCTTTTCAAAAACCCCAAAAACATTTGCAAAACTAAAATCCAAAAACATTTGAAAAATCTTTTTGAAAAAAAAAAATTGCATCTGCATACGCATGCATCATCTTTTCAAAAATCCATAAAAAAGTTCAAAATCTTGAAAATTACATCACAAAAATATTTTCTGCATAGCATTGCATAGCATTCGCATTTTTCGGATTGAGTTTGATAGTTGAACAAGTCTAAGTAAAATCCGGAGATTGGAGCTTGATTGGACCTTATAATCTACCTAATAACAGGAACCTTATAGGAACTAGGTTTGAGGTACTTCAGGTCTAGTTGACTTAATTCTTTGAGGATCACGAGACTTGGTTCAATGGATTCTTGACTGCCTAAGAAGAGTATTTCGGAGCACACGCACGACTCTTGTTGATAATGACCTAACTTGGACACCTGCACCTTTCACAGAGCTCTCCACGGATGAGGTGGTGAGGAGGCAGTTTCCTTTGGCTTGGGGTAGCATATGAGGGTAGTACTTCTAGGCGGAACCTCTCTTCTTCTTATAGTGAAGGAAGTGCACCTCAACTTGGTCTAGTGGTGATGAAGGCTAAAGACAGAAGCCGTGGGTTGCAATAAAGCTTCAAAAGAGGGATAGTCTACTGGCTCAAGAAGAAATTTCTTGTATATATGCTGCACCATGTAGATATGTTGTACAGATGCAATTGAAAAAAAAAAGAAGAAAAAAAAAGAGAAAAAAAAAGAGAACTCCAAAAAAAAGTGGTGGGTCGGATTGAAAATTTAATAACCCCACCGGAGTGTATATAGTCCAATAAAGCAAAAGCTTATGGTACCCATGTCACATCTCATGAAGCTTGCAGCGGGAGACTTAGCTACACTGGCTGAGCTTCCAAAAGTCTATACTTCTTCCCCCTCTTCGTGAGCCGGTTGCACTTGAACTTAGAAGGGAATACCCCGCTTCTCGAGGAAAGAGTTGCTAGACCGAGGCATTAGAGTTACCAGGTTGGGGGAGGTTGTTTCTTTGCTACTTCTGAGGTGGGGAGCTACATATCACTTACACTGTACGAGTCAGATTCATAGTCGTAAGAGTTTGCGTATGAGTTGAAGTATTTCTGACCTGGCTATTGAGGAGACTTGGACAGAGTTTTGGGATTCTCGAGGACTGTTGGATTTCAAACTTGGTTCTCATTAAGGTTCCGACCGCACTAAAATTTCAAAGGTCCGACTTAAGCTCCAAACTTTGATTTTGCGAAGGCAAGTTCCATAATTAAACTTAATCTAATTTTCTTCTTTTTCTTTTCTTTCTTTTCTTTTCGCACTTATTGCATAAGTGTTTGCTAGGGACTAGCAAAGGTAAAGTATAGGGGGATGATGAATCCACATTTCATCATCTTTATTCTATCATTTTGGCACCAAAAACCCTAGCAAATGCCTGTAAATAGCATTAAAATCATCATCTTAGCATCCATGCATGTGCACTATATTAGTGTATAAAATACTGTAATTAAGGCCAAAATTATAGAATAAATAAAGAAAAGAAAAAGAAAAAAATATTGTAAATATTTTATGACCCGAAAACCCCGAGACCTAGGCATCTTGATGAATAGGTCGACAAGGAATAAAGTAGGGGGAGATAAGGGCCAAATACCTATATTTATTAATTCATTCTTTATTCATTTTTGGGACCTATTTTTGGTTCCACTTTTTGTACATCAAATAAAGAAACTTTGTACATGAAAGTTGTAGATAATAAAATAAAGAAAAATACAAAATTGATTTCACAGGAAAATAATGTACAAATAAAAAGTTATGGTCTGAATAAAAATCCAGAACCCCAACTTCCCAGACCCGTAACTCACAACTGATAACTCCAAATGTAGCAAACTCATCTTTAATTGTATATAGAAGAAAATAATCTAATTAATGGCAGTGGTTTCGCATTTGGCGGAGCTACGGTTTGAAAGTTGAGTTTTGGACCCTCATTGTATACTTGTACATATTAAAATATTCAATTTATTAATTATTTGTTATTTTTATAATTTTATATTTTTATAATATTGTAAATATTACTTATAATAATTATGTACATTAAAATAAGAATAAAAACCTAAATAAAAACCAAAAATAAAATACTTAAAAATAAAATACATAGGTACATTACCTATACATATACCTATACAAAACATACTTGTATTTTATTAAATATACAAAACATATCAGAAAAATAAAATAAAAATATATTTGTATACATAAAAGTATTTTATAATTTTATAAAATCATAAATAAAAATAATAATATTAAAAATACCTAAATAAAAATAGAATACTTAAATACATAGATATAGATACCTATAAGGGTATAAATGCAAACTTGTAAAAATAAGTCTCATAAAAATAAATAAAAATCATCATAAATTAATTCATAAAATAATAAACATTTTTCATTTTATAATTAAAAATCAATAAAATCGTTTGCTATTTTAATTTGATTTTTGAAATCTTTTCTCCAGGTTTTTCCTGGTTGGTCCACGTGGACCAACCAGGGGGCTAGGAGAGTTGACCTCGGTCAACTCTCTGCCCAACACCTGGGCTGTGTCAGAAAATGATTTTTCTTGGATTTCGCGGATTTTTCCAGGCCACGTCTTTCACCGATTGGCCTCGGTCTCTTCTGCAAAGTTGTACCCTGTACAACCACCTAGCTCGCCGACCTAATAGATCCTACCAGATCTTCATGTCCCGCCCGTGATCGGCCCTCGAAAGTCGCCCCTCAACCATTCTTCAAAACCGAACCCCCCTTCTTCCTCTTCTCTTTGAACCGGGGTTTGGGCGCCAATAGCTTCCAGGTGGGGTTGAGGGCGAGCTCTCGTGACAGGGGCATCCTCCCCCACTGCCGTCGAGGTGCGGCGAGTCTCCAAGCACCGTGTTCCAACTTCATCTCCGACCACCGCCGTGAGGTCCTTTTCCTCGTGGTCAACACCACTTGAGGGCTGTTTCTTCTTATTTTTCTTGCTTGTTAAGTAGCTGTAGCATATAGCTTTTATTTCGTGTTTTTAATTTGCCGTTTAAACCGTTGATCAGACCCGTCTTCACCATCAAACACTCGCCGGAGCCCTCAAGCTCCGGCCACCATCTCCGCTATTCCACTCCACCTTTTCCCCTTTGTTTTGCTGGCCCCTGGACCCTTTTACTGCTGCTGGTATCTTTATTGCAGGTCCAGGTGCGAGGAGACCCCCTCCTGGGGTCGAGTTTTGGAGCACGCCGGACCTCCTGGGAACCCATTCACGTCTTCATCGCCTCGGCGGCTCTCCGGTGGATCACCTCCCATTTTGAGGCCGCCGTTCCATCAGGGAACCTCCCAGGAGCTTGTCAGGGCTGCTAGAAGGAAAAAGAGGCGCCGGAGATCGGACATCCAGCCAATCCAAACTCGCTCCCAGCGAGTTCTTCAGCCGTTCTTCGTCCAGGCGCCCCAGCCGTCTGATTCCTCGTGTTCTTCGCAAGCTACAGCAGCCGTAGGATCATCTTCGCCAGAGCCGTTCGATCAGTGAAGCATCTTTTAATCCTGGCCGTTATAACCCGAAGGGGTATCGTCTTCTGTGCGCGTGCCACGTGTTTAAGTGGTGCTGCATCCGCCGTTCATCCGCGCCTTAGCCTTGGGTAATTTTGCTTTAATACCCTGGGCGTTTTTGTATTTTGTAATAACTACTAAAACTTTCATTTGCCGCTCTTTAATTTTGTAACTTTTGCTAAAGAGCCCCTGCAGTTTTCGTTTTGACAAATCAGCCCTTGCCAGCGAGGCGCACGTGCGAGAGCACGTGCGCGTGGCTATTTTGCGAGGCAGGGCTTGCTTTTCCGCATATTTAACTTTTAGTCTAGTAAATATTTTTGTCTGTATAACTTTTTGAGGAACAATTACGTCTACGCCCCCAAGTTTTTACGATATTCCATCCGTGCCCCTCCCAGGCGCGCGTGTAACGCACGTGAGCCTGGGAGTTTTTGCAAGGAAGCCCTTGCGGCTTTGGATATTAGTTTTGGGACCAGAAATTAATCTGTTCAGTACAAATTTTGTGGCAACATTGCAGCCGTGTCCTCATCTTTTCGGATATTTGCATAAAGGTCCCTGCCAGGACTGTTTAATGTTTGGATGTTTGCTCTAATTAGTTAAACCATCATTTTAACTCCAAAAATTCCACAAAAATAGGTTTAAGCTTCTGGATATGTGTACTTTAACGCCAGCTATTTAGTTTTTGATTTTACTCTATTTTCCTATTTATTAAAAATCAAAAACTTGCTTTTTGTGCACTGTCCAGTTTAGCAAATACCAAAAAAATAGTAAAACACCTCCAAAAATTCCAAAAAAAAATTACCTAGTGTCTATTTTATCCTATTTTAGTTTCAGTCCAAAAACCACTAAAAATCTCAAAATACAAACCTTAAAAATTTGAAAAGGCTCAAAAACTTCAAAAAAATCTAAAAAGTCAAGGAAAAATCTAAAAAATACAAACTCAGGTTCTGTGTGTTCCTTATTTTATTCCTTTTATTTGAAAAATAGTGTGAAAAATTTTGGTTACTGGTTGCTATTTTTAAATCCCATTTTACTTACAGCCAGCACTTTCTCCACTGTTTTCCCTTATTTCAGCATTTTAAAATACCAAAAACACCTAGAAAATTCCCCAAAAAATCACAAAAACAGTAGAAAATCATAAAAATATCAAAAACAATTTATTTCTGAATTTTTGGTAATTTTTACTTAGTTTTATAAATATTTTACCTTGTCTTTTATTCCATTGTCTTTAAATTCCAATATTGAAAAAGAAAAAGAAAAATATAAAATATAAAATTATAAAAATCAGAAAATTAAAAATCAAAATACAAAAATACAAAATTAAAAATAAAAAAAATAAAAATTCAAAACCCACAAAAATTTGTTTGCTTGCTTGCTTAGTGTAGACACATCACACATACACATTCACTTGAGCACATTTGCTTGAACTACCCTGCTTGCTCCCTGTGTTCGAACTCTCTGCATACTTGTCACTATACACCATTTGTGCAGAGTTAAAAATAAATTTTAACTCCACATTAGTTCTAATTTATTGATCTTTAGTGTGGGTTAATTGTTGACTTTAATCGAGATTTGTGTGGTTGACACTTCGACTGAGTTCACGCTTTGTGTTGAACTTAAGACCACCTAATTTCGGTTAAATCAAATGGCGCCGTTGCCGGGGAGCAACAGCGAGTAGTTCACATTTTGTTTGATTGTGTGATTGTTTACCATAGCATCATTTTCCATCTCTTACATTTTTGATATATCTTGTTGAGCTATCTGACCATCTCTTTTCTTGTCTTCTTGCGAGGGACCGTGGAGCAAGGCGGATTGCTTAGGTGATCCGGAGCATCCTTGGGAAGCGGAGCCGGCCTTCTTGGGCCAAGCCGGCAGAAGAGAGCAGGGGGAGTGAGAGAGAGTGATTAGATTAGCTTACATTTATTTTTGTGAGAGAGAGACTATTAATTTGTAATAATACAGGTACACTTGGACTCTTGGACACTACCGGGCCTAATTTCCAAGTGTTTGTTCACTTGGGGGCTCACCGCAGTTTTGTCGGCTTTTCATCGCATTTTTTTTACTTTGTTTTCTGATTTTGTTTTCTTCACTTTGTGTGATTGAGCCCTTAGATTTAAGATTGCTTGCGATAGATTAAGGCCAAACACCTAATATATCTTGCATGTACCTATAGCCGCGTTTGGACTTAGTCAAAGTTTAAACAGTCTGTTCATTTATCTCTTAACCCGTGTGCCGTGAGCGAGCCCCATCAAGCGCTACTCCTGAACTCGAGTGTGTCGAGAAGAGGAGGGGTGAGCCAAGACCGGACTCTTAGGTTAAAGATAGGTGGCCGACTTGTGGTTCTTCACGATAATAGCAATTTCTGAACCTAGGGCGATTTCATCGGCTTGCATTTGCATATAGATAGGTTTCAATTCTGCTGAGCATCCTTGCATGTAGAGTGCTGGAGGCAAGGTGAGCATTTACGCTTTAGCATCCATCATTATTTGCCGCTTGCATTGCTTTTCCGACTCTCCCTCTGATTTTGCCAACCTAGGTGCTCAAAGGAATTGACTCCCCGTTAGGATCGTGCATTTTCATTAAAAATCCAAAAAAAGTGATAACCAATAAAATTGGGACTGCTAATATTACTCGACCCTAAAATCGACCAAAAAGAAAAATCTTGTATTGGGGCGAGTAATCCCCTCATTGTCTTCGTTTTACATTGCTCGCGCACACACTAAGGATAGAGCCCAAAATCCTATTTTCAAGCCCCCTAAGTGTTTGTGCAACTTCTTGACTTTTTCACCTAAACTCTAAAACAGACAAGATAAAAAGACCGTATTTGTGGTCTTCACCGAGTTGAGTAGGTGAATTGAGGGTTTGGTTGCTTCATTTTTGCTTGTGATTGTTTTGTGTGCATTCTAGATCATCCTCTGCGCATTTGCGCCTTTTTCTTCACTCTCTTGATTTGACCACCGTGCTCCCCCGAATCACTTCCTTTTGTTTCGAGATGGACTCCTGGAGTGCATTTTATCCGGACTTTGCGGACCCCTCGCTCGCTCCAGCCGATCCACCTCCCTTTTATCAGGAGGATCCTCCTAGTTTTTCTGATTTTTGTACATATCCGCCTCAGCCACAGTTTCAGACTTCGGACTTCTACCCGCCTCCATCCCCACATGTGTATTATCCACCTCCACCTTCACATCCACCCGAGTTTGACCTGATGGAGTCACCTCCCTCGATCTCTATGAGTGATATCTTGAATCGGATGACAAAGCGCATTGATTTGATGAATGATGATATTGCTTTCTTGAGGAAGAATCAGATTAATGCTCCTTTTGTTGGGAATACGGCTTCACTTGTAGATGATCATGGGAGCTTGCAATCGCCAAAAATACAAAAAAATGAGAAAAATTTAAAAATCCAAAAAGATTTCGGGAGACACTTGGTTGATCAAGATTTTGAGGAGAGAGTCCACTTGCCAGAACCCTGGACCACACACCCATTCACGTCCAGTCCTACCTTTGACCCCGAGGATGCCGCTGTACAGACTGCTCTTGGCATGCCTCGTGTATATGCTGATTCCGACTTCCTCCCTTGTATGGAGGAAGTCCAAAAATTCAAAAAAATGTTATCTGAACCCGAAGTGGTGGCTACTATTCATGAGATTATCCGTGCCCCACTTCAGCGGGCCATGACCCAATTATCTGCTCCTCTTCCCAAGAAGAGAAAGCGGAGGAGCAGATCTGAGCGTCACATTCTGACCATGGCCACTGCCCTCGCCATCACACACCGTCCCATTCCCAAGAGGAAGAACACAGCTACACCTTTCATCACTTGCACCATCTCTGACCATACTTGTGATCGCACTCTCCTAGACGGCGGTGCATCTATTAGCATATTACCCTTCTCGCTGGTACAGTCTCTTCACTTAGGGCCTCTCAAGAAGACCAGGATGATCGTTCAGTTTGCTGATGGATCTATCAAGAGGCCGAAGGGTATCCTTGAAAACGCCGTCATTTCTATTCAGGGCACGAGCCACCATGTTGATTTTGTCGTGTTGCCCATGGAGAACTCCACAGGGGAGCCATCTCCAATCATCCTGGGACGACCATTCCTCGCCTCTGCGAGGGTCGTTATTGATTATGGATCAGGAGAGGTTCGCTTCCGTCCTGTTGGCGGGAGCGAAAGGACGATCACCGCACCCACAGTTGACCAGAGACCCGCACCTGATGTACCTTCACCGACTATAGCTGACTCTGAGGCCCGTGACCTATCTGATGCTACTAGAGATACTTCCTTAGTGATCCCCGATGAGCCCCGACGGATCCCCCGAAAGGGGAGGAAGTCGGAAAGCATGGACCTCACGAATCCTCCTCCTGGTGTGTGGCGATGTGTTGATGAGATCCAGAGTATTTATGTGATTGAACCATTTGATCAGGGGGCAGATACCAAGATAATTGAGGATGCTTATAATGTTGCCCATTACTTTGAGAGACCTCATAAGGCAACAAATGACTTGAGTAAGACTAGACAGGACGGACTCGTTTTGACTACTTCCACTGATAAATCCGTTCCTGGCCCTTCACAGGTCAAGATGATTGAGGTCGGTTTTGATGCTGCTATTTATTTTGATAAATTCAGACCTCTTGTTGAAGACAAGGATTCAGGTGAGAGTCTTGAGGACGATATGAGTTCGTATACTTCCACTGATGATTTCGTTCCTTTTGATTTTGACCTGGACGAGGACTCGCAGGACGACTCCGATTACACTTCTTCCGAGGATGATGAGTTTGTCCCATTTCACTTTGATATCGGCGAGACTTCCAAGGCCGGACCTAGTCGTACTTCTTCCACTCACCCGTCTGTGCCTTCACACCATAGGACCACCAAGGGAGAACCTAGCCAAACTGCTTCCATCGATCAGTTCGTCCCTTTCCGATTTGACTCCACTGAGGGCCTTCCCCGTGTCGACCCTGATCGGCCTCCGTCCACTGTGGACCCCGATGTCGACATACACCATATCCGATCTATCCCTCAGCGGTCCCGCAAGAAGGTTTGCTTTCCACCTTCTGATGATCACCCATTTATGTTGTAGATTCTATCCTGTGACTCTCTTTCCATCTCCCGTTTTTGCTCGTCTACCCATTTCTCGTGTTTGCCTTGCCTAGGACGCACTTTGTCCTACGTATAGGAGGGGTAGATGAGTTGAGTGTTCTTTCTTCGTTCTGTGTCATCGCTCCTGTTGTTGTCTATACTTAGGGCTTCTTTTACCCTAAGTATAGGGGGAGCGGTGTGTACATCCTCACGATCTTTTCATCCATCTTCTGCTTTCATTTTCTTCTTTTCTTCTTTTCTTCTTTTCCTTGTCTATTCTCTTTATCTATCAAAAAGGTGTCACCCTTGTAGACAGTTTTCCATACTTAGGACGTACTTTGTCCTAAGTATAGGGGGGTGTGCACCCCGAGTATTTCCATTCTTTGATCCTCTCCATTGTCTCCTCTTCTTGTCTATACTTAGGGATATTTTACCCTAAGTATAGGGGGAGACAATCTGAGTACGATCTGTTCATTCCCACCCTTGACCCTCCCTGCTTTGTGTACAGTCTGCTATACTTAGGATTATTTGATCCTAAGTATAGGGGGGACGGTCAACTTCTCATTCTTTTGTTCATCTCTTATTCATTTATTCTTTAGATTTTCCTATACTCAGTACGAGTTATGTCTTCTCTTTTCTCTCCGATCTATGAGGACATAGCTCAAGCTAAGTATAGGGGGGTCGTATATACTATGTATATACTTTAGCCATAACTCGTACTTTCGTATTTTCCTAATATGGCTAATAATTCATTAAAATTCATTAAAAATCCCTAATAAAAAGGTGTTTTTGTTCCTCAAAATTCTTTTTGTATATACTGATTAATAAATCAGGTGAAAATGTTTTTTGCAAAATGTTTGAAAAATAGTTTGAAAACTTTTGTGAACATCTATTGAAAACTATTTTGAAAATATTTTGTTACATGTTTTCAACCTGTGTAAAATGTGTGGATTGCAAAATTTCTTTTCTTTGTGTGAAATAAAATATTTGAAAAATGATTTGCAAATGGTTTGAAAAATGGTTGCAAAAATATTTGAAAAACCTATATATACTGTTTTGAAAGCCTTTGCAAAATGATTTTCAAATGTGTGTACATGTTTGTAAAATGTTTGTAAAAATTATTTTGGACTATAGTTTTCAAAAATGGTATGAAAAGCTTGTGTCAAATAAGTTTGAGGAATACATACACCACACTAAAAATCCACTATATATATATGTATAAAACTGACCATTTACCCTTGTAAATTCTTCAGCAACTTCAGCAGGTACTTGTAGTCCTTGACCTGTTCAGCATGGTTTTAAAAAATGTGAGGCAGATCGAGGTGGTTTCCCGTAAATGAGGCGAGGCGTAAGCCTCGAGGCGGTCGAGGCGTAAGCCTCAGTTTTAGGTTAAAAACAATACAAATATACAACTTCATAGAAAAATGCTAGAAATAAGAATGCATTATAGTCTATGGCATGAAAGTTATAATATTGATTGACAAGATAAGATAGTTTCTAATGTCCAGTACAAACAATAGCATTAAAATCCTCTAATAAGGCTCCTACAGTACAAACAAATTTTAAGACTTTAAGAAAATACAAACAGTAGCAGATTTTGAAACTTTAAACAAGTACAAAAGTAGAGACTTTAAGGTGGAAGAAGAATACACAACAGCAGATTTTGAGCAAATTTCGCTCCTTAAACCAAGAGTGATAAGGAATGAACTTAGTTTGTGTTTCTCTATCCATGAAATAAGAATACACAGCACCAGATTTTGAGCAAATTTTGATCATTTGGTGATCTAATTTCGTATTCTAAATAGGTTTTAAGATTGCAAATGGGAAAATAAAGTTACTAAGTCCAGAAGAAAACCCAAGACCTTCAATGGTTGCAGCACCACTGCTTGGGGAGAAGAGCATTTGCTGAAGTATACAAGAGAGAGGCTAAAATATGCTACTTGGGGGAAGAAGAGGAAAGAATCTCAAGTTTCACAAGCCCAGGACATCCTCTATTGACATTTATTGTTTTAGGTTCCAATTATTTTGGGGTTTTTTATGGTTTAAATATATTCCAGATGAGGCGTACGCCTCACAAGCGCCTCAGCGACTCAACGCTTCGATGAGCGCCTCATAGCCTCGAGGCGTAAGTTGCCGATTTCACATACGCCTCTTATGCCTCGAGGTGGTTTTTGGTGAAAAAAGCCTCGAGGCGTACGCCTCAGCGCCTCGAGGCGCGTTTTTTAAAACCTTGTTGTTCAGAAGCATCGACGGATTTAAGGAAAATCGTCTGACTGTTGCAGTAAACGAGGAAGTTGATGATTTGCTTCCTCGTATAACTTGTCCAGCCATCACACATCATCGTCACGTCGTACTCTGATCATCTGTTCCTCAGGTCCGAGATATACTCGTTCATCTCCTCCTTCTCTTGCGCAAGATACATGTTCATCAACTCTTTGGCACTTGGAGCCTTCACTCCCATTCCAGCTGCGGCGATCTCATCAACGGCGTGTTGTAAGAAAGGTACACTAGTGACATGGGCTGGGATGCTCTCCCCAAAGAAGAGCTTGCCGGTGTCCCTGCCCACTCTCTCTCGTGCATTGGTGAACATCCCCTTCACCGTCTTTTGCTTCGGGTCCTTGCTTGACTTGTACTGCATATACCCACTCCTCGTCAAGAATGGTTCTAGTCCCTTCCCCTTGTGTTTTTAGTGGGTGGTGGTACTGGTGCACCTCCAGAACCACTCTCACTGCCACCAGCACCAGGGAAGCCTTCGCATGCACCAGCGAGTCCTCTCCTCTCAAACTCGCTCCTCATGAACTCTTTTGTCGCCCTCCTGTACGCCCTCCTCTCTGCTTCAGTCTGAACGTCATCGGGGTAGACAAAGTCCTCGTCGTCTGAATCTGAGAGGACATTGAACTCCTCAAACATGAACTCCTTGAACTGTTCCTCTCGTCTTGACCTCTCCAGATTCTTCTCTTTTTCCCCTGCATGTTGGCCTTCACCAAGTCCCTCACGTCTTTTGGACATCGAGTACACTTGGCAATATTTTTATTGATGCCAACAAGGTGATGCTTCAGTCTAGTAGTACCCCCTCCTCCCAGCCTCTTACCACAGAAGTTGCATTGCGGTTTCGCTTTGTTGTCATCTGGAGCGGTGGCATACTTCCAACCAATCTCTCCACTCTCGAAATCCATCTTTCCACAAGAACCATCAGAGTCTGAATCGAAGTGTGTCATGATCTTGAATCCTTGATCTGAAAAAATAAATAAATCAATCAAAAGCTCCAAAATTCAACACCAAATTACTCAATAATTTGAAGAATTATTTCTACTATTTTCGGATTTAATAAATTACCCTAATTTACCTAACATAAATCACAATGAAATTTTTTAACTAAGGCTAAATCATGAGATCCAAGTCCATCATATCATAACATCACCTAATAAACCAAAAAAACCAAAAGCTCCAAAATTCAACACCAAATTACTCAATAATTTGAAGATTATTTCTACTATTTTCGGATTTAATAAATTACCATAATTTACCTAACATAAATCACCATGAAAATTTTTTAACTAAGTCTAAATCATGAGATCCAAGTCCATCCTACCATAACATCACCTAATAAACCCAAAAAAACAAAAGCCCAAAAATTCAACACTAAATTACTCAATAATTTGAAGTATTATTTCTACTATTTTCGGATTTAATAAATTACCCCAATTTACCTAACATAAATCACCATGAAAAATTTTAACTAAGTCTAAATCATGACATCCAAGTCCATCCTACCAAAAAAAGTCCATCCTACAATAACATCACCTAATAAACCCAAAAAAACAAAAGCTCCAAAATTCAACACCAAATTACTCAATAATTTGAAGTATTATTTCTACTATTTTCGGATTTAATAAATTACCCCAATTTACCTAACATAAATCATCATGAAAAAATTTAACTAAGTCTAAATCATGACATCCAAGTCCATCCTACTATAACATCACCTAATAAACCCAAAAAAACCAAAAGCCCCAAAATTGAACACCAAATTACTCAATAATTTGAAGTATTATTTCTACTATTTTCGGATTTAATTAATTCCACAACAAGACTTAACAAAAATCAATATGGAATATTGTTTCCTAAGGCTAAAACATGTAATCCAACTATACTCATTCCAAATTTTACAAAAAAAGATGATCATGGATCAAATAACCATCAAGAACAAAAGCCCTAACAAATTTTGAAATTTTATTCACTAATTAAGAGAAGATCATAGTTTCATACCTCAAAATGCAATGGAGATGGAAGAAGGGAGCTTGGGAGCTTTAAATTTCAGTGTGGACGAAATGACGCGATATGGCATTTTTATAATCGAAATGAGGCGATATGGGCCCTCAATTTCGTGCAAGTGAAGAGACAAATATGGCAAGTGTCGGCGATATATCGCCGACAAATAATATATAATCGATATATCGGTGATATATCGCCGACACCTGGTATTTAGATATTCATAGTAATATCGATATCCCTGACTCGACGGCCTTCCATGAGTACAAGTAAGACTCATAGTCATCAGAATTTGCGTATGAGGATCTGTTCTGACCTGACTGTTGAGGCAACTTGAATAAAAGAGTTGTGGAACTTAAAGGTTGTTAGCTCTTAAATTCAGTTCTCAATAAGGTTCCGTCACACTATTAATCTAAAGGTCGAGCCAAGCTCCATTTTCACTTTTTGTCCGTGACCTTGGTATGAAACCCAAAATCATTTCACTCTTGCATTCCATTTTAGTTGCTCAGGGATGAGTAAGGTTTCGGTATAGGGGATTGATGAATCTGTGATTCAACACTCTAAAGTTGAAAATAATGATTTGTTCTTGAGCAATTAAATGCATATTTCCTTTTATTATGAATTATTTGCATTCATGCATTTAAAAATAATATTCGCATTTTAGCATTAATATTTGCATTAAATAAGGAGCCAAATTCACTTGTAAATATTCATTTGTATGTTAGCCAAATTCCCCCATCTGTATCTATTTTATACTAACTCTAAATCCAATAAAATCAACTCTAAGTGTATATATTACTAACACTAATAAAAGAAAAATATCAAAAAAATACTAACTTTTATATTTGACCAATAAAATTTGAGCCCTAATTTGAGATCAAGAACCTTAAAATGTGAATATCTCTCTTTTGCAGTGTCCGATTTAGGTCTACTTACTTTGAAAGTAATATACATTCAAAGATCTTCAAAATAAGATAAATTTCATAAAAATCGAAGTTCGTATGTGAAACTTGGGATTTGAACCCCTACTGTATATTATACATATTGACTAAAATACACTTTTTACGTATGACGTATTTTGGCATCGAGATGAACAACTTTCATGAAGAAGTTTTTCGATTTGAGACCATTTGCTATTTTTTTTAGGAATTTTACATTTAATTTTAACTCTGAATTTTCAAGTAGTGACATGTGGCAGCTTATGGAGCCGTCACGTGTCACCTCATCTCTCCCCACTTAAGCTCCTTCATCCTGGGTCGTTAGATGAAGGGGTACTTCATCAACAGCCTAGATCTTCTCCCTTATTCTCTCTCTCTCCCTCAAAGCACGTACCCACGCCCCTCCTCAAGCCCCAACTCACACCTCAAGTGCAACCACCTGCACCCGTCGCTTTACGCTTCGGCCTGCACTCAATTGTCACGCCTCGCCCCTTCCTCACGGCAACTGCCGAGCCTCGCGACCCACTTCCTCCACCTCGCCTCCTCCCGCATTGCCTGCTCAGACCCGCACTCATCTCCCACTCCTCCCTCGCCCACTTGCCAACCTCCTTTAAAAGGAGCTCATTCACCTCCGTCGTAGATATCCATCGTTCTCCTAGAGAAGAGGCCACCATCTTCGGTTCCTTGAGTTATGACAGACCTCGGGTTGCTTTAAAGGTGACGATGGCCATTCCACTTCGGCGAGATCCGCAAAGCAATCGTCGTGTCGCAGCCCCTTCTGTCATGTTGCAGAGCTTCGATCTACTCGCCGAGATCTTGAGACTACAACGGGATCGAGCGTAGCTCTCTTTTCCTAAGCGAATCCGCCCACTCTTCTAGGTAATCCTCCTTATCCTCTTCCTCCTCCTTCCTCTTTATTTTCTCTCTTCGCCACACCTTCATCCACTCATCAAATCCTAAAATTAATTGCAATTCAACAGATAAACCACTCATGGAGAGTATAATGGTGATTTTTAATGATTTTTTGGAGTAGATTAATAAATAGATTAGTAAAAAATTTACGATTACTAAACAAACAGAGGGAGTTCCCCTATTTACATGGGAACTTCCCATGTTTCTTCCTCACCACCTCTGTAATATCCATTTTTTAAGGGGACATTGTGCAAAAACAAATTCTAAATATAGGAAATAAATAGATTGATATATAGGGTGTATTATATAATTATACATGAAAGGTTGGTAAAAGAAAACAAATGCACGTTTTTTTATATAAGGTATTTCAAATATGTTAAAGCTTAACATTAAAAGAAAAGGATAAAATAGATAACATTTAAAGCATAAAAACGTGTGCTTCTTTTTATAAAATAACAAAAGATAAGATGGCAAATGCAACGGCATGAGTTGGTTAAAAAAAAATCGAAATCATTGAAACGGCATAGCCGTTCAAAGAAGAAGATAAAAATAAAAAATAAAAAAACTGATAATGCCAAATGCTGAGTCAAAAGATTAAAAATGGCATGCTGTTATATTGTGCCTGCTTTTTTTATTTAAGCATCCGACCCCCTTTCCCCTTTATAATCAAACTGCTCCATCTCCTACTCGGTTCTCTCGAATCTTGGCTGCTTACACGCAGTTCAAAAGTTTCAACAATTAGATCCGAAGGAGGTTTCACGTCAATCTATTTTGCGGGGGAGACTCTTACTTAATAGGTAAATTATTTCATGTCCCTTGCGTAAACTAGGATCTGCTTGTCGTTTAGGATTAACATTACGTATAATTGGTTATATTTTTAAACCATTCAAGTGGTCGTTCTTTCTATATCACCTTGAATTATTTATTTGTTAAAGATCAACCTAGTTAGAATCTCTATCGATCTGGTGGGTGTGAGTTCAGTGTACAATATCATGTCCCCTAATACACTGCACATAAATTTTCATTAGAAATTTGACACCAAACTTCATATCTGGTCACTAATATAATCTATCAGACTATTTAATCGTGTGCATAATACTTTCCAAACCTTCTCTCTTCATTTTGTTTTTCTAATTCTTTTGGCATCAACAATTAGGAGAAATGCAAACATTCCATGTTAGTGGTTTTGATAAGGGAGATGCGTTTTCTTTTTGTGTCCAATATACGAATAGTGTTTAACTATTAGTGTAGTAATGCATGTCCTGTAAGGTTTTCCTAACATGTATCTTGTAAAAACCAGACATGTCTGTTGGTAAGACTATGTCCGATCACTTACGATCATAATTGTTAACAAAAAAAAGTGACGGTTGGAAATCTGGGTTGTGGGATAAGGCGCTTTAGGGCATGTACATGGTGATAAGATTTATTCTTTTGGTTTAGGTGAAAACTAATTTTTTGCCAATGGAACGCCATACGGATCTATCCATATCGATCTCCAAACAAGGTATGTACATTAATCTATGTTTCATTCCATTGTCATTTATACCCTACATTTGATTTTATTAGTTGTTGCAATGGAGCTTTTATGATATCTTGTTAAACTTCTTTGATTATATCTCCGTGTTACAACTTTATGTAATTAGGTGCCAAGTTGATATTTAGCCATAATGCTTATTCATGGATTAGTTGTTAAATGTAACGAGATAGATACATTATTGCCTTTTGATATATAGGTTAAAATGTATTTTTTTTATTCAAATATTTTATTGGAAAATTAATTATTGTTTTTGGACACCATCATTGTGAGGAAGTAGACATTGTTCATTGTTTGCCCATTAGAGGCTTTGACCTGGCCGGGTGCCGCACGGACGGTTAATTCCGCAAATTGACCGTTGTAGGCGGGTAATCCTACACTACTTCCAAACAATTTACCGCTACGACGGTTGACTCAGTACTGATGTCCATTGCATTGGGGTTTGGATAGGAGGCCTCGTATTGATATTTGTTTTAGTTTTAAAAATTTTGTTTTAAGGGAACGGGGGTGGCTTCTATCCAAGCTCGGGTTGCCCGGTGTCGGCAGATGGGATTGATATATATTTGATATGGATTTTGAAATTATGGTCACAAAATTTGTGATATTCAAGGAAATTGATTGAATTGTCATTGTTATCCCATACTGAGGGGCATACATGAAAAAGTCTTTTATAGTTCATTGTTTATTTATTGATTTATAGTCCTTATTATATAGAATTGTTATCGTAATTTTTTTACTCATTGTATATGGTTATGATGGTATGTCTCATAAATTATTGGTGCATACTTAGTCAAATTCGTTTGACTAATATTGATTTTTAACCTTTCAGCTTAGAGGAAAGCGGGAGGGTTGTCCATCGGCTGGATTGAAGAGTCTTTGATATTTTCTATCCTCTTAAGTCATTGTACGGATAGACTTATTTAATTTTATTGTGTAATTCAGACTTGATGAGTCTTTATTTATTGGTTAAGTTCATTTATTCTTCCATTATGTATGGCACTCTGAAAGTTATTAATGGATTATTGAGTTTTGTCTCGCTCCTGGACTCGAAAAAAAATATTTTCATTGTTTTGGGATGCTTCCGCAATGTTTCCCATGTTTCGAGGTCCGGTACGTGACAACGTGGTATCAGAGCCAAATGGAAGATTAGAGGAATATTATCCAATTTTAGGATGACTTATAATAATTATAGATTATATTTGGAATAGCTGACTAATTGATCGTCGCTATTCGTAGATGTTGACCGTCTCGAACTGTAAGCGGAGTCGTCGCTCCATGGATTTGGCAGCCCAGAATGCCAAATTAATGAAGACGGTCGAGGAGCTCTCCCAGCTGATTCGTGATCAAGTTGATCACCACCAGAGCAAGGATAGGGATCAGAGACGTCGTGAGAGGCGTCTTGAAAAAGAAAGGCGTCTTCGTGAGGAGCGCCGTGATGATGTCACCTTTGAGAGATTCTTAAAGGTGAACCCGCCTAGCATTGACGGTATAGTGGATGCTGAGGTAGCAGACCGATGGCTGGAGGAGACAGAAAAATTATTTGATGCAATCAGATGTCCGGATCATAGCAAGGTCTCATTCGCTACTCATCAACTGAAGGGTCCTCCTAAGGACTGGTGGACCAGTTGCCAGTTGCGGAAATTTGAAAAAGGAGAGATTATTCTGTGGGATGAGTTTGTTAAACTCTTCCGCGAGCACTATATTCTGATGCACTTGCAGTTGATCAAGGAGCAAGAGTTTATTAATCTGAAGCAGGGAGATCTGAATGTTGCTGAATATAACAACAAGTTTCATCGCTACTGAAGTATGCTCCACAGTTATGTCCTGATGAGTACTGTATGACTCAGAAGTTCATTGAGGGACTTCATCCTGCTTTAAGATCGAAGGTTCTTTCCAGCATGCCGAAGACTATGGAGGATGCTCTAGCTAGCGCCACAACTATGGAACGAGATTTCTTGCGAAGAAAGGAGGAGAAGTCGTGCAATGATCGGAATAATCGATTCGGGAGGAACAAAAATTTCAAAAATTCTCAGAAGCAGAAGCAAGCCTCCAAGCCAGGGCAAAACAGCAGAATTCCTGAATGCTCTTTCTGTCATCGTTTCCATCCTGGAGAATGCTATCTCAAGAATGGCCAGTGTCTGAACTGTGGAGAGAAAGGACACTTTGTTCGTGATTGTCCGAAGCCTAGGAAGCAGCCCGTTGCTCAAGGACAAGATCAAGGGCCAAAGGTTCCGGCTCGAGTATATGCTCTCACCACTGGAGATAATACTGTTAAGGAAGACAAGGTCATCGAAGGTATCCTTCTTATTGCTAATTTGCATGCGAAGATTCTTTTTGATACTGGTGCTACACATATCTTTATTTCTGATGCACTAGTAAAAAGCATCGATGTCAGGCCAAAACTTTTAGATATTGATTTGATAGTTATCACACCAACCGGGGGAAATGTAAAAGCATTGGAGTATATTCAAGATGCTCCATTGATAATTGAGGGTCATGAGCTGCCTAGTGACCTCATTGTCGTGAATATGACAGATTTTGATATCATCCTTGGGATGGATTGGCTTTCCCGATATCATTGTATCATTGATTGTTGTAAGAAAAGGGTGATCGTTGCAAGCCACCAGTTCCCTGGGATCGTCATTAAAGGGCATGGTGCTGTCTCTGAGCGGTGCATTATTTCTGCCATGAAAGCACATCGCATGATCTTGAAAGGGCGAGAAGCCTATCTTGCCAATATTATCATGGTTGAGCCATCAACCGTAACTTTATCTGATCTCGACGTCGTTCGGGAGTATCCTGATGTTTTTCCAGAAGAATTGCCTGGACCCCCACCTCAGCGGGAAATTGATTTCACTATTGAGTTGATTCCTGGAACTTTACCAATATCCAAGGCACCATATCGCATGGCTCTTGCTGAACTATTAGAATTAAAGAAGCAACTTGAAGAGTTGCTTGACTTGGGATTTATCAGGCCCAGTGTGTCACCATGGGGTGCACCTGTTTTATTTGTTAGAAAGAAGGATGGATCTCTTCGCTTATGCATTGATTATCGAATGCTGAATCAGGTGACTGTGAAAAATAAATATCCGTTACCACGAATAGATGATTTATTTGATCAGCTCCAATCAGCAAAAATCTTCTCGAAGATTGATTTGCGATCCGGCTATCATCAATTGAGGATTCGAGAAGAAGATATCTCGAAGACCGCTTTCCGAACACGCTATGGAAATTATGAATTTTGTGTGATGCCGCTCGGATTAACTAATGCTCCTGCCGCTTTTATGGATCTTATGAATCGGGTCTTTCGATCATTCTTAGATCACTTCGTCATTGTTTTTGTTGATGATATTCTTGTATATTCTCAAAGTGTTGAACTACATGAAAAGCACTTGAGAATCGTATTGGAGACTCTGAGGCAGAATCAACTTTATGCTAAATTCTCCAAGTGTGAATTCTGGTTGGAAAAGATCATGTTCCTTGGGCACATTATTTCCAAGGATGGGATTTCTGTAGATCCAGCCAAGGTTGAAGCGGTCTCAGAATGGAAGCAACCACAGAGCGTGACAGAAATCAGAAGCTTTCTTGGTTTAGCAGGATATTATCGGAGATTCATTTGTGATTTCTCTAAGATTTCACTTCCTCTTACCGAACTGACTAGAAAAGGAACAAAGTTTGAATGGTCTTCTGCATGTGAGCACAGCTTTCAAGAATTGAAGAGGAGGTTAACTACTGCTCATGTCTTGACTTTACCTTCTGGTTGTGGAGGTTTTGTCATCTACACTGATGCATCCCTGAATGGCTTGGGTTGTGTGTTGATGCAGAATGAAAAAGTTGTAGCTTATGCTTCAAGACAACTAAAGATTCATGAAAGGAATTATCCTACGCATGATCTAGAGCTTGCCGCCGTGGTGTTTGCATTAAAGATCTGGCCTCACTACCTTTATGGTGAGAAATTTGAGGTCTTCTCTGATCACAAAAGCCTCAAATACATCTTTTCTCAAAAAGATTTGAATATGCGTCAAAGGAGATGGATGGAATTCCTTAAGGACTATGACTTCTCAATTGCTTACCATCCAGGTAAAGCAAATGTTGTGCCTGATGCTTTGAGCCGAAAAGGCTATGCCTTGTCAGCTAGCTTGATGATCAAAAAGTAGAAGTTGATTGATGACTTTATTTTTTGGAATCCTTTCAAGGAAGGTGACAAGATTACCTTATCTAGCATTCAGATACATTCTGAAATAATAGAGAAAGTATTGAGAGCTCAAAAAGAAGATCCTGAGTATCATGTTCTAGCGGAGAAAAGTCAAGGGAGAAATTCAGAATTTTTCATTGCTCCAGATGGCGGCATTAGATTCAGGAATCGATTATGGGTTCCTTCTCAGGAAGAGTTGAAGCATGAGATTCTAGATGAAGCCCATCGCTCCCGATATACTGTACATCCGGGAAGTACAAAGATGTATAAGGATCTCCAACGGAATTTTTGGTGGAAAAATATGAAGAAGGAAATTGCAGAATTTGTTTCTCGTTGTTTGGTGTGTCAGGAAATTAAGGCTGAGCATCAAAGACCAAACGACTTTTAGAGCAGTTGGAGGTTCCGGAATGGAAATGGGAACACATCACCATGGACTTTGTGATGGGTCTTCCAAAGACCGATGCCACTAATTATGATCCCATATGGGTGATAGTGGATAGATTGACGAAATCTGCCCATTTCTTGCCAATGAAGAAAAAGGAGTCAGTTGCTAGTTTAGCAAATTTATACATGAATAATATTGTAAAACTTCATGGTATACCTGTCTCTATTGTTTCTGATCGGGATCCAAGATTTACCGGAAGATTTTGGAAAAAACTTCAGGAGGCATTCGGTACAAAGCTGAAGTTTAGTAGTGCTTTTCATCCTCAGATAGATGGTCAATCAGAAAGAACTATTCAGGTCCTCGAGGATATGCTGAGAGCATGTTCTTTGGATTATGCTCGAAGTTGGGATGAGAATCTTCCACTTATTGAATTCGCCTATAACAACAGTTATCAGGCCAGTATCGGAATGGCTCCGTACGAAGCTCTCTACGGGAGACCATGCAGATCTCCGCTTTGTTGGAGCGAGGTAGGGGAAAGAAGATTGCTCGGACTGGAACTTGTGCAAAAGTGTGCTGATAAGATCGATCTGATTAAGAAGAGGCTCTTAATTGCTCAAAGTAGGCAAAAGAGCTATGCAGATAACCGTCGCAGAGAACTAGTATTTGCAGTTGGCGATCATGTTTTTCTCGAAATTTCTCCAACTTGTGGTGTATTGAGATTTGGACGAAAGGGAAAACTTAGTCCCAGATACATTGGTCCTTTTAAGGTGTTGGACAGAGTAGGCGAAGTAGCCTATCGTATTGCATTACCACCACAATATTCACACATTCACAATGTCTTCCATGTCTCCTTGTTGCGGAAATATATTCATGTTCCATCTCATCATATTCATTATGAGCCTGTCGAGGTTCATAAAAACTTAACGTATGAAGAACGCCCTTCACACATTGTTGATCGCCAAGAACACCATTTACGAAGGAAGATTATCAAGATGGTAAAGGTTGCTTGGCACAACCATTCAGATAGAGAAGCCACTTGGGAACTTGAAGACGAAGTTCGAGAAAAATATCCTGAATTGTTAGGTATGTTTTTAGAATTTCGAGGATGAAATTCCTTTTAAGGGGGGTAGAGTTGTAATATCCATTTTTTAAGGGGACATTGTGCAAAAACAAATTCTAAATATAGGAAATAAATAGATTGATATATAGGGTGTATTATATAATTATACATGAAAGGTTGGTAAAAGAAAACAAATGCACGTTTTTTTATATAAGGTATTTCAAATATGTTAAAGCTTAACATTAAAAGAAAAGGATAAAATAGATAACATTTAAAGCATAAAAACGTGTGCTTCTTTTTATAAAATAACAACAGATAAGATGGCAAATGCAACGGCATGAGTTGGTTAAAAAAATTCGAAATCATTGAAACGGCATAGAAGTTCAAAGAAGAAGATAAAAAAAATAAAAAAACTGATAATGCCAAATGCTGAGTCAAAAGATTAAAAATGGCATGCTGTTATATTGTGCCTGTTTTTTTTATTTAAGCATCCGACCCCCTTTCCCCTTTATAATCAAACTGCTCCATCTCCTACTCGGTTCTCTCGAATCTTGGCTGCTTACACGCAGTTCAAAAGTTTCAACAATTAGATCCGAAGGAGGTTTCACGTCAATCTATTTTGTGGGGGAGACTCTTGCTTAATAGGTAAATTATTTCATGTCTCTTGCGTAAACTAGGATCTGCTTGTCGTTTAGGATTAACATTACGTATAATTGGTTATATTTTTAAACCATTCGAGTGGTCGTTCTTTCTATATCACCTTGAATTATTTATTTGTTAAAGATCAACCTAGTTAGAATCTCTATCGATCTGGTGGGTGTGAGTTCAGTGTACAATATCATGTCCCCTAATACACTGCACATAAATTTTCATTAGAAATTTGACACCAAACTTCATACCTGGTCACTAATATAATCTATCAGACTATTTAATCGTGTGCATAATACTTTCCAATCCTTCTCTCTTCATTTTGTTTTTCTAATTCTTTTGGCATCAACAATTAGGAGAAATGCAAACATTCCATGTTAGTGGTTTTGATAAGGGAGATGCGTTTTTTTTTGTGTCCAATATACGAATAGTAATTAACTATTAGTGTAGTAATGCATGTCCTGTAAGGTTTTCCTAACATGTGTCTTGTAAAAACCAGACATGTCTGTTGGTAAGACTATGTCCGATCACTTACGATCACAATTGTTAACAAAAAAAAGTGACGGTTGGAAATCTGGGTTGTGGGATAAGGCGCTTTAGGGCATGTACATGGTGATAAGATTTATTCTTTTGGTTTAGGTGAAAACTAATTTTTTGCCAATGGAACGCCTTACGGATCTATCCATATCGATCTCCAAACAAGATATGTACATTAATCTATGTTTCATTCCATTGTCATTTATACCCTACATTTGATTTTATTAGTTGTTGCAATGGAGCTTTTATGATATCTTGTTAAACTTCTTTGATTATATCTCCGTTGTTACAACTTTATGTAATTAGGTGCCAAGTTGATATTTAGCCATAATGCTTATTCATGGATTAATTGTTAAATGTAACGAGATAGATACATTATTGCCTTTTGATATATAGGTTAAAATGTATTTTTTTATTCAAATATTTTATTGGAAAATTAATTATTGTTTTTGGACACCATCATTGTGAGGAAGTAGACATTGTTCATTGTTTGCCCATTAGAAGCTTTGACCTGGCCGGGTGCCGCACGGACGGTTAATTCCGCAAATTGACCGTTGTAGGCGGGTAATCCCACACTACTTCCAAACAATTTACCGCTACGACGGTCGACTCAGTACTGATGTCCATTGCATTGGGGTTTGGATAGGAGGCCTCGTATTGATATTTGTTTTAGTTTTAAAAATTTTGTTTTAAGGGAACGGGGGTGGCTTCTATCCAAGCTCGGGCTGCCCGATGTCGGCAGATGGGATTGATATATATTTGATATGGATTTTGAAATTATGGTCACAAATTTGTGATATTCAAGGAAATTGATTGAATTGTCATTGTTATCCCATAATGAGGGGCATAATGAAAAAGTCTTTTATAGTTCATTGTTTATTTATTGATTTATAGTCCTTATTATATAGAATTGTTATCGTAATTTTTTTACTCATTGTATATGGTTATGATGGTATGCCTCATAAATTATTGGTGTATACTTAGTCAAATTCGTTTGACTAATATTGATTTTTAATCTTTCAGCTTAGAGGAAAGCGGGAGGGTTGTCCATCGGCTGCATTGAAGAGTCTTTGATATTTTCTATCCTCTTAAGTCATTGTACGGATAGACTTATTTAATTTTATTGTGTAATTCAGACTTGATGAGTCTTTATTTATTGGTTAAGTTCATTTATTCTTCCATTATGTATGGCACTCTGAAAGTTATTAATGGATTATTGAGTTTTGTCTCGCTCCTGGACTCGAAAAAAAATATTTTCATTGTTTTGAGATGCTTCCGCAATGTTTCCCATATTTCGAGGTCCGTGCTCCGTTCCACGTCTCTCCTTCCATCCCGTCGATCACATCGATCGCACTCTGTCATCCCCGCGAGCATCCAGTCCGCCACGCCTTGCCCCCCACAGCTACCTCCAGCGGCCCCCACTTCGTCCCTTGGATTTATCGCCTCATCACACCACCATCACAACTTCACCGAGCACCCGATCAGTCTGCCTGACGTACTTCCGCAAGTGAGCTCGTCCCTCCGCCTCGACGCGCCTCACCAGCCAACCCCTCGATCGAGCTCGTCGCCCACCCGCTTTGTCTTCGACATCACCGGGCCGAAGCCGCACCAGCCCCGCCAGCTCCTCCATCTCCGCCTCGCAGCACATCGCCCTACGTCGTAGCTATCCTCCTCGAAGACCTGCTCATCCCGTCGCCGTCCACTTCTCTGCAATCATCTTTACCGAGCCGGTATCGCCTCATCCTTCGCCCCTGCATTGACAATGCTACCTGCCGATAACCATCGACCCCCTGGCCGTGTGTCAACCATCATCCTCATCTCCCCAGCGGCCTCGTGCTGCGCCTCCAAGCATCCACCTCCAGTCATGTGTCGACGGAGGTGGCCTTGATCCCCGACATCACCGCCTAGCAGCAGCGCCTTGCGCAGGTGGGCGTTCCAGCCGTCTCTTCCACCGACGCGCCCACACCGCCCTCGACTACGCATCTCTGCCTTGGATTCATCGACTGCCACCGGAGAGCGAGCCAACCACAGATCGACATCATCGACAACCGATCTCGACCCCTACGCGCCTCCGCCTGCTCTCCTTCGAGCCGCTGTCAAGCACCGCCCAGATTCCCTTCATGTGATCAGTACATGGGAGAAGTGTGTATTTGCAGGCAGACCCCTCGAGTTCCTATCATTTGCGAAGAAACGCCCCTGGAGATCACGTGCACGGCACGCCTCAACCTAGTCATTTTGCCATAAAACTTGTTGGATTATGATAATTGCATTTTCGTCCATTCAGCATATTTCTTTTATTTCTTATTTATCTATATTGCATTTTGAACCTTGTATTTGCATGTGAATTTCAACAATCATTCATCATCATCTTATTATTCTGAAAATTGCATATTTTAGAATAATTCATGCTCTGTCATAGTGGATATTGAATTTATTTTTGTGAGCATTGATTTATTTATTATAATTAATTTGGTGAAAATGAAATATTTTGCTTACTGCTTGCTATTAATTCATTATTAAATTAATTGTTGCTTCAAAAATTACCAAAAATTCATATTAGGTAGAGTTTAGGTTGTTTTACTTTGTATCCGAAAATCATCATATTTGCATGAATAACGAGGTCTCAAAAAATTAATTGGTAATTTGTTTAATGCATTTTTAAAAGGTCATAAATCAATTATTTTTAGGATTTGATAATTTTTCTGGATTCCTCTCAAATAGAAGTATCTAGGATAATTTTAGTTTCTGAAATAATTTGATTTTGTATTTATTAAAATTAATTTGTAAAATCACCCTACGTTAATATTTAATTCGTAATTAATTCATATTGAGTTGAAAATTTTCAAAAAAATTACATTAGTCTAATTTCATCATATTTCAACTTCTGGCTAAGTTTGGGGATTTTTGGACTTGAATTGATCATAAATTGCATTTTAACCCGCAAACTTTGTCAAAATTGTATTTCATATGTTAACTGCATTTTAAAAAATACTTCTTTGAAAAACTAATCTCCAGATCGACTAAAAATTGTATTTCATATGACGGCTCGCTTTTAGTTGGACTAATAATTGAACAAGTGGTTTTCTATTGACCCGATTTTGCCCGACTGTAACAAATACATCTTTTAATCGTTAATCCGATTGGATTAAGATGGGGTTCCACGGGTTTTTCACTCCCCTAGCCTAATTTCATATCTTTTATTTAGGTCATATTCAACCTAAGTATGGGGGGACCTGACTCATGCATCCATCCCTCCATCTATCTTATTATACTTAGGACATTTTTTGATCTAAGTATAAGGGGACCCTCCTCAGTTCCGCTATATCACCTATGTTTGGCAAGAGATATGGCTTCACATCACTTGTGCTAGGAGGTCACAACAATTGTTAAGTCTAGGAGGATATATGATGAATCTGTGATTCATCACTCTAAAAGTTAAAAATAGAGCCTTGTTCCCGAGTAAATAGAGGCATATTTCCCTTTATAATGCATAAATAACATTCATACATGCATTCATAATACATGCATTTTAGCACTTCATTTGCATTAAATAAGAAGCCAAAATCACTTGTAAAATATCCATTCATCAAAATAAGCTCTCCCTTATACTATGTACACCTCAGTTAATAATATAAGGAAGAAAGCCATGAATCACCTTTGTAAAAGCACCAATAAAGATCTAAAGCCTTGGACCATAAAATGCCCATAGATCCCTCATACCAACTCCAAAATAGGTCGACTCACTTTCAGATTAATACATATTCAAAGACCTTTAAAATGAGACTAGTTTCATCCAATTTGGAGTTCATATGAAAAAGTTGGGTTTTTGGGCCTATACGTATACTATGTATATGTATATTTGTATCCCTATATTTTTGTATCATATTTGACCTCATCTCTGTCTTTGGTCAACATGAAACTTGTAGATCTCATCAAGATCTACAACTTTCATGTTTTGAATTTTTCCAAATTCGGCCTCCTTCTCTCTCTCTCTCTCTACACTTATTTCTTCTCGCAACCAATCACAACGGGCCACGTGGCGCCCTCTGGTTGCGCCACGCGGCACGCTCCCCTTGCCCTAGCCTCCCCTGCTCTCAGCCGTTGGATTTCACTCTTAATCCAACGGTTGAGCCGCTTCCACGTGCGTCGTAATTCTACATCGTCAGATCATCTCCCCCTTCTCATCTGATCCGCCCGTTCGCGCCTCTCCCACAGCGCGCCACATGGCGCATTATGCGCCATCAGATCTCGCCTTCAGCCCTTCGATCTGCACCATCCACTGACGCTCTAATTCTAACCGTCCGATCTAAGCCCTAATCGCATCTCATCCGCCCGCGCGCGCTTCGCCCCATTGCGCCACGTGGCGCCATCACGTCCCTCTGATCAAGCCACCCAGATGTAATCCACACTGCTCGCGCATGCTTCGCCACCGACGCGCCACGCGGCGCAATCACATCCTCAGATCACCTCGCCTTGATATAATCCTAGATGTTCCTTCGTGCTTTGATCTGGGCCATTGGATCACAAGATCCAACGGCCAGGGCCTCGTCTCCTACCTCTGGCACCCCTCTCTCCCACGATCTCCGTCTTGCGGGAGGGGTTGCCCCTTTCTATTTTCGGCCGCACGTCGGCCACCCTCGCCGGTCGCCAACAATCCCACGACCTTCCCCACTCGTCCCTCATCCTCGCCAACTACCTCACTCGCCACCACTCCCACCATAGACACTCCATGACGCCCATGAAACTCGCCTCGTCACCAGCACTGCCGCCACCTCCATCCTATAAATACACCCTCACCAGCCACCGTCACGGCCATCCGCCATTCCAGGGAAGAACCTAGAGCTCGGAGCCTTCGATTTATGACAGGAATTGAGTGAATCCTTGAGCGAAGATGGACCTTCTTCTACGGCGAGATCCGCGGTGCCTCCGTCGTGTCGCAGCCACCCTCCGAGCAGCTGCCTGAGTGACGAACCACAAAATCGGCCCTTTAAGAATGCTAAATTAGCACTTCGAAATGTCGTAGCAGTCAGGCCGATTTTGGTCATCAAAAGATCAACTCATTTAAAGATATGCAATAATAAATCAAAATGAGATGATCGTAATTTATTTTACTTGGCAAGAAACCAAGGTCGAACTCAGGGACACGAGCCTCTCTCGTATTAATCGGACTTAAGTGTATTTAATTAAGTGTTGAATTAAAGCATATAGGTCAAAATCATGCAGAGACACAACACATGACAAGATGATGCATTAAAATAAACATGCATTTTTTAAACATTTTTTATCATGCAAGTAAATGAACATGCAAAGCGAACGATATGCCCAAATTATTGGTCACTTGAGCCATAAGAAAATCGCGAGTCAACCCGAGTTGAAATAAAGAAGCCTCTACAAATATGAAGCAAGTGGGCATGATAAATGAAGAAATCAAGACACTTAGATAATAAAATAATACATCACGGTTTATAGTGTCAAATCTGAAATTTAAGCATGCCATAATGAAGAGGATGAGAAGAGCTTCAAAATGAAACTGAAATCAACTCGATTGGAGCTATGTAGCTCAAGATACGCACAAAAGAAAGCAAGGGCATAACTGAAAAGAAAACATGAAAATAAAATTGCATACAGGTCCCTGGAGGGACTAAAAAGTAAATAAACAAAGGAGCGGGACCTTCCCTGTAATTTGACCACACGCACAGGGGTATTTTTTGCAATTTGGAAAACCCGCGAGGGTTTCAATGTAATTTACCCACTGTGCACATGATCTGCACGTGACAGAGGACCTGAATGCAATATGGAGAAGATGGCGGGGCCTCGTTGCAATTAGCCCAGTGAAACACGTGCCAGGCACGCGCTTCCTAGGCTCGGGATGGCTAGGAGGCTCGGCGCTGCTTCGGCCAGGTTCGGGGTTCACTGCAGGCTCGGAGAAGGCACGGAAGAACCAAGCCTGGAGGCTCAGTGGCTGAGGCTCGGGGGCGCTCTGGTATCGACGCGTGGCCTGTTGTAGGCCGTTGGATCGGGATGATCCAAGGGATTATGAAGGCGAGGACGCGGCTCCATCTGGACCGTTGGATGGTCATCGGGGGTGGACCATCCAACGGTGGCTGCTCTTCTCCCTCGGCCGAAGGCTGGCGGCGCATTCTGGGCTCCGGCGAAGGACCCCCTCCTCCGCCGCGCTGTCCTGGACCCGGTGGTCATCGCCCGAAGCTTCTGAAGGTCGGTCGATGAAGCTTGGAGCTCGGGCGAGGCTTCTGGTAGCTCAGCTCAGGTCGTCGGGGCTCCAATGTCGAGAACGACAGTAGCGAAGATGGGCCCGGTGAGGCTCCGTCCATTTGACATACAAGTCACCTGCAAGGTCAGTACCCATAGCCGAAGCGTAACTGTGTGTGCGCGAGGTGATGTGGGAGCTCGTAGGGGCGAAGGGAGCGAGGAGCTCGGTGCTCCTCCGCCGCTAGAGCGGAGGAGGTGGTCGGAGGCGATGGGGGATATGGAAGAAGGGGAGCATGGTCAGAGCGATGCGCGATGAAGGGGGGAGTGTGGCGGAGCTTTTGAAGATGTGAATGGAGGGCGAAGTTGACCGGAGGAGCCTAATTAAAGCAGAGAAAAAGAAGAAAAAGTCAAAGGAGGAAGAGAGAACTTACCGGTGATCGGGCGGAGGAAGTGGCCTGGGCTTGAGCTCGGAGAGGAGCTCGGGGTCTTCGCGCGTGCTGGACGGCCGTCCCAGCGAGCTCGGGCGACGATAGGGCGCCGCAACTCCACCGTCAAAGGCGGAGGGTCTCACCAGGGGGCGTCGTCGTCTTTGCTCGATCCGGCCACCTCCCCCTGTCCCTGGGAGGTGGCGGAGGGCTGGGCGAGCCCCCGTGTAAAGGCGGACGGTCTGAAATGGAGGGGGAGGCGAGGTTTTTAATGTGGAAGCCGGCGGTAAACGTGGTGTTGGTCGTGGGTTTCGAGGGGGAACTGGGACGACTGGGGAGACGAAGGTGGTTAATGGAGGTGTGCGCGAGGGAGACTGATGATGGGGGAAGACCGTGCTGCGGTTGGAGAAGGAAGAAGTCCACGAGAGGGGCGGTGAAAATGGAAAGGGCGAGTGGTTGTTGAGCAGGATCGTGGGAGAGAGGAAGAGAATCGGAGGTTGACGATGACCTCCGACCGTTGGATCTGGAGATCCAACGGTGGAGATCTAGGCGCGAGAGAGTGGACGTGATTGAGTCTGGGGCGGTGTGATCAGTGGCGGATGGAAGCGCCACGTGTCATGCAAAGAAGACGGCGCCTAAGGACGGCTCAGATGGACCCCAGGGTTAGATCGGATGGTTGATGGGTGTCAAAGGGAGGAGCGGCTGAGATCGCATCTTCAGACGATGATCAGATGGTGAGCACACCGCCACGTGGCGTGAGGGAAGAGTGTCGGCAACGAGCGGTGGAGATTAAGATGCGGGTATGATCGAAGGGTTGAAGAAGAGGCGGGTACGTGGCGAGGCCTGGGCCGTTGGATCAGAGAAGGATCCAACGGCCAAGGAAGCAGGCGGCTGAAACAAGGAGGGCGGGGCCACGTGGCGCCTCCAGAATGGGCCACGTGGCCCAATCAGATTTATTCGAGGGAATTTTTGATTTTTAAGGGCCAAGATGGCCGAATTTGAGAAAACTCAAAACATGAAAGTTGTAGATCTTGACGAGATCTACAAGTTTCATGTTGACCAAAACTGGAAAAGAGATCAAACAAGGGCCCGAAATATTTTTGAGGGTATTTTTAAGTCTAAAAATATCACGAATTTTTGCTTTGTAATTTTTTTGTGGTTTTTAATTTATTTAGGACTCTGTTAATTATAAGACATTAACAGGGATTTATTGACAAACTTTTAAGCAAGGGGGTTAATTATAGAAAATAAAGATGATGAAACTGAGGTTCATCACCCCCCTATACTTAAACTATGCTCGTCCTCGAGCATCAAAAAGAATGACTAAGTTGGATTAACCCCCTTGTGCATGTGAATACCGGATCCAATCTGATCAAGTCGACTCGGCTTCAGAGATCCAAAATTCTAGAGTTCATCCAGCCTTAATCAAGAGGCTTCCAATTCCTCTACTTCCCTAGACTCTCTCTGATGTACATATAAACTAAAGGATATGAAGTTTAGTGTTGACTGCAATTTCGAGAGTAGAGTCAATTCGTCACCCAAAATCTTGGTCCAAGAAAATCTCCTAAGGACCCAATCCTCAGCACTAGGGAATAAATCAAATCTTGCATTCAGTCCACCATCTCTTTAGTTGTCAGACTTAGAAAATGTAGATGGCAGGCCAGAAATGGAGGGCATGGGATTGTGTCAATTCTTCTCTCCCTCTCATTGGAAGAAGGATTCTCTCTAGTGCCTTTCACGCAACACTTTTTTTTTGGTGTTGATCAGTGCGTCCGTCAAGAGAAGTTGGAGCCGTCTGCACTTGTTTTCCTGGGAGTACACCGGGGTGTGTCTTTTTTGAGTACCTATCGTACCTTCGACACCCAGACTTGTAGCATTTACGATGCAGAGCCCTTTTTTGGTGCAAGCCCGACTCCTGGTCCTAATAGCGGTGGTCCAAGTGGACACTTTGAAAAGTTTGGGAGCGCTCGCCTTTGGTGGAAGCTCTTTGATATTTAACTTTGTGAATGAGAGCTTTTCTTTGAATTTCATTGACTTGTATAATTTGTGGCTAGCTCCACTGCTTTTACCAAGAGTTGGCGCACACTGATCAACATTTTTTTATTTATTTTTCACACCCAGGCACTTAGGTCAATATCAAGAGATTAGTATAAGAACCAAGTTCTCATACTGGCTAATATTGCTGACACTCAGGGTTCATGAAGCCTCCAAAGATTTTATCCCATCCTCAAGCATCATTAGATCAAATCCAAACTGGACTTCCTCATCCCAATCCCTCAGGTGAAAAATCAACTCATCTCAATCAAAACCGCAGTCGTGCATGTGATGTGCTGATCATATTCTCTTTGTCTGAGACTAAGCATGGAATATAGCATACAAATCTAGAGACCTAGGGGAATGTGGATGATTAAGTCTAAGACCCTGATGGTTAAGGCTGGTTAACCGCAAATCTCAAAGACCTCATAAATCAAACTTCCTTGAACACTTCAGATCCTGGGTGAAAGTGTAAGAGTAGAGGTTTAATCCAACTTCTTCATTCAAAAACATTTTTTTTTCAAATTTTGCGATTTTTACGGATTTTAGTTTTTTTTTAAGTTAAAACACAGGTTAGACTCAACTTTCCTTGATAAAAGATTTTCAAAACCATGTCACATAAATAAAAGATTTTCAAAACATTTTTCAAAAAGATTTTTCAAAACACGAAAAACTCATTCTTTTTCAAATCATTTTCGAAAATATTTTTATCAAAATAGTGTAACATAGTTAGAAAAGCCGTGAAATCTTTTGAGTTCTCTTAGTCCAAAGCAGTTTACTTTAGCCAAAAAGTTTTAAATTTTTTCAAAATTTTCAGATATTAGCTAAAGTAAGTAAATTGTATATACGGTGTACCCCCTATCCTTAAACTTTGCTATGTCCTCATAACACTAAATGATACGAGTCCATAGGTCCATTTAAGTATATAGGAATATACGGGCACTAAGAGGGGCTCCCCCTATACTTAGGTTAGAAATAACCTAAGTATAAAGGCAAGAAAAGATGAGTAGAGAAATCACAGGGACTTGGGTCCCCCCTATACTTAGGCTAAGATTAGCCTAAGTATAAAGGTGGAGATTGATGTTGGAAGAGACCCAAGGTGAACGAAGAAGAAGAATGAATATACAAGTGAGCGGTTGAATCTTCAGAGATGAAATGGAGTGTCTTCGGTTTTGGGGTACGTGTCGCATCATACAAGGCTCAATCAAGCAAGCAAACCCTTAGTTTCACCAACTAACACATGAAACCAACCAAAGTTGGTTTATTATCTTGTCTATTTTGTTGGTGATAAAACATTTGATTTTTACGCAAAGAAAAGATGTGAAGTGAAAATCATTGCGTAAGCGAGGGTATTGCTCTCCCAAAACCGAATTTTACTCCATTTTTGGTTGACTTGCAATTAACAGTCCCAAATTTATTTTAGGTTATCACTGATTAAGGATAGCACAAAATCAAGAAGTCATCGTCTACCGTTCATTCCCTTTTTCCATTTAACCTAGGTGATCAAGCTAGGAAAACGAAACCGAGAAAAACATGTATTCGATAAAAACCACGATCTAGGCTAAGCGAGAAATCATGCAGTGATTTGACAAAAACACGTGAAAAACTGGGGCTGTTTTGAAAACCAAAATCAATGTATGCAAGTCGAATAAAACCGCACCTAATCATGCATCTATTAGCGGGGAATAATCTCCATTAATTTTAGCTAAGTGATGCGAGATTATGTGCGTATAGAAATTAGTGTGTCCTACCTACGATCAAGCACGTAAAAATATGAAAGATAAAATGAGCTTGGAGAGCCGCGTGCCTATCCTAGGTCGACACTCAAGTGGGGACGATCCCCACACAACCACAATCGTTCGATTACAATCGCGAGTCTTCGATCGAAGACCGCTGTAAAAGACGAATTATTAAAAATAAAATGCAACAAAAATGCGATACATTTTTTTTCTTTTCTTCCTCCTTTGCTCCAAGCATGCTCCTGCGGCTCCTCGCAGCGGGGAACATCCTGCTCCTCGCCTCCTTGATCCATCAAGGGCCCTGCCACAGAAACAATAGTTAGATATCAAATAAGGAAGAAAAAATTTTATATGCAAAATACGTGATTATTTGACCTATAAAAAAAAGAACACCAAATTAAACAAACAAAAATCCAAAAAATATAAGAAATGAGCCGTGTCCCCGACAACGGCGCCATTTGACGAACCGCAAAATCGACCCTTTAAGAATGCTAAATTAGCACTTGGAAATGTCGTAGCAGTCAGGCCGATTTTGGTCATCAAAAGATCAACTCATTTAAAGATATGCAATAATAAATCAAAATGAGATGATCGTAATTTATTTTACTTGGCAAGAAACCAAGGTCGAACTCAGGGACACGAGCCTCTCTCGTATTAATCGGACTTAAGTGTATTTAATTAAGTGTTGAATTAAAGCATATATGTCAAAATCATGCAGAGACACAACACATGACAAGATGATGCATTAAAATAAACATGCATTTTTTAAACATTTTTTATCATGCAAGTAAATGAACATGCAAAGCGAACGATATGCCCAAAATATTGGTCTTTTGAGCCATAAGAAAATCGCGAGTCAACCCGAGTTGAAATAAAGAAGCCTCTACAAATATGAAGCAAGTGGGCATGATAAATGAAGAAATCAAGACACTTAGATAAAAAAATAATACATCACGGTTCATAGTGTCAAATCTGAAATTTAAGCATGCCATAATGAAGAGGATGAGAAGAGCTTCAAAATGAAACTGAAATCAACTCGATTGGAGCTATGTAGCTCAAGATACGCACAAAAGAAAGCAAGGGCATAACTGAAAAGAAAACATGAAAATAAAATTGCATACAGGTCCCTGGGAGGGACTAAAAAGTAAATAAACAAAGGAGCGGGACCTTCCCTGTAATTTGACCACACGCACAGGGGTATTTTTTGCAATTTGGAAAACCCGCGAGGGTTTCAATGTAATTTACCCACTGTGCACATGATCTGCACGTTACAGAGGACCTGAATGCAATATGGAGAAGATGGCGGGGCCTCGTTGCAATTAGCCCAGTGAAACACGTGCCAGGCACGCGCTTCCTAGGCTCGGGATGGCTAGGAGGCTCGGCGCTGCTTCGGCCAGGTTCGGGGTTCACTGCAGGCTCGGAGAAGGCACGGAAGAACCAAGCCTGGAGGCTCAGTGGCTGAGGCTCGGGGGCGCTCTGGTATCGACGCGTGGCCTGTTGTAGGCCGTTGGATCGGGATGATCCAAGGGATTATGAAGGCGAGGACGCGGCTCCATCTAGACCGTTGGATGGTCATCGGGGGTGGACCATCCAACGGTGGCTGCTCTTCTCCCTCGGCCGAAGGCTGGCGGCGCATTCTGGGCTCCGGCGAAGGACCCCCTCCTCCGCCGCGCTGTCCTGGACCCGGTGGTCATCGCCCGAAGCTTCTGAAGGTCGGTCGATGAAGCTTGGAGCTCGGGCGAGGCTTCTGGTAGCTCAGCTCAGGTCGTCGGGGCTCCAATGTCGAGAACGACAGTAGCGAAGATGGGCCCGGCGAGGCTCCGGCCATTTGACATACAGGTCACCTGCAAGGTTAGTACCCATAGCCGAAGCGTAACTGTGTGTGCGCGAGGTGATGTGGGAGCTCGTAGGGGCGAAGGGAGCGAGGAGCTCGGTGCTCCTCCGCCGCTAGAGCGGAGGAGGTGGTCGGAGGCGATGGGGGATATGGAAGAAGGGGAGCATGGTCAGAGCGATGCGCGATGAAGGGGGGAGTGTGGCGGAGCTTTTGAAGATGTGAATGGAGGGCGAAGTTGACCGGAGGAGCCTAATTAAAGCAGAGAAAAAGAAGAAAAAGTCAAAGGAGGAAGAGAGAACTTACCGGTGATCGGGCGGAGGAAGTGGCCTGGGCTTGAGCTCGGAGAGGAGCTCGGGGTCTTCGCACGTGCTGGGCGGCCGTCCCAGCGAGCTCGGGCGGCGATAGGGCGCCGCAACTCCACCGTCAAAGGCGGAGGGTCTCACCAGGGGGCGTCGTCGTCTTCGCTCGATCCGGCCACCTCCCCCTGTCACTGGGAGGTGGCGGAGGGCTGGGCGAGCCCCCGTGTAAAGGCGGACGGTCTGAAATGGAGGGGGAGGCGAGGTTTTTAATGGGGAAGCCGGCGGTAAACGTGGTGTTGGTCGTGGGTTTCGAGGGGGAACTGGGACGACTGGGGAGACGAAGGTGGTTAATGGAGGTGTGCTCGAGGGAGACGGATGATGGGGGAAGACCGTGCTGCGGTTGGAGAAGGAAGAAGTCCACGAGAGGGGCGGTGAAAATGGAAAGGGCGAGTGGTTGTCGAGCAGGATCGTGGGAGAGAGGAAGAGAATCGGAGGTTGACGATGACCTCCGACCGTTGGATCTGGAGATCCAACGGTGGAGATCTAGGCGCGAGAGAGTGGACGTGATTGAGTCTGGGGCGGTGTGATCAGTGGCGGATGGAAGCGCCACGTGTCATGCAAAGAAGACGGCGCCTAAGGACGGCTCAGATGGACCCCAGGGTTAGATCGGATGGTTGATGGGTGTCAAAGGGAGGAGCGGCTGAGATCGCATCTTCAGACGATGATCAGATGGTGAGCACACCGCCACGTGGCGTGAGGGAAGAGCGTCGGCAACGAGCGGTGGAGATTAAGATGCGGGTATGATCGAAGGGTTGAAGAAGAGGCGGGTACGTGGCGAGGCTTGGGCCGTTGGATCAGAGAAGGATCTAACGGCCAAGGAAGCAGGCGGCTGAAACAAGGAGGGCGGGGCCACGTGGCGCCTCCAGAATGGGCCACGTGGCCCAATCAGATTTATTCGAGGGAATTTTTGATTTTTGAGGGCCAAGATGGCCGAATTTGAGAAAACTCAAAACATGAAAGTTGTAGATCTTGACGAGATCTACAAGTTTCATGTTGACCAAAACTGGAAAAGAGATCAAACAAGGGCCCGAAATATTTTTGAGGGTATTTTTAAGTCTAAAAATACCACGAATTTTTGCTTTGTCATTTTTTTGTGGTTTTTAATTTATTTAGGACTATGTTAATTATAAGACATTAACAGGGATTTATTGACAAACTTTTAAGCAAGGGGGTTAATTATAGAAAATAAAGATGATGAAACTGAGGTTCATCACTGAGCTCAGGGCCTTACTGCCCCTTCGAGCGACGACCTGGAACTCGACTTCGAGCTCCAAACCCCAGGTAAACCCCTCCATCTCCGTTTGATCTTCAGTTTGATTTTTCTTTCATTTCTTCCATTTTATTCGCGCTCCACCTTCATCGTCTCCACCCGTTTTCACTTCGTCGAGCTCCGCGACGGAGCTCTCATCCTCGTGTTGTACTCCACACCCTCCGGCGAACCACTTCACATTCCATCATCTCCAGCTCCGCCACCTGGGCGGAGCACCATCGCCGTACCATCTACGTTCCCCCTTAGGCCTCGTCGTCCTTCCTTCACATCTCCACTTGCACGCACGAGCTTCGGCTACACTCCTAACACCTGCAGGTACTATATCGTTCATTGGCCGGACCACCACCGGAGCACCTATCGAGCTTCATCGCCAAAGAGCTCCTACGTGCCTCCGTCACTCCTGGGACCACGAGAGGCATCGCCGCACCGCCTCACATCTCCCAAGCTATCTCCGAGCTTCCGAAGAGCGTCACCGACACTAGGAGGACCGGGCGGAGCTGACGCACCAACGCCGGAGCCCCGCCAACTCCTTCGCAGGTGGCGGAGGACCGTTGAGGGAGAAGATTCAGCCATCGTTCGATCATCTTGATCGAACGGTCCAGCGCCGGCCACATCATCGATATTTGGAGCATCACAGGAGCCGTAGGATTCTCTTTGATCCAATGGCCTACAGCCAGCGTGTCGCCCCCACCCCTTCCTCGGTTCTCAGGCGCCGTCGGATCCTCTTGCGATCTGACGGTCTCTGATCGTGCCACACGTCAGCCCCAACAGCCTTTGGATCGATCTTGATCCAAAGGTCCGCAGCCAGCCACGTCGACGACGTTCGAGTCTCTTCCTCGAACCTAGGCTCGGACCATCCGAGGCTACGCCGAGCCTTACCCCAGACCTCCAGGAGCCCCCGAGCCTCTAACGCTGCCCGAGCCTAGGCCGCCTCATGTGAGGAGCACGTGCGGCCTGGGTAATTTTCACAGAGGCCCTGGGAACTTTCCAAAATTACAAAAAGGTCCCTGCGAAACGCCCTCACGTGAGAAGCACGTGCCCAATGGATAAATTGCATGCCACCCCCCAACATTATAGGTAATTGCATTTGAGTCCCTGTCAGCATGTTTATTTTTATGTAATTTTATTTCCTGTATTGCAATTACACCCCTGTCTTTACACGCATCCTTAGGTGTCATTTTGCATCATTTTGAAATTCCAAAAATTGCATGTTGTAGTGTAACTTGTCCTCTACCTGTTGTGACATTTGTCATATTTTTGTGGTATCAGTAGATTTTTAAATTAATTAATTGGTTTATTTCTGTGATATTTTGCCCATTTGGACCTTTTAATTAATAATTAATTCTCTGTAACTCCAAAAATTCTAAAAAAATCTCAATAGCTCCAGGATAGTTAACTTGACATGGCATAAAAATTTCATCTCATTTGCATATATCGAGGCCTAAATAAATTAATTGGTGATTTCCTTAGTTTATTTTTAATAAGTCCATTTCACATTAAAATTAAGGTTTGACAATTTTCCTAGATTCCTCATCTTTATATCTATCTAGGATAATTTTATTCCCTGAAAATATTGTGATTTGATATTTATCAAAATTAAATTAGTGAAAATCACCCTGCTTTCTTGTTTAATTCACAATAAACTCATTTAGTGTCGAAAAATTCCAAAAAAAATTTAGGGTAGTCTATTTTCACCATATTTCATCATCTAGCCAATTTTCATAATTTTTGGACTTCATTTGATATCTTAACTGAGTTAACTTTAAATTTGCTTGATTTTGCATGTGTCCTGCATAGAAAATAGAAAAAGATAAAAAAACATCTTCCCCGAAAATCTCACTCTTGGACTTTCCTCAAATTCACCTAAGGAGACAGATGCCTCCCTAAGTTCGACCTTGGACTTCACCAAGTAAAAAAATATTGCCACTCGAAATTGACTTATTAAATTAAAAGTGGTTTTTGATATTCCCTCTCGTTATCCGACTTCAACAAACATTGACAAATAATTTAGACATTAATCTGCCTGAATTAACTAGGGTAGCGAGAGCGGCTATCAAAATGGCGTCGTTTCCGGGGAAGCTATCTGAATAAAAATGAGAATGTTGTATGGAAGATACTGGAGCAGATGGCAGAAACCGACAGGTCGCAAGCCACCAGGGGTTATCAGTTGTCTCCCTCAATCTTATCCAATGAGACAACCCAGAGGACTAAAGCAGATTGATGAATCCACGATTCATCATCTCAATATCTTGATCTTAACAAAATCCCCGAGTAAAATCCCATAAAAATATCCATAAAATCAATAAATTAACAAAATGACTCTTTTAAATAAAACACACTAATTAATGTATATCATATTGTACAAAATAATTTAACAATAAAAAGCCACAAAAATAAAGGAGTTTTTCACCTGTAAATAGTCCAAAACTTCATGTATTTTTAATAAATTCATTTCAACTCCTTTTTGGCTAATTCTTTCTCCAACTTATTCATATCAATGTATATAAAAATACAAAAATACAAAATAAATTGTATCTCAAATAAATGCTCCTAGATCCCAATGGGAAAAAGCCGTAAAGACCAACTTCCAAGCTAAATTCCCGCTCCGTATGAACTCCAAATTCACCAAACTCACTTTTAAAGTTCAAGTTAGAAAATTATCTATCCAATGGAAGTGGGTTCATTAAAATCGGAGCTCATTTACAAAAGTTGAGTTTTGGGACCTAGACGTACATTGAATATTATGTATATATTCATTCTTTCTTCATTTTTTATTTTTTTTAATTACTAAAAGAACAAAAATATCATGATTGTGTTGTATTTTAATTATATTATTTTATAGTATTTTTCCGTTGTAAATATCTCTTATTAAAAAGACAAAAAAATACAAATTAGAAAAGTAAACAAAAATTGTACATGGTGTTTTGTCTTCTTTCGTAAATTCTCCACTATTTATCTTCTCTTTTTATTTTATTGTATTTAAAGTAGCCTACTTTTATTTTCTTTTATTTAATCACATTCTCTACAATAACTTCCCTTTCTCCATTAACCTTCAAGTCTTCTTTCAACCTCCATTCCACTCCACCATTCTTTTAACCTCCCATTCAAACTCTACCTTTCCACCATCTCTCTAACTCCCATTATTCATCTCTTTATAATCATCTCCACATCCATATTTTTTCCCCATCCACCATTCTTATAGAATAAGGAGAGAGCTTGGAGTGTTTTGTTGGTGACAGCGGCGAAGCGTCTTCCTCAAGCGACGACCTCTTTAAGGTGAGATCCGCGGAGCTCCGCTTCGCGTCACGAGTTCCTCGTCGAGCTCGCGTAGCTTCTCCGATTTTTATTTCGTCAATTGGATCGAGGCGACGACAGGAGTTCAGCGTAGCTGCTCTGCTAATCCGGCGAAGAATCAGGTAAGTGTTCCTCATCATTTCTCTTGTTATTTGATTTTATATAATATCTTATTTTCTTGTTGTCTTGATAACTATTTTTTTATTAACATCACTTCACCACCTATCATTTATATCCCCATTATCGCCATCTCCATTCCCATCTTTTATTTGTTTCAAGTTTAAAAAAAATAAAAAATAAAAATCTAAAACAAAAAAAATAGTACAGCAGTAAATCAGCATTAAAAAAATCAAAAAAATTAAAAAAATTAAAAAAACGGCGGAGGGGAACAGCCGCCAGCGCCGCCCCCCCCCCCCCCCCCACCCCTTCCAGCCGCCGGCGATAGCCGCCCTTCCCTGCCGCCAGCGGTCGCGCGTGCGGCTCCGCCGCCCCGTGCCTCCACCGAGCGCTGAGGCGCCGAAGGGCCGCCAGCGCACGCCTCTCGTCCTCCGCCCACCGCGCTACAGTGCGACTTCCCCGCACCCCGCGTCGCCCATCCACGCCACCAGCCCTCCGCCGCGACTCCGCCGCCAGCCATCGCCTCCAGCCGCCTGCGTGCGGTGCGCGCCGCCTCCTCGTGGCTGCGCGTGGCCGCGCACCCGCCGCCACCCCCTTCCCCTTGTTGGGTTCGTCCAGATGAAGGAGAAGAAGGTTCTGTGCATTTCTTCATTTCGTGAAAATTACATTGGTTGCTTCTCAAGTTTTTAGAATTGCAAAATAGTCCCTGTGTATAACTAGCATTGTAATTTCATTTTTTTGAATTTGCAAAGACATCCTTGTGTTCATACTTAAATTTGGACTTCAACATTGCATCATTTTATTCAGCAAAAAATGTCATTGTGTTGAACAACTATATGTCTACATTCTAAATGTTTAATTATATTTTTGTGAGATATTGTGAATTAATTAAAATTGTTCAACTGAAATATTGCATATTTTACTCAAATTAAGCTCATAAATTGATATCTCACACACAATTGCCCTAAAAATTCCACAAAAATTAAGAATGATGCCTTGATATGTGATTAACTTACTATCCAAATTTCATCCAAAGTGGAATTGTCTTGTGCCTGAAATAATTTGTAGAGTGAATTTAGTGTTTGATTTTTAATTAACTCCACGTATATCCTTTTTGCGAATTTTTAAATCTCCTGGATTCTACATGAAAATATCTATTTGAGATAAATTGCATTCTGATTAATTTGATAATGTGGATTTATTAGAAATTATTTACTCACGGTCACTCTGATTTCACTAAAAAATCCATAAAAAATTCATAACTTGTCTAAAAATTCCAAAAATACTACTGTAGTCTCCTTGCATCATGTTTTCATTCCACTAAATTTTTCATAATTTTTTCTTACTGTTTGTGTCAACAATTGTGAAAAACCCCATAAAAAGTGTGCATTTTTATTTATTGCATTTTAATCCATAAAATTATAAAAAAGTACCTTGCATTCATCTCTGGATTAGGACTCTAGAAAAAAATATAATTTGGCTAAATTGGACTAATTTGACATTAAAATTAATTTGGCCTTGTTGTGTGTTTTCTTAGTGTCGTAATTCACTTGCATTTGTCTTTCACCTTTGTTTTTGCATTAAAAAAAACTAAAAAAACCGCATTTGGAAATCTAGAACTTAACTTTCAAATTTCCCCCGAAGTTGTTCCTTTGCCTCCCTGTGTTCGATCCCGGACTTGCCCGGGATATAAATTAAGCCGAGACACTCTTCACGGAGATTTTTCTCGGTTCTGACTGAACCGCTAAGTACACGTACTACAATGTGTCCAAATTAAACATCATATTTAGTGACTCGTCAGATGGCGCCGTTGCCGGGGAGGCAAACGGCTTAGGGATTAGTTTAAAATTTTGGTTTTAGATTTCACTTACTCGGGTAGTCTGACCCCCGAGCCACTTTGTAGTTAATCCATTTTCTATCATTTTTCTCTTCATATTTTTGTATATATTTTATTTTTATCTCTCTAATATAAATCTTATTTTCCTTGCGAGGGCCCGGTGGACTTGGAGTGCATCGGAGGTCGACGACGTGATGCGTGCCGACTGCTGAAGATCAAGGAGAATTAGTTTATTTTTGAGAGAGTTTTTGTGATTATTGTAATAATTTAGGTAGTTCACACTTTCCAGCGGCTCTTGTTTGAGAGCTCGCGCTTGTATCCGGACTGGAATTTAGACCCTCTTGTGGTCGTGTGGTTGCTTGACGTAGAATAGGACTTGCAGCGGCTCTTAGAGCTTATTTTATAAGAATATCTTTATTGCTTGTGCTCGTAAATTTTTAGGACCACACATTACATTTAACGAGACGCACTTAGACCGCAGAGCTATTAGTCAAATTTAACTTGTTCATCATTTGCTAATAGAACTGCCTGTCTAGGAACGGTTTTCTCGTTTGCATTCATTTAGTATAAAATTTCAATTCTGCCTTGCATTCCGCATGTAGAGCGCGAGGATCACTGTAAGTCTTCTGAACTGGGCATGCATCATTGATTTTATTATGGGATATTTACCCAGCGAACCCTGAAATCTTTCAAAATTACCTCTACGACCTTTGAAACATCGATATTCCTCCCTCGACCCCGTAATCTTGCTCCGTCTTACCCTATAGACCCTACCGTTAATTTGATATTTTTTAAGTTAACTTGTTTGGGTTTAAGTTGAGTTAATCTAACCCTAGCAAATCCAAGGGCCCTCCTTTCTTCTTCTCTCCCCGTCCTTCTTCTTCCCCACTCCCTCCTTCTTGCGGAAATGGACCAGCGTCTCCTGCTCCTCGGGCCGGGTCACCTTCCTGAACCTCCGGTCCCTCTCGCTCTCCGGTTCTCTCCCCGCCTCCTCCCTCTCCCCCCTCACCTCCCTCCGCTCCCTCTCCCTCCAGTCCAACTTGCTCACCGGTCCGCTCCCCTCCCCCCTCCCCTCCTCCCTCCAGGAGCTCTCCAATTGGGTTTCTTCATTCTCAAGGTAGGAGGGTTTCGCCGCCCCCCTCTTTCTCGTGTACGACGAAGTTGGGCTAGCAACGAGCAGCGCACGGGGGCATGGCCGGACGCACAACTCGTGTACGGTGGAGGAAGGCCGGCTCTAAGGTGCCGACGTATGTGAGGTTGGGTTCCTGTGCGTGCGGTGAGGAGGCACTGGTGAGCTTGCGGCGGAGTAGTAGGGAGCGCAGAGCGATGGGTTGCTGGAGGGGCTTATCTCTGCATGCTGCTGCCGGGCCTCATGGCTGGGGTGTGCGGTGTTTGGTGGAGGAGTTGCAGGTGGCATGAGCATCGTCTGCGTCGGCGGTGGGGTCGCAGCGGAGGATGACGTTGACCTGCGACGGATGAGGGCTAGAAGTCGGTGGCGGTACACAAGGGTGCGGTGGCCTGAGGATGGCGGTGTGGGGCACAGACGACGACGCAACTTTTTTAAGGTGACGATGCCAGCAGCCGCGGGGCGGAGGTGGATCCGCGCGGGAGGGTGGTGAAGGCGGAGGTGGTGGCGTTCTGCGGCGGCGATGGTCGGGAGTAAGAGGGCTGGGGCTGCGGGTGGAGGAGCTCCTCCTCAGGTGGAGCCGGATCAACGGCAGGGGAGCCGGGAGCGAGGGGCGGCGCGCGGTGGTGGGGGGAAGGGGTTTGAACACGGGACCTGGGCTGGGGTGGGGATGATGAAATGGCATTCAATGTAAATTTACTAAACAAAAAGGGTATAAGATAAAAAACTTAACGGAATCCGGTTACCTTTAACGGATAAACTAACGGGAGTAAACCACAGGGTCTATAGGATAAGGGTTAGCAAGATTACGGGGTCGTGGGAGGAATTATGATGTTTCAAAGGTCGTAGAGGTAATTTCGAAAGATTTCAGGGTCTGCTGGGTAAATATCCCTTTTATTATTTGCATCGACTTTTCTCGACTCCCTCCCCTTGGTTTTTGAAACTTAGGTTAAAAGGAAATCGGGACTAATCGTTAGGCGTGCTTTATTTGGTGGACTAATCAAGTGATAAACAAACTTAAAATCAGGACTGCTAATCAGAGTTGATCAAAAAAATTGACTAAAACTAACACTTGTTTTGGGAGAATAAAATCCTCATTGTATGCTTGGCTAATTGTGATTGTTGAGAGGTGAGGACGCATCCCTAGGATAGTGCCCAAAACCTACTTTTGAGCCTTGCGTAATTGGATTTATATCTTGATTTATCACTTAATTAAAACTGAAAAGATAAATGGTCGGACTTTTGCGACCATCACTGTGTTGAGTAGGTGAACTCAGGGTTTGCTCTTGTGTTTGTTTGTTTGTGTGTTATTCGGTGCACTTGCACGTTATCTTCCTCGATCCGCTTCATTCTCCAATCTCCCTTCCAAGATGTCAGAATATTGGTCACCATATCCACATCACTCTTCTTCGACCATATTTCGACCATCTCCACCTTCTCATTCCTCTTCATACCTACATCTCGACCGCGAAGTCAGAACTCCGACTGATTTCTCCACTTCTTCATCCTTCTCACCTACCTCACATTCTTATACCCCTGACCCACAACCACCCTGGATTGACTCCCCATATTCTTGTCCGCTTGCTGGAATTAAGGAACAAACCAAAGAGCAAGCCACTACTGAGATGAATGATTGGCAGAATCAGTTGCCCCCTCATACCTCATTTTCACCTCGAGTCAGGACCAGACAACATTTGACCTATACACATCCTGACTTAACCTTTGGGTACAACAAGGTCAACCAGACAAACCGAATGGAGAAGCCTGCACTACATGATCTTCCTGACTTGATTGACCTCAGTGATAGAGCCGACATTGACAAACCTTCATATCACCCATTCGGAGAGCCGACATATACATGGGATTGTACTCATGAGACCGATCTACAGACCCCCTGTCTACTAACTCCATCAGATGAGGCTCCGACCAACATCTTCCATACAGATAGGTCATACTCAACCCAGCATTACACACCTGAGTCAAGATGTATTGAGTATAAGATTTCAAGTTCTCAGCGGTATCCTCCAACTGAGCAGACTTCTCTCATGATGTATCATGAGTTGGAGGATGACATTTGGTGACCGATCGAGAATCCAGGTAGAAATGTGGATCATGAATTTCGCGGATTGAATTTTAAAAACCTGGAAGACACCGGATTGACCACACATCATGTACAGCTGGAGTCCCTTCTACCTCCCTCTTCTACTAACCACTTTCCCTCCAAACCAGAGTCTGTACATTCTCCTAGTCCTCCTTCACCTACCAAAAAGACCAAAAAAATTGAAAACTCAGAAAACACCATAAAAATTGAAAAAGGAAAAGATCTAAAAAAATTGGATCCTGCGGTTAGGGAAGCATTGGATAGAAAGTTGATTTTTGAGCTTCCCTTAATAATGGCCATTGAGCACTTTCCCGACCTTAAAAGATTTGTGAGAAGTAAATTGATGCCTAAAAGGTCGGGCAATAAGAGAACAAGGACTGTGATACATATAGTGTCTATGGCCACATCTTTGATGATAGGGAGAAAAACCAAGAGCCGCAGAGTAAAACTGTTACCTAGATTTGATTGTGAAATCAAAGATACCACATTCACCCATGCAAGAATCGATGATGACTTACCGATTAATATCCTCCCGACCTCCGTGTTTGCCAAACTCAAACTCGGATCTGCCAAGAAGTCAAGAGAGATCATTCACTTGGCGGATCGGTCTGTTAAACAGTCGAGAGGAACCATTTCATTCATCGTTACTTTCCAAGGTGCTCTATTACAGGTGGACTTCACGATCATTGATATTGAGCACCGAGGAGAGTTCACCCAGTCTCTGATCATTCTTGGGAAGCCGTTCTTAGCCTTGGCTAAGGAAACTATAGATTGTGAGACTCGAGAGATCGATTTCTCTGCATTGGGAGCACTCCGACCTCACCCAATCTTTGAGGACACACGATATTCCAAGGTAACCCGTAAAGTTGCAGACAGTCGTGACCTTCGAGAGACAGTTGAGTCCCATCTCTCTACTACACCTGAGATACCGACTGTCCAGACGACCATTGGTTTAGAGACTTCCTACAACCACACACCGCCTCCTGCTTGCACCACCACTGTGACAGCTTCTAGAGAGGACTCGCGACCAGAAGCTATCATTGAGTCGGACATGACCTTTGTGGATTGCCTTGATCATTTCGATGATCCGACAGAAGAACCCAACAATGTCAAGCCAACTGAGAACACTGTGCCTTATCAGAGACGTGTGCTGACCCTGCAGGAGTATTACAATGCATACGGTGACTCATCTGATGATGAACCTCTGGTCAGAACCTCACACACACCACATCTAGGACATACACCAAAGGAGACAACTGGGACCAAATTGACCAATCTTGATAAATCGGTTGCTCCATCCTCTAGTCGGTCATCTGGTATGAAGAAGACGGGTGTTGATTCCTTGAGGTGTTCCCCTAAACTCCTTAAGACGTATCAATCTGTTCTTTCTCTTGATGCTTTAGGTTCAAGAAAACCGACTAAGAAGGTTACCTTCGATGTTTCAGAGAAGGAACTTTCTGAGGAGTCCTCATCAGGTCCGGATGAGGTGATCTATATGAGTGAGCTCAGTTCGGCTGTTCTAAAGCCATACTTGAGCAAGCAGCCGTGTGTCGACCCCCGTTGGACGTTCCCCACACCTCACTATTATTCTTCGGAGGACGATTCTGACAGCGACACATATGTATACTGCTCACCCCCTCGCTCCCGCAAGAAGGTCCGTCACAAACCTTCTTGATCCTTGTATAGATTCACTCCTCTTGTACATTTTCCCTTCTTTGTATATTCTCCAGATCACATCGGTTCTCACACTTACTCTTGTCCTATACTTAGGCTTACCAAGAGCCTAAGTATAGGGGGAGCCGATGCCCGTCATGTGTACATACTCATCCATTTCTCCTCTTGACCTCGTCCGCCCCATTTTTGCTCTTCTTCTACACTTAGGCTGTCCAGAGCCTAAGTATGGGGGGGCGGATCGACTTCTATACTGTTTATTATTTTAGCCATCCTACACTTAGCACGAGCTATGTCTTTTTCTCGCTTCTTGTGCCATGAGGACATAGCACGTGCTAAGTATAGGGGGCGTGTATATATTACATATATACTTTACCCATAGCTCGTACTTTCACATATTTTTGTATATCATACAATAATTATGGGGTGGGTAAAAAAAACTTTTTCAAAAAAAATCTCTTAAAAAAACTTTTCAAAAAAATGTTTTTTGTTCTCTTTTCTTATTTTCTCTAAAAAAATTCCAAAAAACTGTGTTTTGTGTTCATCTCTGGATTAGTATTCTAGGAAAAATATAATTTGGCTGAATTGAACTGATTTAGCATTAAACTTAATTTGGCTAAATTGTATACTTTCTTAGTATATTAGTTCACTTGCATTGTGCATTTTGGCATCCTTTTTGCATTAAAAAAATTAAAAAAAAACCGCATTGGAAATCTAAAACTAATTTTTCAAATTATCCTAAAGTTGTTCCTTTGCCTCCCTGAGATCGACCTCGGACTTGCCCGGGATATAAATTAAGCCGAGACACTCTTCACGGAGATCTTCTCTCGGTTCTGACTGAATCGCTAAGTACACGTATTACAACGTGACCAAATTAATCATCGTATTTAGCGACTTGTCACAGATCTGACAGAGGACCTCATTCCTGCACGGGGATGATTGCTGATAAGCTAACCATGGTCGAGCAGATCCACAAGAGAGTCGCGGACCTTGAGTCTCTTTCACGTCTACCGAAGCAAGTGGAGGAACTTTCTGAGAAGGTAGCTAAGATAAAGCTACATGCCCCTTCTGCACCACATGTACTTGTACATCGAGTCCATCTTGTACAGGAACCGGGGCCTCAGAGTGGCTGGGATAAGACTTACACCCAGCAGGATCAGCATGCACCCCCACAAGTGGAGACCGGATACAAGGAGCCTCCGCAGGTGTACGAGATCAACGGGCTTTGGTATAGCCGTGACCCAATTGTCAGACAGGCAGAAATGGGGAATGGTCAGCCTCACCGACCATCCCCAGCCTACCAAGAAACCAGGTCCGTTCCTGCACCGTACTTTGTTCAGTCCAGGCCCGAACAAGGATACCAGCCTCAGCAGCACCAGCAGCAGCAGCGCGCATTCCAGCAGGGTCCGTCCCAGCAGCATCCACAGTATCGGCATGGCCAACAGGGCCAGTACAGAACATCGTCTGCAAATCAACATCACCAGCTAGCTCAGCCCACTGAATTGGAGTCCCTCACCTTAGCAATCCAGACCCTATCTGATAGGGTCCAACAGATCTAGAATGACTATCTGGATATGAGAACTGATCTGAATCGTGTTTCTCGTACCCAAGACCAACAAATGGCGCCAAAGACCCCAATTCCCGCCCAGGTTCAGGCCAATCCAAACAGCTTAAATCAAGGCCAGAATCGACCTCATGATCAGGTATACTACTCAGCTAAGTCTTTATCTGAACATGAGATCCTTTCGTATGATAATGCTAATCATATGTCCTTTAGGAGCGGAAGGACCGTGATCGTACCTGATCGGGCACGAGCATCGACGGAAGGAGCCGCCAAGTCTCTACCTGAGGAGAACTTGGAGTACGAAGAGGAGCAGCACCACCATCACCACCACCGACAGAAGAAGTGGACTTCTGGGTCCTCGAAACAGCATTCCCGCATCATTAGTGAGTCCAGCAAAATTGATGAAGAGCCCGCACCTCCATCTGAGGAGGACCGTCCAGAAGAAGCGGAAGACACATCACCGGTTTCGCCCCAGCATGCTTCTTTTAGTCCGAGTCAGAGTCCGAGTCTGTTTCAGAGTCCGAGTCGTGTACATAACTCAGTTCCAGCTTTCAATGAAAAGATTTCAGTTTCAGAACATGAGTTAGAGTCAATAATCCCTTTCCCCCGAGCTCTTACGGGTGGAAAGAAGAAAATCAAAAAAAACAAAAAAGATGACCCTGAGATGGCTGAATTCTGCAACAAATATATCAAGGTCACAATCCCCTTTGACAAGTACGTGGAAATGACTCCTGCATTTCAGAAATACCTTAAGGTGAGATGCACACCTACTAGGGTTAGCATGAAGACCAAAAGCCGTGTTGAGAAACACGTTCTGTCAGTAGACACGACTTGTGCAATAAAGAACTCGTTTCCAAGGAAACGAAGAGATATGGGTGCAGACTATGTAGCGAGTCATGTTGATGACATCGCGTTTGCACGCACTCTCCTCGACAATGGTTCCTCAATTAACCTAATGCCTACAGTCCTCTATGAGCGGCTTAATCTCGGACCTCTTAGGAAATCTAGAGCCCTCCTGCAGTTCGCTGATAAATCAACCAAGAAGTCCCAAGGAGAATTGAGGAATGTTGTGATCAAAGTCGAGGGGCAAGAATACATGGTGGACTTCACTGTCCTAGATATGGAACCCCTCGTAATTGGAGAGATTCCCAGATCATCTTAGGCAGGCCCTTCCTCAGGACAGCAGGGGTCTTGTTTGATTACAAGATTGGGAAGATCCAGTTCCAAACTCCAGACGGAGATGAGGAACTTGAGATGAAGCAGACCAGATGGCAGAGATCGGATTCCGAATCCAGCACCGAGTACTCTTCGTCCGAAGCAGACTGCGATTATGTAGACATAGTTGGGCCATGGAGACAGAACCCAGCCAGCATAGATGAGTCCCTCCCTTCCGGAGATGATCCAGTGCATAAGTCATTTTGCGAGATCCTCAGAAATGAGTACAACCCAGAACATGCATCCCCCTACATCTTCGATGACTTAGAAGCCCAGCTAGGCTTGTCAGTCCTTCCCTCTTTCAGACAATCAAAAGATGAGGATGACGAGTCGGACGTGGCTTTCACCGATTTCATGGAGACCTTTGACGATCCGACTCCAGAGCCGAATAATGTGGTGGCAGCTATTACAGAGAAAGATCCAGCCACTTCCAACACTCAACCAGAATCAATTGAGCCAGATTTCCTAGATGATCACACCGTACCTGAGCTCAAACCTTTACCCACAAATCTAAAATACGCCTTCCTTGCGGGTCAGGCTAAGAAATATCCGGTCATCATCAGTTCGCGATTGACCGAGGAGCAGGAATCTCGCTTGCTAGAGATCCTGGAGAAAAACCGCAAGGTGATAGGCTAGAGCATTTCCGATCTCCATGGGATAAATCCCGCATTGTGTTCGCACCATATCTACTTGGAGAATGAAGTCAAACCCTCTCGTAAATTCCAATGTCGGTCGAATCCAAATTTACGAGAGGTTGTGAAGAAGGAGATAGAGAAATGGTGCAACGCGGGTTTTATTTACCCAATCTCCGACTCTAAGTGGGTGGCCTCAATCCATGTTGTCCCGAAAAAGTTGGGAATTCAGACAACCACCAACGAGGACGGAGAGGAGATCGTGACACGAGTACCCACGTCGTGGCTTGTCTGTGTGCATTACAGACGCCTGAATTTCGCGACGAAGAAGGATCATTTCCCCCTGCCGTTCATTGATCAGATCTTAGAGAGACTGGCGGGGAAAGAGTTCTTCTGCTTCTTAGATGGGTTCTCGGGCTACAACCAAGTAGCCATAGCTCCGGAGGACCAGGAAAAGACCACACTCACATGCCCCTTTGGTACCTATGCTTTCAGGCGCATGCCCTTCGGGTTATGCAATGCTCCAGGTACTTTCCAAAGGTACATGATTGCTGTATTCACCGAAATGGTCGGTGAATTCCTGGAAGTCTTCATGGATGACTTCTCGGTCCACGACGATTCCTTTGATTCATGTCTTAGGAATCTGGACCGAGTCCTCAAAAGATGTTGTGAGGTTAATCTGGTGCTCTCCTGGGAAAAAAGTCACTTCATGGTGACGGAGGGCATAGTGTTGGGGCACGTCATCTCCAAGAGAGGAATGGAGGTTGACCCTGTCAAGGTGGATGTGATCAGACGACTCCAGCCACCAACCAACGTCAAGCAGTTGCGGTCATTCCTCGGGCATGTTGGATTTTATCGGAGATTCATTAAGGATTTTTCTAAGATTGCCCGATCGCTAACTGAGCTTTTAAGCAAAGACATGGAGTTTTTTATCGATCACAAATGTCTTGAGGCCTTTAAGCTATTGCAAGGAATGATAATGGACGCACTTATCCTACAAGCCCCGGATTGGTCTCTACCTTTTGAGATCATGACGGACGCATCAGATTTCGCTGTTGGGGTTGTGCTAGGACAGAGGAGAGATGGCATCCCGTTTGCAATTCACTACGCAAGCAAAGTGCTTGATACCGCTCAGCGTAACTATACAGTTACGGAAAAGGAGATGCTTGCGGTAGTGTTCGCCTTGGACAAGTTCAGATCTCACTTGATTGGATCCAAGGTAATTGTGTTCACTGACCATACGACTCTATGTTACTTGATGGAGAAGAAGGATGCAAAGGCGCGTCTTCTTCGGTGGATTTTACTTATCCAGGAATTTGATTTGGATATTCGTGATAAACCTGGAAAGAAGAATGTAGTAGCCGATCATCTTTCTCATCTCAAAGATCTTAATACTTCCGAGGTTTCACCAATTCGAGACTCCTTCCCCGACGAGTCAATTTTTGTTATCGACTCACTCCCATGGTATGCCAACATCGTGAACTATCTTGTCTCCAAGAAGGTTCCCAAGGGTTGGCCCAAGAGCCACATCGACCGACTTAAGTCGGATGCGAGACACTACCATTGGGAGGATCCGATCCTTTTCTTTGAAGGACCGGATTGTGTCTAGAGACGGTGTATTCCTCAGGAGGAATACCAGAGTGTCCTTTCTTTATGCCACAGCTTGGAGGCAGGAGGACACCACTCCGGGAAAAGGACCGCATGGAAGGTACTTCAATGTGGTTTTTACTGGTCGACTCTATTTCGCGATGCCATCACCTTTGCGAAGTCGTGCCCAGTATGTCAGAGAATGGGAGGAACCGTTGGTCCCAAGGATGAGATGCCAATGCAGCCTGTCATCATTTGTGATGTCTTTGACGCCTGGGGCATCGATTTCATGGGCTCATTCCCTGTTAGCCACGGGTTTGAATACATCCTTCTTGCGGTAGATTATTTATCCAGGTTGGTGGAGGATATCCCAACCCGAACCGCAGACAGCAGAACCGTCTGTAAATTCATCAGAGATCATATCATCTCTAGGTTCAAGATTCCCAAAATGATGATATCAGATGTCGTAGCCACTTTGTGAACCGGGAGGTGAAGAAACTCTTGAAGGACTACGGCATCGAACACCATGTCGCTAGCCCTTACCACCCACAGACTAATGGTATGGCTGAGGTGTCGAATCGGGAGGTGAAGACCATATTGCAAAAGCTTGTCCATCCAGACAGGAAGGACTGGTCTCAGATCTTGGATCAGGTCCTATGGGCGTATAGGACAGCTTACAAGACACCGTTAGGAACCTCCCCTTTCCGAATGGTATTCGGAAAGCCGTGCCATTTGCCCGCAGAACTAGTGCATAAATCAGAATGGGCAATTAAGAAGGTCAATTGGAACACGCATCTTGGGCAGAAGCAGAGAGAGATGGATCTGAATGAGCTTGTGGAAGTCAGAAACAGTGCATATGACAACAGTTTGGTGTACAAGGACAAGGTGAAGTGTTGGCATGATAGATATATTAGACGAAAGACATTTGTTCCTGGACAGAAAGTATGGTTGTTTAATGCAAGGCTGAAGACCTTCCAAGGCAAGTTGAAATCCAAGTGGACGGGCCCATTCATTGTTCGAGCGGTGCATGATAGTGGATGTGTCGAGATCTCAGATCTCGCAGATGACGCACCGACATCCCTTGTGAATGGACAACTGCTAAAACACTTCGTCGAATCCAATAAGCAGTTAGTCCATGTTGAGGAGATTGTATTCCTGCGCGAGACAGATTCAGCAGATATACCTCTAGCCGCGTATGAGACCTTGCAGCAGTGAGCTCCAGCCATCCGCAGCATCTCGAAAGATTCAGACTGGCTCACTTGTATATATCATCATTTCTGTACATTCTATCCTTACTCCTCTCATGACTCTAGTAACTCCTCCCAGCTTCATCTACCTCTATCTTGGACTATACTTAGGATGACCAGATCCTAAGTATAGGGGGGTTGAGCCACCTGAGTCTGTTCTCTGTAAATCTTCTAGATCACAAGTTCTCATACACACTCCTGTCCTATACTTAGACTGACCAGAGCCTAAGTATAGGGGGAACCGATGCCCGCCATGTATATACTCATCCATTTCCCCTCTTGTCCTCGTTCGCCCCATTTTTTTTATCTTCTTCTACACTTAGGCTGCCCGAGCCTGATAGGGGGCGGAGCGACTTCTATACGTTTTTGTAATTTTAGCTCTCCTACGCTTAGCCTGAGCTATGTCTTTTTAGTCGCTTTTCGTCCTCTGAGGACATAGTACATGCTAAGTATAGGGGGGCGTGTATATATTACATATATACTTTACCCATGGCTCGTACTTTCGTGTATTTTTCACGTATTTTTGTATATATTATGTAATAATTACGGGTGGGTAAAATTTGAGATTTTTTTTGTAAAATACACTTGTATAGTCTGTACAATACTTATAAAATACTTGTATCATAGGAGGTATACCAGAGTTAAAAAAATGTTGAAAATAGCTTCTTATTTACTCTTGCACATCATCCCTGCATCTGAAAAGAAAAAAAAAGAGTCTTGCATTTCATTCATAGCATGTCATCTGCACCTCTCATCTGCATATCTTGCATATGCAAGGTGAAAAGCTAGTGGGTTCTGAACCAAGTTATGAGTAGATATTGAAGATGAACTTAATTTGACCTTAATCCACCTAATTTCAGAGGAACCTTATAGGAGCCGCAATTAAGATTTCTCAGGTCAAGTGACTTAATTCTTTGAGTCCGCAAGTCTATGTTCACATGTCATCTTGATTGGTCTAAATAGAATATCTCGTGCACACGCATGATTCTTTTAGACAGTGACCTAACTTGGACAAGCACAATGCACGTAGCTCTTCATTGATGGGGTGGTGAGGAAGTAGAATCCTTTAGCTTGGAGTAGCACACGGGTGGAAACATCCGTCCTCCTCTAGGGACGGTAGTGCGTCTCAACCTAGTCTGGTAGTGTTGACGTCTAAGGACGGGATGTTGTGGGTTGCAAAAATGCTTCAAAAGAGGGATAGTCTACTGGCTCAAGAGGAAAAACTCCTGATGTACACGCTGCACCTTGTATAAGTTAAAAAAATGCAAAAACTCCAAAAAAATCAGACAGGTCCAAGAGAAAATAAAATACCTGTCGGAGTCTGTATATTAGCAAAGAAATGCAGCTGGATGACTTGGCTACATTGGTCAGGCATCCTGGGATAGGTAGCTACACTGGCCACCGTCCATTCTTTTCTCTACCCCCTCCTCTCGAGTTGGTCGCACTTGAACTTAGAAGGGATTACCCCGCTCCTCGAGGAAAGAGTTATTGGACCAGGTTATCGAGTTACCTTGTTAGAGGAGGCTGGTTCCGAGTCATTTGTGATGTGGAGAGTTACATTTCACTTACACAGTACAAGTAAGAATCATAGTCATCAGAAATTTGCGTTTGAAGATTTGTTCTGACCTGACTATTGAGGCATCCTGAATAGAAGACTTGTGGAACTTGAAGTCTGTTAGGTCTTAAGTTCAGGTCCAAATAAGGTTCCACCACACAATTAATCCAAAGGTTGAGTCAAGCTCCATTTTTAACTTTTGTTCATGACCTTAGTATGGAACCCAAAATCATTTCACTCTTGCATTTCATTTTAGTTGCTCGGGGGCGAGCAAGGTTTAAGTATAGGGGGTTGATGAATCTGTAATTCATCACTTTAAAAGTTAAAAATAGAGCCTTGTTCCCGAGTAAATAAAGGCATATTTCCCTTTATAATGCATAAATAGCATTCATACATGCATTCATAATACATGCATTTTAGCACTTCATTTGCATTAAATAAGAAGCCAAAATCACTTGTAAAATATCCATTCATCAAAATAAGCTCTCCCTTATACTATGTACACCTCAGTTAATAATATAAGGAAGAAAGCCAAGAATCACCTTTGTAAAAGCACCCCCTAAAGCCCTTGGACCATAAAATGCCCATAGATCCCTCATACCAACTCCAAAATAGGTCGACTCACTTTCAGATTAATACATATTCAAAGACCTTTAAAATGAGACTAGTTTCATCCAATTTGGAGTTCATATGAAAAAGTTGGATTTTTGGGCCTATACGTATACTATGTATATGTATATTTGTATCCCTATATTTTTGTATCATATTTGACCTCATCTCTGTCTTTGGTCAACATGAAACTTGTAGATCTCATCAAGATCTACAACTTTCATGTTTTGAATTTTCCAAATTCGGCCTCCTTCTCTCTCTCTCTACACTTATTTCTTCTCGCAACCAATCACAGCTGGCCACGTGGCGTCCTCTGGTTGCACCATGCGACCCGCTTCCCTTGCCCTAGCCGCCCTGCTCTCAGCCGTTGGATTTCACTCTTAATCCAACGGTTGAGCCGCTTCCACGTGCGCCATAATTCTACACCGTCAGATCATCTCCCCCTTCTCATATGATCCGCCCGTTCGCGCCTCTCCCACAGCGTGCCACGTGGCGTATTATGCACCATCAGATCTCGCCTTCAGCCCTTCGATCTGCACCGTCCACTGACGCTCTAATTCTAACCGTCCGATCTAAGCCCTAATCGCATCTCATTCGCCCGCGCACGCTTCGCCCCATTGCGCCACGTGGCGCCATCACGTCCCTCTGATCAAGACACCCAGATGTAATCCACACCGCTCGCGCATGCTTCGCCACCGACGCGCCACGCGACGCAATCACATCCTCAGATCACCTCGCCTTGATCTAATCCTAGATGTTACTTCGCGCTTTGATCTGGGCCGTTGGATTACAAGATCCAACGGCCAGGACCTCGTCTCCTACCTCTGGCACCCCTCTCTTCGACGATCTCCGCCTTGCGGGAGGGGTTGCCCCTTTCTATTTTCGGCCGCACGTCGGCCACCCTCGCCTTTCGCCAACAATCCCACGACCTTCCCCACTCGTCCCTCATCCTCGCCAACTCCCTCACTCGCCACTACTCCCACCATAGACACTCCATGACGCCCATGAACCTCACCTCCTCACCAGCATTGCCGCCACCTCCATCCTATAAAGACACCCTCACCAGCCACCGTCACGGCCATCCACCATTCCAGGGAAGAACCTAGAGCTCGGAGCTTTCGATATGTGACAGGAATTGAGCGAATCCTTGAGCGAAGACGGACCTTCTTCTACGGCGAGATCCGTGGCGCCTCCGCCGTGTCGCAGCCACCCTCCGAGCAGCTGCCTGAGCTCAGGGCCTTACCGCCCCTTCGAGCAACGACCTGGAACTCGACTTCGAGCTCCAAACCCCAGGTAAACCCCTCCATCTCCGTTTGATCTTCAGTTTGATTTTTTCTTTCATTTCTTCCATTTTATTCGTGCTCCACCTTCATCGTCTCGCCTCGTTTTCACCTCGCCGAGCTCCGCGACGGAGCTCTCATCCTCGTGTTGTACTCCACACCCTCCGTCGAACCACTTCACATTCCATCAGCTCCAGCTCCGCCAATTTAAATTAATTAATTGGTTTATTTCTGTGATATTTTGCCCAGTTGGACCTTTTAATTAATAATTAATTCTCTGTAACTCCAAAAATTCTCAAAAAATCATAATAGCTCCAGGATAGTTAACTTGACATGGCATACAAATTTCATCTCATTTGCACATATATCGAGGCCTAAATAAATTAATTGGTGATTTCCTTAATTTATTTTTAATAGGTCCATTTCACATTAAAATTAAGGTTTGACAATTTTCCTAGATTCCTCATCTTTATATCTATCTAGGATAATTTTATTTCCTGAAAATATTGTGATTTGATATTTATCAAAATTAAATTAGTGAAAATCACCCTGCTTTCTTGGTTAATTCACAATAAACTCATTTAGTGTCGAAAAAATTCCAAAAAAATTTAGGGAGTCTATTTTCACCATATTTCATCATCTGACCAATTTTCATAATTTTTGGACTTCATTTAATACCTTAACTGAGTTAACTTTAATTGGCTTGATTTTTGCATGTGTCCTGCATAGAAAATAGAAAAAGATAAAAAAATATCTTCCCCGAAAATCTCACTCTTGGACTTTGCTCAAATTCACCTGAGGAGACAGATGCCTCCTTGAGTTCGACCTTGGACTTCACCAAGTAAAAAAATATTGCCACTCGAAATTGACTTATTAAATTAAAAGTGGTTTTTGATATTCCCTCTCGTTATCCGACTGCAACGAACATTGACAAATAATTTGGACATTAATCTGCCTGAATTAACTAGGGTAGCGGCATCGGCTATCAATATACCGTATATTACTGTATATATATACTTTAGCCATAGCTCGTATTTTAAAATTTTCTGAAAATTCTTTTTGGGCTTGGTTTGAGTTGACTTCTGAAATGAGTTTTGTAAAAATTCTTGTATTTTTAAAATTCATGGACTAACTTTTTGTAATTAAAATTAACCTTTTTTAAAAACTCTATAAAATTCTGAAAAATTAGAAAAATTTCTGTAGAGACTCTGACTACTGGGCTTAAAAATGAGTAGCTACTCTTGCGTGAGGAACTTTGGTCTCCCTTAGCAAAGTAGGTGGTTCATAGGACAATGTATATGGCTCCATCCTCAAGTAACACGGTCCCGTCTAACGGTCCGTACTTACACCCATAGTGGTTGGAAGTAGATGCAACTATTCATATGAGTTTGGGCCAGTCATTATCTATCTAAAGTCATACAAATTTACAAAAAATTAAAAAACATAAAAAAAATCAACAACTTAGGAGTTGGTGTATCCTTGACACATTCACTATCACTCGAAGCTTAAGGATTTGAAGACACTAAATTTTTGAGATCTTGAGAGACTAAGTTAACATGCTTTGGTCATTAGGGTTTCCGAACTTAATAATCCACACTTCCCTAGTTTGAAAGATTGAACACTATATTGCACTCATTTCTACCTTCTAGAGAATATGATCAGCACATTACTTTCACAACTACATGATTGATGAGATGAGTTGAGTTATCACTTGAGAACTAGGACTGGAGATTTGAATCTAGACCCAATCTAATGATACTTGAGGATAGGATAAAGTCAATGAAGACTTCAAGAAACTTGAGTATCAGCAAAACCTAGCTAATATGTGAACAAGCTCATGTGCTATCGTTTGATATTTACCTATGGGCTAGGGGGTGATGAAACATAAATAATTGTTAATCAGTATGCGCCAACTTTTGGTAAAAGCAGTGGAGCTAGCCAAAAAAAATGAAAAGTAAAGAAAGAAATGTATTCAAAGAAAAGCTTTATCCTTCAATGTCAATTTCAAAAGAGCTTCTGCTAATGGAGAGTGCTCCCAACCATTTCAAAGTGTCCACTTGGACCGAACGCTATTATGACCAAGGAGTCGGGTTGGCACCATAAAAGGGCTCTACATCGTATAGTGATACGAGTCTAGGTGTCGAATGTATTTTAGATATTCAAAAAAGACACAACTCGGTGTATTCCCAGAAAAACAAGTGCAAACACTCTGAATTCTCTTGACGGACACACTGATCAACAAAATAAAAATATGCATGTCTTGAGTAATAAGGCACTTGAGAGGCCCCTTGTTTCAATATGAGGGAGAGAAAAACAGACACAATCCTATGCCCTCCATCATGTGACTGTCCATCTACAATTTCAAGTCTGACAAACTAAAGAGACGGTTTATTGAAGAAAAAATAGAATTATTCCCCACTGTCGAGGATTAGATCTAGAGGAGAGTCTGTTGGACTGGAACTTTGAGTGATTTCTCAACTCGACTCTCATGAATACAGTACACTAATCTTCATACCCTTATATTTTATGTACAACAAAGAGTCTGATAATTGGAGAAGCTGGATTCCTTCTAACTAGAGCATGGTTGAGCCCAAAATTTTAGGATCACTTAAATTAAAGGGTCTTTGATGAATTAAGCCTTGAAAATTTCACATACACTGTCAAGAATTAATCCGACTCCTTAATTCTTTAGATGCTCAAGGACGAGCATAGTTTAAGTATAGGGTATGATGAATCTCGTATTCATCATGTTAAAATTGACATAATCGACATATTAATCTCCTAGTTTAAATAGAACAATAAAAATTACTAATAATTCATTTCTTTTATCTTTTCTTATATTGTACATAAACTGTATGTAATTAACCTATATTTATTGTAACTATTTTCCTTGTCTTTTTATCTTAATTAAAACCCATAAAAATTAGAGTTAATAATTGTCTATAATTGTACAGACCTTCAAAAGAATTAAAAATACAAAAAATATCAAAACCAAAAAGGTTGTGTTTTTACCCTTTAAAAATACACCCAAAAATACACTTTTATACAAATGACCTCTTTTGACTTTTTTCTAACATGAAACTTGTAGATCTCATCGAGATATACAACTTTCATGTTTTGACTTTTTCCTAATTTTACTTCTAACTATTTATTTTACTTTTTTATTTATTTTATGAATTAATGAATTTTCTGATTAGGTTACGTGGCGCCCTCCGGGTCGTCCACATGGCCCGCCTCCTCTCTCGCCACCCGACACCCCTTCTAGTCGTTGGATCTCGCTCCTCCGCCTCCATCTTGGTTGCCCATCCCGCTTCACTTCCAACCATTCGATCTACCCAAAGATCTGATCTCATCCTTTCATCCCTGCCTAAACCTCAACCACATGATCCCCCTAATATCCTACGGCGCTGCTTTCGCCACATCCTCCTCCTCCTAACCCTTAGATCTCCCCATTCCTCCTTTATCTAGTTGTCCAATGTTGCCCTCTCTCTCCACCGTCGGATCTGACCTGCAGATCTTATCTCAGCCACTCCCTCGTGCCTTGATCTTAGCCTTTGATCTCTGCTCCCTGATCTAATCTCAACCATCCACTCATGCCAGCTCCTGGACCATTGGATCACATTATCCAACGGCCACCGCATCGTCATCAACCTCACATAATGTCTTCCGCCTCACATCCACCTCCGCACCCTTCCATTTTTAGCCCACTCCTCCAGCCATATCTCCGCTCCCTAACGGTTGTCCCTTGTATCAGTTACCGCTCTCACCCTCGCGCTACCATCAAAGGTTTTCATCATCACCCCACCTTCCTCGGGAGATGGTTGCAAAACACCTCATCACCACCTAAAACGACCGGACGCCCGCCTATAAAACCACCTCCGACATCCCCCATCTATCCCCGTCCACCATTACTCGGGCAAAGGCCTTGGTACCCTCTGTCTCTCTATGACAAAGAAAGGTGGAGTATGGAGGCGACGAGGGCCCTTCAGCCCCAGGTGTGACCCATGGCTTAGGCCATGTTGCACCGCCTCTCCGACAGCTGCCCGAGCCCTCTAGCATGGCTAGCCAGATTGAGCGACGACCAGAGGTTCGCTCAAAACCTCAGCCCAAGCCTCCCCGACCACCACCTTCCTCCTCTAACCTCCATGTACCTCTGTGCCCCTGGTTTTTCTTAGATTTCTCCTTATTTTTCCACCGCCCACAACCGCTATCGCCCTTGCATAACCATCCATCAGCTCCGCCCTACCACCAACATCTTCATAGACCACCCCGCTCACCACTTCCCTTCTCTAGAAGCCTCCCCCGCTCTAACCCACCTCCTTCACCTCGTCGGAGAAGGCGCTCAAGTCCCCCGCCCCTTCACCTCCACGGGACTCCACTCCACCTCACAACCATCACGCACTTCTCGCTTGTCGCTTCAGCTATACTAATAGCGCAGGGCTCGTCAATGATCAAAATCACCACCGCCTCGTCGTTCTCTAGTGTTGTCGCCGGTGATGCTTCATCGGGAGCCACCTCCAGTTATCCTTGTCGCTTCCTCTCTGATCAACCATCCTCACCAGGAGGTTGTGGTGCTTTGGGCACCTTCCATGAGCAAGGAGGAGCCCGACGAAGCTCTGGCAGCCTTGTGGAGCTCCAAGTACGTCACCATTCCTCCGGAGGAGACAAAGAGCAGGCGTAGTTGGATGGAGCCCCTCGACGACCATTTAACGACCTTGATGGATCCACATAGTGTCTGCTGACCCTGCTTTCCCAGAGACCTACGCCAAGCACCGAGCCAAGAGATGAAGCTCCAGTGCTAGCTACGTCATCAACCGAAGCTAGGACGCCTCTCGAGTCTCGCCTCACGTGCCATTCACGTACGGGGCAGGGGTTATTTGCATGGATACCCCCGGCCTTATACAAAATTGCAAATAAACCCCCAGGCGTGTGCCTCACATGCGTACTTTCGGTAAATTACATTGATGCCTCCGACGATTTGCAAAATTACATATATGCCCCTACTCTTATGGAAAAATTATAGAGGGCCCCGTCGATTTTTGGTAATTGCGAATAGGTCCCTTCAGGAACCGATTTGCAAAATTTATCTCTATTTTTCCTCACATTTTTATTACAATTATGCCCTTGCACGATTTCTTTCATAACTTGAGCATCTTAGATCCAAATTGCACGATTTCAATGTCATTTTGTTGCTCATTTAATTCTTTATGCAACAGTATATTTAAATTTTTGATGTGACGCCAATTGAAATATGATGAATTTTCGACGATACAGTGTCACTTACCCTATAAATCACCATCATTGATAGATACGTGCTCTTAATTGTAACGCTTAATTTGACTATTATTCTTAATTATAATTTATGCTCATTTTCTCAAGGGCATATTTGTAATCCATCGTTTGCATGTTTATCCTTTGCTTTCATTCATACATTATGTTCAAGCATCATCTTAAAATTGCATTGAAAAATCCACAAAAATTACATGCATCATTGTCATTACATTGTTTAATCTACATTTTATTGAGCATCTGCATGAAGGCCTAAAATTGAAAATACATTCACACATAAATTTAATAGAATAAAATTTGATAAATATATTAAAGAGGCTCGTGTCCCTGTGTTTAGACTTGGTAGACTTGCCAAGTTAAAAATACCCCACAACATTCAAGATTGTGGTTTTTGATGAACCAAATTTGCCTCATATGGTATGACTATTCCTAATTATTAAAGAAGCAAATTTGACGTTCATCGCCCACCAAACAATCCAATGCTCCAACGACCTATTGCACCTCATGCTGCGAAAGACTAAAAGGCATTACCACAGATTTCTCCCTTTTGATGAGAAACTCAGAGATGTCACCAAAGATGTCCACAATTCGAGATGTACGTTGAATATGATCCAAACTCCCCTCACGAAAATCATTGCCCATCAGCATATTGCAACAACGAAATCAAGATGTCTCTATTATTATATCCGAACCACCAACCATCATTCGTAGCATCCCCATCAAAACTACTACACATCTGCAACAATCACAAAAAGAAGAGGCGCAAGCGGACAACCTTGCCTCACCCCTTGTTGTGGCTAGAAGAAGCCCCCTCCGATTTTCCGTTTACCAGAACAACATATGACGCAATAGCGATGCATCGCTTCATCCATGTGATCCAGATGCCAGGGAATCCCCTCTTCTCCAACGACGTTCAGAGAAAACGCCAATCCACACAATCATATGCCTTCGAGAAGCCAACCTTCCACAAAACCTTGTTACTTTTAAATCTCTTCCAGTCAAAAACCGTCTCAAAGGACAAGACCAAACCATCTGCCATGAGCCTGCCAGGGACAAACGATATATGTTTTGGGGAAATAACTGTGTGTAACTCCCGTCTAAGGCAATTGGCCAAGATCTTCGCAATGATGAGATAGACCGCATGAGAAAGCGTTATTGGCCCGAAGTCTTCCACCCTGCGAGGAATCTCCCGTTTAGTAGGAAGAATATCAAAGCTTTATTCAACCTCTTAAAACCGTGATTACCCTCTCTCAACTCCTGAAGAATCGCCAAAACATCGCCCTTCACCACCTCCCAAAACTTTCTATAGAACAACACAGGAATACCATCGGGTCCATGAGCTCCATCATCATTCAGAGGGAAAACCGCATCCTTGTTTCGACCTCAAAGAACTCTACGGTCAAAAGATGCCGCATGCGATGGGGAGATCTCCCCCACCCCTGCCCCGCAAACCCCAACCATCCCGAGCGCGCCGCCTATTGAATTCCACGAAGTGCGTACGAATGACGTCACCCACCTCAGCATCACCGCGAAATCCCCCCAACCAACAGAAATAGTATGTATGTAATTCATTCTCCTCTGGCCACTAGCCATAGAGTGGAAAACCGTGTATTGGCATCACCCTCCTTTAGCTATTTTTGCTTGGAATGCTGCCTCCACTCCATCTCAGCATTTTTATCCTCCTCATTAATATCCCCAAGGCATATCGCTCTTTTCTCAATCTCCTCTGTTGCAAGCTCACACTCATTCTCCAGCTTGTCCAACCTAGCTACTTCATCCTGCACTATAATTCTCTTTCCTTGTTGATGCAATCTAATCTTCTTGATGTATGTCATCAATCACTTGTGCAATTCTGCCATCTTAATAGCCATATGTGTCATTGTTGAACCACCCGAGCAGCAATTCCGCCAAAATTCTGCAAAAAAGCTCTCTAAACCCCTCCTCTAATAGCCAAACCTGTTCCAAACAGAAGAAAGTCTTGGGTTTTGCATGCTCCCCGTAAGATCAAAGAAGGGGTGTGTGGTCCAAATGGGCCCTGGGCAGGGCCAACACCCTCGCCAAAGGGAACAACTGCAATGTTTCTGACGAAAACAGGAAGCGGTCAATTCGTAATCTGTATCCAGAGTTCCTCTACGTATAGTGACACCCAGTTGCGTCCATAATCTAAAGGTCAAGTTCCCCAATCAAATCCGAGAGATCCACCAAACCGACATCCATTCCACCCTGCATTCTAGGCATGCCCTCGACAAGGAGAGTGATAATGAAATCATTGGCAATGATCCATCCATCCGAAGGAAAACTTGCATGCACTAATGATAGGTCGATGATCAGCTCCCGGATGTTCCTCCCACTCGTATGCCCATAGAAATTGGTGACAACCAGTCTGCCATATTTTTTCTTTTCTTCAAGCAAAAGTAAGAAGATAGCGAGATTGCTCCATATGCTCTGATTCATTTTTTGATCCAAGAGCAATACCAAAGTATTTCAAAAAAATGGTTACCTTGACATAGGTCTGCCTCTGGTCTAGATTCACCGAAGTTAATTAATACCGTCTGCTTTCATCCGTAGAATAACCATAATAGAGTATCTGCCCAGTATCACTCATTCCAGCTCGTCAAAAGGACCTCGGATGCCCTTTCAGACTCAATAGATCGACAATGTCAAAGCCTTGTACCTCTTCTACCCTTTAAAACTGACTCAAGATCTCTGGAGATCTTGGTTTCTTATAGCATCACTATATCTGCCATGGCCGAATTCAGAAATTCCCTTACAACCATACTTTTTTCTAGCTTCCCCAATCCCCTCACATTCCAAGTTATTATATTCATTAGCAAACCTTTTTTAAATCCCACCAAATGCACCACATCGACACTCCAAAATCCCCAACTCTAGCCCCGTGTTGGGCAGACCTCGAGCTTCCACCATCCACTCCTGCGCACCAGCTCCAGTTCAGTCCTTTGAATAGGCAACCCTCACCCATAGACATCATGAACCAAGCTCAAAGATCCCTTTCTTCCAAATTTAAAGGCCTTTCCACTGCCCTTGGCTCAAAAGATTCCACAGCTAGACTTGGCTCCGCCCGAGGCCTGAACCCTTCTAGCCAATTGTAGATCTCAAATATTCTCTTTTTCCTATTCTCCTTCAAGCTCCTCCTGAAGTAACGTCTGTCGAATCTCCCATCATCGCCCGAGGTCGTCGCCCTAATTTCTCCAATCTGTTGGCCCGCGGATGCCTCCCGATGGAGACTTGTCGAGAAGGTTTTCGTCTCCAGCAGAGGGTCAGCCACCATTGCATGAACCCGAGCAGAGGGCCAAGAGCAAAAGAGTCCCCTGGCTCACACTTCCAGGGACCATGCATCGTGCTTTTTCCTTCCTAGCGGTATTGCACAAGAGTTAACCTGAGAGGATAACCGTGTCAGAAACCCCGCACCAAGTAGGGATGAGCATTGGGTTGGGCGTTCCCGGCCCAGCCCGAAGCCCAGCCCAAAAAGCTCGGCCTAGCCCAGGCCCAAAGGAATATCGGACCGAGCTTGGGCCTAATATTTAGGCCCAAAATTTTTTTGGGCCGGGATCGGGCTTGGCTCGGCCCAGCCCGACCCAGCCCAAGGGCCCGATCCAAAGAGAGCCCGAATCCTTTCTTACATCCTACATGCATGAAAATTCCCACCTATTTCATGTACACTCTCTTCCTGTATCATGTCTTCATACAATGTTTATAAATCAAGAAAGTCAAGCGTGTGACATGAGTTGATGATTAATGTATTTCAATTAAGAATTAATTTTCCTTAATTAGTATTTGATTTAGATTCTTTTGATTATTCTCGAATTTGTTAATATTTATTTTTTTAATCAAAACATTTTCTATTATTGTGCATTTATCCAATATGGGTCTTATGCCCATCTTTTAACATGTAGAATTTGGTGCACCTGTTATTGTTAACTGGGTAAGTTTGGTTCACTCTTTCAATTTCTATAAAAGAGGGACATTCACGGTATCTAGCATTGAGTGCACGTGTATATTCGGATTTGGTAGAATTGAATTTTAGTTGTTTTACAAGTATTATGGTACATGTTTTAATCAAATTTGGTTTGTGTAACTTTAGTTGAGATTAACTTGAAACAAAAGAGTCAAAGTTAGTAATATATATTGGGAGATGGGCGAGCCGAACAAAAAAAAATTTACGGGCCTAATCCCGGCCCAAGGCCCGAATTTTCTAAGCGGGCTTGGGCATGGGCCCTTCAAAGCCCGGCCCAGCCCGACCCACGCTCATCCCTAGCACCGACTATAGTAAAGCTGGTTGGCTTCAATCGAATCCACAATCGGGTCCGAGGATCCGGTACGAAGGAGGTCTGCATGAATTCTCGCAAGGGTCTGTCAAAGCACCCGACTACCAAAGATGGCCTGCCTTAGCATCAATCCGAGTAGTGCTTAGGGTCTGCCTTATCAACCGCATCTGAGCAGTGCTTAGGGCTCGTTTGGTAACGGGGTTACCTCGAGGTAACCCGGTTTACCCCTATCTTTTCTTGGGATGGAAATCCATCGCAAATCATAGTGACATCACATCACATTCCTTATTTCAACCATCTCCAACCCTCAGAAGCATCTCAAATAGCTATTATTCAAATCAGGTTACCCCAACCCACTCCAATCCAGCAACCAAACAGACCGGGCCTGTTTGGTTGGAGGGTTGGACAGGGTTGGCTTGGCCCAACCCGGGTTACCCCTCCAACCAAACATGGTTCTCCTCCTCACAGTTTACTATTCACAGGGGTACCCCTGCCCAACCCAACCCTGTCCAACCCTGCAACCAAACATGCCCTTAGGGACTGGAAGAAACGATTGATAAACTTGCCCTTGATAACCGAAACCTCAGGAAATAGGGATACCCGAACCGCTCCTGTAAAAGATGATCCCACCTCGATCCTCGTGCCATTCTATCCCACCTTGATCTTCCTTTTGGATTTTTCCGACTCCGCATGCGATGGACCACCTTCCCCAACACATGGTAATGCTTTCGCTTCAGTCGCCCTACGCTGCTCTTCACCCACCGACGACACCGACTTCCCCTTCCGCTGCGAACCCACCTCGTTAAAGCTCGAGAACAACCTCGAGGTCAGTTGATCCTCCCGATACCTCCACCACTTCAATCGTGAAATGAATATCGTCCACACAAGCCACAAAGGAGTGTGGCAAAGATTGAAACTACTCTGATGTGAAGGTCATCATGTCCAACGATTTTCACGAGCGCAACCCATAGGAGGCAATACTCAAAATGCGACCAACCCCCTCCAACAAGCTTCTCACCTTGTCCAACCCTCGGTATATCAAGGACATCTCCCTGATGGGGAATCTTCTCGAAGCTGGGGTTGACATCACACCATCACATGGCCTAGACCTCCTCCAATGGAGTCTGTTACCCGCCTCGTGACCAAACTTCAACATGTCCACCACATTTCGACCAGTGAGACTGTACATGCATAAAACAGGGACCTCCATCTTGATGACATTGCCGGCAATAGAAGGACCAATCGCTCGTCCGATGTTCTTCATCGCTTCAGCCAGACAACCAGAGTCATCCCTGCTAATCCCAACAAGTACACACCTCCCGCTTCCTCCACAACTTCAGCCTCTTTATCCTTTGGCTTCCACACTTGCCGATTTACACAGCTGAAGCTTGATGACCAAATTTGCCTTAAGAGAAGCATTTCACAGGATCACGCATGCATTCACAAGGTGCCCACGACCACCACATCTGAGACAGATGCCTACGAACTTCTCCAAACTACCTCGCTACTGCTTCCGAGGAGAACTCGGCATCCGTTGGCGATGGCGCTCCACCAACTTCCAACCTCCAACCTCCATCCGCTTCCTCACCGCCCACCCCGATTACGAGATCCTTTTGATCAAATAGCCTAGATCTTCTCCACTATCATTCCAAAAGTTCCTATTTTGGCATGTTCCTAATAACTTCTATAAAGGAGGTCTCGAATATTTTTGGAAGGAACTTTTTTTTGAGTTTTTAGAAGTTGATATGCTAGGATTTTGCTCAATCTACCTATTATTTGTTCATGGGATTTTCAAGTATTTCTTATGAGGTTTCTTATCATTTTTGAGCTTTTACGATGTACCTCTTTAGGATTCTGACAAATTTGTTCTCACTGCTCTTCAATACAACAATTACATGGTGTCATGCTTTGTTCTGAGATACGATATTTATATGTTAAATCTTATGTATCACATTCAAACCTTATATGTTATATTCATGGTTAAACTGGGACTTTTTTTAATAAGTATTAAAAATAATCTTAATTAATTAAACAACCATCAATCAATAATATTTAAAAATATAGCTATCAATTGGCACCTGAGGTGCCGATTTGCGGAAGTAGTTCCCAAATCGGCACCTCAGGTGCCGATTTGGAGACATGAGGGATGTAACTACAAATTACCCAATGAGATGTCCAAATCGGCTTGGGCAAACTCATTGGTAATTTGCATTTCTATCATTTGGGTTATTTGTGCTTCCACCCATCTTTTCTTATCAATTGTTTTTCCAACTAACATCTTTTTTTTTATCAAAAGTATAACATTTTCCATACGGATGTAATTACATTTGAATGGCAAATGTGTATCCTTTTTATTACTGAAATTGTTATTTTCAAATTTTTAAATTTTTAATTTATAATTCATTTTCTTCATTATATTATATATTAAATATCTTATTCTAATTAATTATATTTATACGTAGCAATTGTAACTTATTCAATTTAATTTTAGAGTGGTCAGATCAACTCTGACTAGCGATGAAAAGGATCGGATACGTATCAGATATGCCAATTTTCTTATCCATATTCACATCGTCTCTATCGAATACGAATAAAAGTCTGCATACAGATATGATTTGGATGACGATTTAGGGAATTATATAATTGGATACGAATTCATATACAATATTCATTGAATATGAATCTGAATCAAATAAAAGTGAATATAATATTGATCGACTAAAGATCGGACACAAGTGAGATCGAATAAAAATCAATGTTATTTAGTTTGAGAAACAAATAATTGGATTACACATTTACCATTCAAATGTAATTACATCCTTATGGAAAATGTTATACTTTTGATTAAAAAGAGGTTAGTTGAAAAAATTGATAACAAAAGATGGATGGAAGCACAAATAACCCAAATGATGAAAATGCAAATTACCCAATGAGATTCTCAAATCGGCACTTGAGGTACCGATTTGGGCAAATTCATTGGGTAGAGGTATCCATTTGGACATTACTTGTCAAATCGGCACCTCAGGTGCCGATTGATGGCTATATTTTTAAATATTATGAATCGATGGTTGTCTAATTAATTAAGAATATTTTAATAATTATTTTAAAAAATATCCGTGAACTGCTTCCATTTGTACTAAGTAAAAGTTCAAGGTTAATATGTGAGTTACGTTTACCAAGTCAAGTTTCATCACTATAATAATAAATTCAAGGTCAAAATCCAAGCTATTGACTTGAAATGTGAGGATAAATTAGTATATTCAGTGCTCAATGATCACTAATTGCTAACTTTTATTGGACAATACATGGAGCACTAATTAGTAGTTATTTTCAGGTTATGGACATGCGTGCAGCACATGATGAATGCTAGTGTTTATGCCCTAAATACACTCCTCTATACACAATAAAAGTGTGGTTCTATCTTATTTTTTATTTTAAGGACTATGACAACCTTAATTCTTAAGGAAAAATTCTTTTTAGCCGTTTTCTTGATTTCAACTGCAATATGTGATACATCCTGATATATTTCCATATTTCTTTACATGTTTGTTGATAGGAGATTTATATTGATTTTTGAAACCTTATGTTGATGTAATAACCATTAAGGAGAAACAAGAAGGTGCGCCTTCTAATAAACTAAACTTAGAATGAAAAAAGTTATTGATGGTGCCAATACCAAGCTTTTGGAGCAATCCCCTTAGAAGAAAAATCCATTGGTAATCTCTAATTTTTCCATTACCATCTCAGTGTAGTTTTATATTGGAGAAATCTTTACTTTCAAAGTTAAGAAAGCTCGTATAATCTATGATGTGACTTTTTATAGATATTGATAGATAAGATCACCAAGAGTAAGTCCTAGTCATTATTTGGTAATGATGCAGATGGAAAATGAGAGAGAGAGAGAGGAGAGAAGAACACAATGCAGCTCGGAGGACAAGAGAGATGAGGTTCAAAGAAGAAACCCTAGAAATTTGGAGAAAGGGAGATAATGATAGAGGCTCTCTTCAAACCAAAACTCAACATAATTCATAACATAAACTTCTCCTAACAATAGACCAGTGCCCTCTCTTTTTTGAGAGGAAAAAGGGTGGTCTCCCAAGATGGAACCCACCACAACATCACTCTCTCTCTCTCTCAGTATTAAAATATAAATATTACATCAATTTACATATGCCAAGAAACACAAAGTGGCCTACAATGTCCAATTATATTCTTAAGTATAAAAGCTTGCCCCCCTCGAAAAATGATAAGATGGGAGTCGCTAAGTAATGGTCTGACAATTCAGGCTCACTATCGTTGGTGCGACTACTCGAGTCCTCTCGTTGTTCAACAATTAACCCATACAGGTAATTAAGTAATTAAAAACAAGAGTTAGAATTTGTTACACCTTATTAAGATTGTATAGTGGCAAGCAAGTAGGGGGCGATCACATAAAGCAAAGGAGATGAGCAGGCAAGATACAAGTCAAGCACCAAATATCTTCTCAAACACTTAGCCAAGTTGCAAGTTTTGTGGGGTTTTACTTATATATATACACAATTTTAATTTTTGATTTTATATTTTTATATTTTGATTTTTCATTTCCTGATTCTGTATTTTCCTTTTATGTTTTATATTTTTATATTTTCTTTTTCGTTTAATTTATATAAAACTATACAACAAGCATATATACAAAAAGAGGTAAAAATGGAGATAAAAGTAGGTAAAAATATCCAAAATACATAAAATAAAATATTTCTGTGCTTTTTTTTATTTTTCTAATGTTTTTGTGATTTTTTTGTATTTTTTCTATTTTTTGGTAATGTTAAAGTCAATAATACTCAAAACATGGAATAAAATACATAGCCGAAATCAAGATGGAGATGAAAAATAATAAACAATATCAAAAGTTAATTTTAAAATAAAGATAATAATATCAAGAAAATTCAGAAACAGAGACTATATTTTTGTGATTTTTATGGAGTTTTTATATTTTTACAAAGGTTTTAGGGATTTTGCAAATTTTTATGAGTTTTCTTTTATATTTTAGTGATTTTTTGGCTAAAAGTCTAAACATACAAAAATACACAAAATTTATTTTTGTGGGAATTTTTCAAAAAGTTTTTATAATTTTTAGGTATTTTCTAATGCAAATAGGAACAAAAATACATGTTTTTGAAATTTTATAAATAATAAGATGCTTCAAAAATGCAAAATAAAAATATGATGTGAAATATCAATGCAACATGAGCTTATGCCTTTTTTTTGAGATTTTTCATAGGACTATAGATGCATGAAATAATTAGAGACAACAAAGAGAAACTACACTACTAGCAAGGACATTTTTATAAATAGATAAAAGTGCGAGGGCCAAAGTGTAAATTTCACAGAATTATATAACGCATGCAAAAAGTTAATGGACCAAATAGTAATACACAAAGGCGCAAGGGCATCTCTACAAAATCGCCAAACCTCACGTGTAGAGACACGTGTGCCTGGCGAGGACCTGATTGTAATTGCCACAAAACCTGGGGGCTAACTTGCAAATTTACCTAAAAGTTTACATCTGCATTAAAAAAGTTCTAGGACTTAATAGAAATAATAAAACCCCTAGGGGCCTAGCCGTAAAATGTCTCCTCACGTGAAGTGTCACGTGAGGTGACGTGGCCGAGGACAAAAATGCAATAATGGATAGTTTGAGGGCCTTTCTGCAAATATTACAAATATAAATAAATGCCAGCAGAAAGTTTGAGGTCTAATATTTAAATACAAAAATTGGCGAGGGGCGTATATGCAAATGCCCATGCCTAAGGCGGATCAGACAGTTGATGCTCTCAACTTATACCACGTGTTGCGATCCTGACGAGTGATACTGGTTCACTGCCGACGGCCTGGATTGATCTTCAAAGGAAGATCGGACTGTGGAGGCGCTATGCAATCCGATGGATACTGTAGACCTGGGCAAAATGGCCTTCAATCCAACGTCTTTGGACTCCCTTGTAAGAACATGGAAGAAAAGGAGAGGATCCGAACTTCGATTGAGGATGGAATGCTGCTTCGGCCACCCATGGTTCCGCAAAAGGTCTCCAAAGATGCCTGGGAGGGCCCTCAATCCGTCGGCGGGGCCAAAATGGCTCGACGAGCCTCGATGCATCGCGGCGAGGTCATAGAACGGAATGGGGTCCATGTATCACGCTCCTGCAAAACTTAGCCTCAATTGAGGCCCTCTCACTCTGACTCATGCAAGGTTAGCTCCGATGCAAGAAAACAAAGTGGTCAGGCGAGTTCGGGAGATGAAATGGATGGTGGATGAAGCAGATGGCATCCCTCCAGCGAACGACGGAGGAGGAGGGCGAATCTTCTGTTCTTTGCAAGAACGAGGTGGGTGAGTGGTGCCTGGGGCGTGGGGAAGAGTCAGGGAAGAGAGATGGGGCGTCGGGCACGTCGAATATGGAGGAGATGGTGAGAGCAAGGTTCGCCGGAGCAAGCTCCAACGAACTTCAAACATTCGATTTACGACTTTGGCAAATGATTAAAAACTAGAATAGATGCTCCAGGTGAACTTACAACTAAATCTACACTAATAGGCAGGAAATCAAGACCCTTACCGACTGGGAGGACCGAGAAGGAAGTCTCGGCGGTGGCGTTTCGGCGGAGAAGGTGGATCACTCGATTCAATGCCCATGCGGTCCCTGGAAGTAGGAATCGACTCCTGCTGTCACCCAGGAGGGAGTTCGACGACCTAAGTTTAGGTTTTACGGGTGGAAGAGCGATCAAAGATTAATGGGAAGTCAGAGGTGGTTCTTATGTACGCTGACGAGCGGTTCCAAAGGAAGAGAGAGATCTCGCGAATCCTATGATTTTTAGGGTGGTTAAGAGGAAGATTCTGCGGAGTCAAAAGCTTTACTAAAGCCAATCTTTAGTATTATCCCATCAACGTTTTTTGATTGCCAATATGAGATGATTTCACTAAAAGTAACATCACAATCCATTTATGGATCTAAACTTCATGAATACCACATATTTTTCCCATGTAACGACATCGAATGAGTTTTGTCTATTTATAAAGGCCCTGGAAATGATCTTCAACTCATTTGTTTATCTACATAATTGATCTAAATTTTTCAAAGTGGTGTGCTATTTTCTTTGGTGTAAGTGTAATTTCACCATAGTTCACCTCAGAGGTTGGGTTGAACTGGTTTGCCTTGATTGACTCATAGCGAAAGCTCCTAAACAACTCCGATATGTCATGCATAATCATATGCTATAAGTTTTGAAAGAATATAATAGAAAAATCCTTTGGTCAAGGTGTTTGTCTCGTCTAAGGTCAGTTTAATTTCATGGATGGAAAATTTTCCATCATAGATATCTTGCGCAAAGCCATAGCCCGTATCATAAATTGATATAGCAATTTTTCATGATTGTGATCTCTGTGCATAAAGAAAGCAATAATGGAAATCACTGTCACTAATTTTGTGATCTATTATTATGTGATCACATAAATAAAAGGCCGACAATCTATTCGGGGGCTTTCCTTTTTGATGCCTAAAGATGTATGAACTACTTATAATTGGTTTCTCCCCATATTTTCCACATCTGCTTGATTTAAAGGCTCATAAAGCTATTACGTTGAACCTTAGTTTGGCGGCATTTAGCTTGTCGGGATGTCAAGTTTTCTTGTCTACATGATTATGCGAATATAAGCCCATGTTGCGATGCAGGGAGATTATTCTGTTTCCAATAATCCGACCTTTTGTTAATGTTAGGGACACCGGTTCTTTTTCATTCTTTAATCTTTTGTTTGGTCCATTTCAATTTGGACGTGAAAGAACCATTTTTTGGGTCCAAGTAGTACGTACAAGTTCGTTGTAACCCTATACCATATAATTTCATATTTGAAAGAGGTTTGCGACATTCCACAATTATCTTCAAATAGAAACATGGGATTGCAATATAAGAAGATTCGAGGTAGAATTATTAGGATACCCCCAAGAGCATTTGAACTTCCAATCAAATAGAAACAACGATCAACTCTAGCTCAGGAGGGTATGCCCCTACAGTCTATCCAAGTGTAAGTGATATTTATTGATCTTCCAACAAATTGTAGGTGTTAATCCACGAATTGAGATGTTAGAAAATTGTTCATTCACTGTCCCAGAGGCCTATCAGATGTTAGGGAAGTGATGTTGGAATTACCAAAGAGGATGACATTACTGTGTTAGGATGTGTAGTTAACCAATGAATGAACCTCTCTCAATTGAGTCCGGAGGGCCATACACATTAATGATTGCAAAGGAATGTTCGTCGAGAGCAAATATTGCAATCACTTTAAAATCAAAGTTGTAGCGGGTCAAGAGTTCCATTATGGTCGAGTTCCACAAGTAATGAGTCTCGTCACTTTTGCTTTGTGCTTGTTTGCAAAAAAAACATGTAACAGACATATTATTAATAATACGTGGCGGAGGGTGTGCATATTTAGTTTTTAGTAAAGGCAACAATCTATTGATTGATTGTAGACCTACCATTCATTCTTCTAATTTTTCGATAGTGTATTTTTTTGTTATTAATAGAATGCGTTAATAATGAAATTCCTATATATAAATTTGGGAGGACCTTATAGAGTTAATGTTAAATCTACGGAAGTTTTCAATAAACCAGAGTCAAACGTTGATTTTCCCAACAACAATCCGCCAAAAGCAAAAACCGTAGAAGATCCGGCAGTGAGCGGCTCCGACCCGAAGGTTCTCTTCCCTCTCCATCTGCCCTCCACCTCCACCTCCACCTCCACCTCCACCTCCATCTAAGAAGAAGAAGAAAGAGATGGATAGAATTCAGGTGCGGTTGAGCCTTCCATTTGCTTTCTCGGATCTCCTCTTCCTATCTGTATAGATTCCAGATCTGCCGAATCCCTAATTGATATCGCACATTGCATCTTCCTCGTTTGATCCCCTTTCGCCATCATGACGATCTCGCTGCATTTGATCAGGAGACGGGTGAGAACTACGCCAATCCAAGACCTGTTTCTTTCACGTCCTCTTCAAGGTTCGTGTGCAGCTTTTTCTGATTCCCTGATCGATCTTGTTTCCAATTTATTGATTCATTGATGGAAAGTATGCATAAATTGTTACAGGGTGGAGCACTTGCATTCTACATCCTCTCTGCGCTGTTCTTTGACAGCTTCGTCATATCTTCGTCATCACCGTGGTCCTCGCCGCCCTCGACTTCTGGGTCGTCAAGAACGTAAGTGGCCGCATACTCGTTGGCTTGCGGTGGTGGAACGAGAATTGACGAGCAGGCGAAAGCGTCTGGAAATTTGAATGCTCGATCAGGAGGTTTGGACTGTTTGAATTGGTTGCCACCTTTTGTCTATCTATCTATTTTTATGTGGACTTGTCTTACAGTCTCTTGCTCGGATGAACAAGAAGGACTCCTGGCTCTTCTGGTGGACTTTATATCTCACTGTGAGTTGCTTCTGTTTCTGGTCTGTTGCCGTTCATGATCGTATGTTGCTATCCTGCAAACAATGTTAAGGAACTTTTATAGTCTCGATTTCTATATCTTTAGAAAACAATGTTGAATTGCTGATCAAATTCCTCATCTTCACAACATATTAGAGATGAGCATCCATTGGTAAGCATATCGATGCTAGGAATTAGTTGTACAAAGTGTTGTCAAAGGCGTTTAAGGTGCTCGTTACCTAGGGTGAGGCTTTAATGCCTTGCATTATGTGAGGCGTTATTCCTCAACCCAATTGAGTACCTGACCTGAGGCACCGGGTGCTCAAGTAGATCGGGTCTTTTTTTTGTTGATTGGAATGAGGACATTTTTGAGTTTATATACACGATGACAGGGGCTACAATGCTTTTCATCTTTCTCAAAAGGAGGTCTGTGACCTCCATTTTGTGGAAACCAAAGTTTTATGTGTTGGCAGGATGCATCGTTGACTGAGCAGTTATGGCAGTAGCTAATAGTGGCTCGAGATAAGTTTACACTCTATCTGCTGGTGTTAATTTAATCTCAATGCTGGATAAAGATATGCCTGGACCATGGGGTTCTGGAGGTCAGGACTAGGGGTCTTGGAGTTCTGGGATGTGATTGGAGAGTTGCAGTTGCATCTTTTTGATGCTTCCAACTGCAGATTTACTTGGTTAAATTAAACTCTGAGATCATGACCGGATAGATTTCTCATATTTGAAAATGCTACAACAGTTCCAATGTCATCTGTGAGGGGCATGCCTGGGTTCCTGTTTGATCACATGATAGTGCTTTGGTAGTTAGGTGAGGGGTTTTGCCCCTCGTCATATTTGAAGTTTGAGAGGGCTTGATTACTGAAGGTCGATTTTAGATGGATGACTGACTGTTTCTGGGAGGTGCTTGGTTATGGAGTCATATCCACCAATTTTTTTCAGTTGCCTCAAAAGCTCATGATTTTGAGAAAACATCTTCTGACTTACAAAAGGATGACTAGACTTCAATGGGAAAAAAGGGAGGGCAATTGCTTAGGACAAACCAATCATATTGATACACTGAATGACTTGAGGGTGCCCACAGATTCAAAGACTGAGGAGAGACTACATTATATTGTGACAGGTGAAGATGATAAGTAATGAGAGGTTAAGTGGATGCAAAACTCGAGGGCAGATTTAAGTCTAGGGAGAAAAAAAATTGCCTTCTTTCATTCCTTGTGAGAGACCAATGAAGGAGAAACCTCATTCACTTTAGCAAGGTTTATGACACACGGCATCAGGGTGACTTACATGTGAGAAGGATGATGATTGGGTATTTTTGGCAGTTTGCATGAAAGGGAGGTTAAATGGAGGTGGCATGGGAGGGCACCAACAATCTTTGAGGTAAGTACGGGGATGGCATGAACATGTTTTTTTATCACAAAGTATGGAGGGTGATGTGACTTGAATTTTTAGGGGATAGTTGATATCAATGGGTTTATGGTCTCTTTCTTTAGGGAGTTTGGAAATGGTAAGTGCTGATGTAAATGATTGATTTGGAAGTTTTTTTGAGACCACAATGGGGGGAACATGCTATTTTGTCTATCCTAGATATATTAATTCAAAAAGAGAGAGGAAACTTACAATGACCAAGACTCGAGAAGGGTATTGGCTGAAAAATCATAATCTCCATATAAAAAGTTCCGACACCAAAATCACTCCATTTTTGGCCAGTCAAAGGGTCCAAAGAACAACCATTGGGTAAAGGAGTTCCACACTGGGATGATGTTTGTTCACATAGAGAACGTCTTAGAAGTTCTGAATGTTCGAAGATTCGGCAAGAGAGACCAGATTCTTGCCAAACTCTACATGTCTTCTCACATATGAAGAAAAAAATGTTCGATCGCTTAAACCTCCTCATTACAAAGCAGGCAACTATGAGATGCTCGTAACAAAGAGTCTTAAGCAGTGATCTCTAGTAAGAATGTATGGAAAGAAATGCAAGCTCTGATAGGTTAACAAAGTGCTGATTTTTCTTGTGGCCTAAGAAGTTGGTATTCCAGATGATTGAAGATTTTCATGCCCATCATTCAATCCAATGTTCTCTATCTCCTTCTGGTAGAATTTCACGTGTTGCTCTCAATTTTGAATGATTTGACTAGACTTCAACTAGTGTTCCTAAAATCGATATTCGATATTCATTTGAACGGGACACTAAATAAAGAATAAAAGATCTTCGGGCTAATATTTATTTGATCATATATTTTAAATTACTTTAAATATAATAATTATATAATTATGTATATTCTTATATACACACATATACATACAAATATATGCACGACAACCACTCACACATATGGTCATTAGTGAACAAGATAAAAGTTCCAATTGAATATTAGACAAAATCAAGATATACAAACTATTAGTGACTTAAATTTTGCTGATGACTCAGTTGCATATTTGTTTTGTAGCTTGATTAACTTTTCAAGTAGAAGCTCGTTCACTCTTTGATGAAAAGTGTAAGAAAAGCTAGAGGTTATCTCAAAGCTTAAAAATGACTCTGAAAGAATTTGCTTGAAGGCTAAGATTCAAGAATCAGATTGATGAAAGAATTAAAGAAATACTCAAGTCCAAAAGCTCACGTTTTGAAGACTTCGGTCGGATGCTAGTGTGACTTACTACATATTTTTATTTTATGCTAAAATCAATTTTATAGTTTTTGCATATTCTTGATCATCAAACAAACTTAAACAATAATTATCAATTTCACAAAATAAAATTTTGGACATATGATTATCACCTTGACAACCTCTGATCAATCACCTATGATCGATCATTTTATTTCTCGTGATCGATCAACCCTGATCGACTAACCTCTTGACCATGATCTATCACTTTTTGAATTCAGGCCAACATTCAAATCTGATCGATCGCTTGTGAGATTTGGTCGATCACCCATGATCGATCAACTTGTTTCTTCGGTCGATCATTTCATGGATTTTGGAAAATCAAAACGTTGGACTTTCCATTTTTGGACACCAACGACTCTTTTGACCTATAAAAGGGATCCTATGGCTTATTGTTTGAGACACACAATCAAGAGAAACATCTTCTACTCACAAAAAAAGAAAGAACGACCATTTTGTATGATATTTCGAGTTCTTACAACATTTCTGCGCTCTCGAGCTTTCTTCAATCCAAAGCTTCTTGCTACTGGAGTTGTTTGTGCTCTTTGTTCTCTACTGCGGTCGTCTTCATTATCCTCGAGCATATTTTGCGCTTAATGTCTGTAAGCTTGTGAATTCAAGTTTCATTACTTAACTATATTCTCTTTAGCATTTTTGTATAAGTTGTGGATTCCATTCTCTGTGAGATAAAAACTTCCTTTGGGTGTTGGCCGAGGAAGGGTACATGTTGTACGTGAGGTTGTGCTACTGTTGGGTTAAAGTAGCGTTGAAATAATGGAATCAGCTTCATCGAGAGAGTGCATGAGAAATTCTAAAACAAGGTTTTGGGTCGTGGTTTTCACCTGCTTGGGTTTCCATGCAAAAATCAGTATGCATTTTATAGTTTGTTATTATTCTATCTCCTTTATATGTGAAGTAATATTTAATTGTATATTGTACAGTTCATCTCCTCTTGTGCCGGATTCCACATTTGGTATCAGAGCAGGTTTAAGTTTGCAGGTGTAACTACCTACTTGCAGGTCCTAGATGGCACAAGGAAACAATACCACCAGCTCAAGTGGGACAACCTTCTCAACTACGAAGCCACCCTACTTTGACGACACTGACTACTCCTACTGGGAAACCACCTGGAGATCTATATGCAATCGATAAACTACAAGATATGGATATGCACGACGAAAACCTTCGTGAAGCCAACACTAAAGGAAGGTGTAAAAGAATTCATTGATGCTGAAATCAAGGATTTGGAGAGGAATGACAAAGTAATGAACACACTATATTGTGCTCTTTCGCATACGAGTACAATTATGGTTCTCAGTTCAAGACAACTCACGAGATTTGGAAGACACTCTTGGTCACATACGAAGGTTAAGTCAAGAACTCCAAAAATTACGATGCTGACTATGGAATATGAGAACTTGAGATGAAGGAAGGATAAACTATCAAGGAAATGTATACAAGGTTCACAACCATCATGAACAATCTCAAGGACCTGCGGAAGAACTTCATCAAGGAGAAGTTGAATGGAAAAGTCATCGATTCACTCTCATGTGAATGGAATAGAAGATGACAACGATAGAAGAAATGAATGCTGTGGAAGACATAGAGAGTGGGTACGACGCCGAAGAGAATGGGTGCAGTGGGAGGTTTGAGAAGGGGTGCATGCGTGGCAGAGGGTGCAGCGCGCGAAGCCAGAGAGGTTAGACAGCGATGGCATTGTTGACGAGGGCTGGTACGCCCGTGTCGCACAAGAAGAAGAGGCGGTGTTGCTTTCGGTGTGGCGTAAGGGGACAGTGGCGTTGATATGTCCCCTACCATGGCATTGCTTCTCTTGCGAAGCTGTAGGGCACATGCGGTTTGGCTGCATTGTGCGGTCGGGACTTGCAAGGGGGGCTATGTAGCGACTGATGGTCCCGCTACAGCTGCGGCGACTTCAGACAAGAGTCGTGGTATGGACCTTGCAGCGAAGCACTCTTATGCTTTAGTGGTGCGAGGGGACTCCTTGTCATAGGGGAGGTCTGGTCTCTTATCGACGTTCGTCTGCAAGCAAACTTATCGATCAGGTCGATTTGGGCGGGCTCTTATTTTGCAATTGGGAGGGTTTTTTTTGGGAGACGTTGTGGAGTTGGGGGGCAGATGCTGTGCTCGTGGGTTGTTGAAAGTTCAGATGGTTCGCTTGCGTGGTTCTGTTGACAAGAGCGATGTTTGCTGGAGGCTGCCTTGGTTCGCTGATGGAGTTACCTCTGTTGGGGTCACAGAAGGCTGCGAAAGACGGGTAGCGTGCGTGGTTAGTGTTCCTTTCTTATCTCACACTTTGATGGCTTTGGGTCGAGCTCTCTCTGCCCTGGAGACGGTTCTGAGAATCCTGGAGGATGGTAACTCATCGTGGTTGGACCCACTAGCGACTCCGGTGCTCATGGACTACCCTCACGATGCACAGTGGGAGTCGCTCGTTACACTGTTAGTGGGGCGATTCTCCTTCGTGCTGTCAGTTCGCTTCTTGCTCCCTCACTACCTCCGTGTAGCTCGGAGGAAGGCGTTGTTGGCTCGTCGGTGGTTCGGTGCCACATCATCACTCAACTGTTTTAGAAGACCTGACTTCAAGGCGCTTTCGGGGGGGGGGGGGGGAGGGGGGGGGGGGAAGAATGTTTCGGCATTCTCGGGACGTCGCTGCTTGACTTTTTTGGTTTTCCGCCGTCCGTTGAGTTGGCTGCGCCCTTTATTAGGGCTCTGCACTTATCGTCTTTGCCCTTTTGCCCCTCTGGGCGTTGGCTGTATGAATGCTCATTTCGGGTGGGCGGATATCAACTTGACCCGAACACCCGAGTTAGGTCTCGTTTCATGCGAGAGTCCATACCTTTTTGGACCCAAATGTTATGCATTTCACCAGGTACCTGATCTGGTTTGGAGGTGCCTCTCGGGTGGTCCGGTGGCCTCATTGTTTCCGCGCTCTGGTCCATCTGCTGAATGTTGTGTGTCACGGTGTAAGGCAGTGGAGCCTACTCTTCTGGGGGTGGTCGCATGGTTCTTTTGGGATGATAAGGCTTCTCTTTCTCCGTCGAGAGAAGTGGGAGAGCGGTGGAAGCTTGATGCGAGAGCCGTTAAGGGGATAACTGGGCCAGTGGGGGAGGAGCTTGTCCTAGCCACGTTGCGGCTGGGGGTGAAAGGGTTGTTAAGCGTTACAGGAGGAGCCAACGTTCTAAGAGCCATCAGGGGGATCCACCCACTCTCTCTACACGCGAAGCACAGTTTGCCTAACTGGCAGGGGGAATGCTTACGAGGGGTTCTCATACAAGTTCCTAATGAAGATCTTATCCTTGAATGTTAGGGGTCTGGGCGACTCGGAAAAAAGAATGGCTTTGGGTTCGTGGTTTGTGGAGTGGGGCTGCGATGTGGTTCTTCTCGAAGAGACAAAGCTTGATTCCTGTACTGATGCTGTTTGGAGATCCTTTGATGTGGGGATTCCGCTCGGGGTTCCGAACAATGGATGCATCGGGTAGTGCGGGCAGCGTGCTGGTGGCATGGAAGGACTCCGTTTTCTCTCTTCATGCGGAGATTAGGGGCCCACATATGCTCACGGTGCTTCTGGAATGTGTTCTGTTGTCTCCAGTGACTGCTTTCTCGTGTGTTTACGGGCCTTGTCAGCATGCTCTTAGGCAAGAACTCTGGTCTGATATCAGGTTAGTTAGGGCTGAGTTTCCAGGATGGTGCCTGGTTGTTAGGCGGAGATTTTATTGTTACACTTCTTTTTACGGATTGTCCGAGGAGCCGTGGTGGTCAGGATCCGAGTTGTGTGGATTTTTTGGAAGTCATCGAGGAGTTGGATTTGGAGGTGATGGATGACAGCAACACAAGGTTCACGTGGCGTAGTACGGGGTCTTGATCCCGTATTGATCGTTTTCTTGCATCGGCCGAGCTTTTGGAACTGTTCCCTCTTTCCTTTGCCTTTAGCAGGGCCATGACAAGGTCGTATCATACGTCGCTTTTTTGGGACTCAAGAGTTGTCTCCTTGTCGAGAGGTTTTTTCTAATTTGAGAAGGCCTGGCTCTTGGAGGACTCGTTCAAAGATTTGGTCTCCTCACCGGGTCTCGACGATCGTGTCTGGTTCTGCTGCATCCCGGTTCTTTGGGAAGCTGACTTCTTTGCGTGGGCGGCTTTGTGCTTTTAAGAAGGAAACCAGAGAGGCTCGACAAGCGTGCAGGGTGGAGGCAAAAAGGGAGATTTTGAGGCTCGATGGGGTGGAGGACAAGAGGGCGCTGGATACAGATGAGGCAAACCTGAGAGCAGTGGCTCATAGGGATGTTGCATTGGAGGACTCAAAATGGGTGGCGAAGTTGAGGCAAAGATCCATACAGACTTGGATTAAGGAAGGGGATGCGAATACAATGTTTTTACATAAGATGGCTAGCGGGCGATGTCGCAGGAACACTATTCGCTTGGTGGCGGTGAATGGGAGAACCGTGCAGGGCGATAGAGAGATCGGGTGTGCTTTGTCTATCCCTCTACTCTAGTACACGGATGACACGATCTTCTTTGTTAAGGGGGGTGGAGAGGAAGCAACTGACATGGCCCTTACGTTGGAATTATTTGGCAAGATGTCCGGCCTCGTTTTGAATCGCAACAAATCTACGGTCATCCCCTTTGCTCTATCAGAAGAGGAGGTTCGGTTGTATGGCAGTGAGTTGGACACGGAGTGCGGCTCCCTCCCTATTCGGTATCTAGGGTTGCCTCTGACGAATGGTAGAATTATGTTGGCAGACTGGTTCCCATTCATGGAGAAGCTGACAAAAAAATTGTCGGGTCTGAAGGCTTCTGTTCTTTCTAGGGGGGTCGCTTGGTGTCGGTGAAGGCGGTGTTTTCTGCGATCCCTGTATTCTTCATGTCGTCCCGCCTTTTGTTCGTAGGGATCAGAAAGTGCCTTGAGAGTTTATTGCAAATATTCTTGTGGAGGAGTTCTGGGCAGGTGGGTAACGGTCTTCACCTGGTTGATTGAGAGTCCCTTATGCTTAGTAAGGCAGATGAGGGCCTCAGGATTAGACGTCTGGACTTAATGAATGAAGTTCTGCTGTTGAAATGGGTAAGTAGAATCCAGGAGCCGAGTGAGGATCTTTATTGTATCCTTGTCCGTCGCATCTATAATGTCTCTCGTCCGGCTGAGCCGGTCAACCACCCTGAGCCACTTTCCTCGGACTTCTAGAAGAGGGTTGTGAAGGTTTTGCCCCATTTCCGTGCTCTTTTCCGTCCTGATCCTGGGGAATGGTACCTCTTTTGCTTTTTGGACGAACGATTGGATGGACGCTGGTCCTCTATGCACTTGCTTTCCCAAACTCTTTGCCTTGGTTGCAGTTCGCGGTGTGCCTGTTGCAGATTGTTTGATTTATGGGAACTGGATGCCTGCCTTCGTGGTGAATTTATCTGATCATCGGTTTGAAGAATTTCTTCTTTTGCTAGACCCCTTGCGGCAGTTTGGCGGACCCTCTGATGACCGCGATCACCAGGTGTGGAAAGGTAGCTCTTTCTCGGTGAAGAAGGCTTATGGTACGATATGCAGGCCGCCACCTGCAAGATCGGATAGCTTGGTTCGGGACTGCGGCTTCATATGGGCGCTTGGGCTCACAGAGAGGGTTGGTTTCTTCTTATGGCTTCTCAGACGTAAGCAGATCATGACAAGAGATCATTGTACCAGATTGTTCCATGTGGTCTCTAATAAGTGCCTCCTTGTGACTGCGGGATTGGATGGTGGAGCATCTTTTCTTCCTCTGCCCGGCTGCTGCACCCTTCCGGACCGAGTCTGGCTTGGGCTAGGTAGATGTTCGGGGTTTCGACTCTTTCTGGGTTTCGGTATCGGCGGCGAAGCATCATCAAAGGCATGAATTGCTCAAGACCAATGCTATCTTGTGGGATTTTTGGCTAGCACAAAATGCTCTTCTTTTCCCTTCCCAGAGGTTCTACTATGAAAATGTCTATGTCCATTTTTGGGTTCTCCTTGAGTCATGGATTTTGTAAGAGTGTGTGGATACTTGTTTTTTTATTATAGTTTAATAAATTAACTTGGGGCGGGCACCAAAGCGTGTTTCTCCCTCTTCCGACTTCAAAAAAAAGATCCCATTTCTGCATCTGGAAATTTTAAATAAGTTTGGAGTTAGATATTTATAACATAATGGAATCTATTTGAATTATTTATAATGTAGGTGAATTATTTATATTTCACATTATATGCGAGATTGCACCCAATCTCCCCACATATTTTCCAGTGATATGAAGATATCTATCCATGTAATCTGGAGAGGTACTGACCTCAATGGATTGGTCTATGTGGAGAATTCTGTCGTGATGAGACACCCAAGCAGTGATGTGATCAACATGTTTTTCTCTCCAATCTACATCCGCCTTACCTCGCAAATCTATCACATGCAACACCTCATCTGTGTCGCAATGAGATGGGATGCTTTGACAACCATCGAATTGACGTACGATGCGATCCGGTAAGTAGTGCTTGACCACGTGGAAGTAGATGAGAGGAACACGTGACGTCCAAATATGTTGACCATCGATGCAATAATGTGGGAGAGCTTCCAAGATGTCCACCCCATACAACATCCACAAAACCTGCATGTAAGATATTTCGATTAGTTCATGAATATACCAAATGATTTTTTTAAAAGGCGTGCCTGCTCTGGAGATTGCATATCGAATGCGTCACGATATGGTTGAACAACGTGTGTTAGCTGATGTCTGTTCTCAAAGTCTGCCCTCCAACGAACGCCTAATGGTCGCTCATGCCATTGGGGTCTCACTTTAATAACATGGCAATATGGGGAAAGTGTCCTATACCCAAAGCTGCAAAAGTATAACAAAACCGCCTACCTCCTTGGTCCCCATGTTTGCGACGTAACATAGATGTCTGTACAAGTATGTCAATGTGGCGGATCCCCAATTGAATGTCCCAGTGACATCAAGATCGGACAACAACGGTAAAGTAATAATAGATATCAAAGACCTGCTCTTGTCCGTGAACAATACACCCCCAAGGAGCTACAAGATGTACGCTCTCGCATGATGCATCAATGTCTCGCCATCTGCATGGACTGGCACCTGTGAAAATGACTGATACAACCAACTCGCCATCACTCTCGATCCTTGGATCTCAGACTCCGTTGGTCGAATTTCTACTAGTTGTTCGCACACATCAGCCTATTTCCCTATTGTAGATGTAGCACCTGTAATTGTCATGCCATCAACTTGCAACCCCATCAACACTGCTACATCCTGAAGTATAATAGTCATCTCCCCATTGACCATATGAAATGTATGTGTTTCCGATCTCCATTGATCCACCAAGGCTGTTATAAGATGCCAATCAAGGGCAATTAAGGCTGAATGCGATCGTCATGTGGTTTGTGTCGGAATTGTTTCTCCCTTCGTCGACATCATAACCATGATGAACCTGCCAACAACATATAATTATGAAGTATAAATGTTGAGATTTATAAATGTAAATCGTGAAAATGAAATGAAATAAACAACATAACTTACATCTCCCTCCCGTACTCGGCGTAAACAGTGTTGGTCCTGCTGCGTCGGCACAAAAGTGTCAATGGGACCCGGATCCATCTATAACATATATAGCAATTGTATACGTTAGTGATTTAAAAAGAGAAGGTATACAAATGTTCAAAGCAACAAACTATGTTTATTATGCAGGTATTACAGGTGTTTTTTTTTGACACTCTGGTATTACAGGTGTTGTAAAGAGAAATATAACAAACTTATTGAGGCCGGTACATTTTCGCATATTATGCCCTTCCCATCCATATTTCCCACATCTATTTTTGTTTCAACTTGTAGTAGTAGGAGCTATAATTGATGAAGACGCTTTTGAGTTTTTCTTGGACATGTGCGTTTGCTATGACCCGATGTTCCACATAAGCCACATGTATTTTTTTTACAAAACTTCTCTTATATCCATCTCATTGTAGATCCATGTGGACTGTGGTCTCCTTTTTCTTTGCTTAAACTTCTTGTTATGTCTTAACTCTGGGTAAGACAACAACGCCCACGTATCCCTATCTCCCATGAGGAAAAATTTCCCCTGGTAAACCTTGAGTTGGTGCTCCCATGTGTACCACTCACTTATATATGAGTCAATTGCAGAACACCTTTGAGACATAACAACAATTGCACGTGTACAAGGAATCCGATATGTTTACCATTTCTGGCATGTACATGTTCCTTTGCTGATCGCAATTGTATACCTAACACCTGTAAGAACCTCAAATACTAGAACAGGTGCCCATTGCATTCGGGTGACCTTGTGCCCATTTGCATATGAGCTCCAAGTTTGTATTTTTTCGACAGCCCATCTGGTGTATTTTTTCCCATTAGTAATGACAGCGGTAACCTCATCTGCACGGGTATTGAAATATAAAATACAATTGTAGAAGGTTTTGTCAATAAGCGCCGCAATAGGCAAATAACGCGCATCCTTTAGCACATCATTGTAATTCTCACTAAGATTGGTGGTCGACTAGCCGAACCTAAAACCACAATCATAGGCCAAAGGCCACTACTCTTTCGGATAATCATATGTTTCAAACCATTTATTGGCATCTGTATTCCATTCTTGTAATTTTCTCATGAAATATGCAAACTTCTTAGAGGATGTCTGTAAGGTAGCTGCAATCACAAGGTTTTTCATGGACCCGTTTTTAAATTCAGTGTTGAAGTTGCTCGCCACATGTCGGGAACAAAAACACCAATGTGCAAATGGTGGAAGCAGGTCAACATCAACATCATTCATTGCATACTTTATACCAGGATGGCGATATGATATAATACAAATTGGACCCGAATGCATCCTACTAACTTTGATATACGACAACAAAAGAAACCACTTCCAACTTGGCACAGATTCCTCGTCCATAATACCAAAGGTAAATGGGACAATATGTTTGTCACCGTCAATCTCACATCACAACAACAACAACAAAAACAAAGCCTTATCCCACAATTAAGTAGGGTCGGCTACATGGATTCTTCGCCTCCATTCAGATCTATCTTGGGTCAATCTCGGACTTATATCCAAAAAACTAAGATCCCTTCGTATAGTCTCTTTCCAACACTTCTTGGGCCGTCCTCGCCCTCTCTTAGCCGGCTCAACATCCCACCACTCGCATCTCCTAACCGGTGAATCAGTTGACCTTCTTTGCAAATGACCAAACCATCTTAAGCGATTTTCTCGCATCTTATCCTCGATCGGAGCTACACCAACTTTCTTTCTGATTGCATCATTCCGAATCCGATCTTTACGTGTATGTCCACATGCAATCAATAATTTCTGCTTATACTTCCCATACAAATGCGTATCGTCTATGCTTATTAAAGGCCTACAATGGTTGAATGCTTCAATACATGACCCAAACACCTAGAAACACTGTTGGAATCTATGACAATGCAGCTTCTTTGGATCAGGGTGCTTTGTATGTGTGATTGCAATTTCAGTCCCTGGAATGGCGGCCTGCAAAGCATGTAACAAATGTCGCATATCCGGCATAAATTTTTTTCCATTCACCATAAACGATTGCAATTGACTTCCTTCTAGCATCCCATGCTCTTTTCTTTATAATTCAATATTTGTATACCTTTTGAATATGAGTCCTGAGAATAGATACTGGAATAATTGGGCTGTCCCTCACAAAGTCTAGTACCTCGTGGACCATGAAGTTGCAGTCAAGTTGGGGATGATCTTGACTGATTGATGGATTGATGCATGAGTGTGGATCATCAAGCTTAAATATTACCCACATCTCATCAAATTTGCGATAATGACCATGCAAAACCACTTACAACCCGTCGAATCCATTGCGCACAAGATGGACCAAATTAATGTGGTAGATTCTTTATTTGCAAAGTTGTAATGGGAAAATATGTGGTACTTTTTTACAGCAAATATAAGGTCATCTTTTGTTTTGAAAGTGTGACCCTACACAGTTCATGATCAATGCTGTCAATGCCACTTTCATTTCGAAAATTCTTTTCAAAATAGACAAGCACATCACTGCCTAAGATAGTAGAATGATATTTAAGAGGCAATAGGAGGACCATATGTTACAGGTTCGTGCACAACACTGTCTTCAACTTCCTCAATTTCATTCTTTATCTCATCGTCAGTGACCTACGATGGATAATCATTCAGAACAGGGTTCACTTCCCTCAGCAACGATTAGCTGATATAGGTGCTCTCATCATTACGTGCCAGAGTAGGTGAGACACCGCTAGATAGATTAGCCATAAAGGGTGAACCATGTGTTCCCAAAGCGTGGTGACTGGGTGCACATTCAATCAGAGTTGCATCTACTACCATCTCTATGGGAGCTGACTTTGCAATTGTCTTTGTGTAAAGGAAAACACCCTGGACATCATCATCATATGTAATGGATGTCATCATGGAACCGGTTCCAATGCGCTGCGATATCTTGGTTTAGTGACTGCTCCTAACCAACGAAAATTTCCTACAAACCAATTACAACTAACTCTTTGAAAGACATGGACGTTCACAATACCAAACCTCGCAAGACTGTACAATAGAGTCATCATTACGTCTCTTCAATTCAAACATGCAGTATATAGAATCCATTGATATAAAAATTGCATCCACATCATCTTAGGTCATGCATAAGACCAATGTTCCACTAGAACAAGGACTAGTGAATAGAAAGCTAAAAAACAAAGAATCCTACTTTCTTAAGGTCAGAGAAAGTTACCCTGAAAGAGGAAGACTTGGTGGAGAATGACCGGTAGCGAATCGAGCGTGCCGCATGAGGCGTCGACGATCATCAGTAGCGGAGGACATCGGCGGCGGAGGCAGAGGGCGACGGAGGCAGAGGGCTTCAATGTCATAGAAGGCAGGCGTCAGAGGCAAATGGCATCAACATCGGAGGCCGAGGTCACAAAGCGTTTTGCGAACTGCAGAAAAGCGTCGAGGTGGAAGGCTTCTATTTAATGAGTAAGTAAGGGGCATTGTCGTTCTATTTATTTTTATTTTTGAACTGCAGATTATATCGCATGAATTCTATGCGTTATAAGCATAGAAAGCATAGAGATTCTATGCACTATAGAGAAACACATATATTCTATGGCCCTATAACGCATACATTCTATGCGATTTGCCTACAGTATTGATTGAAAAAAAATTGTTGGATTAGTTGAAGAATAATATTTTCGAATTACATTATGTAGGATTTTTTCTCTACTTGATCATGTATCTGCTGCTATTGAATCTTGCTCAAGCTGTTGGGGTTAGCCTGAACCTGTTGGGAATGGCAATCTGCTCATCATGCAAATGGGATACGCGGTTGAGGTCGACCAACAAATCCTAAATCTCGTTCCTATAGGAACTTAACTCCACAAGAATCTGCCTTCGAAAATCTGTGGGACCTGACGATGACGGTTGCTGCTGTGAAGAAGGGAAAGACGAATGTGAAGACTGACCCTTATGGCCATGGTACTGTTGCTGCTGGGAATGATGCTGCACATGCAGGCCCTGCTGGCCCTGGTGGTACGTTTGCTGGCGGATATACTGCTGCTACTGCTTTGGTACCTGGGAAGAATATGTTTCAGAGCTCTGTGGTGGTGGAAGAGGTGTATGAGTAAATGATGTGTTGTAGAAAGTCGGGGGACGCTGGTAAGAGAAACGTCCCCTGAATTCCCCTGCCGGGCATGGTCATGTGTATACCACACACCATTTATCGGGAAGGCTGCTCAGTAACTATCTCTACAGACAGTGGTTGCTGCTGGCAAGAATGGTAAGAGGCTGGTCCTTTACCCACGACTAGGTTGACCCTGACATCTATTGTTCTTGAATACTGTGAACGCGGTATACGAGAGTAGCATATGTAATCACGACAGGTATCCTGATCGTGATACCTTCTTAGAAAGCTCTACCATCTGCTTCAACGTCTTGGATAAGTTGCTGTCCAACTCATCCATCCTCCTGTCGATTCTCTCTATAACTGTTAATTTGTCTGCTATGATGCCCATGTCAAAAGGATCAATTGTAGCCCTCGCTCCCCCTCTAGGTAAGAGTGGTAAGGGGGTTTCTATGTGAGCTCTGCCTGCGGTCTGTGCTCGACTCATCTCGGTCATCGTCTCGAACACCTTCTAGACGGTGTCCGCATCACGTGACGTGTAGCTGCCTCCATAAGCAACCCTCAACAAACCCTGCACCTCAGGTTTAAGACCGCAAAACACTGACTGAACCAGGACGGATAAAGCTTAATCGTGACAAGGACACTTTTGCAAGAGATCTTTGAATCTCTCCCATGTATCACAAAATGCTTCATTGGGAAGTTGGGAGAAACTCGTGATGCGTGAGTGCATCAAGTTAGTTCTACTCAAAGGTAGAACTTCTTCAAGAAGAGGTACTTGAACTGAACATAAGTAGTTACAACTACCCCAAGGTTCTTCATCCAATATTCCGCCTGATCTTTCAAGGCAAAAGAAATGGCTTTGAGCCTGATGTAGTCTTGGCTAACTCTAGGATGCCTAAGGTTAGAGCAGACCAACTCAAAGTCCCTAAGGAATGCATATGGTTCCTTATGTGCATTCTTGTAGAAGTGAGGCTACAAACTCAAAAACTGTGGCTTCAACTCGTACTCAACTTTTGGTTCAACTGGACTCAATCAGTTGGTCATTTGGTACTGCCCAGGGTTATAACCCGCGTCCATGGGTGCATCTATTCTCAGATTCAACTGGCCAATCTGCGCTCTCATCAATGCTGCATTCTGCTAAGAAGCTGCTAGCCTAGCCAATACCATTTGCATAGGGTCTTCTTGCTCTTCCTCCTCTCCGTTCTAATTCTTAGGAGGCACAGTGAATGAATCTTCTAAACATTCATCAAAAAGAGGATTGGAGTGAGATCTTGACGAAGACATTAAAATCGAATCGATCTCACCAAGACAATGGTCTTCCTCAATAAGAAGAGAATAAAGAAAGGGATTGGTTGGGATGTAACCGCTCCTTAAGAATTGAATCATTGTACACCAGATCGAAACAAGGGTTATTTCAGATCTGGAAAGGTCCAGAGAAGAAGTTTGTTGGACCTTAGAAGATGTGATATTTGGACGATTCAACAAAAGGTTCGCGAAGTCCGAACAAAAATCCAGCCAATTATCCATCTTTGATTTCAAGGAGGTTACTGAAATATGAGCATACTCGATTCAAGAAAGGACCTAGTACTAAGGTGCATGTAAATATGCAGAATCAACTAATACAATACGATGTAAACAAGCCTCTTTGAATAGATTTACCAACTCAACACGTGAAAGCCGTAAGAGTTTGGCTTATATTTATCTTGGCAATTTTAATTGGTGATCCAAACAATCTTATACAAGCACACATGGAGTCTCCTACTGCACCATGTTGAAGTCCTACAAGTCCTCAATCTATGGAGTGATCTTCCTGAGTTGCCAGGTTCAATATCACACCCCAAAAGGAACTTATAGGCACAAACAACCAAAATGTATTATAAGATCGGAGACAACCACTTGCAGCTCTCAAAATCCGTTAAAGTCGAACTTGGATATTTAGGATGGGAGTCCAAGGTTTTAGGGTTTAACCTTAGGGATCCGTCCTCTCCCACTCCATTTGGTGGTAAGTACCTGCATACGTTGAGGATTTTCCTGCCTGTAATACATGGTGAATTTTATTCCAAATTATTTAGGTCAACTTGCATAATTCAATCCTAATTTTATTGTGTTGATTATCACATGAATTTCAGTGACCACAAAAATCGCCTAACATGCAGTCCCTTTTTCTTTATTCCGAGGTTAGCAAAAATCGAGGGAGAAAATGGAAAACAAAATGCAATCGAAAAATGATGATGAATGCAGTCGTTTAGGAATACTTACAGTGATTCCCAATATTCTTCATGTGAATGCAAGATTGAATATTTAAATATTACACTATATGATGAAGGTCGAGAAAAACCGCACCTAAACAGGAGTTCTATTAACGATGAAGAAGTCAATTAAATTTGACTAGATAGAACATATTTTATGTGCGTCGCAAGGAATCTCTTAAGATTTTTACAATTGTGAATCTTATGAGATCAAGTGGATTAATAAAAAATAACCTAAGATATTTCTATTTGGAGCGCAATGCCTTGACCTAGATCGCCACTCAAGTCGAGAATCACTCTCGACACAACCGCACAATTAATAAAAATAAATAAAGGCTTTTTTACATACACGAGAACTCAATCAAGAACCGCTGGAATTTGGGTAATTACTTACAAATTAGTTAACTAATAAATTATACAAATAAATACTACACAATAAAATACAACACTATGCTATTTAATCAACTAAAAAATTTCTAAGTCAACTTGCTCTGCGGTCTCTTCAGCTAAAGCTCCAAGCTCCTCGCCTTCGTGGTCCTCTGAGCTTCGTCGGCTCCATGATCCCTATCACAAAACAATAATAGTGTCAAAAATAGTTAACGCCTAGAAATAATGATCAACGCAACAAGAACTTAACTAAGAGGCTCTAGAAATCACAGAAATATAGAACCGACCGAGAAGACTGGGGTTAACACCTCATGAGAGGCAGATGATGCATATGCCAAGGTTTGACTTTCAGGTACATTGGCATTAGAGATCGCCAATGATATACTCCATCAACCCAAAATCAAGGTGATGTGAGATATTCTTGCTGCCACTTATTCACAGACGAAGAATGAGACAAAGATTCTACAGCTTCAGCATGATATCTTTACTATCAAGTAGAATGGATGACCTCTCCACTTGCTATATACATTCTTGCGTGGGATGTTTGAGAAACTCTTTAGCTTCATGCCTCTGACATCTACCCCTGAGCAACAGAAGACTTATCGGAATGCCACCATGGTTGGTGTGTTCCTGGCGACCCTTGATCTTGAGTATGAGGCGGCCTGCTCTCAGATTTTGGCATACTCTACTATTCCTCCGATGGAGGAAGTCTTCCGTAGGCTCAGTTGGTTCACTGTTCCATCTTCCACTTCTTGTCAGACTTCTTCAGCGATGGTTGCCTCTCAAGGTCGAGGAGGTTCTTCTCAATTTCGTGGACGAGGACCTCGCGACAGAGGAGGTCGTGTTCGTCAGCCGTGCCCTTTTTACCATCTTTCTGTATCTACCGAAGATAAATGCTACTCTAAGCATGGATTTCCTGCATCTGCTAGTGTGGCTGAGCAGATTGAGGCTCCAACTGCCTCTTCTATGGATTAGCGGTTTGATGATCTTGTAGCACGATTGAGGGGCATTATATCTCCAGCCAGTCCTGCCATGTCTTCCTCAACCTCTGGGAGTCACTTTGATGTGACTGCTTTGGCCTCCTCCAGTACTTCAGGTAGTACTTATGCGCTCACTAGCAGTTGTGGATCCGGTGTAGTTGAATGGATTATAGATTCTGGTGCCACACATCACATGTGTGGAGACAAGGATCAACTTACAACATACATACATGTTCCTCCAGGACGTACGGCGGTTATTGCAGATGGGACTCATTCCCAAATTACAGGACATGGAAAGATTAGTTTGACACCCTCTATGCATTTATAGAATGTGTTGCATGCACCTGACTTTTCTGTGAACTTATTATCTATTAGTCAGATTACAAAGGATTTACATTGTCGAGCTATTTTTGACCCATCCTCACTTGTATTTCAGGACATCCTTACGTGCAAGATGATTGGTTGTGCCCGTGAGCAAGGTGGCCTCTATCGCTTAACTCGGACTCCATATGTTGGCCGTTATCAATTATCTCATCCTTCATGTGGTACATGCGCTTTGGTCATCTCCCGCTCCAGAAAGTATGTCATGTCCTGATTCAGATTTCTCCTCACTCATCCTTCAATGTGAAGCTTGTCAGTTGGAAAAACATCATGGGTCGACATTTTCCAATCATCAGAGTCCGAGCAGTAGCTCCATTTTTAAGTTGTTTCATATAGATATTTGGGGTCCCAGTCGTGTTTTGGATCATCGGGGACACGGGTTTTATCTTGTTGCAGTGGATGATTTCTCTCGTTTGTCTTGAGTCTTTTTATTATGGAATAAATCTGAAGCTGGAGATGTTATCAAAACTTTCTCACTGAAGTACAAAATGTATTTTCATCTTCTGTGAAATTTATGAGAACTGATAATGCCTTGGAATTATGTACTCATTCCCTTTCCTATTATTTTCAACCCAAGGTATTATTCATCAGACATCGTGTGCCTATACTTTCCAATAAAATGGGGTTGCAGAAAGGAAGCATCGTTATTTGCTTGATGTTACAAGGACACTTCTCATTTAGAGTCCTGCTCCACATTCTTTTTGAGGTAATGCTGTCCTTATGGCATGCTATCTTATTAATCGCAAGCCCTTGTCGATTTTAGATGAGAAAATTCCTTTCTTTCTTGCTTTTCCTGAAAAGGAATTATTCTCACTTACTCCTCGTGTGTTTTGCTCGGTCGCATTTGTCCACTAGTTGTCTTCAGGTATTGACAAGCTCTCTCCTAGAGCTGTCAAGTGTGTCTTTGTAGGGTACTCCAGGACACAAAAATGGTACATGTGTTATGATTCACTGCGCAAGAAGTATTATGTTAGTGCTGATGTCATATTTTTTCAATCAGTGATATACTTTTTCTCCTACAGGGCTACATGTGATCAGTTGGCCTCCTCAGACTCTAATGATGACACATACATGCCACCACCACCATTATCTCCACCAACACCGTCACCACCCCCCACCCCCACCACCTCCACCACCTACTATGGTCTCGGTTCCACCCTTGCCATATCACTATACCCGCTGGTCTACTTCTGCTCATGATCACCTCTTATCATCTAGCACATGTGAGGTATGTTCTGAATACATATTTTCTAACGATGGGCGCGATGATCTACCTGAGCAAGGCTCTGTACAGGAGACAGGTGTGGAGATTACTGAGTTGGACTTTTACCTATTGCGCTTCGGAAGCAGAAGCGCAGCTGTAGTACATACCCTATTGCATCCATGGTCTCCTTTGATTGCTTGACTAGCGATTTTCGGAAGTTTGCAGTTGCATTATCTGCCGTGACCATTCCACGGAATTATCAGAAGGCCTTGCAGGATGATCAATGGCGATTAGCTATGGAAGAAGAGATGGTTGCTCTTCAGTCGAGAGGTACGTGGAGCCTTGGCCCCACCCCCGCTGGGGTGTCTTAGTCAGTTGTAAATGGATTTTCATGGTGAAGCAGAATGTAGTTGGTACCATTGATAGGTACAAAGCTCGACTGGTTGTCTGTGGATTACATAGACATACATGGTGGATTATCTTGACACGTTCTCCCCTGTTGCTCGACATTCTACATTAATCGCCCTCTTATCTGTTGCCGTGATGCGAGATTGGCCTCTGTTTCAGTTGGATGTAAAGAATGCTTTTCTGTATGGTGATCTTCAGGAGGAAGTCTACATGTAACAACCGTTGGGGTTTTCTGTTGAGGGAGAGTGTTCACAGGTGTGTAGACTTCATAAGGCAATCTATGGCCTTAAGCAGAATCCTAGAGCTTTGTTCTAGAAGCTCTCAGACTTGTTTGCGAAACATGGGTTCAAACTATCGAATGCTGATGTACATTTGTGTTGGTAATTTGGTCACCTGGGTAACAAGAAGCTATATGTTGTTGCGCGGCCAAGTGTTGAAGCTGAATGTTGTTCCCACCTATTATAACTTGTGAGGTGGCATGGTCACCTCTCTCCTTATCGGGATCTTGGCATCCATGCCACTCGTCCCATTCCTGTAAACTCATGTAAGAAAGACATGTTATAACTTTATCACAGGCAAAATCTTTTCCACAAGAGCTTGTGATCGCACACGAGCCATCTTTTTGTCCTAATTGCTACTTATCATGATCTTAAACGTTTACTATCTATCTTTTCTTTTACACCAGCTATTTTTCCTATCCTCTTTGTATAGGATGCAGAAGAAACATCATGAAAACATCAATAGAGAATATACCATAACATAAAATAGCATAATCTCATGTGCTCCAATGGTAGCGAACAAATAGACAAAGCTAACCTGACAACCCCCGGAAATGCTCAAATTTGACAAGTATTATCCACGCCGACATCCATCCTAATATTTGTGGGTAACCCTTTGCGAGATTTAGATGACTAGTAGTACTTCCTCTCAAGCCGAAGTATCTATCTAGCTCGGTATGGTAGAGTCTGGGTGGCACGTTGACCGCTGCTCAATACACGAGGGATTTATGTAATTTGTTCTTATTTTTATCGAGATGGTGGGTTTTGTTTCACTTTGACGTTTATACACATGCTGATGGCGTTGCTTGGGTTTGGTTTCTAGCTTGCTGTTGTTTGGGTATTTTTCATATATAACCCTGAAAACTAATGTAACCACAAATATACCCCTGTGAACCCTGTGATTACACATATGCTCCTAATACTATGCACCTTTAGAATATTTACTCTTTTAGCGTGATCAGGGCTTAAATCCATGTTTAAAAGATCCGAACGGTTTCGAGATAAATTCATAAATAGTGTTCTTAGAAAACTTTAAGAACACTATTTACGAATTTATCTCTCCTGCGCTGGCTGTCGGCTACCTAACGCGCAACCCTCCTCATTTACCCGAGCTTGGGACCGACCATGGCTGAGTTTAAACATGGGTTGGAGAGAAAGCAAGGGAGATCGAGAAGACAGGCTTTAAACTTTGGTATTCAGGTAAAGATAAGGGCAGAAACGATGTTGGAGTGGTTGTTCATAAAGACTTGAAGGATTGTGTGGTTGAGGTGCAAAGATTTAGGTATCGGAGTATTTTGCTAAAGTTGGTGCTTGAAGAAGAAATTCTGAATATCATCTCAGTTTATGCACCGCAATTGGTTTAGATGAAAGGACTAAACACGCTTTTTGGGAGGATCTGGATAAGATTTTATAAGGAATCCCACAAAGAGAGATGGTTTGCATAGGTGGAGATCTTAATGGACATGTGGGAAAAGATGTTTCAGGGTATGCAAGTGTGCATGGAGGACATGGTTTTGGGGATAGAAACGAAGAGGAAAAAGTCATTCTGGATTTTGTAACCGCATCTGATCTTTTCATAGCAAACACTCTTTTCAAGAAGAGGAGGAGCATTTAATTACTTATAAGAGTGGCTCAACTAGAACACAGATCGATTACTTTGCGTTGAGGAGAAGAGATCGGTTGTGTTGCAAAGATTGCAAAGTAATCCCTGGAGAGAGTTTGACAACCCAACATCGCTTGTTAGTCTTGGATTTACAAATAAAAGGGCTGGTAAAGAAAAGGAAGGTTCCTAAGATCACTAGAACTAGGTGGTGGAATCTTCCGCTGAAGCAATCAAGCTTCAGGGAGAAGGTTTTAGAAGACTTATCTTGGGATTGTAGCGGTAGTGCAAACGAGATGTGGGAGGCAGTAGCACCTTGTATCCGAAAGGTAGCCAAAGAGATGCTAGGCGAGTCAAAAGGAGGAGCTTCGTGCCAAAAGGAGGCTTGGTGGTGGAGTGAAGGGGTGCAAGAGAAGCTAAGAATTAAAAGAGCTTGCTTTAAAGCTATGTCTAAGGATAGAACAGAAGAAACTGTCACAGACTATAAAATAGCGAAGAAGGAAGCAAAGAAGGCTGTAAGCGAAGCTAAGTCAAAAGCTTATGAGGTTTTGTATAAAAATCTCAACTCTAAGGAGGGCCAGAAGGATATATTCAGGTTGGCCAAAGCAAGAGAAAGAAAGACCAAGGACCTTTCTCAAGTGAGATGCATTAAGGACGAGGAAGGTCACGTGCTTGTTACTCAGAAGAATATAGAGACTAGATGGGAGCAATACTTCCATAAACTTTTCATTGGAGAAGGAAATAGAGAGATCACTTTGGGTGATCTAGCTAGTAGTGAAAGTTACTTGAATCGTGCATGCTATAGATGAATAAAAAGAAAAGAAGTAGATGAGGCTTTGAAGGTTATGAGACCCGGGAAAGATGTTGGACCAGATGACATCCCTGTAGAAGTATGGAAAGTTTTAGGTGAGCGTGGTTTGACTTGGCTTACGGATCTATTCAATGTTATTTGGCGAAGCAAGAAAATGCCTAAAGATTGGAGGATTATAAGAACAAAGGAAACATTCAAAATTGTTCAAATTACAAAGGTATCAAGCTGATGAGTCACACTATGAAAATTTGGGAACGTGTGATCGAAAGAAGGTTGAGGCAAGTTTCCCAAGTAAAAGAAAACCAATTCGGATTCATGCCTGGTTGCTCAACTATTGAAGCCATCCATTTACTGAGGAGAACAGTGGAGATTTATAGAGCTAAAAGGAAGAATCTCCATATGATCTTTATTGATTTAGAAAAGGCTTATGATTCCGTCCCACGAGAGATACTGTGGAGAGTTTTGGAGAAGAGACAAGTACCTGTCCTATACATTAATCTCATAAAGGATATGTATGATAGGGCTTTATCTTGTGTAAGGACCTCGACGGGGAAGACTGACTATTTTGATATCAACATTGGTTTACATCAAGGTTCAGCTTTGAGTCCATTTCATTTTACTTTGATTATGGACGAGTTGACAAGTCACATTCAGGATGAGTTACCTTGGTGTATGTTATTTGCTGATGATATTGTGTTGATTGACGAGACTATAGATGGAGTAAATGAGAAGCTTGAGGTTTGGAGGCATGCATTGGAGACTAAAGGTTTTCGTATAAGTAGGGCTAAAACGGAATATATGGAATGCACCTTTGATGGAAGCAATGGTGAAGGAATCGAGATGAAGATTGGTGACGATAACATTCAGAAGAGAGATTCTTTTATATATCTGGGATCTATTTTGCAACATGATGGGGAAATTGATGGGATGTTACTCATAGAATAAATGCAGGCTGGCTAAAGTGGAGAGGAGCCTCCGCTGTTCTCTGTGATAAGAAAATTCCTTTAAAAATTAAAGGAAAGTTTTACAAAGCAGCCGTGAGACCTGCTATGCTTTATGGTTCTGAATGTTGGCATGTGAACCGTAGACATGTGCAGAGAATGGCTGTAGCAGAAATGAAACTGCTAAGATGGATGTGTGGACATACACGTAAAGATCGGATTCGGAATGATGCAATCAAAAAGAAAGTTGGTGTAGCTCCGATCGAGGATAAGATGCGAGAAAACCGCTTAAGATGGTTTGGTCATTTGCAAAGAAGGTCAAATGATGCACCGGTTAGGAGATGCGAGTGTTGGGATGTTGAGCCGGCTAAGAGAGGGCGAGGACGGCCCAAGAAGTATTGGAAAGAGACTATACGAAGGGATCTTAGTTTTTTGGATTTAAGTACGAGATTGACCCAAGATAGATCTGAATGGAGGCGAAGAATCCATGTAGCCGACCCTACTTAATTGTGGGAAAAGGCTTTGTTGTTGTTGTTAGCGTGATCAGGGCTTGTCCATAATCTAGCCAATGAGCTCTATCCAGGATTCCTATGCTTGTCCAGTACGATGGTAGTATGCGCAACTGGTATTATGATGCCAAAAGGTCTCATATGCCAGCAGTGTACAGTACACTTTTCAGGGCTTGTGTGTAGTCACAAGGATTATGTATTTACTATCCAGGGCATATGTGTAGTTATAAGGATTATGGATGTATATACAAGATTATCCAAGTCTTCGAGGCTATATATGTAGAAAACCCTTTTTTAATGGGATATTGGGTTTTGTTTCACATTGGCGTTTATTTTACAGGCTAATGGTGCTGCCCGCAGTTTGTTATCTGCAGAGATAATAATATGTTGACATACTGTTAACATCAGACTACAATATCTATTAGCATGCACAAGTCCTTGAGGCTATATATGTAGAAATCCCCTTTTTATTGAAATATTGGGTTTTTTCACATGGTGTTTATTTTACAAGTTAATGGTGCTGCCTGTAGTTTGTTATTTGCAGAGATAGTAATCTATTGACATACTATCAACAACATCAATTAGACTACAATATCTATTAGTGTGTCAGAAGACTCAGAACTACCCAATTTGTGTATAAATAAGTTATCCACGATGCATTAAAGTTTACACGACGTGGGAAGTTAGTAACTAATTTTTCTTGTTCATACAGGCTGTAGCTTGGATTTTCCTGGGGATATTTTCTCTCATACGGTTCCAAGCTGACTATCTTTTGGTTGTTGGAGTTTGTCTGAGTCTGAGCATTGCAAATATTATCGGATTCACTAAATGTCGCAAAGGTACGCCAATCAATATCATTTTTCACATATATGAAAAACACACCAAAGAAAGAGGATCACCACAATAACTTTGTTATTGAGTAGGCAACAAGATATATTTTGCTGCATTCTTTTGGGATTTCTTATCATGTAGACCTTTGTGCCTATGTCTTTTCATTCTCTTTTAATAGGGTCAGAAGTGATGATTTCCGTTAATGGCAAACAAATTTCAGAAGTAGACATAAGATAGGAATGTGAAATCAAACTTGTGATAAATAGGATGCCATGCCAGCCTGGACTCTTGGGCACCCCTTAATTGTATGGGCATGTAGATGTATGGACAATAAATTGTTCAATTGAAAACCCTTAGCTTTTCGGATGGTAGTTTTATATTGTATGTTTCCCTTTTGTTCAATCATTTTAGACTTCATTGCTGTAAATCAAAGTATCTAACATTTATTTTTGGCCTTTGATCTTTCTTAGAGTTTGCATCTAAAAAGCTTGCTTTACTCTAATTTACAATGATGAAGGATTTGGATGGTTTAGATATTTGCTATGATTTGGGCACTGTAGTTATGGAGGAATGATGTCGCCATTTGGATAAACAGCTGATAGGCTGCAATTTAAAAAAAGTCACAACTTAATACCAAAAATCTGCTTATTCCAAAAGTTGCTTGTGAAAAACAATCTTACACATGTTTATTTATAAATTATAAGTGGCATATTTACGATCACGATTCACGAACTTCTCAATGTCTTCCCGGCCTATTCATAAGTTCCATCAAACCCGCCGGTGCATTCTTGAGACCAAAACGCATCACTAGTTTTTATCTCTTCTAAAAACTAAAGCTCTGATTTTACCGAAGAAATTGTAAACACGCTTGGGTAGATACAAAATGCAAATACAACTTTTTTCGATTTATAAGTTTTCAAAAGCCGCTTATGCACCTATAAAAACGTTGCCTAGATTTAGATCTGCCAGACCATATGTAGAGATAGATATAGATTTGCCAGACCTTATATCGAGAATGTTCTAAAAGTAGTGTCTTACTATTGTAGGTCGTGCAAGGGAGAGTTGTAACGTTGTTTTTCAACAACCGCTTTTAAGAAATATAATATTTTTAATGCTCATCTGTCAGCTTAAAAAAGACTATCTTTTTTTCGAAGGAACTTGGTAATATCCTGTTCTGAAATTATCTTTTGTTGACAATGTTTTTTGCGGAGAAGAATAAGAAAGATTGATATATTTTTAAACATTGGTGGAGTGGACCTCAACCACACCATTTCAATTATTGTCTAGACCTTATCCCTTTATAGGCTAATCCCACTCTAGATTGAACTTCAACGATCTGTTCTTGCTGTCTGTGAAGATTGCCTCCCACAATAGTGCAAAACCATAAAATTAGATTTTTTTTATTCACCTCCAACATAATTAAGACAGAATTCTGTTTGCAATGGGGGGCATCTTCTGAGTAGCCCTTTTCCTGGTGCACCTTTGAGATATTTTAACATGCGGATCATAGCATTAAGGCATATCCTCTTGGGCAACTTATAAACTTGTTGACTCAGCTTATTGCAAATTAAATATTTGGTCTTGTAATTATGACGAAACAGCTGGCCCACTGGTCTTAACTATCTAGTATTGATCTCCTTGTAACATCTCTTTCACATTTTGACATATGAATCTAATACCTCATACAGGATATATAAAATCAACTCAGAATGTGATATCAGCGGACTTAATCTACTATTGTTGAACATGGTTAAAGCATTTTATGTCCATTGAGTCTGGAATATCGGACAAACACGCACTTGCTAGTCCGGAGACAACTTGTCACGACCAAACCCCAAGTAGCGAACACAAGCAATAATTAGAAAACACGCGAACGAGCAAGAGACAAGCCTCTCTCAAGATAGATAATGGAATAAGGGATTTGTCTCTTGATCCTAAACGGGGGCATACGATTAATACAACAGAAGATTAACATAACTGCATCTCCCTTATAAGTCGTTTAAGCATTCCTATGCACAAGAAGTGTGCGAGCAACATCAAGATTACGCCTATACTTCCTCCTAGCTACTTCATTTGCCGAGAGGTGTAAGGGCAAGAAGTTCGATAGATAACTCTGATGCTCTAAAAGAAAGTGTGTAAAGAAGTGGGTAAAGCTCAAGTCTATTATTATAACACATGTTTTTATGGTCTAAAAAAATACATGCATTTAACATTAGTAGAAAATTAATTATTGACTTCTTTAATAAAGGTTTGCAAAATATCCAAATAGAACATTACATCAAACTTTGCTTTAACATTGTTAGAGATTTCCACTGTATCCCCACCGAGGGTATTTATGTACTTCTTTCTTTTTGAGCTCTCTAGGGTTTAATCCTATATAAGTACCCCTAGACATCTTAAGTAATCATTTCATAGAGTTCCTTTCACATGGTATCAGAGCAACGGTCCTAGATCGGTGTTCTGACCTAATCCGCCCTTCCTCTCATCTCTACCCCATCACGTTACGCCTCTAGCCCTAGGGAGTACTGCCTCAGTCAGCGCTACCGAGTGCCTCCCCAACACCTTGACCTCCCTACGGCCCCTCCCTCGGGACCTACCTCGACCCCATCGGAAGGGGCTCTTCGCCCTTGTGCGCTGCCCACCTCGAGCCCCGCCTAGGCCCCTCGCGCTTAGCGCGGCCCTGCATCAACGCCTCAGGACCTCCTAACGTTCCCCCCCAATGTCGCCACGAGCCCCTAAGCATCACCGCCAGCACCTCAGGCTCTACCCTATAGCCACTGGTGCTGCCATTAGCCCCTCTTAACATCCCCTCCCGCTCCTTGACGCTGCCTTAGGCATCTCCCTGCAATTCTCTGTACCGCTGCCCACCTAGGAGCGACATCGTGGATCTCTGCTCAATAACGTAGGTCCCTGCAGCACCGTGGGTCCCTGCGACGGGCCTCCAACCATGACTATGCCATCCAGTCTCTCGTGACGCGTTGGAGTGCCGTCTCCACGACCTTATGTTGCCATCCCGCAGTCCTAGAACCAACCAAACGTGAAACCTACCCTTTATTCAGTGAAGTATTGCTATGTATTGCTTATTGCGGCACACTTAGGCACTTGATGCTCGATTAAGAACAAGATACATTTTTTAGGCCACTTCTTCTTGACCTAAGACACCACCATGACGACCACTGAGGCCAAGCCCGTATACCCTACTTCTTCTTTGATGCTACATGGCACTTCTATCAAGCTGAAGGGTTCTGGAAATTATGTTCTATGGTCTCGGTCATTCAAAGTATTTATCGATGGCCAGTGCAAAAGCTATGTTTTTACAAAGGACCCAGCTGCAAAAACTGACAAAGACTACGACACATGGTTTGTTGACAGTTGTCAGGTTATCACCTAGCTGACAAACAGTGTCGATCCAAATATTACTGCCAATCTTCTTTACAAAGACACTACTAAGGCGATGTAGGAAAACCTTGAGCGCACATACTCTCTGAAGACGACCAAGTCTCGTCTTTCTGACATATGCACAAGGATCTGGTCAACCACTCAGGGAAATTCGAGTCTTATTGAGTACTACAGGCTTCTTACGACTTACGAGCCTATTTGAGGAACTCCTTATCTTTCAGCCTGCATGTTGTGATAAACGGGTAAACGAACGCACTGAATGACAAGTTTATCGATTTCTTTCAGGATTGAATCCAAAATACAAGATGGTGAAAGATCATTTTCTAATGGAGGATACTCTACCGAGCCTTGAGACCATCTTTGGACGATTACAGGAGCTTGACGCTCCAATTCAGCAATCTACCATCTACACTGCTACAGAGACGATGACTCATTATACCTCCTCGGGATATAGAGGGTGTCATGGAGGCATGGTTGAAATTTTGAATGTGCACATGGTCGTGAATCTTGACGGGGGCGCGATCGTGGTCGTGGTCGTGATTCCTCTGCTGCTTGGTATCTAGCTTGTGTGCACCGTGGATGCTGGAATCATCTTTTTAATAGGTCCTGGGCAACTTTTGGCATGCAGTATAATGCCAATAATGCCTATGATGAAGCGTCTTCTGATGTAATTGAAGATGCTTCTGCTCAGCAAACTAGAGGGGTACACAGCCCATTTACCGCTTCCAAATATACTCATCTACGACAACTGCTACAAGACTCTGCTTCCTCTGCCGGCAATAATATCTAGCTACTACCTCAGGTACAATAGCAAGCTCAATCTCTACCTCTAAACATGCATGGATTATTGATTCTGGAGCCTCTACCCATTCGACGAGAGTGGGAAGCTTGCTCATGTCTTCCCAACCGTCCTCATCGGTGAAGATTGTTTCGTTGTTAATGGGAATCATTACCCGATTACTGCTGTTGGTACTGTTGATTTCTCTCCCAAGCTGCGATTTACAGATGTTCATTGTGCTCCTGTTTTTCCTCTCAATCTCTTATCTGTATAGAAACTATGTCGTGCACTTAACTGCCATGTTATTTTTGATGAGTTCTGTTGTTATTTTCAGGACGTCCGGACGTAGCAGATCTTTGGTGGGGGGCATGAGGGGAACGACCTCTATTACCTGAACATCCATTCTAATTCAAATTTTGCTAGTGCAGTATCCATCTCTGACGATTCTCTTCTAGGGCACCTTCGTCTGGGTCATCCTTCAGCCAAAGCCCTCTCCATGATGTTCCCTGAACTCTCGACACTCAAACCCTTTGAGTATGAGGCATGCCGGTTCGGGAAGCATCATAGAGCCTCCTTTCCTACATGGACTGAGCGTCGCCGCAACTCTCCTTTTTCTCTTGTTCATTGTGATATCTGGGACCCTGTCTGGCTTGAATTCTGAGTGGTTAGATAGTTTGCTGTCTTTGTGGATGACTACAATCGATTATCTTGGGTCTTCTTATTAAAGGAACGTTAAAAAATTAATCACGTTGTCAAGAATTTCTTTCATTATGCCAAAAATATCTTCTCCACTACTATTCAAATCTTTCATTCTGATAATGCCTTGGGATTTACAAACAAAGATATGATGTCCTTTTTTGCCTCCTAGGATTCCATCCATCAAACAACTTGCCCATATACCTCAACAAAATGAAGTAGCAGAGAGAAAACTAAGACATCTCCTTGATATTGCCTGCTCTCTTCTTACCTAAATGAAGGTTTCCAAGAATTATTGGGGAGATGCTATACTGACTGTACATCTTATAAACATGGTCCCCTCGGCATCACTTAACGGCTTCACTCCCTTTGGATTACTATACCCATATGACTCACCATTCCTTCTGTCTCTGCGGATTTTGGATGCACAACATTTGTTCACAATTTTCATACTCTTGATAAATTATCTCCTCATGCGATTAAATGTGTTTCATGGGTTATTCTCAGACTGGGTAAAATGCTATGATCCTTCTGGCCATTGGTATTACATATCTGATGATGTCACATTCTTTGAACAAACTTCCTTCTTTACTCAGGCTGTGTCAGATATACCATTAGACCTTCCTGCTCCACCTATTGTGTATAAAAGAAAACATTTCTGTAGTCTTGTTCCTGTTCCTCTACCCATTCCTTTATTACAGGAGAATGCGCCAACTTCAAGTGCTCCCACCAATTCTGCCCCGGATGCTCCTCAAGAGCTTCCCATCAGTCTGCGCAGAACCAAGAGGCTATGTACACTTCACCCAATATCTCATTTTACGTCCACTGATAGCTTATCATACTCTAACAAAAGATATGCAGATGCTCTTATGACAATTTCAATTTCCAGAGATCATAATAGTGCATTGAAGGATTCTGGACGGCAAAGAGCAATGGATGAAGAAATGAACGCTCTGAATTCCCGAAGGACATGAGATCTTGTGCAGTGTCCCCATGGAACAAAACCTGTTGCCTGCCGATGGGTTTTCACTACAAAGCAGTCTCCAGATGACTCCATTGACATAATGAAGGCAAGACTTGTGGCTAAAGGTTTTACACAAACATATGGAGTTGACTACTTCGAGACTTTTTTAGCTGTTGTACGGATGGGATCCATATGGACCATCCTCTCAGTGGCTGTAAACATACATGGGCTGAAATATTTTTAAATTGCATGTCAAGAATGCATTTCTATATGGCGATCTCGAGGAGGTGGTTTACATGATGCGACCTCCAAGGTATGAAGTCGAGGGGGAGTATGTGTGCCGAATTCGCAAAGCAACCTATGACCTGAAGCAAAGCTCGAGGGCATGGTTTGATAGACTAAGTACAATAATTGACACTTTTGGTTTCCAGAGAACTACATCTGACTACTCCGTTTTCATTCGAAAACGATCATCTGGTACTGTTATACTTGCTGTATATGTAAATGATATGATTGTTATAGGTGACGATGGTAAAGGATGCTGGAGACTAAGGCTTTTCTGCAAAAGGTTTTTATCATAAAGGATCCGTTGAAAGTCTTACGTACCCAGAAGGGACTTCATATGTCACAAAGGAAGTACTGCTTAGATATACTAACTGAGACAGGATTACTTGGATGCAAACCCTCTGGTATTCCCGCAGAACCAAGGAAACACTCTACCTCTGTTGATCCTCCATTTGAGGGCACTACACGATATAGAAACCTAATTGGAAAACTGATGTATCTTATTGTTACTAGGCCAGACATATCCTATGCCGTGAGCAGAGCTAGCCAATACATGGAGAAGCCCTGTTACAACCATTGGGAGGACGTTCTTCTGATCCTTTGATATCTGATGGAATCACCTGGACATGGCCTATTCTATGAGGTAAATGGATACACTGATGTTGTTGCTTATGCTGATGCTGACTATGCAAGCTCGCCTGAGGACTGTCACCCTACTATGGGCTATGCTATGATGGTATGAGGAAACCTTGTTAGTTGGAGGAGCAAGAAGCAGACTGTAGTCTCCCGATCTAGTGCAGAGGCAAAATACTAGGCAATGGCTCAGGCTACATGTGAAATTACTTGGCTACTGACTTTTCTGCAAGAACTCAATGTTGATATCACCTGATGCAACCTATTTAATCGGTGACGTAATGGCAATTCTAACAAATGACAATAGTGGACTCGATGACGAAAACAAATATAATGGCATGCGATGCGCAAAAATCAGCAACAGATGATAGCCGTTATGCAAGTACTAGCACAAGTTATTCCATAAATTTAGGGCAAACTGATGAGTTAAGAGTTCTTAGAAAAATTATCACGATATTGCAACGACTAGGGGTCTCAACGATCCACCAAACCAAATCAGCAATATCTCAATCCACAAATTAATATTTATGCGGTGGAATATGATAAACGGGCACTCATACCACAACCGGCAAGGGGAAGTTGGCACACTTCAGATCTGATCTTCGAGGAAGAAAGGGGCGTGGGCAACTTCACGGCACCTGGGGGTCGCCTTTGTGAGAAAAATGGGGTGGCGGCAGCAACTCGGGGATGGTTGGCGACTGCTGGCTGGTAGGCGGCGTTGCGGAGAGGCGCGAAGGGCTGCAAGGGTTTGCGCGGGAAACGCCGGCACTGGAGGGGCGAGTTCGGGGCGGTGTGGTTGCGCGGGGTGTCGCCGAGTTGGCAGCGTCCGCTGGGAATGAGGGGGTGGCGAGGGCGGGGCCTTTGGGCGTGGCGGCGTTGCGGGCTGGCGAGGGTGTTGGAGAGGCGAACAGCGGAGAGGGGGGGAGAAGAACACGGGAAAAAAGGGGAGGGGGCGGAATCGAGAGGGAATGAGAAGGAAAGGGGTGGAAGGACGCGGGATGAAGTCGACGGGGAGGAGAAGGGAGGGTGGCGGCGGTAGGGGACGGGCTAGGGTTACGGGGGGGGGGGGGGGAAGGGAAGTATCGGGGAGAGAGGGAGGGAGTGGGCCGAGAGAGGAGAGAGAAAGAGTTAAGTGGAGAAAATTTAATTCATTCAAACTTGTTTCACCCTAATACAAAGGGGGACCTTTTATAGAGGCTAATTTCCTCCAAAATAAGCAACAAATTCCTAAAATTAGGGAAAGAAATAAAATAAAAAAAAGAAGGATAATAAGGCCTTGGCTCCCGGTGGCCTCCTCATGGAGTGGGAACGAGTGGTTCCCTTCTTTTGCTAGCAACTTCTCGGATGAACGGTTTGAAGACCTATTGACTCTCCTCCAGCTGCTTAGGGTTGCGCCCACGCCATCGAGTGGCAGGGATCATTGGGTATGGCGCGATGACGTCTTCTCCTCAAGGCGGGCGTTCAGGGCCATCTCGCAGCAGCCGTCCTCTGGACAGGACCTCATGTGCAAGGATCTTAGTTGGTTGTGGCGTCTGAAGCTCCCGGAGAGGGTTATCTTCTTCCTGTGGCTTTTGAGACGCGGGAGGGTGTTGACCAGAGATAGATGTGCGAGGTTTACTGCAGGACTCGATTCCTTGGACTGTGCGCTGTGTGATGGGAGTGTGGAGACCTTGGAGCACCTATTCTTTCTATGCCCGATCGCTGCTACGATTTGGGAGGAGGCCCAAATTCCGTGGATCAACGCATCTTCAGCTGCGTCGTTTTGGGACTCCTTGCGTTCTAACAAGGATTGGCCGAGGAGGGAGCTGCTCCGTCCTTTCGCGTGCATTTGGGCGTTGTGGCTTGGACGGAACGCGAAGATTTTCAGAGGTCAAAGATTTTACAAGGAGAATATTCTCGCGCACGTTTCTTCGCTTGTCAGTGACTGGTTGCTTCTGTAATGCGTCTCTCTTTTTGGGTGTCATTCGGGATCAGCTCGATCCTAGGTGTTTTGTAAAACGATCTTCTTCCTATCTTTCTTCGCCTTATTAATAAATTTGGGGCGATCACCATTGCGTGCATCCCCCGAAGAGCTTTGGTTTCAAAAAAAAAGACCTTGTATAATGAGCCTTTTACATGGGAAAATAAAATAAACAAAATAAATGATAAATAAAATAAACAAGATAAATGTTCACAAAAGTTGATATCATGCTGCATCAACTCCCCCCTGCTGAAAAGAATCTCGCTCCGTCGAGATGGCATCGTGGAAATTCTGAAGTATATCGGGGCAGAGTTGTTGGAGTTCATCCTCGTCAATCCAGGTGCAATCGGTAAGAGGTTGTCCCTTCCATTTGACTAGATATCGTCGGAAGAGACCACGTCTAGTCGTCATATCTCGGATGTCTGCAATATCTTCAATCTGATCAGCATCGGTTGCGGCTGGCGGTTGGCGCATATCATCATCAGGAACCTCTGGTGCGGTGGCATCGGTCTGTTCATCTCCATGATATAAGAAGAGATCTGATACATTAAAGACTGGCGAAGTCTGGACGTCTAGCGGCAGATCAAGTAGGTAAGCATTGGGCCCAATCCTTTCGAGGACTCGGAATGGACCAATCTTTCGTTCACTCAATTTTTGGTGGACTTTCAAAGGAAACCTCTCTTTTTTTAGGTGGACCATCACTAATTCTCCAACTCTGAACTCGCTCTCTCTTCGGTGTAGGTTGGCTTGGGCTTGGTATTTCTGGGTCATGGTTTGGAGTTTGGCTCGGATTTCAGTATGGACGTGGGTTAGATGTTCGACCAGATCCTCAGCAGCTGCACTACTTCTCCCTTGCATGGTTGTGGGCTTTAGGTCTAGAAATTGGGTAAGTGGAAAGCCGTACACACTCTCAAAGGGTGATTTTCCGGTGGACCTATTAGTGGAACTGTTATACGCGAATTCAACTTGGGGAAGAATTAGATCCCATTTGGACGGAGAGTCCCCTTCAAGACATCGGAATAAATTTTCCTAATGATCTGTTAACTACTTCGGTTTGCCCATCTGTTTGTGGATGATAAGCGGTGCTATATTGCAAACGAGTACCAAGACGGGACCAAAGCAACAACAACAACAACAACAAAGCCTTTTCCCCACAATTAAGTAGGGTCGGCTACATGGATTCTTCGCCTCCATTCAGATCTATCTTGGGTCAATCTCGGACTTATATCCAAAAAACTAAGATCCCTTCGTATAGTCTCTTTCCAACACTTCTTGGGCCGTCCTCGCCCTCTCTTAACCGGCTCAACATCCCACCACTCGCATCTCCTAACCGGTGCATCAGTTGACCTTCTTTGCAAATGACCAAACCATCTTAAGCGGTTTTCTCGCATCTTATCCTCGATCGGAGCTACACCAACTTTCTTTCTGATTGCATCATTCCGAATCCGATCTTTACGTGTATGTCCACACATCCATCTTAGCATTTTCATTTCTGCTACAATCATTCTCTGCACATGTCTATGGTTCATAGGCCAACATTCAGAACCATAAAGCATAGCAGGTCTCACGGCTGCTTTGTAAAACTTTCCTTTAATTTTTAAAGGAATGTTCTTATCACAGAGAACAGCGGAGGCTCCTCTCCACTTTAGCCAGCCTGCATTTATTCTATTAGTAACATCTTCATCAATTTTCCCATCATGTTGCAAAATAGATCCCAGATATCTAAAAGAATCTCTCTTCTGAATGTTATCGTCACCAATCTTCACCTCGATTCCTTCACCATTGCTTCCATCAAAGGTGCATTCCATATATTCCGTCTTAGCCTACTTATACGAAAACCTTTAGTCTCCAATGCATGTCTCCAAACCTCAAGCTTCTCATTTACTCCATCTCTAGTCTCGTCAATCAACACAATATCATCAGCAAATAACATACACCAAGGTAACTCATCCTGAATGTGACTTGTCAACTCGTCCATAATCAAAGTAAAAAGAAATGGACTCAAAGCTGAACCTTGATGTAAACCAATGTTGATATCAAAATAGTCAGTCTTCCCCGTCGGGGTCCTTACACAAGATAAAGCCCTATCATACATATCCTTTATGAGATTAATGTATAGGACAGGTACATGTCTCTTCTCCAAAACTCTCCACAGTATCTCTCGTGGGACGGAATCATAAGCCTTCTCCAAATCAATAAAGATCATATGGAGATTCTTCCTTTTAGCTCTATAAATCTCCATTGTTCTCCTCAGCAAATGGATGGCTTCAATAGTTGAGCGACCTGGCATGAATCCGAATTGGTTTTCTTTTATTTGGGAAACTTGTCTCAACCTTCTTTCGATTACACGTTCCCAAATTTTCATAGTGTGACTCATCAACTTGATACCTCTGTAATTTGAACAATTTTGAATCTCCTTTGTTCTTATAAAGAGGCACTGTAGAGATAGTTGTTTGTCGTTGGTGTTATTTATTATTTCAGTTTCTTTATGTACCTCTCATGTAATTTACCCAAGGGCTCTCTCCCTATATAAGAGACCCGAGGGCTCTATGGAATAAAAATCGAAGTATTCTAACATGGTATCAGAGCCATGACCCTAACCTAGGGTTTCTCCACCGCCGCCCCCCCTCTAGGGTTTCGACCCTTCTCTCCTCCCCAACGCCCACCTCCACCGCCGCGGGGCCTCCACACCGGCCCCTCTCCACCGCAGGGCCTCCCTAGCGGCCACCCCCACGCCGCTGGTCCAACCCTAACGCCGCCAGGCCCCTCTACCAGCCCCTCCACCTGCCGCCAGTCACAGCGGCACGCCCCCACCGCTGTCCAGCAGCCGCCGTCGCCTTTCCGAAGTCGTCTTCGTCAAGTAGAGGCTCTCACAGCCTCTACTCGGTGCCGCGGTCTTCCTAGGACTCGCCGCTATGATTGATTCAAGTGCATAATCGTCTACCTATGCACTTGAATCCTACAAGATTTTGGTAGACAGTATTTCTTGGTCTATCAGTAGTTGCTCTTCTCCGGCATCATGTCCGATCAGAAGTTAGATATGCCCGCCATAGGTGCCTTCAAAGGTTCGGCACCAATCGTCAAGATGGACGGGACGAACTACGAACTGTGGGCGATGCAGTTCCTCAGTCTCATGAAGTCGTGTGGTAAGAAACATATTCTTACCGAGGATGAACCGCCGGAGAAGACAGGAATCTATGCCTCATGGGAGGCGGATGATGCGTACGCCAAGGTGTGGCTCTCAGGTACGCTCACAATGGAGATAGCGAATGATGTTCTTCACCAGCCCACCGCTAAGGCGATGTGGGATATTTTGGCTATGACGTACTCTCAGGTCCGTAATGAGACGAAGATGCTCCAGTTGCAGCATGACATATTTACCACGAAGCAGAATGGGAAGCCTCTTCATTCCCTGTACACGTCGCTTCGTGGCATGTTCGAGAAGCTCTACAGCACCATTCCGCTTACAGCCACGCCGGAACAGCAGAAGACGTTCCGCAACGCCACTATGGTGGGAGTATTACTCGCTGCCCTAGATCCGGAGTACGATGCAGCACGCGCTCAGATACTGGCAGATGCCACTATCCCACCGATAGAAGATGTATACAGGCGGCTCAGTCGTGTACCCGTTCCATCCAATACAGCGACTGCGACTCCGTCAGCAATGGCAGTCTCCAGGGGACGTGGTAGTTCGTCCTCGTTTCGTGGCAGGGGAAGTGGTGGACGTGGCCGTGGAGGCCGCATACGCTCTACGTGCTCATATTGTCGCCGTACTGGTCATTCGGAGGATACATGCTATTCCAAGCATGGTTTTCCTCCTTCTGCACGAGTAGCTGATCATGTTCAGGGTCCACCCGCATCTACTTCAGATCACAGGTTCGAGGAGTTGGTGGCACGACTTCGGGATATCATGCCACAATCTTCTTCATCAGAGGGTGCAGATGTCTCTGATGTTGCGGCTTCGGCGTCAGCCAGTACATCGGCCTCAGCCAGTGCCTCAGGTAGTCCTTCAGCCCCATTTCATAGTCATGATCTCACAGGATGGATCGTCGACTCTGGAGCTACCCATCATCTTTGCCGTGAGAGAGATATTCTGCAGTCATACAGGGCTGTTCAGCCAGGTCGGTCTGTACTCATTGCGGATGGCACCCAGTCTCCTATCATCGGTCAGGGGGAGACAGCTTTGCTACCCTCTATGCACCTACAGAATGTGCTACATGTTCCAGAATTCTCGATGAACCTTTTATCTATTAGTCAGATTACACGTGATTTGCACTGTCGTGCTATTTTTGATCCATCGTCTGTTATTTTTCAGGACATACTGACGGGCAGGGTGATTGGCTGTGGTTCTGAGCACAATGGCCTTTATCGTCTCGTTCGTAACTCCTACGCTGGTGTCTTCTTGCATACCCAGGCCTCTGTTTCTCCGTACACATGGCATCTTCGGTTCGGTCATCTACCGCTGCAGAAGATGCGTCATCTCCTGCCTCAGATATCTCCGAGTTCTTCTTTTCGATGTGAAGCATGTCAGTTGGGGAAGCACCATCGGTCTAGCTTCCCCGGTCGTCAGAGTCGGAGCAGTAGCTCCCCGTTTGAACTATTTCATATAGATATTTGGGGTCCAAGTCGTGTCCCGGATCACCAGGGGCACAGGTTCTATCTAGTTGTGGTTGATGATTTTTCCAGAGTGTCGTGGACTTTTCTTCTCAAGAATAAATCTGAAGCAGGAAATGTTATTCAAAATCTAATTAATGAAGTTCTGAATGTTTTTTCATCTACTGTTAAGTATGTGCGTACTGACAATGCATTGGAGTTCTGCACTCGCTCTCTTGCCAGCTTTCTTTCATCTAAAGGCATTGTCCACCAAACCACATGTCCCTACACCTCTCAACAAAATGGAGTTGCCGAACGAAAACATCGACATTTCCTTGACATTGCTCGCACTTTACTTATTCAGAGTTGTGCTCCATTAACCTTTTGGGGTGATGCTATACTTACTGCGTGTTATTTGGTCAATCGAATGCCTACAACTATTCTTGGGGAAAAGTCTCCAATCTCTGTTCTCTTTCCGAACAGAGACTTGTTTACATTGACACCTCGGGTTTTTGGCACTGTTGCTTTTGTTCACCGCTTATCTCCGGGGCTTGATAAGCTATCCCCTAGGGCTATCAAGTGTGTTTTCGTGGGCTACTCCAGGACACAGAAGGGGTACCGCTGCTATGATCCTGTCAATAACAAATACTATGTGAGTGCAGATGTTACATTCTTCGAACCTGTCATGTACTTCTCCCCTGCAGGTGACAGATTGGTCTCCTCCACATCATCAGACTCCCAAGTCTATGTTCCACCACCTCCAAGCCTGGGTCCGTCCTCTACTCCAGCGTCTCAAACAACACCACCACCACCAACCCCTCCACCACCACCACCACCACCCCCAGTTGTTCCTTTCCCTAAGTTCTACACGAGACGCACGGGCCCAGCTCAAGCTACATCTCAACCATCCAGCACGCCTCAGGTATGTTCTGACATTAATGATGGGTTAAATAATGCACATGTGCAGGAGCTTGTACCACAGGAGAAAGACCAACCGGTCAGCACTGTTTTGGATGACTTGGACCAGCCTATTGCTCATAGGAAACAGCGAAGACAGTGTGTCTCATATCCCCTAGCCTCTCATGTTTCCTTTCATCGTCTCACTGGGGATTTCCAGAAGTTTGCCGCTGCTGTATCGTCAGTTGAGATACCACGGACATATCAGGATGCCATGAAGACTGAATGCTGGCGTTTAGCAATGGAAGAGGAGATGCGTGCCTTACAATCCAGAGGGACTTGGTCTCTAGTCCCTCTTCCTCCAGGTGCGTCTGTGGTGAGCTGCAAGTGGGTTTTTACAGTTAAATATCATGCAGATGGTCGTCTTGACAGATACAAGGCCAGGCTTGTAGCACGAGGGTTTACACAGACATATGGGGTAGATTACCTGGACACGTTTTCCCCAGTGGCGAGACATTCTACTCTTCGCATTCTTCTATCGGTTGCTGTGGTACGTGGCTGGCCCATATTCCAGCTTGATGTTAAGAATGCTTTCTTGTATGGTGATCTACAGGAGGAAGTCTACATGCAGCAACCACCTGGGTTTGCTGCTGAGGGGGAGACTCAGAAGGTATGTAGACTTCATAAGGCTATTTATGGCCTTAAGCAGAGTCCTCGTGCATGGTTCCAGAAGCTCTCCCAGCTTATTGAACAACAAGGCTTCAGAAGATCAAATGCGGATCACTCACTGTTCGTCCGGAAGACTCCTAAAGGTACCATCGTTGTTATGGTATATGTTGATGACATATTGGTTACTGGAGATGATGCACAAGGGGTTGAGATAACCAAGTCTATGCTGGGCAGCCAATTCATTACAAAGGATCTAGGCACTATACGGTATTTTCTGGGGATAGAGTTTGCAAGAAATGCACAAGGAATGGTGATGACTCAAAGAAAATATGTCACAGATTTGCTGGCTGAAACATGAATGACTGAATGCAGACCTTCAAGTACACCGATGGATCCGAGTATGAAGCTGTACGATGATGACACTGAGGAGGTGGACAAGAGAAGGTACATAGAAATGGTGGGCAAGCTCTTATACATCACTATAACTCGACCGGATATTGCACTTGCAGTAAACCGGGTGAGTCAATTTGTGGAGCAGCCAAGGCAAGTACATATGGATGCATTGTACATGATATTGAGATATCTGAAGTCTTCACCAGGCACAGGGTTGCTGTTCAAGAAAGGCACGGATTTGTCTATTTCAACCTGCGCAGATGCGGATTATGCAGGATGTCCACGGGATCGTAAGTCTACTTCTGGGTTTGCTATCTTCATAGGAAGCTCCTTAGTCTCCTGGAAAAGCAAGAAGCAGACTGTTGTGGCGAGATCCAGTGCCGAATCCGAGTACAGGGCCATGGCACAGGCAAGCACTGAAATGATGTGGGTTAAAGCAGTCCTAGAAGATCTGAATGTTGAAGTTCCGTTGCCTATGAACCTGCAATGTGACAATCAGGCAGCGTTATTCATTGCCAACAATCCAGCCTTCCATGAGAGAACAAAACACATAGAGGTGGATTGCCATTACACTAGGGACATGATTCAGAAGGGCTTCATCTCCACGTCTCACGTCAGCTCAGAGGACCAGACAACAGATATATTCACAAAACCATTGCTCCGAGGACCTTTTCAGAGATGTTCTTCCAAGCTGAGCATGATAGATATCTATGCTCCATCTTGAGGGGGAGTGTAGAGATAGTTGTTTGTCGTTGGTGTTATTTATTTTTCAGTTTCTTTATGTACCTCTCATGTAATTTACCCAAGGGCTCTCTCCCTATATAAGAGACCCGAGGGCTCTATGGAATAAAAATCGAAGTATTCTAACAGGCACCACGATACTCCTCCTCCAATCTTCAGGCATTTTCTTGCTTCGCCAAATAACATTGAATAGATTCGTAAGCCAAGTCAAACCACACTCACCTAAAACTTTCCATACTTCTACAGGGATGTCATCCGGTCCAACACCTTTCCCAGGTCTCATAACCTTCAAAGCCTCCTCTACTTCTTGTCTTTGTATTCGTCTATAGCATGCACGATTCAAGTAACTTTCACTACTAGCTAGATCACCCAAAGTGATCTCTCTATTTCCTTCTCCAATGAAAAGTTTATGGAAGTATTGCTCCCATCTAGTCTCTATATCCTTCTGAGTAACAAGCACGTGACCTTCCTCGTCCTTAATGCATCTCACTTGAGAAAGGTCTTTGGTCTTTCTTTCTCTTGCTTTGGCCAACCTGAATATATCCTTCTGGCCCTCCTTAGAGTTGAGATTTTTATACAAAACCTCATAAGCTTTTGACTTAGCTTCGCTTACAGCCTTCTTTGCTTCCTTCTTCGCTATTTTATAGTTTGTGACAGTTTCCTCTGTTCTATCCTTAGACATAGCTTTAAAGCAAGCTCTTTTAATTTTTAGCTTCTCTTGCACCCCTTCACTCCACCACCAAGCCTTCTTTTGACCCGGAGCTCCTCCTTTTGACTCGCCTAGCATCTCTTTGGCTACCTTTCGGATACAAGGTGCTACTGCCTCCCACATCTCGTTTGCACTACCGCTACAATCCCAAGATAAGTCTTCTAAAACCTTCTCCCTGAAGCTTGATTGCTTCAGCGGAAGATTCCACCACCTAGTTCTAGTGATCTTAGGAACCTTCCTTTTCTTTACCATCCCTTTTATTTGTAAATCCAAGACTAACAAGCGATGTTGGGTTGTCAAACTCTCTCCAGGGATTACTTTGCAATCTTTGCAACACAACCGATCTCTTATCCTCAACGCAAAGTAATCGATCTGTGTTCTAGTTGAGCCACTCTTATAAGTAATTAAATGCTCTTCCCTCTTCTTGAAAAGAGTGTTTGCTATGAAAAGATCATATGCAGTTACAAAATCCATATTGACTTTTCCCTCTTCGTTTCTATCCCCAAAACCATGTCCTCCATGTACACTTGCATACCCTGAAACATCTTTTCCCACATGTCCATTAAGATTTCCACCTATGCAAACCATCTCTCTTTGTGGGATTCCTTGTAAAATCTTATCCATATCCTCCCAAAAAGCTTGTTTAGTCCTTTCATCTAAACCAATTTGTGGTGCATAAACTGAGATGATATTCAGAATTTCTTCTTCAAGCACCAACTTTAGCAAAATAATCCGATCCCCAAATCTTTGCACCTCAACCACACAATCCTTCAAATCTTTATGAACAACCACTCCAACACCGTTTCTGCCCTTATCTTTACCTGAATACCAAAGTTTAAAGCCTGTCTTCTCGATCTCCCTTGCTTTCTCTCCAACTCATTTGGTCTCTTGAAAACATAATATATGAATCTTCCTTCTTTCCATTGTATCCACTATCTCCATCAATTTTCCAGTTAAAGTACCGATATTCCAACTACCAATCCGTAACTTCCTTTGCAATCTCTTTTGGACTAACTTCTTTACTCGCATGCGTCCATTATGCGAGAACCCTTGCAAATTTTGGACTGCATCCGGGCGGTGATGCAGCGGAACTAGCTTATTTACCCGCATGCGTTCCTCATGCGAGAACCCTTGTAAATTTTGAACTACATCCAGGCTGCGATGTAGCGGCCCTTGCCAATTTTTCATTGCATTCGGGCGATGCATCGCGTCGCAAGTAGGAACGCCCCAACGGAATCTGTATGTTTGCTTAAATCCATGTGTTGGAGTAGTTGTTATGTGCGTCATTGAGTTGTAGCAGGGTAAATGGATCCTGGAGAAGATTCATTTACCCCATCCATATGTTTAGTCCCATACCGCCTAGTGGTGGGACTTGGAGGCTCTGGAGAGGCTATATAAGGAGCCCCGGACCTCCTGTGCTCATTGAGAAAGTCAATAGAAAAACACGCCCCTTAGAGGGCTTCTCCCGTGATTTCATCCCGCTCCTCACGGAATAGGGTTCCACGTTAAATCCCGCGTTCTTTCTTGTTCTTTATCTTTTTCCATGTTCGCTTCTGCATTCTTCATATTTTATAACATGGTATCAGAGCGGGTCGATTCATGAAATTTTTCATCATGTTCTTTATTTTGTATTCATTTTGAGAATCGAGATTTAGTTCGAGGGTCTTGATTGGAACCCTAGTTTTGTGAAGAATGAAGGAGTAGATTCATTTTGAAGATTATTTCGACAGTTTTTAGGGTTTCCGAAGGAACCCTAATTTTTGCGGCAATCGTGTTCATATCTACGCAGTCCAGGAGCATCATCTTCACGCGAGTCCTTATCGTGCTCCATCGCGCAGCTCTACGCATACAGGCGTGCATCCCTGTGCGCAACCCTAGCGGAGCCTCCCCAGGCATCGGGCTCCCTCGTCTCATGTGGCAGCGCAGGCTTCCACCTCCAGCCGGTGACGTGCGATTGCGCGTGTTCCCCAATTGCCAATCCAACCGATGCTGATCCAGCCGCACCCCCTTCCTCCCTCGCTTGCGGCGGCGCGTTAGGCGAGATTCCCAGGCGGCATCTCCGCCGCGAAGCCTAGGCGGCGCCTCCTTCCCACGCGCGACTTCAAGGCAGGGCTTCTTCAAGCCGCACAATAGGCGGTGACTCCAGGCGAGCCGCTTCATCTCGGCGGCGCATCCCCATCTCAACGGTGCATCCCCAGCCGCTCACCCCATCGCTGCAGGCCGGAACGTGCTCCTGCGCAGCCCATCGCTGCCCTCGCAAGATCGCCCCTCGTCCTCCGAGCCCTCATCTACCACCAGGAAGCCCTTGCGCCTCTCGCCCCAAAACCCAGGCGGCAACTGGCACAGACAGAAGCTCCATCGAGCGCGTGCGGCTCTCATCACATGCAGCGGCAATGGGAGAAGCTCCATCGCGGGCGTATTTGAGAAGGGTTCTATGGAACTCTAGTGGTTTTCAATTTAAAAAAAAACAAAAAGAAGGAAAGGGGGCTTTGTGCGTGGCAAGTGGGCCATATGTATTGAAAAGAAAAAAAATGAGAGGCCCAACTGGGCCGTATACTAAAAAAATGAGAGAGGGTCTAATATTAAAAAAAAATAAAAGGTGCGTACATGAGAAAAGCCGTACGCAACATTGTCAAAAAAAGAGAGGAGGTTTTTCTTTTCGAAAAAAGAAAAAAAGAGCCGTGTACAAAGAAAAAGTCGTATGCAATTTCAAAAAAAAGGAATTTGCAAAAGCCAGAAAAAAAAGTGTCAACAGCTTTTAAAAAAATGGACGACTGAAAAAAATGAAAAGCCACAAGTATGTTTGTTTTCCCCTTTTATCTTGTCTTCTCCCAACTTTGTCGATATTCATTTTCCGACAAGTATGGGAGAAAGGGGGAGTATATGTAGAGTCACAGGTCTTCTTCTAGTCATATTCAAATGTTCGAGATTCACATCCAGATTCCAGACTCGACAATTCGGTTTCAGACTCGACGATCATTGTTTCCGAGTCTCCAGTTTCAGACACGCACGAGTGTGCGGTCATTTTTCAGATGAGTATATGTTGCCATCATCAGTTCGAGGTCCCCATCATTCGTGTTGTTGTTCGGCTAGAGTTTTCATGTGAGCCGTAGGGACTCCAGAGTAGAGGACCATTCCCTATGCCATGTTGGCAAGGGTTTTCATGTGGAATCATAGGTACACCAGAGCAGTGCACCATTCTCTGAGCCAGATGGGAGAGACCCAGTTCTCCGACGAGGAGACTTATTTTATACTCCATTCTCCTGCAACCGTGGACTCCGACGAGGATTGCACAGCCACGGTCTTTTTCAGTTCGGCCCTTTTCAGAGATGGAGCAGTTGTCCACATTAATGTGGCGGGCCAGAGTACTCCGACGAGGAGACTCATTTCCAGTTGCAGCGACTCTGACAGGCGCAGTTCAGAGCGCATGCTCTCCGACGAGGAGATTCAGAAGACTCACACTCTAGCCCGTTCGTCCTCCTCACCTGCACGGCATGAGAAGCAACGTCCTCGACTGCAGCAATGTGCGCGTTGGGTTGATATTGTCCGGTGTCATGTAGCGTTGAGTTGAGTTTATTTCTGTTTGTCCAAGCTGAGCATTGCATGCTCCAGCTTGAGGGGGGGTGTTGGAGTAGTTGTTATGTGCGCCATTGAGTTGTAGCAGGGTAAATGGATCCTGGAGAAGATTCATTTACCCCATCCATATGTTTGGTCCCATACCGCCTAGTGGTGGGACTTGGAGGCTCTGGAGAGGCTATATAAGGAGCCCCAGACCTCCTGTACTCATTGAGAAAGTCAATAGAAAAACACGTCCCTTAGAGGGCTTCTCCCGTGATTTCATCCCGCTCCTCACGGAATAGGGTTCCGCGTTAAATCCCGCGTTCTTTCTTGTTCTTTATCTTTTTCCATGTTCGCTTCTGCATTCTTCATATTTTATAACACCATGTTTAAAAGATCCGAACGGTTTTGAGATAAATTCATAATTTGTGTTCTTAGAAGAATTTAAGAACACTATTTACGAATTTATCTCTCCTGCGCTGGCTGTCGGCTATCTAACGTGCAACCCTCCTCATTTACCCGGGTATCACGATCCGAAGTAAAAGAACGAGGTACGCCATGCAATCGGACGACATCACGAAAAAACAAATCAGCGACATGTGATGCATATGAGGTTTTTCTACATGCAATGAAATGTGCCATTTTAGAAAATCTGTCCACAACCACAAAAATAGAGTCAACCTTCCGTACTGTGAGGGGTAATCCTAGCACAAAATCCATGGTGATGTCTTCCCAGGGTCGCAGAGGAATTGGTAGAGGTGTATACAGTCCAGTGTTCTGCCTGTGGCCTTTGAATCTCTGACATGTTTGGCATTTCTGTACAAATTTTGTAACATCCTTCTGCATTTGCGGCCAATAAAATCGCTCTTGGAGAAGAGTCAAGGTCTTGTCCCTTCCAAAGTGCCCAACTAAACCTTCGTTATGTAGTTCTAAAATTAAATTCTCACTAAGGGATGTGGCAAGGATGCACAGTTGGTGGCCTTTGAATAGGAAACCCTCATGAAAAACATAAGTGGCTGTTGGGTCCTGCCCAGTATCAACACATTCGGCATGAACTTGACCGAAGTCAGGGTCAGTGGGGTAGAGGTCCTTGAGTGTGTCAAATCCTGTCGTGCTAATGGTCATGGTGGTCAGGATATGTGCTCGTCGGCTTAACGTGTCGGCCACACGGTTCAGGGTACCGGCCTTGTGCTTGAGATGGAACGTGTATTCTTGGAGGAAACTAACCCATTTGGCATGACGTTTGTTAAGGGTCTTCTGAGAGTTCAGATACTGTAAGGCTTCATGATTAGAGTTAAGGACAAATTCACGTTGGATCAGGTAATGCCTCCAGTGCTTGAGGGCTTGCACCACGGCATAGCACTCGACGTCATAAGTGGAGTACCGTGATCGAGCTTCATTCAATTTCTCACTGTAGAATGCAACAGGTCGTCCTTCTTGACTCAGGACAGCACCAATCCCGACGTGTGAGGCGTCGCAGTCGACAACAAAAAAATTGGTGAAGTCAGGAAGTGCCAAAACAGGGGCATGTGTCAGTTGGTGTTTTAGATTTTGAAAGCTGATTTCCGCTTCATGAGTCCAAGCGGGTGCACCTTTACGCGTGCAATCTACCAACGAGGCGGCACAAGTGCTAAAATTCCGGATGAAGCGTCGGTAAAAAGAAGCCAATCCCAGAAAGCTGCGAATTTCAGTGAGGGTTTTGGATACGGGCCAGCTCTGAATGGCCTGAATCTTAGAGGGGTCAACCTTAAGTCCATCAGCGGTGACAATGTATCCCAGGAAGAGGACCGTGTCAGACATAAAGGAGCATTTCTTGAGGTGGACATACAGTTTTTGGGTTCTCAGGGTTTCCAGGACTTGTCGCAAATGAGATAAGTGGTCTTCTTTGGTCAAGCTGTAGATCATGATGTCATCGAAGTACACAACCACGAACTTACCAATGAAGGGTCGCAATACACGATTCATGGTTCGCATGAAGGTGCTGGGGGCATTCGACAAGCCGAAGGGCATGACCGTCCATTCATACAAGCCCTCTCTGGTCTTAAAAGCAGTCTTCCACTCGTCTCCAGGTCGGAGGCGAATCTGATGGTAGCCACTGCGGAGATCCATTTTGGAAAACAATTTGGCACCCGATAACATATCAAGCATATCATCAAGGCGTGGAATGGGAAAACGATATTTGATCGTTATCTTGTTGATAGCACGACTGTCCACGCACATTCTCCATGTGCTGTCTTTCTTCGGGGTAAGCAGAGCAGGAACCGCTACGGGGCTCATACTCTCTCGAACATACCCACGTCACAGCAGATCAGTAACCTGTCGGTTCATCTCTTCATGCTCACTTGGGCTCATTCGGTAATGGGGTAAGTGGGGTAGACTGACTCCAGGGACTAGATCAATGTGATGTTGAATGTCTCGCAACGGGGGTAGTCCTTCAGGAAACTCTTCAGGCATGATGTCAGCGAACTCTTGGATGATGGGCTTTATCTCAGGCGGGACTTCAGGTGGAGTTGTCTCTTGACTGTCCACTTCACGTCCCATTAAAGCATAGATGGTGGAACTCTCTTGAATCTCACGTTGGAATGCCTGGGCTTCCATCAACAACACGGGGCCCATGGTTGAAGTCTTTGACGGTGTAATTTTGTTACCAGTTTGGGCGGTCGCAGCACGAAGTGTAGCCACTTGGCGAGGGCTAAGGGCTTCACGTTGTGGTCTAAGGGTCACACGCACTTTGTCTATAAGAAAGGTGTAAGTGTTCAGTTTTCCTCGGTGCTCAGTGTCTCGATCGAATTGCCAAGGTCTCCCTAGAAGTATGTGACCGACATCCATAGGGGCTACATGGCACCGCACCTTGTCCTTATATGAAGGACCAATGGAGAAGTTAACGAGGCTTTGACGGTGGATCGGGAGTTGGGTACCACCTCGAAACCATGCCACACTGTACGGTTTCTCGAGTGGTTGAGTTGGCAGACCCAACTTATCGACCATTTCTTGTGAAACGAAGTTCTCGACGCTTCCTCCATCAATGATCAGTGAACAGCGACGTCCACCAGAGGTGCAGGTGGTTCGGAAGATGCTGCGTCGCAGCCAACTATCAGCATCATGGGCAACGTGTGTAAGCAGGATGTTTGTAGGTGTGCTGTCAGGAGCGATAAAGTTCTCGTGTTCAATTACTAGGAACGGACCGGATTCGTCTCCATCCACTCCTAGAGGTTCACAGTCATCGGTTCCCATGGTGTCAGCAGTCAACGCAGTCGGTTCCGCTTCAGGTGAGTCCTGTGGTTCAGGGTCAGGGTCTTCAGGGTCGTCGGTGGTGCATAGGTGGACGGGTCTAGCCTTAGGGTTTGGGCACTCTGCTGCTCGATGTCCCTTTTGATAGCATCGGAAGCACGTATCAGGTCCTACAATAGGTCGGCTTCCCAAGATGCCTTGGCCGGGGTTTCCAGTAGGTGGTCGGACGACGACAGGAGTTGATGGTTTGGCTTGGGATTTACCCGCAACGATTGATGAGGAACCTATCGGTTTGGAGTATGTCATCGGGGTACTGGTACGAGGAGCGGAGTTCACAGAAAAAGACATCTTCCTCGTCTGGGCTTTAGCAAGCTTGATCTTAGCCCGTTCAGCATGCTTGTAGGCTTCGTCGACATCTCGACAGTTGTGGAGGTAGAGTTCATCCTGGATAACTTGGCGGAGGCCTTGCATGTAGCGGGTGACTTCCTGAATAGGAGTCTCCTGCAAACGGTTGCGATGGACTAGGGATTGGAACCCTTCGGTGTATTCCTTCACGCTCATGGTACCTTGTTTCCATGATTGCAGTCGCGCGTACAGATCGCGTCTGTAATCTTCAGGCACGAACTTGGTATTCAATTTGGCTTTCATTTTGCTCCAACTGCGGATTTTACTTTTTCCCTTTCATTTGCGTTCAGATTGCAAACGGTCCCACCATAGCAGAGCATGTCCCTTTAGTTTGATGGTGACAAATTGAACTTTTTGCTCACTAGGCATAGATTTCCACACAAAGAAGTGTTCGACGGTTTGGAGCCAATCCAAAAAGACATCAGGGTCTCTTCCTCCGTCAAATTCTGGAACATCGAGACGGATGCCTCGATCCCATCGATCATCGGACCTAGATCCATTTTGTGGTGGGAATTGATATTCGCCAGGAGGTTGTGAAGTATAGCCGGAAGTGTAGGGATCTGGAGTCTTGGGGATGAAAGGGGTGTAGTCTCTTGGTCCTTCTTCTTCACTTTCTTGTGAATGATACTCGCTCACATGTTCGTCGGAAGTAGAAGAGCTAGAGTCACGGGAAGTGCTATTCCGGGAGTGCGGTTTCCGGCCAGTGCGTCGACCTTTGTTGGGGTTTTCATCACTAATGTCTGGTCCTAGCACGCGACTATTCAAGGTGGCAATTTGTTCATAGGCGACGGCAACTTTACGATCTATTCCGGCGATTTGTGTGCTCAGTTGATTGTTCATGTGTTGTAATTGGGCAAACAAAGCCTCTAATGTTAATTCAGGATGTGAAGTGTAGGTGGATTTAGAGGCACTAGGTTTGTCGGCCATGGGAATCCTAGGGCTTCTGCTTTCTTTGTATGGGATTTTTTTTTGTTTTTTTTGTTTTTTTGTTTTTTTATGCAATTAATAAATGGAATGCAGGTGAGGTGCAAGATCGTGATGCTCTGATACCAAATTGATGCAACCTACTTAATCGGTGACGTAATGACAATTCTAACAAATGACAATAGTGGACTCGATGACGAAAACAAATATAATGGCATGCGATGTGCAAAAATCAGCAACAGATGATAGCCGTTATGCAAGTACTAGCACAAGTTATTCCACAAATTCAGGGCAAACTGATGAGTTAAGAGTTCTTAGAAAAATTATCACAATATTGCAATGACTAGGGGTCTCAACGATTCACCAAACCAAATCAGCAATATCTCAATCCACAAACTAATATTTATGCGGTAGAATATGATAAACGGGCACTCATACCACAACCGGCAAGGGGAAGTTGGCACGCTTCAGATCTAATCTTCGAGGAAGAAAGGGGCGTGGGAAACTTCACGACACCTGGGGGTCGCCTTTGTGAGAAAAACGGGGTGGTGGCAGCAACTCGGGGATGGTTGGCGACTGCTGGCTGGTAGGCGGCGTTGCGGAGAGGCGCGAAGGGCTGCAAGGGTTTGCGCAGGAAACGCTGGCACTGGAGGGGCGAGTTCGGGGCGGTGTGGTTGCGCGGGGTGTCGCCGAGTTGGCCGCGTCCGCTGGGAATGAGGGGGTGGCGAGGGCGGGGCCTTTGGGCGCGGCGGCATTGCGGGCTGGCGAGGGTGTTGGAGAGGCGAACAACGGGGAGGGGGGGGGGGAGAAGAACACGGGAAAAAAGGGGAGGGGAGGGGGCGGAATCGAGAGGGAAGGAGAAGGAAAGGGGTGGAAGGACGCGGGATGAAGTCGGCGGGGAGGAGAAGGGAGGGTGGCGACGGTAGGGGACGTGCTAGGGTTACGGGGGGGGGGGGGGGAAGGGAAGTATCGGGGAGAGAGGGAGGGAATGGGCCGAGAGAGGAGAGAGAAAGAGTTAAGTGGAGAAAATTTAATTCATTCAAACTTTTTTCACCCTAATACAAAGGGGGCCCTTTTATAGAGGCTAATTTCCCCCAAAATGAGCAACAAATTCCTAAAATTAGGGAAAGAAATAAAACAAAAAAAGAAGGATAATAAGGCCTTGTATAATGAGCCTTTTACATGGGAAAATAAAATAAACAAAATAAATGATAAATAAAATAAACAAGATAAATGTTCACAAAAGTTGATATCATGCTGCATCATCACCTCTCCTGTTCCTCTATACTGTGATAACAAATCCGCCACTTGCATTGCTACTAATCCTGTATTCCACGAGAGAACTAAGCACATTAAGATTGACTGCCATTTTATTCGCGATGCTGTACAAGGACGCAAGATTGCTACACCACACATCTCGATAGATCTTCAGATTGCAAACATATTTACAAAGGCCTTGTCAAAGAAGCGCCTTTCCTAGATTGCTTCCAAGTTTAGCATGACCGATGGATATATTCCAACTTGAGGGGGAGTGTTTGAGATTACAATAGATTGTATTTAATATTCCACTGTAATCCCACTGAGGGTATTTATGTACTTTTTTTCCTTGTTTTTAAAAACGCGCTTCGAAGCGTTTTTCAAGGAAAAATGCCTCGAGGCTATAGCCTCATTCAACCTGAGTGAGGCGTGTGCCTCGAGGCTTATGAGGGGCGCCTCGAGGCGTATGCCTCATGTATGAGCTGCTTTTATTTTTTTTCTAGAATATTTTTTCTTTTCTTTTTAATTGGGAGGTTTTCATCTTTTCTAGACAAGTATTTTCAAGTCCTTAAGCTCACGATTCACTTAAATACATCTTTTTAGTTTATTTGCATATTAAGCTTATTTTTACATTGTTATGCATGTTCTTTATAAATTAACATGAACAAAAAATCGAGTCTCGAATCCTTAAATGCCTTTACTCTTTAATATGAATCAAACATAAATGCTTTCTTTATTAAAATGTTTGTATGCAAGTCCCCTACTTTGACCTAAATTTAGAAAAGCATATTTTTTCTAAACACGTCTTATCTTTTCTTCTATTTAATCGGGATTATGTAGAGGTTTATATATGTTGCGGTGTACTGTTTCGTATTTCCATTTATATTATGTACGTCTATGTAATTTACCCAAGGGTTTTCTCTCTATATAAGAGACCCGAGGGCTCTATGGAATATTATATCAGAGTATCGATTACTCTAACATGGTATCAGAGCCAAAACCCTAACCCTAGGGTTTTGTTCTCCACCGCCCCCCTTTCTCCCCCCCCTTCCGCCGCCGCCACTAGCCTAGCCGGCACCTCCAACCGCTCCAGCCGGTTCCGCCAACCCTCCAGCGGGGCCCTCGCCACCCCAGCCAGGCCCCAACCCTCCGCCGGGTCCCCACCAGCCGTCCCCGACCCCCCCCCCCCCCCCCCAGCCATCCCCGGCCCCGTCAGCAGTGCCCAGCCCCGCCGCCGGGTCCCCCTAGCCGCCACCTCTCTTTCCCGCCGAGGCTTCAACAACCTCTACTCGTCACCGGAGCACCTCTCCTCCGGTCGGTCTCGGATAGATGATGGATTCAAGTGCATAACGTCTACATATGCACTTGAATCCACAAAGGTCTTGGTAGACACTGGTTCGTTTGTCTATCATCCCTAGTTGTTCTTCTCCGGCAATATGTCAAAACAAAAGGCCGATATGCCCGCCATAGGTACTTTTAAAGGTTCGGCACCAATCGTCAAAATGGACGGGACGAACTACGAACTGTGGGCTATGCAGTTCCTTAGTCTTATGCAGTCATGTGGTAAGAAGCATATTCTTACCGAAGATGAACCGCCGGAGAAAAAGGGAATATATGCCTCATGGGAGGCCGATGACGCGTATGCCAAAGTTTGGCTGTCAGGAACGCTCACGACGGAGATAGCAAATGATGTCCTCCATCAGCCCACCGCCAAGGCGATGTGGGATATTCTGGCCACGACATACTCTCAGGTGCGGAACGAGACAAAGATGCTGCAGTTGCAGCATGATATTTTTACCACGAAGCAAAATGGGAGGCCTCTTCATTCTCTGTACACGTCTCTTCGTGGAATGTTCGAGAAACTCTATAGCACCATCCCACTCACAACCACGCCGGAACAGCAGAAGACGTTCCGCAACGCCACTATGGTTGGCGTATTACTTGCTGCCCTTGACCCAGAGTACGAGGCAACACGCTCTCAGATCCTTGCCGATGCCACCATTCCACCGATGGAAGAAGTCTACAGAAGGCTCAGTCGTGTACCAGTTCCATCGACTACAGCGACTCCACCTCCCTCGGCAATGGCAGTCTCCAGAGGACGAGGTAGTTCGTCCTCATTTCGTGGCAGAGGAAGTGGTGGACGTGGCCGCGGCGGTCGCATACGCACTACGTGCTCATTCTGTCGTCGTACTGGTCATTCGGAGGATACATGCTATTCCAAGCATGGCTTCCCTCCTTCTGCACGTGTCGCTGATCATGTTCAGGGTCCACCAGCATCTACTCCAGATCACAGGTTCGAGGAGCTAGTGGCACGGCTTCGTGATATCATGCCACAGTCATCGTCAGAGGGTGCTGATACTTCTGATGTTCCGGCTTCGGCGTCAGCTAGTACATCTGCTTCAGCCAGTGCCTCAGGTAGTCCTTCAGTCTCGTCACATAACCATGATCTCACAGGATGGATTGTTGATTCTGGAGCCACCCATCATCTTTGTCGTGAGAGAGATATCCTGCAGTCCTATAGAGCTGTTCAGCCTGGTCGCTCTGTACTCATTGCTGATGGCACTCATTCCCCAATCGTCGGTCAGGGGGAGACGAATTTGCTGCCCTCTATGCACTTACAGAATGTTCTGCATGCACCAGAATTCTCTATGAATCTATTATCCATTAGTCAGATTACTAGAGATTTGCACTGTCGTGCTATATTTGATCCATCTTCTGTTATTTTTTAGGACATACTAACGGGCAGGGTGATTGGCCGTGGTTCTGAGCACAATGGCCTCTATCGTCTTGTACGGACCTCGTATGCTGGCGTCTCACTACATTCTCAGGGCTCCGTCTCACCATATACCTGGCATCTTCGGTTTGGTCACCTGCCACTACAAAAAATGCGTCACCTCCTGCCTCAGATATCTCCGAGTTCGTCTTTTCGTTGTGAAGCGTGTCAGTTAGGGAAGCACCATCGGTCCAGCTTCCCCAGTCGTCAGGGTCGGAGCAGTCGTTCTCCATTTGAGTTATTTCACATAGATATTTGGGGTCCCAGTCGTGTCCCAGATCATCAGGGGCACAGGTTTTATCTAGTTGTTGTTGATGATTTTTCTAGAGTGTCCTGGACTTTTCTTCTTAAAAATAAATCCGAAGCAGGAAGTGTTATTCAAAATCTTATCAATGAAGTTCAAAATGTTTTTTCGTCTACTGTTAAGTATGTGCGTACTAACAATGCATTGGAATTCTGCACTCGTTCTCTTGCTCGCTTTCTTTCTTCTAAAGGCATTATCCACAAAACCACATGTGCATACACATCTCAACAAAATGGTGTTGCAGAACGGAAGCATAGACACTTTCTTGATATTGCTCGCACATTACTTATTCAGAGTTCCGCACCATTATCCTTTTGGGGGGATGCTATCCTTACAGCATGCTATCTGGTCAACCGCATGCCTACAACTGTTCTTGGGGAAAAGTCTCCTTTCTCTCTTCTCTTTCCTGACAAAGATTTGTGTACACTTACACCTCGGGTCTTTGGCATTGTTGCGTTTGTCCACCGGTTATCTCCACGACTTGATAAGCTTTCTCCTAGGGCTATCAAGTGTGTTTTTGTGAGCTACTCCAGGACACAGAAAGGATATCGTTGCTATGACCCCATTCATGACAAGTACTATGTAAGTGCTGATGTTACTTTTTTCGAACCAGTCATGTACTTCTCCCCTGCAGGTGACAGATTGGTCTCCTCCACATCCACGGATTCTCATGACTATGTGCCTCCACCTCCAAGTCTGGGTCAATCCTCTAATCCACCTCCACCACCACCACCACCACCTCCAATTGTACCATTTCCTAATTCTATACAAGGCGGACATGCCCTGCTCAAGCTACATGCCAACCATCCAGCACGCCTTAGGTATGTTCTGATGTTATCGCTAATGATGGGTTAGACAATGCACCAGTGCAGGAGCCTTTACTACAGGAGGAGGATCCGCCAGTCAACACAGTGATAGATGATCTTGATCGGCCTATTGTTCAAAGGAAGCAGAGAAGACAATGTGCTTCATATCCGCTTGCCTCTCACGTCTCATTTCATCGTCTCAATGAGGATTTCCAGAAATTTATAGCTGCAGTCTCGGTTGAGATTCCACGGACCTACCAAGATGCCATGAAGATTGATTGCTGGCGTCTAGCCATGGAAGAGGAGATGCATGCCTTGCAGTCTAGAGGGACTTCGTCTCTTGTCCCCATTCCTCCAGGTGCCTCCGTGGTGAGCTGCAAGTGGGTGTTTACGGTGAAATATCATGCAGATTGACGTCTTGACAGATACAAGGCCAGACTTGTAGCACGTGGATTTACCCAAACGTATGGGGTAGATTATTTGGATACTTTTTCACCAATGGCTAGACACTCCACTCTCCGCATTCTCCTATCTGTTGCGGTGGTACGTAACTGGATCATTTTTCAGCTTGACGTCAAGAATGCTTTCTTGTATGGTGACCTACAGGAGGAAGTCTACATGCAGCAACCACCGGAGTTTGCTGCTGAGGGGGAGACTCAGATGGTGTGCAGACTTCATAAGGCTATCTATGGCCTCAAACAGAGCCCCAGAGCATGGTTCCAGAAGCTTTCCCAGCTAATTGAACGACAGGGGTTCAAAAGATCAAATGCGGGCCATTCACTGTTCATCCAGAAGACCCCTAGAGGTACAGTTGTTGTCATGATATATGTTGATGACATCTTGGTTACAGGAGATGATGCTCAGGGAATTGAGATAACCAAATCCCTGTTGGGAAGCCAGTTCATTACAAAGGATCTGGGCACGATACGATATTTTCTGGGGATAGAGTTTGCAAGAAATGCACAAGGAATGGTAATGACTCAAAGAAAATATGTCACGGACTTGCTAGTTGAAACAGGAATAACTGGATGCAGACCTTCAAGCACACCTATGGACCCAAGCATGAAGTTGTACGATGATGATACCGGAGAGGTGGATAAAAGAAGGTACAGAGAGATGGTGGGTAAGCTCTTATACATTACTATAACTCGACCGGATATTGCCTTTGCAGTAAACCGGGTGAGTCCATTTGTGGAGCAGCCTAGGCAAGTTCATATGGATGCCTTGTATATGATACTGAGATATCTGAATTCTTCCCCAGGCACAGGGTTGCTATTCAGGAAAGATACAGATCTGTCTATTTCAGCTTGTGCAGATGCAGATTATGCAGGATGTCTAAGGGATCGTAAATCTACTTCTGGATTTGCTATCTTCACAGGAAGCTCTTTAGTTTCTTGGAAAAGCAAGGAACAGACTGTTGTGGCAAGATCCAGTGTTGAATCTGAGTACAGAGCCATGGCACAAGCAAGCGCAGAGATGATGTGGGTTAGAGCGGTCCTAGAAGATTTGAATGTAGATGTCTCCTTGCCTATGAATCTCCAATGTGACAATCAGGCAGCATTGTTTATTGCCAATAATCCAGCTTTTCATGAGAGAACAAAGCACATCGAGGTGGATTGTCATTATACTAGAGACATGATTCAGAAGGGCTTCATTTCCACTTCTCATATCAGTTCAGAGGACCAGACTGCTGATATTTTCATCAAGCCATTGCTCAGAGGACCTTTCCAGAGATGTTCTTCCAAGCTGAGCATGATAGATATCTATGCTCCATCTTGAGGGGGAGTGTAGAGGTTTATATATGTTGCGATATACTGTTTCGTATTTCCATTTATATTATGTACGTCTATGTAATTTACCCAAGGGTTTTCTCTCTATATAAGAGACCCGAGGGCTCTATGGAATATTATATCAGAGTATCGATTACTCTAACAGATTAAATTAATACACAACAAAGCACGTATGAAAAAAGATGGTCATAACATGCAATATTCAAGTATTTTATCCCCTAATCCTTATGGTAAAGTAAAAAGTGATCATTGATTCATTAACTACTCTCTTATTCTTCTCAACTGAATAACACACATATCTCACCTAATTTTGAAAATGGTGTGTTACATCTAGTCCCTTGATTTAAAATTTATTCAAAACTTTAAATTTTGTGGAGAGTTACCCATTATTGTGCTTGCATATCCATATTTACTTGACGCTTTACAGATTTAGAGTCAAAAAAGAGAGTTATATAACAACTTGGATGTTTAAACCATGATGTTATCCTTGAAATATCACGGAGTTATGTATTTAATCATAACTATTTAATTTCTAGAACTTGAAAATTAGAATTACGATTAATTATTATATTTTATAAAAAATTTTCTTTCACAGTGAGGCTTACGCATCGAGGCTTACGCCTCGAGGCAATACTGGGAAAATGCCTCGATACGCCTCACGTTTTTTAAAACCTTGCTTCTTTCTTTTTGAGCTCTAGGATTTAGTCCTATATAAGGACCCCTAGACCTCTTGAATAATCATCTTGTAGAGTTCTCTTCACAAACATTAACTTGTTGAAAATTGATCATTGACTTCAAATTTCGTAGAAATTAATCATTAACTTCAAAGTTTGCGTTAACTCAGAGGCTCGAGAAATACATCAAAAATCTTCAACAATAACCAAATATAAATGATATCCTTAATGATTAGAAACAAGATAGACATCCAAGTTAAGAAGCACAAATAGATTACTTGACCTAACAATATCATGTTCTAGGAAGGAGTTGTGATGATGCTTCCTACGCTGACAAGGTACACTCAAATTGTGACCGAGGGGATAACTAAGGGAGAACTTGTCTGAATGTATGGAAAGGTAGATGACAGAAATACATGTCATGGATTACTGGATGTAGCAACAGAAGTGGTAGTGGCATGTTAGGTATATGAAGGCATCGTTATGTGGTAAATACCCTTCTGTTCATGGTCCCATCCAATAATTGGTATATATGAACATCCTCAAATAAAATAAATACACAACTAGAAGTAAAAAAAAAATAACCTGGCGATTCAGGCCCTTGGTAATATGACTGATGTATAGCAAGCTCAATGGAAAATTAGAGGTTAAAACACACTGAAATTGTAGGAGTGATATCTCCCTGACTCATTTCGGGTGAATCTGCATGCTAACTATTTGTTTCTTGGGACGAACTGAAATATGGACTGGAGAACCTAAATTCTCCTTATAAAGGTTGGAGGAAGTACAGGAGTTAACCAACCCAAGCTTCCAAAAGTTAATCGACTAGGTTGCCTAGTCAAAATGAATATTCATTTCGAAGGTGATTGAATACAGTAACTATTTGGCCACCAGTTGACCTGAGCAATTATCGATTCAACTAGTTGATCGACTTTTTCAGAATGGTAATTCATGATTATTTTTACCGACTTTTTAAAAGTAAACCCAAAGTGAGTTGCTCAATGTTCAGTGAAATTCAATTATTTTGCTTTATTATATTAGTATCGAGAATGTCTAAATCTGTATAAATATATAAAGAATATATGCGTTAAACATGATTTTTATGTTTCAAATAATAAAAATAGAAAAAATAAAAAAAATGGATCAATCTAATTAGTCGTATGAATACTGACTTTTGCAATCTTGTACCAACTAATCACCCTCATCATTATAAGTACCTTCTTTTTTAAAAGATCGACAGAAGTTGCGATACTGTTAATGGTGGGTGTAATGGATGGGGAAGCTTTGAAGGATACCTGGATGAGTTGGTTGAGCCTCATGCCAACTCGTCATACTCTAAATGAGAAATATAGGAGTCCTGACTAGATTCCTCTACAGAAGCGTGTCTATGATATGCTGAAGCTGGGTGTCTATGCTTTTGTTAGCAAGTGTCCTCAATTTATCCTGGCTTGCTACATTACGTCATCCATCTGGGAGACCATCAATCACCTATCATAAAATCACATACTATGAGATCACGTCCTCTACTATGTCCACATCTATTAGAGATCACCTTGGCTAAGGCAGTATTTAAAGTTTGAGGAGCCTTATAGATAGCATCTGGCTACACACGGTCTCATTTAAAGGATCAGGGCATGCAAGGAGATGGCCAACAATGGTATGCGTCCTGATTATGATTTAGGTGTGAGATTATGGTCAGATTTTTGGAGATGGCTTGGCTTGTGAACGATGACTTCAATATCATGCTACATGCGGAGGATAGGCCAGGTGGGAGAGGTGTGCAGGATCCTGGTTCTGTTTTTTTTGCTGAGGTGGAGGAGCTTGCTTTGGAGGTCTTGGACACGACAAATTGTAGTTATACATGGAGGAGCTCATCGTCTCGTTCATGTATTGGTTGTTTTCTCTTGTTTGTTGAAGCATTAGAGATGTTTAGCTTTGCTACCATTATTTCTCTTCCCAAGTCGAGATCGGATCACACGTCGTTGTGTCTTGACTCTTGCAACTACATAAGTTCGCTGTCTTATTTTAGATTTGAGCGATGTTGGATGCTGAAAGAGGGCTTTTGTGATATGGTGATTACCTTCTGATCAGAGTTGGAGGTGGAGGGATCGACTACTGCGAGGTTCGCGTTGAAGCTGGTTGTGCTACAATGTAGGCTGTCAGTTTTCAAGAGAGATTCGTATTGAGCGTGAGCTGAGGAGAAATCATGCTCAGGGTTAGTTGGTGAGGCTGGAGTTGTTGGAGGATGGTGGGGAAATGGATGAGGAGGAGCTTGTGAGCCGTATAGTGGTGCGGAAGATCCTGGAGGAGGACAAGAAGCTGGAGTATGAGTGGATAGATGTCGCAACATAAGTAGTTGAAGGACGGCGATGCAATATCAGTTTCTTTCATACTATGGCAAATGGGGAGGAGAAATTTATTTCATTCATTAGTGGTCGGGGAGAGGAATTTTATGGGGAGGGGAAGGGTGCAAGGGCGGTAACGGGATATTTTAGGGACATGAGTAGGCGCTTTCCTCACCGTGGGTGGTGATGTCTGGGGCTATGGGTGAGCTATATATCTTATCATGATGCGGAGTTGTTGATAAGGTCGTTTGGGCTGTTGGCGGTTCGAGAGGCCATTATTGTGCTGAATCCGAACAGTTGCCCTAGTCCTAAAGGCTTCCCTGCCTTCTTTTTCAGGGAATTCTGGGATCTAATTACTGAGGAGGTGATGGGGGTGGTGGCTGAGTTCGCGGAGGGGAACTGTGGCTATGATCAGATCAATGGATTGCATTTTTTTTGTTTCCTAAGAAGGGTATTACCACAAGAACTGAAGAGTACATGCTGATTGTGCTATCCATTGCGATTTATTTGACTTTCATTAAAGTGTTGGTCGACCGTTTGAGGAGGGTGTTGAACATGATTATCTCACTAGCTCAGAGTGCCTTCTTGCATGGCAGGCATCTCATAGATAATGTGGTTTTGCCTTCTTGCCTGTAGATAATGGTTTATCGCAACATCTCAAGGGGAGGGGTTGCTACGATTACTCTAAGGAAGATATTCCTGTTCCCATCCTTCAGTACATAGATGCCATGATAGTTTTTGCATTGACATTTGTAGAGGTTTATTTGCAGTTCTAGACATTTTCGATGTTGCGTATGGGTTGATACTTAACGGAGATAAGTTAGAATTTATCCCTTTTGGCTCGATCGATGCAGAGATTAAGTTGTGTGCTAGCTGGTTGTGTTCACCGCGCATGGATTTTGCCGCAATGTTACCTTGGCATGCCTTTGCTGGTTGGGAAGATACACATGGCAGATTGGCTACCAATGTTTAAGAAATGGAACAAAGGCTGGTGGGGTGGTAGTCTATTTCCTTGTCCACATGTGGTAGGCTGGTGCTGTTGCATTCGATTCTGTTTGCGATCCATATTTTTTCTTGTCCTCTAGGGTAGTACCTGTCGGGGTGCAGAAGAGGCTTGAGACCATAATGAGGTGTTTTTTCTTCGGATCGTCATCTGGACAATCGAAGGGGGGGGTTCCATTGGTGGATTGGAAGACCGTGTCCTACTCAAAGAAGGATGTAGGCCTTGGAGTATGTATCTTGGAGGAGATGAATAAGTCCTTACTCAACTGGTGGATCACTCGTATTTGGGGCGACTGTAGTAGCCTTGTTTATGATCTGATCCAGAGGATCTACAGGTCAAGACTTTCTTTTCCTGCTCCCGGAGATCTTGGTCTTGCACCTTCGTACTTCTGAAGAGGCATTTGTAGTGTGGCACATGAGATCCATCCTTTCTTGAGACCTATTGTTGGGGATGAGGTTTAGGTTCTAGACTGATGATTGGAGTGAGGGCGGGGCACTGGACGTGAGGTTCCCGCGACTAAAGGCATTGGCAGAGCATTTGGATTGCTTGGTGGCAGAGGTTTGGGGCACCACTCTTTCTTTTCGCAATGTTGATCTAAACTCTTAGATCAACGTTTGGAGGAGCTTTTGGTGTTGCTTGGTGAGCTTGAGAATGTGGCGGCGTTCACTGATAGACGAGATTGCTAGATCTTGTGTGGTGGTTCTTTTTTGGTGGGGAAGGCTTACATGATTTTGAAGAGTCCCACTAATTTTCGACCTTGGGAGTGTGTGTCAGACTGCAGACAGATTTGGTAAGTGGAAAGTTTCAACTCATTTGAAGATCTTCTTGTTGCTGTTTCAGGAGGCTGATACTGCATGCTCCCATTGTTTGGCAGATGTGCAGGATGTTGATCACCATTTCTTTACTTGTGGGAGCTCTTTGGAGGCTTGGAACCTTTTTGGGATTCAGGCGGTGTTGACTGACAATGTGTATAGTTATTGGAGCTCCATTGGGGCAGCTTGGCACGGAGGAGAAATCAAGGTGTTTGGCAATGAGCTGGGTGCTTTTGTTGGCTAGAAAAGGGGCGGTGTTTCACCAGGATCGTTTCTATGGTGGAAATATGTGGCACATGCTAGAGCAATGGCTGAGAGCTAGATCTTATAATTTGCTTTATGTTTATCGTGTAATAGGCTTGTAATACTTTTTGATGATTAATGTTGAAGTTTTTGGGCAAACACCTATATAGTGGAGGCCCTTTTTTCTTTCAAAAAAATGACCGAGACGAGATATGTATACTTTACTCCTCCTTTTGTCATGGAGTAATACTTTAATACTAGACACACATTATCTCTTATTAACTATGTCATTATGGAGGAGTCAAATTCCTAAGTAGTACCTGGGTATTACTTAAATACCCAGGTTCTACGAATTGTTTTTTTTATTCAAAAACTACAGAGGTGTCGCTTGTTCAACATGCGACACCCCTTAAGTTTTTTTTACCCAGGAACTACGTATGTGTCGCATTTTGGATATGCGCTATAAATAACGCATATTTAATATGCGATATTGAGCCTAAATTAAGGCCCGCGCCCAGCGGCCTTGCCATTTCCCAGCCTTTTCGTTCTCCTGCACCCGTGTCGCCCCCGACGCCCACTTCGCCACCCGCGTCTTGTGATCTCCTCCTCTCTCAAAAACGCCTGTTTTGGTCACTCTTAGCCCCACAGAACACTCCTTTTTCCGTGGTTACACTGATTGGCACCGTCCTAGCCGTCCCGGCATCTCAATAGGGCTAATCCCTTGTTGCTAACAATTGGACTTGGTAAAACGTTTTCTTTAGTTATTGTTTGTATCATATGCATATTATTTTCATTTCTCGAATGTATGACGTTTGCTTGTACGTTGTGTCACGTATTAGGTTAGAATGGAGCAGTTGTATTGTATGTGTCATTTGAGTGGTACACTCATGTGCGGATCGTCAACCAACGTAAGGGGTTTTGTGTTGACTCCTAATATGACGTTCGATGAGATGTTGAACTTGGTTTACCGTAAGTTCAACTTGGATGTTGACAGTCAAAAAATCCGATTATTACATCGCATCCCTCGAGGCCCAGGGAAGGATGTCGCATATTCAACATGCGTTATCTGCTCAGACCATTGGTCGAGACCAGTCCTTTTCGAGGGAAATTCCCTGGAAATATGTCGCATATTAAATATGCGTTATCTATAGCGCATATCCAAAATGCGACACATACGTAGTTCCTGGATAAAAAAAACTTAAGGGGTGTCGTATGTTCAACATGCGACACCTCTGTAGTTTTTGAGTAAAAAAAACATTATGTAGAACCTGGGTATTTAAGTAATTCCTAGGTACTACTTAGGAATTTGACTCCATTATGGAGTTGGATCTTCAATTAAGGTAGTAAAAATGATAGTCAGTTTTTAGTCGATTGGGTTACTGAATAAGGATTAATAGACAATCAAACGAGTGACATGTTTTAGTCAGTTTTTAGTTGGTTTTGTATTTTTCAATTATTTTAATATATAAATCATTTTTATACATATGTTCTCATATATTTTCATCGATATGGACATTCTAAATATTATCATAATGAAATAAAAGAAGCGATTGGATTTGTATCAAACATTAAGAATCTTAGATATAATTTACTTCAAAAATCAGATTTCAAACATAAATAACTATATAAAACAAGTTGGACTACTCGGGTAACCAACAAAAGTTGGTCTCGCTAACTGATTAGTCCTAATAAAGTTGATTACCCTGACTTGTCGATTCAACCAAAATGGATTAGGAATATAAACACGAGTTGAAATGAGGCAACGCTCTAGGAAAATGTGGATGGAATAGGGGAATCAATACAACAATTTCCGCAATGGTCAACGATAAGAAAAGGAGCTTCATTCACTCCATAGAGGTTGTTGGTGATTAGCATCAGAGGGATAAACGTGTTGTGAATTACTACGAGGATTTCACCATGTGCAATAAGGGTCTCGAATGGAGATATTTGGGGAAGGGGGCTTGTAAACTCACTATGGAGCATGCAAATACTCGTGGGGGATTTTTATTGTTGAGGTGGATGGACATTTACAATCCGAATATTGATGGCTCTCCTGGATCTGATGGATTCATGTCTTTTAAAAGAATTTTGGGATGAGTTGCAAGGCGATATTATGGAGGTGGTTGGGGAATTTAAATCAGGGAACTTTGTCTTTAATAGGTTTAATTTATCTTTTTTGCTCCTAATCCCCAAAAAGAATGTGACTCTATGCGTGGATGACTACCACCCATTATGTTGTTGAAAGAGGTGTATCTAATAATGTCGAAGCTCCTTAAGAACCTACTTAAATGAGTGTCATAATCCCTTGTAAGTCTGATGCATGCGGCCATCAAACTAGGAAGATGATGGCGGATATTAAGGCTGTGACTTCCAAAACTGTGACCAACTAGAATGGGCGGGGGGGGGGGGGGGGGGGTCACGAGGTCATGTCTTGATTGGAAGGTTGACTTCTCCAAGATGTATGATAATGTGTGCTTGCTCTTTTATAAATATCATTATACAAAATTGATTTCCTTTGAACCTAGCTTACTTGGATGAAGAAATGTATTACCACGTTTTGTGGTTTTAATCAATAGGTGATTGGGATGGGTTTTTTCTATTTTCAATGAGGTGTATGACAAGGGTGTTCTTTAGTACCCCTCCTTTTCATTGTGGCGGTTGTCACACTCGCTTTCACCAAGCAATGTGGTTTTAGGTGTGGGTTATAATGGATTCTTGATATGCATGACATCTCTGTCCCTTTTCTTTAGTGTCTGGATGACACTTTATTCTTCATGGAGTGGAGAGTTCGTGATGCCAAGTGGCCTTGAGCTTTGGTGAACATTTTTGGTGGATTCTCGGGTGTGCAGATCAACATGGAGAATTTATCTTTTGTTCATTTTAGCATGTTGAGAAAATTGTAATGGCTTGCGATCGTGTTTTGAGATTACCTAGGAATGGGATTCCCATGATGTACTAGGGCTTGCCCCTGACTAGCAGCTTGATAAGGGCAACCGATTGAGGACATCTTTTAGAGAAGATGGATTGGAATCTGGGCTTGAAGGCCAGATTCATTTCACAGGTTTATCATCTTGTGCATAACCACATTGGAGTCCATGTTATTCGTGAGTCTCATTTTACTTTTCAATTTATAGGATGCCTATGGTACATTAAAGGCTTGGTATTCTCGCGTGGGGATTTCGTTCGGACCATGTTTATCCATGTTAGTTGGGGGATTTCTCTGGTTTGTTGGAGCATTGTCTCCAAACCACTGAATGGTGGGGCTTCGAGGATTTTGCACCTACATTAGACAAATAAGGTATTTCACATGAAGTGGGTGGTGTGAGTTTTTGGGAAAAGGACTTCTTTGCCGTCTCCTTAGGAAGATTTGTAGTCTGAAGATGGATCTTGATGTGTTGTCTGCAGGAGTGAGGTACCCCTCCAACTTCTGGAAAGGGCGGTGCAACCCTGCTTGAGGTTGTTCATGGATTGCCAGGCAGATGACTGGACAAAGGATAGTGATTTTGTAATTTTTTATTAGAAAAGATGGGATGAACCTCCTTTAGAGACCCATAAAGCCTATGAAGATCAACCGTCATTTAGTGATTGCAAATGGTCAATGAGATCAAAGCCTGGGAGGGGTGGGTATTGAGAAGTCGACGTTAGTAGGCGAAGAGGCCAGAGGGAAACATCAACCGCAAGGCTCACGAGGGGTGGCCTTCATTCAACAATAGCAGTCACTGAAGATCTCTGGTGGAGAGGTGGGCTTTTGCTCATCGCCTGCATTTGGGAGAGGATGTTTTCGCTGCGGGGCATTCAATCATTGGGCAAGCCAGTGCTGGGAGCCAATCTGGTGTCACACATGCCATGCGTTCGAACATCGCAGTAGGACCAACATGCGTCATTGTATGACTTACGGGCTTCGACGGAAGACTTTTGACGAGTGAGGGGTCCCTGCTTCGTGCAGGAACACCCTGATTGGTGTTGGCAGGGGACTGGATGCCATGTTCTTACCGACTTCGGATGTTGGTATCTCGACGGATGCTTCGTTTCAGGGAGATGATGTACTCATAGGGAATGGACATGCTTTGGCTCAAGGCCTTCACTCGAACGAGTAGCAGAATTTGTTAAACCTGTCTCTCAAAAGGCAAACATTCCTGAATTGGAGACCACTTAGTGCGTTCGATGGTGCGGTAGAGCCTAACTTTGGAAGGAGTGCAAAAGCTCTTCTTCGGGGGTGTCAAGGTGGAGGAGATCGAGAACATTGGCTGTCAAGCTTGGGAGGTGGTGGATTTTAGTGCTCTGTGTTTGTGATTTTAATCGGAAAAGGTTGGGTTGGAATAAAGTCCGCGTGCTAAATAGAAGAGTGAAGCTGGAGGTCTCGTCGTTTGAGGGGAATCATGTTGTCTTAGCGGCAAGATCCCCATTTCCGTCGGAGAAGATAGTGGAGGGGGGTCGTTGTCGGCCGGCGGCGGTGGTGCCGGTGATGGGGATGTCGACGTTGAGGGGCAGCAAAGGCGTCAACGCGGTGAAGTTCAAGTTCAAATGTGGATGCCAGCTAGTGCCAAGTCGTGCGCCAAAAATTAATTTCGGGACGTTGGACCTCATGCTCTCGAGGTCGGAGATGGCGAAATTGACGCTTGCCCTTTCGAATCGGGCGGTGGTTGAAATTCCCGCATTCATAAAAAAGGGGGGACGTACGCCATTTCCGAAAGTGTGCGATTGAAGAAGTGGAAACTGGTGAAATGCCAGAGGATTTCCTGAATGTGGAAGGGGCGGAACATCAGGTGATAGATTTTTTGGAAGTCGAGGCATCTCTGGGAGATTCCAAATCGGTAGCCGATTCTGAGTACTTGGGTCCTGACACGATAATGAACCTGATTTCTTTGGTTCGGGTATGCCATCGACTCGGTTGATCGGGGACTCGGTCGGTCCTGTTATCAGGCGAAAAGGAAGGCCCACCTAAGGATCCGATGGAAGACACACACCACCGAAGGAGCCCTGAGGAGCTGGGTGGTGATCCTCGAAGCTTCGTTGTTGGGCTGGAGTTGCGCGATGCTGGAGATATTGTGATCCCATCGCCTTGCGAACCTCCTGCGGGCTCACAGGAGGTGTTGCAGCGTGCGGAACATCCGCTTGAACAAGTTGTTGAAAAGGGAGGGTCGGAAGGTGTCTCTGGCCGACAGACATTGTTGCTCCCAAAAATCAGGTCCGAGGAATGGGCGGAGAAGGTGGCTCGTGATCTCGCCCTCGGAACGGTCGAGTCTGCGACGGGCACATATTCTACTAACAAGTTTGGTAGCCGCTATTCAAGGAAGGAGAAAAATAAATGAAATAGGAGAGGATATTGTCATAAGTGATGGCTACTTTGGACTAGGGGAGCGGCTCTCCTCGAGCAGCATGGCCCTTGAACCACTGGTGGGTGAGCCGAGCTACTTTGCCGTTCTGGATAGAGGTTTCGCAGAAAGTATTGGAGTGATCCTACCACGCAAGAAGAAAATTGAGGTGTCTAGATGAAGGTCCTCTCATGGCACATTAGGGGGTTAGGACGACCTGCTAAAATGCTGGGGTTGAAGAATTTGATGAACGAAGCTAAGGCATATATCATCCTCATTCGGGACATAAAGATATCCTTTACCGGGGAGCGCGTCTGGAAGGAGGTGGGGGGAGTGTATTCGTCGATTTTGTAGATATTGGTACACAGGGGTCGACGGGGGGAGTTCTAATCTGCTGGAAAAGGAGGTTTTTGAGAAAGTGGGAGAATGGAGATCCGTGTTCTCTTTGTCTGTTCGCCTGAAGAGAGTCCTTGATGGACTGGTCTTTACTGTCACGAATGTATATGGACCCACCGGTAGTTGTAGAAGCTTCGTGGCAGAGGACTTGGAGAGGACTTGGGGCAGGATGTCTTCGGTAGAGCTGACGATTTGTGGATTATTAGGGGAGATTTGAATCTTACCTTAATACTGCACGACATGCCGCTCCATAGGGGGGCAAGACTTTGGTTCCGCTGATTTGGTGGCCTTCGTCCACAACCTTGGTTTGTCGGTGGTGGATGCGACTAAATGCTCATACACATGGCATAACTTGAGGTTCATATCAAGGCTCGACAGATTTATCCTCTCACTGGACAACGTGGAGCGCTTTCCCCTCTCACGTGCCTGGGCGCTTCCTCGGGCGAACTTGGACTACTCTGATTATTTGGTCCTCTGGGGAGGATGCGAAACCTCGTTTCTTCTTTAGATTTGAGAAGGCATGGTTGTTGGAAGAGGGCTTCAGAGATGAGGTGATTGGACGTTGGCAAGGGTGCTAGGTCCAGGGTTCGGCAATGGTGCATTTTGCTTCGAAGCTGGCAGATCTACGACTGTTCCTTATTGGATTTGGTCGAGGCATGTGGGTCAGACGTAGATTACGCATGAGAGAGGCGCATGAGGAGGTTGTTCGTTTAGACGGCTTGGATGATCAGCCTGACTTAAATGAGGAGGAATTTGAAGGGAGAGTAAGTCTTCTGGAAGAGATCCTACCGGAGGACAAGAAGGAGGATGTGGAGTGGAAACAAAGATCATGGCAGAAGTGGCTTGGAGATGGTAATGCGAACACTAGATTCTTTCATGCCATGGCTTCGGGGCGAAGAAGGAAAATAGAGCTCTGCTTTTCCTCATACCGAAGGAGTCGCCGATTAGGGTGGACTTCATGCCCGTCGCTCTGTCCAACACTTTATACCACATTATTGCCATGGTTTTGGCCAACAGAATGAAGGTGGTGCGGAATTCTATTATTTCTAAGGAGTAGTCTTGCCTTTATCCCGGGACGCCAGATGACTGATGGCTTGGTGATGGCATCCGAGATCTGTCTTAATTGGTGGCAACGCGGGGCAAGAGGTGCGATGTGGAAGATCGATGTTTCGAAGGCTTATTATTGTGTTGATCGGAAATTTATATGGGCTTCTTTGCAGCGCCGTGGCTTTCCTAGCTTGTGGATCACCTGGATGAAGAGGTGGTTAATGGGAGACCAAAGGGGGGTTTCTTTCAGCCCCCCGGGGGGGGGGGGGAGAGGCAGGGGTGTTCCTTGGCATCAATGTAGTTCATGATTGTGGCAGATGCATCGACAGTCTTTTGCAATAGGCGGTGGATGCTGGATGGTGTGAGGGCTTTCACTGCGACAATATCTCCGTTCCTCTGTTACAATATGCTGACAATACGATTCTCTTCCTGAGGGGCGAGGAGGAGATGTTGCGCATGTCCCAGCAATTGGAGATTTTCAGCAAGCTTTCTGGCCTTGAGATTAACAAATTGAAATCTATGGTGGTGCCTTTTGGTATGTCAAATGATGAACGTGAACGGTTATCGACCACTCTTGGGTGTCTGGTGGGGCAAATGCTGATCTCTACCTTGGGTTTCCCTTGTTCGCTGGCAAACTATGTAGACTTGATTGGAATATGGTGATTCACCCTATGAAACAACGTCTGATAGGTTAGAAAGCAATGACACTCTCAAAAGGTGGAAAATTGGTCTTGTTAAAGCATGTCCTTTCTGCTATCCCGTTGTTTTTCTACTCTACGAGACTGCTTTCGGTGGGGGTAAGAAAGAGGATTGAATCTTTAATGAAGAGATTTCTCTGGTCAGATGGAAGGCAACAAGGGAATTGATTTAGGGTGAGACAAACAGACTGACACGCAGTCTCTTGCGCAGGATCTATGGTGTGGAGGACTCCCTGGAGGCGGGACGTGTTCGCTTTTCGTCACCACTGTGGGAAGGTATTAGAAAAGTGCTGCGGGTTTAAGACCGAAGCTGAAGCCGGTGCTGGGAGACGGGAACACCTTTTTTTCTGGTTGGACGACTGGAGTGGTCATGGTGAGCTTTCATCTCGCTTCTCAAGACTATTTACCTTAGCGACATCTCAGAGCTGCTTGATATTGCAGGCTGGCGTTATGGGAGGTGGATACCAGATTTTGTCACAAACCTTTCTGAGCAGTGTGTGGAGGAGTTGCTAAGACTGCAGGATGAGTTGTCGTCTCCTGTGGGCTTCTCATAGGATATGGACCATTTCGTCTAGAATATGGGTGGATTCTCGGTCAAAAAGGCCTATTATGAGCTGGGGACTCAGAGAGGACCTCGACGATGACATCCGTAGAGATATAAAGATCATATGGAGCAACAAAGTCCCGAATAGGGTAAAAGTGTTCTTATGGAGTCTTAGAAGAGGCCAAAAGGGTAAGGATCCTGGGGATACCAGACATTCTTTGTGACAGATACAGTGAGGTACCTTAAGACTCGGAACACCTCTTTTTCTCCTACTTTTCATTGGCTCAGGTATGGAGGAATGCAGGTGTGTCTGGTCTTCGCGTAGGCGGGACAACCGAGTTCTGGGACTCGGTGAGGGCAGTTGGGGCCGACTCCTCCGATGGCTGTTCTCTGCAATTTACAACACTCTGGGCAATTTGGAGTGGGCGGAATGATCTCATTTTTAGGAATCAACCATTTTAATTTGAGAATGTTCTTACTGTAAGGCACTTTGTAATTTCCGGTCCTCTAGGTGATGTAATCCTCTTCTTTTCTTAATACATTTGCGGTGAATCCCATCTCAGGACGTCACCCTTCTTTCTCCATCAAAAAAATATTTATAAGAACTATATACGAAATTACATACGTCAACTTTCACAAAGAGCTCTAGCATGCTCAATTGCATTCTTTGAATAAAACCTCTTATCCTTGAAGATACATTTTTTCTACACAACCAAATGGCCTATACATGTGCGCAAACTCTGCTCCTTCCTTTAATTGAACCTGTCCAATATAAGCACATGGACCCTTAAGAAGACTCCACGCTATCCCAATGCACTCATGGCAGCCCTATCCTCTCCCATGTCTCCCTAGACTTAGCCTCTTAGGGCATCTGAAGAAAAGGCGTTTAATGTCCACCTCTTCTCCACATCTTTTGGATTCCCCTTTACACTCGGAAAAAATCCTGGCACTCCTAACACTTGTCATAATTCGTACTCTCCTCATCAACCACGAGAAAATCTTTATCCTCATAGGCACTTTCCACTCCATATTCTACCACAGTCCCGAGAGATATCCTCATACATCGACGCAATCGGTCCAGTTATAACTTTGTAGGTCTTTTTAATAGAAAAAGTCCCACCACTCCAGCACCAAGAATCTCTACCTTCTAATGGCACCTCCATCCTTGCTAACTTGCTTGAGAGACAAATGGATGCCTCTACCCTCTGATCCGACAACTCCATCACAAAAGTAGGCGACCACGGACCCTCAGACTACACATCTGCCACACATACCTCTCTTAACGTGGTCAAGGCAAACAACCTAGGAAACAAATCGCAAAAAGCTCCTTCCTCCGTCCAGTCATCCCTCTAGATTTTGAATCCCCTTCCATTCCCAAGCACCTGTTGCATTGAAGCTCCCATATCTGGCAATATAGATAAAATACCCCTCCACAATGTAGTTGACGACATCACCACACAGGTTGGGCGACACCGAGTAAATGTATCTCATCAGATGCAAGGACAAGTATGATTCGTTACCCCATATCCTCATCACCACGTTGATAATAAAGCCTTGTTTATGTCCCCTAAGAGCAAGACACTCCCAACCTGACCTCCTTGATTTGCCTTAACAATGTTTCCCAATCAACTAAAGCAAGTCCCTTCCCCTCAGGAGATACACCCAGAAGAAACGCCTCATCGAAGCCTCCAACCTCTTACGAACCTCAATCTCCAATCGACAACACCCTTGTAGACATAAAAAAGCCCGTGTCGCTGATAAGATGGCCTTCACCATAACCATCCTCCCTCCCCACGATAGGCATGATGCATTCCAACATGGCAGCTTCCTTTCCAACTTCTCAACCTTAGGTAACCAATCCCCCTATCTCAGTCCATCACTCAACAAAGGCAACCCTAGATAACTGATAGGCACGCTTCTTTGTGTAGTACCCAGAATGCCTTCACAAGTTGATATCTCCATTTGCCACAATATTTTGCTGCTTAGATCTGGCTTGCAACTCCTCCAGGCTGAGATCCCGAGTGTCCTCTGTGTTATCTAAACGAGCAATCTCCACCTCAGCCTCATCATGCCTCTTGAACCATGCTCGAATTAAGTCTCTCTTGTAATTTTTAGCATTTTTCTCAGCCTCTGAATCTTACGCGCCAACCTTTGTATCACTGACCCCTCCACCTGCAATGATCCCCGAAACTGTGATACCAACTGGTTAACGCCAACTTCCATCAACCTGGCTCTCTTAAATTGAAAAAAAAATGAGGAAACATCCCATCCCTCGAATCCCAATTGGTAGAAAATATAATGCGGAAGTGAATATCAGAGAAAAATATTTAAAACATGAAGAACACTGGGATTTAACGTGGAACCCTACTTCCTAAGGAGCGGGATGAAACTATGGGAGAACGCCTCAAAGGATTGATAGTTTATTGCTTTTCTCACTGGATACATGGGGTGTAGGGCTTCTTATATAGCCCTCACTGAGTCTCCACATCCCACAATTGGTAGATGTGGGACCAAAGATTTGGTTGTGGTAAATGGATCATAGAGTGATCCATTTACCCATCTCCCACATAAATAATGCATACCAATGTACTCCAACCCCAATAAATCAGCATGTGATCTGACCTTGATCTATGAAGAGTCCTCGTCGAAGACAAAGGAAACCTCACCAGCAGCTCCGCAGACACTAAGAAACAGTCCGTGCGAGATCTGGAGGAACTACTCCATCACGTGTACCGGCCGTTCGTGTCCAACACTTTCAACTCTTGCTCACCAATGAAATCTAAAAACTCCGCAGACACTAAGAGACAAGCCCTCCTCTATCCCCAGGCCTGTCCGAGCAAACACAATCACATTGAAGTCTCCCCCCATGAGCCATGGAAGGTCGTGAAACTCCCTCCTGACAGATGTCAACTCCTTCCACACCTTCAATCCAGCATGACCTCCAGAAGGTCACATAAACATAACTCAGTAGCAGTCTGCTCACACCAGACTTGTGCTCCAACACCACCATCACAGAACTACGGCCCACTATCTCAGCAATCAGTAGAAAAAGATCCTCATCCCAAGCCAGCACCACACCACCAGCACTTCCGACTGCAGGTGCTGTCCTAAACTCTGAAAGCCTGGAACCTCCTACCGAACTCCACATCCTTGGCTCCCACGTCTCAGTTTTCGAATCCTGTAAAAACGCTACTCGGCATGACAAGAACCCCAAAGACCCCCTACAGATTTCTTTTGGGATAATTACACCCATAACCCTGAGTAATTCCTCAATCTCAATCATAACCCTGCATAATCGCGAATTACACGAGAAACCTCGAATAGTCACTCCATCTCACGTCCATAACCCTCCGTTAATTTAAGACGTTAACTCAACCATAAGGGTGAGTTAATCTAACCAATCTACCATCGAACGGTTCAGATTTGTCTAAATAAAAAAAAGAAAAAACTGCTGAGTTCATCCGCTGCGTGTGGGTTCATCGGCTGCGTGTGCTTCCACGAGATGGAGCTCAAGTAGGGGGGGGGGGAGAATCTGGACGCACGCGGGGTGCGGGGCTCCATCGGCTGCGAGGGCCAGGGGCTTCGAGCAGGGCGGCGGGAGCGGCTTCGACGGGGGCTTCGAGGCGGGGCTCGACGAGCAGAGAGGGAGGAGCAGGATGGCAGGAGCAGAGAGGGAGGGGGCTGCTCAACACAGGCTCCGACAAGACCTTCACCTATCTCCTCCCCATGCTCCAGAAGCTCTTCTCCGCCGCCACCTCCCCCGGCCTCAGGGCCCTCATTCTCGTCTCCTCCAAGGAGCTCTGCAAGCAGGTGCACGATGCGGCCCTATCCCTACTCGAGTACTGCAGAGTCCCATTCAAGGTTGCGCAGCTGCTCGCCGACACTCCGACCCCCCGCCTCCCCGTCGATCCCACCCATGGAACCAGCCCTCCCCCTCGTCGTGGAAGCCGATAGCCCAGGCCCCTCCGCCTCCCCCCGTGCCTGCAAGCCTCGCCCCACCACCCCCGCCTCTCCCCCCCCCCCCATCGATAACCACTATTTACAAATGAATACACTCTCCCCTATTCCCTCCTCTCCTCATCGATAACCACCTCTTTCCTGTTGACCACTCCCTCCTCCCCGTTGACCACCCCTCCTCTCCTCTCTCCTCAAAGCCCCCCGGAGCCGATACTGTGCTTGAACCGACCCCTGCCAAGGCACTGCCCCGACCCCCACGGCCACGCAGAGAAGCTCCCCCCCACCGTGGAAGCCGATCCCCGCCATCCTCCAGCACAGGCCTTGCCCCGATCCCCCCACCCTCCCCCTCCCACCCTCTACTGCCCCGACCAAGCCCAGGTACCTCCTCTGACTCCCCGCCTCCCCTCGATCCCACCTCTCGAGCCCGCCGGCTCCCCATCACCCCGCAACCCAGGCCCCTCCTCCGATCCCCCGCCTCCCCTCAAGCCCGCCTCCTCGTCCCGTGGAAGCCGATCTGAAGATGGTTCTGGCGAGACAGCCGGAAGTTCTGGAGGGAGGGAGGACCTACTCGAGGAGGGAGGGCTCGAGAGAGTCGGAATGGTGGCGCGTTGATGAGGAGGCAGCTCCCTGCTCGGGGGGAGCTGCTCGGGGAGGGCTGTCGGCAGCTACATGGGGGAGATGCCATTCTCCATGATGTTGCGGATGATCACGGCCGGGGGGGAGTTGCTTGGAGAATGGCATGTTGTGTAAATAATAATAACCTTTAAGGATAATTTTGTCTTTGTAAACAGAAACCGTCAAATATAACGTGTATTCCAAACGGATTATAACACAGGGTTATGCCATGTAAGAGTTAAACATTACTCGGGGTTCCTCGTGTAATTCGCGATTATGCAGGGTTATGATTGAGATTGAGGAATTACTCAGGGTTATGGGTGTAATTATCCCATTTCTTGTCCCTTTCCCCAGACCTTTCACATTCCAGCTAACTGTGATATATACACCTGAATTTTTGCGATATACACCCACCCACCCGACTTTTTGCCTTATGTGGATTAAGGAGACTACAGTGGTGGACTACCAGAGAGAGAGACTATTCCTAAGATTTGGTCACAGGTTTTCTCTTCGAGCTTCTTGGAGTAGAGGCTGTGGGAGTTTATGGAGCTTATTGAAGCACTGAACCAACGGACAAACCTTCGCAGGGAGGTCCAGATCACCGGACTTGAGAGGAAGGGGCTTCTTTGTTAAGAAGCCATACAATGTTTTGATTCTGCATGTTGCATGGGGCTGTTGTTCAGAGAGTGGCTATTGTGTGATGTGGAGGGTGTTAGCCCTACTCGGTGAAGAGTTTCTTGTCAATGCTCAGAAGGGGCAGAGTAATGACTAATAGAGGCTTTAGGGCGATGCTGATTCTGACTTATGAAGAGGTTCCCCCTGTCTATTTGGGTGAGGAATAAGACGTCCCGTTTTCTTTTATTTTGAGAGAGATATTCGGAGGATGGTGGGGCTGCCTAGGGTTGAAGTCTCAGGTGCAGACGAATTTTGGCAGAACTTTGGAGATGTGACTTACCAATACAAACCGGAGCGAGCTAGGCTCGAACTTTGTCATATACACTATCTGTCTGGCTAGGAATGTCATAGTGACGAGTGTTTCTATGTGAAGAATGTTGATGCACTTGCTAACTTTCTATTTCATTAATTTTAGATGTATTTAATACTGCTATGTTGATTTGTAATTAGTGAAAATTTTTTTCTAGCACCTACCATGGTGACCACATTTTCTGTTGGAATCAAACTTTAACTAATCCTTTGTCTGTGTACTTGAGATAGGTCCCCCTTGTTGACGAGAAACCACAATTAGTTTTGTTTATGGATCTCTACGTTATTATTAATTTAGCTTGAATAAGCAAAAGTAACACCCTTCTATCTGATGGTTCATTCTTGCTTACAATAAAATTTAATTTGCGATGTTTACTGTAAACACACCTATCTGTATGCCATTTTGTATCGGTATGCTCTATGCATACTTCTACTTGGAGCAGTCAGGAGGTGCTTTCTAAAATAAATGGGCAAAAGAAAAATAATTAATTTCCTTTTTATAACTAAAAACGAGTGTTTATAATTTGAAGTACAAGAAAATGGGAAAAAAATGAAGTGACCTTTTTTCCCCCACAAGGTCATTTTCACTACTCACTTTCGAACCAAAGAGGGTGGAGAGCAGTCGGAATTTCTTCTCCCTAATTCCAATTCACCAACTGAAGCAATAGAGTCCAAGAGAAACTGTTTTTTTTTTCAAACTTTTGCACTCTCCCTCTAACTTCAAGAAATAACTTTTGACTACTTTTATTATCCCTTTGATGCTCATACTGTGTAATCTTCTGTAGTTGATGAAAAAAATTACGCCGCCTTTTATATTGGGTTTATATGAGAAAATTGAGTTGGTTGTGTATCATTCTGCTTGTCGGTAGTTGCTACTTTCTAACAGTTGATGAACTAACTTGGCCTTTCCATCGTGATTTTCGTATACATCAGATGCCAAGAAGCAGATCCAGCAATTCGCCACTCAAACCATAGCATCACGTTTTACTTCTACAGTCCAGTCGGCATTCAGTGTTGTGTGAAGAGAGCATCGTGGACGATAGCAAAGATTCAGATGTATAGCTAGTGGGTATATTGTAATGATTCAGATGCTCTTTTTTTCGTACACTTGATTTTGTGAAGCCATGTACTTGAAATCTAGACAGCACTATTGTCTGAATCGTATGATCTTTGATTTCCGTACACTTCATTTTCTGATGCCGCGTTCTTGAGGAGGTTGCGCGATAGGTAGCCGACAACCAGCACAAGAGCGACAAATTTCTAAATAGTTGTGTTTTTAAGAACACTATTTATGTATTTGTCTCAAAACAGTTTGAATCTTTTCAACATGAATTTAAGCAAACATTTAGATGTCGTCGGGGCGTTCCTTACTAATGATGTGTTGCATAGTCCGAATGCAATGAGAAGTTGGCAAGGACCGTTACATCGCTGCGTGGACGTAGTTCAAAATTTGAAAGGATTCTCGTATGAGGAACACATGCGGGTTAATAAGCTAGTTCCACTACATCACCGATGTAGTTTAAAATCTGCGAGAGCTTTCACGTGATTGACACATGCGAGTAAAGAACTTACTCCAAAGAAGTTGCAAAGGAAGTTGCAGATAGGTAATTGAAATATTGATACTTTGATTGATAAAACAATGGAGATAGTAGATACGGTGGAAAGAAGATTCATATATTATGTTTCCAATAGATAAAATGGTTTGGAGAGAAAATTGACTCCCAGAATGGGCTCAAGGATTAACTTTGGGTTTATTCTTTTTTACTTTGATTATTGATGAGTTGATAAGTCACATTCAAGATGAGATACCTTGGTGTATGTTGTTTGCTTATGATATTGTTTTGATTGATGAGATCAAAGATAGAGTAAACGAGAAGCTTGATGTCTGGAGGCATGCATTGGAGATTAAAGTATTTCGTATAAGTAGGGTGAATAATGAATATATGGAGTGTACTTTTGATGGAAGCAACAATGAAGGAATCGACGTGAATATTGGTGATGATAGCATTTAGAGGAGAGATTCTTTTAGATAATTGCGGTCTATTTTTCAACATGATGGGGAAATTGATGGAGATGTTACAAATAAAATAAAGGTAGGTTGGTTAAAGTAGAGAGGAGCCTCTACTATTCTTTGTGATAAGATTTTGTTAAAAAATCAAAAGAAAGTTTTACAAAGCAGCCATGAGAAATGCTATGCTCTATGAATTTGAATGTTGGGTTGTGACATACACACGCACGCACCATTTGCAAAGGAGATCAACTTATGCCCTGGTGATGAGATGCAATTTTTGGGATATTGAGCCGGTTAAGAGAAGGTGAGGACGACTAAGTGTTGGAATAAGACTCTATAGAGGGATCTTAGTTTTTTGGATCTAAGGTCAAGAATGATCCAAGATAGATCTGAATGGAGACAAAGAATCTATGTCACCGACCTTGCTTAATATTGGAAAATACTTTGTTGTTATTGTTGTTTCGTTCTCGAGGATATGAGACTTTCTTCTTTTGAAGCTACTTTATCGTGATGCTTCGTATGATATCGACGTCGATGACCCCTTTCCACGTAGATACGCGGAAGTGTTTGGTTTTGATTTTGGTATAAACAGAGCGCGGACGTTTGTTTTGAAACATTAAAAAGCAAATGGTAAAGTTCAGAAATTGAATACTAGTTAAATAAGGGGATTGATGAGGGTATATTTTGTTGTGATCATCTGCATTTCTAATTTGCGTCACGATGAATCATCAAATTTCTGCACCTAAGGTCATGATCTGAATCATGTCAATGATTTCCCCCGCTTTTGTACGAGCTGAAGAGTTCGTGAGTCAGACTCGAAAAGTTATTGAGTACGGATTCGAGTCGGATAAATGATACGTTAAGGTTATAGAGTTGAGTTTGAGTTGAGCATAATTCAACTCGCAATTTGAATTTATTAGTTTTGTTAATATATGTTTTTCATTTCATATTATTATTATTATTATGAGATATTTCTAACGAGTTCAATTCATCTTTTGGAGAAAGGTCACAGACAATCAAAGCAAGATCAACCTACAAAAAGCTCGTTAACGGACTCGTGAGCCAACTCGAACTCAATGAGTTCGAGTCAACATTCTTGAACTCGAAGCTTATCGAGTACGAACTCAAGATATCGAGTTGAGGTTGTCTCAGCTCATTCACAAAGGACAAAAAGGTGGAGATGTAAAATCTCAACACTCTCGATGTCTTCTTCTCTTCACCGACTTGCATCGTCTTCACGCATATGTGATCCAATGTTTTCATATTTTAATATAAATATCATGTTAATGTAAGATGACGAATAATGCTACAAATCTGTCTATTTGTTCTCATTCTTTCCAATCTGACGCATACGATTTAAGGCATCGAAGTTTGACCAATGAAAATTATTATTGATTATGGAGCAACCTCACATAATTAATTAGTGCTGCCTAATCATCATAAGGTCTCATTAACTCCAGAGAATACAATTTTTTAAATCTCCGAGATTCTGTGATTACAGTTGCACTCCTACTTTTTTTACTACCACTTGTACCCATGTATGTATATATTAGACTGGTCGAACCAATTTTCCAAATTGAGAAAATCATATATATACACACACAAACACAGAATGTAAGTGCGGATTTATTCATACAATAACCTTGATGAATATTTCAATAGAAGAGAGTTATATATAACGACCGGACCAACCGCTCGAACCGGATTACTACTACTATGTGAACGGGTTCTTTCTACTAGCAATATAAGATTAATTCCACAAATCAATGCTAGTGTCCCTTTCCCAAAGCAATCACATGATCACCAGTAATTGCAATGGTGTGTCGTAAAGAGATGTATATCTTTTTTATAGTATAAATGAGTATATAATAAGATTTGACCTAAGTTGTGCGTTTTATACAACTTTTAGCAGGTCGACTTGCTTAGCTTATAATTGATCCATCACCTCTATGGATTCTTACTGCCAAACTTTCTGTATACTTTAGCTTAAACTAATGATCCAACTAGGATTTTTAATCGAACCGAACTATAAAGCATAAATCTTTGTTCTAATTTAGTTCATATGAAAGTTCCAGGTCGGGTTTATATAACTTCGATAGCTTATTAAAAAGTTCAAGTTTATTTGCATAACAGATGTTCGAGTTTGATTTAATAATTGGTAGCTAACCATTTTGCTCTAACTCCTAATTATTCATAATAAATCAGTTTGATAATAGAGTTGAACCATTCACTATATATTCATTAAGAAAGAACTAAGATATTATTATTTGATATTTTAAATATATTTAGTTTTCATTATATATATATATATATATATACCTTATTAATGTATTTAGTCATAGTGTTTTTTTTTGATGTAAAAGAGGGTGAGCTCCCAAGGTGGGAGTCACCGCAGAATCAATATATTAATACATAAGGAAAGGATACATGGTACATTACCTTGACTCCCAAATATTAAAGAGAGCCTTACAATGAGACACAACATTTTCCGTATAAAACCTCTGATTACTAAAAAGATGCTCATTTCTCGCCAGCCAGATTGCCCACAACGCTCCAAAAGGTCTTGCAACATTATCAGTTGAGCTGCCTCCTACTTTCCTTACTCCCTCCCAAAAGGTTATTGAACTACTCGTATCCACCCATGAGATTGCCAAATCTCTCCATACCTTTAGCAAGGATTCACAAGCGAAGAAGAGATGATCTGAGGTCTCCGACTGTTCCCCACACCTGTCACAAATAGCATCATGTACGCCCAGAATTCTTGCCCTCCTGTCCTTGTCCAAGAGCTTGCCCCTCCTTAGGCACCACAGAAAAACTTTTACCCTATTCGGTATCTTGCTTGCCCAGATAATCTTCATATCCTTGCACAAATCCGGGTCCTGAGCTTCACCTCTACTTCTCATTTCCCCATAAAGCCGTTTGACAGAAAATTTACTACCTGTCCATTTGAAATGATCCCTGTCCTGGTGGAACTCATCTGGAAAAGGGGCCATAGCCCACAATCTTTCCAAATCCTCCCTTCTTCTGTCTGAAAGACTCGCAACAAAAGTCGATTCCAATCTCCATTGAGAGCCAATTCCCTTACAGTGGCCTCTTTCGCAGTTGACAGAGCAAAAAGTCTTGGAAAATGTAACTCCATAGGGCCTTCTCCCGTCCAATCATCTTTCCAAAATCTGAAACCTCTCCCATCCCCTAGTTTCGGCGCTAGTCTAGTCGATACAAACGTCAAGACCTCTCGTATCCCTTTCCATAAGGATAACTCAAACCGAAAAGATCCTGCCTCTAATCTTCCTTTCACCCCATATATCCTTCTCATCAACCTTGCTGCAAGATCCAACGATGGGCCCCAGATGCGCAAAACCCACTTTGCTAGCAGCACCTTATTCATACACATCAAATCCCGCACTCCCAAACCCCCCTGGTCGTGGGGTCTCGTTATCTCCTCCCAGGCCACCAGATGCATGCCTGACTTTTGTTTCTTCCCGTCTGACCAAAAAAATCTTCTCATCAGTTTTTCAATCTTCTTTCTCACTCCCACCTGCATCAACCTAGTCGAGAGAAAGAACGTCAGGATGGCGGAAAGGACATGCTTCAGTAGGACCAGCTTCCCACCTCTGGATAAGGTAATCGCCTTCCACCCAGCCAATCTGAGCTCTATCTTCTGAATGATTGCCTCCCAATCTGATGTTCTCAGTTTGTTTGCCACCAATGGAAGGCCCAGGTAGTTAATTGGTAGGTCACCCAACGGGCATCCAAGCAATTCTGCTACCCTTGCCCTATCCTCATTCTGCAACCCAAAAGTTCTCACGACTGATTTCTGCAAATTTATTTCAAGCCCAGACAAACTGCTGAAAATGTCCAACAACTGAGCAGCACGACTGTTCATCTCTTCCGTTCCACCAAGGAAAAGTATCGTGTCATCTGCGTACTGCAACAACGGCACAGATATCTCGTCCAAGCGAAATCCTTCACACCACCCTCCATCGACCACTTGTTTGAACAGAACCGCTAGTGCATCTGCAACCAGAACAAAAAGCATGGGTGCTAAAGGGCAACCCTGCCTCACACCTCTCTGTGGCTGGAAATAACCGCCTTCAGGTCTCCCATTAACTAAAACTGAGAAGGAAGTTGTGGTGATACATCTTTTCATCCATGCCACCTAGTTATCCGGGAACCCTCTTTTCCTCATCGAAGCCCACAGAAATTTCCAATCCACACAATCATAAGCTTTTGAAAAATCAATCTTCCACAGAACCCCCTTTGTACCCCTCCATCTCCACTCTAAGCAAATTTCTGATGCCATAACTAGCCCGTCTGTCATCTGACGTCCGGGAATGAATGCGGATTGACCCTCCAAAACAATGGCATCCATGATCCTCTTGAGCCTGTTTGCTAGAACTTTTGCCACAATGAGGTAAATCCCGTTGGAAAGAGCTATTGGTCTGTAGTCTTCTACTCTTGTCGGGTGATCTTTCTTTGGGAGCAGAAACAATAAAGCCTTGTTAATCTTCTCAAACCCCCTATTGCCAACCCTGAATTCTTCTAGTACATCTATTATCTCTCCCTTGAGGAGGTCCCAAAATTCTTGGTAGAAAAAGATTGAGAACCCGTCCGGCCCAGGCGTCCCATCTGCGTTCAGCCCCCATACTGCATTCTTTACTTTGCTCTCCGAGAAGGGGTTCACCAGCATCTCCGCCTGCCCCGGTGTCAAAGCCTTCACCCCCTTTCCTAACCACCCCCACCCATCCCCTTGCCTTCTCCGCGACGCCTCTACAAAAAAACCTCTCAGTGCACTGCCAATTTGTGATTCTCCTGAATACCTGAGATAACCTAGTCATAGTGTTTTTATAGTATAGTGTTCCTTATGCCTTCTATTATATTATTTAGAATCATATATAATATAAAGAAACTTTCATGAGTTCCATTTGAAATTTGAATTTTAAATGTAAACTATATAGGGAATTTCTAAACACTTGTACCCTCCTAGTTTATGCAAAAACATTTATGCCCCTATCTTTTTTAATAACACCTGTACTCTTGTATTCCTACAAAATTTACAATAATGTCCTCCTGTTAATTTAATATAGAGGTATAAATGTAATAACAGAAGGATTGTACTACGACGATTGTAAGAATATAAGAACACAAGTGTTATTACAAAAAATTGAAGAGCATGTGTATATTCTGAAACTTGGCAGAGCACGAGTATAAAAATTCTATGTTTTAATATATTCACACTTTTTTTGGACAAAGTTCAATAAGTTTTTATCGTGGTCAAAATTATAATATGTTCGCCAAAAAAGGATGAGATATTCTAATATCCTGGAGGTTTCAAGCTCAAAAATGTCATCAAGGATCCATAATTAGGATTTTTAACACTTGTGTCCCTGTAGTCTTCGAAATTCGTGTAGGATATAGCTGTAATTGTGGGATCTCAAAGGGGTACGTACAAGAGTAAAAAACTCTATATTTTAATATATAATGAGATTGGGATTTTGAGAGTTGTCGTCCATTGGATATTAATCACAAGAACACGAGTCGACGAAAATACGAATCACATTAATTTGTTCCGGAAGTAAGTAAAGAAACAAAGGAGCCAACTTTTGCTGCTTTCTTCTCTACTTATATGGGGATTTCTTTTATCACAACATTGACGTTTTGATCCTCTTAATCAATGCTTAATCTCTCCTAATTGCACATGACTCGAAATCGAATCTATAATACAAACATCTTAACATGGATGTTAATCGTGAGCCCTTCCTCCAATATCACATCACCACTTCCATATAAAACCATCTTCCTCCAGTACACTTCGCGAGGAATCCTTTTTTTATCATATTTAACTTAAATTGATTTAATTTGTGCAATTGTAATATGCAATTGGTATAACATTATCAAGTCGGACCGGAGTGATTGGTTCATTTGGATAATTGTTTTGATCGATTCGATTCAAATGGTATTATCTGGAAACCGGTTCAAACGATTAGGTTCAAGTATAAGCCAACCATTTCTTATAGTCTCATTTTGTATTTGCGGCTACTTGTGGTCGCATCAGTTTTAGTCGCTTGTAGCATTGTAGTCCTAAACTTTCCATGTAGGGTCACTCTCTGCTTGTCGTGTGGCCGCATCATGTCATCATTCCGCACAACTTTCGTGGCGTATGCGATCACAATTTGGTCCCTTTGTAGTTGCACACATGGATAAAAACAGATCGGATATGGATCGGATATGTCTATTTCCATATCCATATTCGCTTCATCTCTATCGAATACGAATACGAATACATATATGATTCAGATATGTATTATGGAAACCATATCCTTAAAAATACGGATACGAATCCGAATTGGATATTTATCGAATTCGAATATTGATCGAATAAAGAGCGGACCCGAATACGGATCGAATAAAAATCTAATGCAAATACGAATCGATTAAAGAGTGAAATCCGAATATAGATCCAATAAACATGGGATCCGAATATAGATCGAATAAAGACCACATACGAATAAGGATTGATTTTTTTTATCAAAGTTCATAATGATTTTAAAATGGCAATGAAATATAAATAAGTTGCATCATGACAAAAGGAAGTGTGGAGGTAACCAACATTCTTGACCGGAAAGCAAAAAAAAGAAATATGATTTCATAAGTTTTGTTTGTGCTCATCACCAAAAAAACATGAATTTATTAATATCATTAACATATTTTATTATATAATGTATAATACTAACATAATAGCAGGATTGCGACTTATATTATATTAATTGATATATAAAATAATATTAAATATTGTATTCGGATATTCGGATCCGAATCCGAATATTCAAGTCATTACCATATCCATATCCGGAAAATTTTTGTAGCCCATATCCGATCCGTATTTGATTAATATTCGGATACGGATATCCATATCCGATAATTTTTCGAATACGGTAAACGAATATTCGGATATATCCATCCCTAGTTGCATATTGATTTAACACGAAAAAATGGACATGTTGGTGCTTCTAAAGTTGTTGTTGATGCATTGATGCTATGGTCATCAGTCATTGGTAGAAAGCAAAAGATGCTATCATTACCAAAATGAAAAGTCAGCACCATAACAAGTAAGTATATGAACACGCCCTTAGCATACTCCGCTATTTCTCGGACTAAAAGGAACAATGTTCAAAAATGATAATTATAAGAACAACAATCATATTGTATCTAACAAAATAGTCTACCTGCGGGAGTGTATCGGGACCTTCCTAATCCATGTCATGTCTGCATTTTCATCCACATACTCCTTGTTGCGAATCACGAAACCGGAACAAACAAAAATGATAAACCATGCAAGCACGGAAATACATGGATTTACAAGGTTCACCCGAACCTGGGCTACATCCTTTGACGGCGACAATCAGTTTTCACTGTGGGAAATAAGAAAGCACAAAGGATACATAGAGCCCTAACTTCAGGAAGTTTACACTACAAGAAAAATATTCTATGGCAACGGATAATTTAATATTCGTGGACATATCTTCCATAGTTAAATATATAACAATGAATATTATCCGTTGCTTACTTCTTTAAATTCACAACGAATAATGTTATTCGTTGCTATAGTCCTCGCAACGAATCTTATAACAACGATTATTCGTTGCCATTTTCTTCTAATCATGGCTAAATTTGATAATGATTACTGTGAATTTTAATGACTAATTCAACGAAAAAATCATCGTCATATAAACCTTTAACAATGAATATGAAATTCGTTGCTAATTATAAGTAAAAAAATGATTTGGCAAAGAATATATTCGTTGTTTTATCTTTAACATCTTTCTACCGAGGAAGTACGAGAAAGCACATTCCAACTAACCGAGGTTTTTGATGATGAGATTTTTGTTGATATGCAATTGGAAATATTTGAACAATCACCCTCGTTTTAGCATGAGAATTTGATTACCAATCTTTGTGGTGTTTTGAATGAAGAAGCTGAATCGATAGAGGTGGACAACTAACCGATGAAAGAGCTAACACCAACAATTGTCGTTGAAGCCGCCCTTGAGTTGACTCCAACCCCACCAGAGCTTAGACAATTTTCCTCCAACATGAATTATGCCTTCCTTGATGGTGAACCAAATATGCATCCAGTCATCATCAATTCTCATTTGACCGAAGACCAAGAATCTTGTCTAATAGAGGTTCTTGAATGAAACAAGGCGATAGGCTGGAAGATATCTGATCTCCATGGGATCAATCCATCATTGTGCTCACATCACATTTACCTAGAAAAAGACAGTAAACCTTCCTGCGAATTCCACCACAGATTGAACCTGAACCTTCGAGAGGTTGTAATGAAGGAAATTCAGAAATGGTGTGATGCATGATTCAAATATACCATCTCTGACTCCAACTGAGTGAGTCCCCTGCATGTAGTGCCGAAGAAATCTAGGATAATTGATGAACCTTGGTTTCATCATGCTAATTTCTATATATTAATCCCCTAGCTTAAAATCTTGTCAATAAAATCAGAGTAAATACTGTATATATCTTGGCTTTAACATAATTAAAAATACAAAAAAATACAAAACAAAAAAATGCAGTGTTTTACACCTTTAAAATGCTTTCAAAAAATGTTTATCCCTTTGTTTGACTTATTTTATGTTTTTGGTCAACATGAAACTTGTAGATCTCATCGAGATCTATAACTTTCATGTTTGAGTTTTTCTAAATTTATCCTCATTCTATTTCTTTTTTATTTTTATTTTATTTATATATTTCGAATAATTAATTCCCATTAGGCCACATGGCTCCTTCTGGTTGAGCCACACGACCAGCCTCCCGTTGCGCCACGCGCCTCCTTTCCACGTTGTCCGATCGCCTTCAGTCAGTCTTCATCTCAGCCACCTGTTCCATTTTCATCTCCACCCTTTGATCGGGCCTCCAGATCTCATCTGGAGCGCCCGCTCCCACTCACCCCTCGACCATTAGGTCATTAGATCCAATTACCATCCGCACCTCTTTCACAGCCGCATGATGCGACCTGATTGATTGACCAGGGCCGCTCCATCGCACCCTCATTCCGACCGTTGGATCACACTATCCAATGGTCAACACTTTATCTCCCACCTCCGGTCATCTCTCTTTTCCACTTCGAGCTTGTATATAATATTCAAAAAAATGCAAAAATAAAAATTCCAAAAAATATATGGGTTAAAATCAAAGAAAAATCAATTCTCATCGAAATAGGTATGCATATAATCAATAAGCAAGACTGAGCTTCAAAGTCAAAGACCCATGTGAGCATGCTGTCGGATAACTTGGCTATACTGGTCATGTAACATATGTTTTTTTAAGGGGGATTTTGTGAAAAAAATTGAAATATATAAAAATAAGGATTAAACAAGAAGATTATTATGAGGGTTATTATATAATAATCAAAAGGATAACAACGGAATAACCGTTAAAAAAAATAAAGAAAAAAATATAAAAATTTTGAAAAGGGATGGAATAAACGATCATGAGTTTGTTATATATTAAGGATAAGGTCTGGACGATAATTTGGGGAGATAATATTATTATTATTATTATTGAATTTGAGAAACGGCATGTGCATGAGTGGTGTTATCCCCAAGACTCTCATCCCTGCAACATTGTATATATACATATCTCGTTGGACCTTTTCTCGGAATCGTAATCGAGAGAGTTTTTTTTTAAATCTTCTAGATTGTCCAAGGCAATCGACGAGTATACCTCTTAGTCTCGTCATCTATCTTTGTGGGTAAGAAAGCATCGCGGCTGCATGCGAGAGTAGCGTAGAAGCAGAGTCGGTGTTGCATTCGGCTTGGCAGGACATTATCATCGAGAAAGGTAATCCATGTCCGTGATTCATATTCCTGTATCATGAACAATCTATCGATTTATTAGGGTAGATTTTCTTTATGCGAGCTCTGGCCGTTTAAAGCCATTGTTAACTTGGGTTCATGTGATCCATTTTATATCAGACTAGAAGATATATATATATATATATTAAGATAATGACTTTAAACAATAGTTGAAGTTACACATCTGAAAAAAAAATGAAATAGCCAGATCAGGAGTCTTCATTCCCAATAAATGGTTGCATTGGTTTTTTTAAGTAATCCGAATGAAGAAAAAAAAAGAACAGAAAAAATAAGAATATTTTTTTAGAATTCCTAGCAATGTAGAATTCGTAGACTAATTAATAGATATGTTAGATACTGTCACATAAGGTTTAATGAACAATCATTTAAACACTTATATTATAGAAATTTAAGTAGGGCATTTACAATTGAATTAAGTTGATCTCTAGAAAACGTACACTATGTACAATAATTTAGCAAAAAAAAGAGAAGAAGTCTTTACTAGATGGTTCATGCTCTGATCGAATGCCAATTATTGTTATAGGTGCAAATCCACATCACGATAGATCCTCATATTTTTGGAACTTAAATTTTGTTGATTTTGATCAAGGCATGTACATTAATCTGTGTCACATACCGTTGTTATCTATATCCCACTTTCTATTTTTTATTAGCTGTTGTAATGGTATTTTTTTATATCTCATTAAACTGCTTATATTATATCTCTGTGTTACAACTTTAAGTAATTAGGTGCTAAGTTGATATTTAAACATAATGCCTATCTATGGGTTAGTTGTTAAATATTACAGAGATAGATACATCATTATATATATATATATATATGTAAATTTGTAATTTTTATGTCTGATGAAAGGGAATAAGCGAGATACATTCCATTAACCCTAGAGCTCTCTTATATAGGAGAAAAGCTCTATGGGTAATTTATATAGACAGGACAATTAAAACGACTAAATAATATAATTACTCTAACACTCCCCCTCAAGCTGGAGCATATATATCCAACATGCTCAGCTTGGAACAACAAAGATGAAATGGACCCCTAGCAAGGGCCTTGGTGAACATGTCCGCAACCTGCTCTCCTGATGATACATGAGAAGTTGAAATAAGTCCTTTTTGAATTAAGCCCCGTGTATAATGACAATCCACTTCAATGTGCTTTGTCCTCTCATGGAAGGTTGTATTATTGGCTATGAACAAGGCTGCTTGATTATCACATTTCAGATGCATGGGAAGAGGAACATCAATAGTTAAATCAGTCAAAACGGATTTAACCCACATCATCTCAGCACTACCTTGGGCCATTGCCCTATATTCTGACTCTGCACTGGATCGAGCCACTACAGTTTGCTTCTTACTCTTCCAAGCTACTGGTGAGTTGCCAACAAATACAATAAAGCCTGAAGTTGACTTTCTATCATTAGGACACCCAGCATAGTCTGCATCAGCACAGCCTGTGATGGATATAGAGGTATCTCTTCTAAATAGAAGACCAGTACGCGGAGACGACTTCAGATATCTCAAGATCATAAAAACATCATTCATGTGAGCCTTCCTGGGTTGCTCCATGAATTGGCTTACCCTACTAACCGCAAAAGCTATATCCGATCGGGTAATAGTAACATACAAGAGCTTTCCCACTAGCTCTCTATATCGTCTCTTGTCTACCTCCTCAGAGTCATCATCATAAAGTTTGACATTAGAATCCATAGGAGTAGCAGTTGGTCTACACCCTGCCATACCTGTCTCAGATAAAAGATCAGTAACATACTTCCTTTGTGTCATTACCATGCCTTGCTTGTTTCGCGCAAACTCCAGCCCCAAAAAGTAACGAAGTGTACCCAGATCCTTCATAACGAACTGCTCGCTAAGAAAATCCTTGGCTGCTTGAATACCCTGCTCATTACTGCTTGTAATAACAATATCATCAACATACACTAAGATGATCACAGTACCTCGTTGGTCTGTCTTTACAAAGAGAGTATGATCTGCTGTAGATCTGACGAAGCCCTTTTGTTCAATCAACTCCGAGAGCTTCTGAAACCAGGCCCGTGGACTCTGCTTCAGGCCATATATGGCCTTATGAAGACGGCATACCATACTTGACTCCCCCTTAGCAGCAAACCCTGGTGGCTGCTGTATATACACTTCTTCCTGCAGGTCACCATAAAAGAAAGCATTCTTGACATCCAACTGAAATAGAGGCCAGTCACGGACAACAACCACCGCAATGAGAATCCGTAGGGTAGAGTGTTGTGCTACTGGAGAAAATGTCTCCTGATAGTCCACCCCATATGTTTGGGTGAACCCACGAGCAACCAATCTGGCTTTGTATCTATCAACCGTACCATCAGGCCGATGTTTAACTGTAAAGACCCATTTGCTGCCCACAACTGACGCACCTGGGGGAAGTTGCACAACACTCCATGTACCACTCGACTGCAATGCCGCCATCTCCTCCTCCATAGCTAAACGTCACGGACCGCTCTGTAGAGACTCCTGATATGACTGTGGGATCTCCACAGCCGATAACCCAACAACAAACTGATGAAAGTCTGGAGATAAACGCTCCAACAAAGCCTGCGAGCCAAAGTCCATCCCATATTTGGGATTCATCATCCGAGCACGCTTCTGCCTTTGATGGGCAATAGGAATGTCCAGATCATCAACTGGAGGAGTAGAATCATCTGTAACCTGTACATCCATCTGTACATGCAAATCACCCGTGCCATCAGAAGAACTCAAATGATCAGTACATACCTCGGGCGTGCTGGATGATGGAGGAGGCACATGAGCAGAGGGCCTACGCTGATAAACCTGAGGATAAGAAACAGTAGGTGGTTGTGGCGGTGGTGGTGGTGGTTTGGGTTGTGACGGTGGTGGTGATGTCGGAGTAGAGCATGGAACAGATGGAGGAGGAGGCACATAGAAATTGTCCTCTTCCTCTGAGTGAGTGAGTCTGTCACCTGTAGGAGAAAAATACATAATGGACTCAAAGAAGGTGACATCGGCACTCACATAGTACCGTCGTCGAACTGGATCAAAACACCGATACCCTTTTTGGGTTTTGGAATAACCCACAAAAATGCATTTGACAGCTCTGGGAGAGAGCTTGTCAAGACCAGGAGAGAAGCAATGAACAAATGCAACAGACCCAAAGACACATGGCGTTAGGGAGAAAAGATCCTTCTCGAGAAACGCAGTCAAGAACGGGATCTTCTCTCCTAACACTGACGAAGGCATACGGTTGACCAGATAGCAAGCAGTTAGAACCGCATCCCCCCAATAGGAATGAGGGGCACGGCTCTGAATCAATAGGGTCCTGGTGATGTCCAACAAATGACGATGTTTCCTCTCAGTCACCCCATTCTGTTGGGAGGTGTAAGCACATGACGTCTGATGCACAATCCCATGAGACATAAGAAAATTTGAGATGTGAGAACTACATAATTCAAGAGCATTATCAGACCGTATGAACTTCACTCTAGCAGAGAAAATATTTTTTATTTCAATAATGAAAGACTGGATAACATGTGCAGCATCAGACTTATTTTTAAGTAGAAAACCCCAAGATAACCTAGAAAATTCATCAACTGCAACAAGATAAAACCTGTGTCCTTGAAGGTCAGGGACACGACTGGGACCCCAAATATCAAATTGTAGCAACTCAAACAGACCATGATGACTCAGACCTTTACGACTCTGAAACGACGACCTGTGATGTTTGCCAAGTTGGCACGCCTCACACTGAAAAATAGACCTTGGAGAAATCTGTGGAAGGATATGGACCATCTTTTGCAATGGAAGATGACCAAATCAGAGATGCCATGTGTAAGGTGAGACAGATCCAACCTTCATAGAAGAGACACCAGCATAAGGAGACTGCACCAGTTTATAAAGACCCCCTTGCTCACGGCCAGTTCCAATCACTCTGCCTGTTAGTATATCCTGAAACACAAGAGCAGATGGGTCAAATATGCCACGACAATGTAAATCTTTAGTGATTTGACTAATGGACAGTAGATTCATGGAAAAATCAAGAGCATAAAGAACATTCTGAAGCCGTATCCCAGGGGTCAATTGCACCTCCCCCTGACTAGTAATGGGAGAGTGTGTCCCATCAGCTATCACCACGGAGCGACCTGTCTGGGTTCCAATAAAATCATCCAACTGCTTTTTGTCACCACATAAATGGTGAGATGCTCCTGAGTCTATGATCCATTCTGATAGATCTACACTGTAACTACTAGTAAGTGCATACATTGTACCTGAAGAGGATGCTGAGCCGGCTATCTCTGAGGATCCTGAAGTACTAGCTGGTCCCTGGCCAGGCATGATCTCCCGAAGTCTCGCCACTAACTCCTCAAACCTCTGATCCGGGACAAGGGAAGGACCCCCTTCCTGCTGAGCCTGCTCCGCCACACGTGCTGTAGTAGTAGGAAACCCATGCTTGGAATAGCATGTTTCCTCAGTGTATCCAGTCCTGCGACAGTAGGTGCACGACTGTCTAGGAGGTCTGTTACCTCCTCCTCCTCGGCCACGACCACCTCTACCTCGAAAATGTGAATAGCCTCCTCTTCCGCGAGATGTTGACATGGCTGATGGTGTCTGAACTCCACCATGAGAGATGGAGAGTCTACTCAACCTGCGATAGGCTTCCTCCATAGGTGGTATGATGGCATCTGTAAGAATCTGTGCTCTAGCGACATCATACTCCGGATCAAGGGCTGCTAGAAACACTCCAGTCATCACCGAGTCCCTGTATGCCTTGAGCTGCTCTCGTGTGGTTGTCAATGGAATGTACCCATGTAGCTTCTCAAACATACCCCTCAGAGAGGTGTACAAGGTATGAAGAGGAAGCCCGTTCTGCTTCGATGTAAATATGTCATGCTGAAGTTGTAAGATCTTGGACTCGTTCTTCGCCGGAGAATATGTGGCTGCCAGGATATCCCACATAGCCTTCACAGTGAGTTGACTCAGAATATCGTTGTCTATTTCCATGGACATGGTACCGGATAGCCAAACACGCGCATAAGCATCGTCAGCCTCCCATGAGGCGTTCAGTCCAGTCTTCTCAACAGGTTCCTCTTGTGTGAGGATATGTTTCTTACCATTGCATTGCATAAGACTCATGAACTGCATGGCCCACAGTTCATAGTTTGTACCGTCCATCTTCACAACGGGTGCGGGACCTTTGAAGGAACCCAGAGACGGAAGATCTACCTTGTTGTCGGACATGATGACAACAATAACCTGAAACTGGGGTTACACGACTAGACGATAATGTCTGCGTGTACATATATGAGGGTCGCCGTGTCCGTAGACTCAAACCACAACGCCCTTCGAACCACAACTCACGACTAGCGTGCAAGAACCATGGGGTAGCACGCTATGTCGAACAGGTATGCACAGGGGTGCACGCAGGGATGCACGGGGATGCACAGAGGTGCACGCGCACAGGGGTGCACGCGCACAGGGGTGCACGCGCACAAGGGTGCACGCGCACAGGGCTAGTGCGCAAGGAAGACTCCGCGCCTCGCCTCGCGCCCTTCACGTGCTTCGCGCTTTGCGCCTAGGGCTTCGCGTCGCGCCTCTCGGTGCGCGTCGCCTGGTGCTTCGCCTCGCGCGTCGCCCAGCGCCTCGCACGTCGTTTGAAGCGCGCTGCCTCGCACCAAGCGCGTCTAATGATTAAGGAGTCCTGGAGTCCTGGAAGGCGATGAAGGCCCAAAGGCCTTGTGGGGCGGTGCCGATCGTTCGAGAGAGAGAGAGAGAGAGAGAGAGAGAGGGCCGGCGAGTGGGGTAGGGTTAGGGTTAGGTTTCTAGAACTCCGGCCTAGGACCGTCACTCTGATACCATGATGAAAGGGAATAAGCGAGATACATTCCATTAACCCTAGAGCTCTCTTATATAGGAGAAAAGCTCTATGGGTAATTTACATAGACATGACAATTAAAACGACTAAATAATATAATTACTCTAACAATGTCCAAACATTTTTATTGAAAAATAATTATTATTTTTGGCACCATCATTGTGAGGGAGTAGACATTGTTCATTGTTGGCCCATTAGAGGCTTTGACCTGGCCGGGTGCCGTGCGGACGGTTAATTCTGTCAATTGACCGTTGTAGGCGGGTAATCCTACACTACTTACAAATAATTTACCGCTACGGTGGTTGACTCAGTACTGATGTCCATTGCATTGGGATTTGGATAGGAGACCTCGTATTGATATTTGTTTTAGTGTAACAATTTTGATTTAAGGGAACAGGGTGGCTTCTATCCAAGCTCGGGCTGCCAAGTGTCGACAGATGGTATTGATTTATATTTGATATAGATTTGTGATATTATGGTCACAAAATTTGTGATATTCAAGGAAATTGATTGAATTGTCATTGTTATCCCATAATGATGGGCATACGTGAAAAAGTCTTTTTATAGTTCATTGTTTATTAATTGACTTATATTCCTTATCATATGGAATTGTCATCGTATATTTTTTTTACTCATTGTATATGATTTTGATGGCATGTCTCATAAATTATTGGTGCATACTTAGTCAAATTCGTTTGACTAATATTGATTTACAACCTTGCAGCCTAGAGGAAAGTAGGAGTGTTGTCTATCGGCTGGATTGAAGAGTCATTGATATTTTTTTCTATCCTCTTAAGGCATTGTACGGATAGACTTATTGAATTTTTATTATGTAGTTCAGACTTGATAAGTCTTTTATTTATTGGTTAATTTCCTGTATTCTTCCATTACTTATGGCACTCTGAAAGTTATTTTTGGATTATTGAGTTTTTGTCTCGCTCCTGGACTCGAAAAAAATTTTCATTGTTTGGGATGCTTCCGCAATTTCCCCATGTTTCGAGGTCCGGGACGTGACAACGTGGTATCAGAGCCAAATGGTAGATTAAACGAATTTTATCCAATTTTTGGATGACTTATAATATTTGTCGATTATGTTTGGAATAGTCGACTAATTGATCGTCGCTATTCATAGATGTTGACTGTCTCGAACCGTAAGAGGAGTCGCCGCTCCATGGATTTGGCAGCCCAGAATGCAAAATTAATGAAGACGATCGAGGAGCTCTCTCAGATGATTCGTGATCAAGCCGATCACCACCAGAGCAAGGACAAGGATCAGAGACGTCGCGAGAGGTGTCTTGAAAAAGAAATGTGTCTTCGTGAGGAGCGCCGGGATGATGCCACCTTTGAGAGATTCTTCAAGGTGAACCCACCTACCTTTGACGGTATAGTGGATGCTGAGGTAGCAGACCGATGGCTGGAGGAGATAGAAAAATTATTTGATGCAATTAGATGTCCGGATCATAGCAAGGTCTCCTTCGCTACTCATCAACTGAAAGGTCCTGCTAAGGACTGGTGGACCAGTTGCCAGTTACGGAAATTTGAAAAAGACGAGATTATTCTGTGGGATGAGTTTGTTAAACTCTTCCGCGAGCATTATATTCTTATGCACTTGCAGTTGATCAAGGAGCAAGAGTTTATTAATCTAAAGCAGGGAGATCTGAATGTGGCTGAATATAACAACAAGTTTCACCGCTTACTGAAGTATGCTCCACACTTATGTCCTGATGAGTACCGCATGACTCAGAAGTTCATTGAGGGACTTCACCCTGCTTTAGGATCGAAGGTTCTTTCCAGCATGCCTAAGACTATGAAGGATGCTCTAACGAGCACCACAACTATGGAGCGAGATTTCTTGCGAAGAAAAGAGGAGAAGCCGCACAATGATCGGAAGGATCGATTTGGAAGAAATAAAAATTTCAAAAATTCTCAGAAGCAGAAGCAAGCCTCCAAGCCGGGGCAAATCAACAGATTTTCTGAATGTTCTTTCTGTCATCGTTTCCATCCTGGAGAATGCTATCTCAAGAGTGACCAGTGTCTGAACTGTGGAGAGAAAGGATACTTTGTTCGTGATTGTCCGAAGCCTAGGAAGCAACCCGCAACTCAAGTACAAGATCAAAGGTCAAAGGCGCCTGCACGAGTATATGCTCTCACCACTGGAGATGCAGCTGCTAAGGAAGATAAGGTCATCGAAGGTACCCTTCTTATTGATCATTTGCATGCGAAGATTCTTTTTGATACTGGTGCTACACATAGCTTTATTTCCGATGCACTAGTAAAAAGTATGGATGCCAAACCAAAACTTTTAGATATTGATTTGATGGTTACCACACCTACTGGAGGGAATGTAAAAGCATTGGAGTATATTCAAGATGCTCCATTGATAATTGAGGGTCATGAGCTACCTAGTGACCTCATCGTCATGAAGATGACATATTTTGATATTATCCTTGGGATGGATTGGCTTTCCCGATATCATTGTATTATTGATTGCGATAAGAAAAGAGTGATCGTTGCAAGCCATCAGTTCCCTGGGATTGTTATTAAAGGGCGTGGTGCCGTCTCTGAGCGGTGCATTACTTCTGCCATGAAGGCACATCGCAAGATATTGAAAGGGCGAGAAGCCTATCTTGCCAGAATTATAAAGGTTGAGCCATCAACTATATCATTGTCTGATCTCAACGTTGTTCGGGATTTTCCTAATGTTCTTCCAAAAGAACTGCCTGGACCCCCACCTCAGCGGGAGATTGATTTTACTATTGAGTTAGCTCCTGGAACTTTACCAATATCCAAGGCACCATATCGCATGGCTCCTGCCAAACTGGTAGAATTAAAGAAGCAACTTGAAGAGTTGCTTGACTTGGGATTTATCAGGCCCAGTGTGTCACCATGGGGTGCACCTGTTTTATTTATTAGAAAGAAGGATGGATCTCTTCGCTTAAGCATTGATTATCGAATGCTGAATCAAGTGACTGTGAAGAATAAATATCTGTTACCACAGATAGATGATTTATTTGATCAGCTCCAATCAGCAAAAGTCTTCTCGAAGATTGATTTGCGATCCGGCTGAAGATATATCGAAGACTGCTTTCCGAACCCTATGGGCATTATGAATTTTGTGTGATGCCATTCGGATTGACTAATTCTCCTCCCGCTTTTATGGATCTTATGAATCGGGTCTTTCGACCATTCTTAGATCACTTCGTCATTGTCTTTGTTGATGATATTCTTGTTTATTCTAAAAGTGTTGAGCAACACGAGGAGCATTTGAGAATCGTATTGGAGACTCTGAGGCGGAACCAACTTTATGCTAAATTCTCCAAGTGCGAATTCTGGTTGGAAAAGATCATGTTCCTTGGGCACATTATTTCCAAGGAGGGGATTTCTGTAGATCCAACCAAGGTTGAGGCAGTCGCAGAATGGAAGCAACCATAGAGCGTGACAGAAATTAGAAGCTTTCTTGATTTAGCAGGTTATTATCGTAGATTCATTCATGATTTCTCGAAGATTTCACTTCCTCTAACCGAGTTGACTAGAAAAGGAATTAAGTTTGAATGGTCTTCTGCTTGCGAGCATAGCTTCCAAGAATGGAAGAGGAGGTTAACCACCGCTCCTGTCTTGACTTTACCTTCTGGTTGTGGAGGTTTTGTCATTTACACTGATGCATCCCTGAACGGCTTGGGTTGTGTGTTGATGCAGAATGAAAAACTTGTAGCTTATGCTTCAAGGCAGCTAAAGATTCATGAAAAGAATTATCCTACGCATGATCTAGAACTTGCCGCTGTGGTGTTTGCATTGAAAATCTGGCGTCACTATCTTTATGGTGAGAAATTTGAGATCTTCTCTGATCACAAAAGCCTCAAATACATATTTTCTCAAAAAGATTTGAATGTGCGTCAAAGGAGATGGATGGAATTTCTTAAAGACTATGATTTCTCTATTGCTTACCATCCAGGTAAAGCAAATGCTGTAGTAGATGCCTTGAGCCGAAAAGGTTATGCGATGTCTGCGAGTTTGATGGTAGAAAAATGGAAGTTGATTGACGATTTGGTCTCTTGGAATCCTTTCAAGGAAGGAGACAAGATTATCTTATCTAGCATCCAGATACATTCTGAATAATAAAGAAAATTTTGAGAGCTCAGAAAGAAGATCCTAAGTATCATGTTCTGGCTGAAAAGAGTCAAGAAGAGAATTCAGAATTCTTCATTGCTCCAGATGGTGGCATTAGATTCAGGAATCGCTTATGGGTTCCTCCGCAGGCAGGGTTGAAGCAGGAGATTCTGGATGAAGCTCATCGTTCAAAATTCACTGTGCATCCTGGAAGTACAAAGATGTATAAGGATCTCCAGCGGAATTTTTAGTGGAAAAATATGAAGAAGGAGATTGCGGAATTTATTTCTCGTTGTTTGGTGGGTCAGCAAATTAAGGCTGAGCATCAAAGACCAGCTGGACTTTTGGAGCAGTTAGAGCTTCCGTAATGGAAATGGGAACATATCACCATGGACTTTGTGATGGGTCTTCCGAAGACCGATGCAACTCATTGTGATGCTATTTGGGTAATCGTGGATAGATTGACGAAATCTGCCCATTTCTTACCAATGAAGAAAAAGGAGTCAGTTGCAAGCTTAGCAAATTTATACATGAACAATATTGTGAAGCTTCATGGCATACCTGTCTCTATTGTCTCTGATCGAGATCCAAGATTTACCCGGAGATTTTGGAAAAAACTTCAGGAGGCCTTCGGTACAAAGCTGAAGTTTAGTACTGCATTCCATCCTCAGACAGACGGTCGATCGGAAAGAACTATTCAGGTTCTTAAGGATATGCTTAGGGCATGTTCTTTGGATTATGCTCGAAGTTGGGATGAGAATCTTCCGCTTATTGAATTCGCTTATAACAACAGTTATCAGGCTAGTATTGGAATGGCTCCATATGAAGCTCTCTATGGGAGGCCATGCCGATCTCCGCTTTGTTGGAGCGAGGTAGGGGAAAGAAGATTGCTCGGACCGGAACTTGTGCAGAAATGTACTGATAAGATCGACCTAATCAAGAAAAGGCTATTGGTAGCACAAAGTAGACAAAAGAGCTATGCAGATAACCGTCGCAGAGAACTAGAATTTGCAGTTGGAGATCATGTTTTCTCCAGATTTCTCCAACTCATGGTGTATTGAGATTTGGGCGAAAAAGAATACTTAGTCCAAGATATATTGGTCCATTTGAGGTATTGGATAGAGTAGGCGGGGTAGCCTACCGCATTGCACTACCACCACAGTATTCGCATATCCACAACGTCTTCCATGTCTCCATGCTACAGAAATATATTCATGACCCATCTCATCAGATTCACTATGAGCCAATTGAAGTTCATAAAAACTTATTGTATGAAGAACGCCCTTCACACATTTTTGATCGCCAAGAACACCATTTACGAAGGAAGACTATTAAGATGGTAAAGGTTGCTTGGCATAACCATTCGGATAGAGAGGCCACATGGGAACTTGAAGATGAAGTTCGAGAGAAATATCCTGAACTTTTAGGCATGTCTTTTGAATTTCGAGGACGAAATTTCTTTTATGGGGGGTAGAGTTGTAACATATGTTTTTTTTAAGGGAGATTTTGTGAAAAAAAATTGAAATATATAAAAATAAGTATTAAACAAGAAGATTATTATGAGGGTTATTATATAATAATCAAAAGGATAACAACGGAATAACGTTAAAAAAATAAAGAAAAAAATATAAAAATTTTAAAAAGGGATGGAATAAACGATCATGAGTTTGTTATATATTAAGGATAAGGTCTGGACGATAATTTGGGGGGATAATATTATTATTATAATAATTGAATTTGAGAAACGGCATGTGCATGAGTGGTGTTATCCCCACGACTCTCATCCCTGCAACATTGTATATATACATATCTCGTTGGACCTTTTCTTGGAATCCTAATCGAGAGAGTTTTTTTTTAAATCTTCTTGATTGCCCAAGGCAATCGACGAGTATACCTCTTAGTCTCGTCATCTATCTTTGTGGGTAAGAAAGCATCGCGGCTGCATGCGAGAGTAGCGTAGAAGCAGAGCCGGTGTTGCATTCGGCTTGGCAGGACATTATCATCGAGAAAGGTAATCCATGTCCGTGATTCATATTCCTGTATCATGAACAATCGAGATTTTCTTTATGCGAGCTCTGGCCGTTTAAAGCCATTGTTAACTTGGGTTTATGTGATCCATTTTATATCAGACTAGAAGATATATATATATATATATATATATATATATATATATATATATATAAAGATAATGACTTTAAACAATAGTTGAAGTTACACATCTGAAAAAAATGAAATAGCCAGATCGGGAGTCTTCATTCCCAATAAATGGTTGCATTGGTTTTTTTAAGTAATTCAAATGAAGAAAAAAAAGAGCAGAAAAAAATAAGAATATTTTTTTAGAATTCCTAGCAATGTAGAATTCGTAGACTAATTAATAGATATGTTAGATACTGTCACATAAGGTTTAATGAACAATCATTTAAACACATATTATAGAAATTTAAGTAGGGCATTTACAATTGAATTAAGTTGATCTCTAGAAAACGTATACTATGTACAATAATTTAGCAAAAAAAAAGAGAAGTCTTTACTAGATGGTTCATGCTCTGATCGAATGCCAATTATTGTTATAGGTGCAAATCCACATCATGATAGATCCTCATATTTTTGGAACTTAAATTTTGTTGATTTTGATCAAGGCATGTACATTAATCTGTGTCACATACCGTTGTTATCTATATCCCACTTTCTATTTTTTTTATTAGCTGTTGCAATGGTATTTTTTTTATATCTCATTAAACTGCTTATATTATATCTCTGTGTTACAACTTTAAGTAATTAGGTGCTAAGTTGATATTTAACCATAATGCCTATCTATGGGTTAGTTGTTAAATATTACAGAGATAGATACATCATTATATATATATGTAAATTTGTAATTTTTATGTCCAAATATTTTTATTGATGGTATTGATTTATATTTGATATAGATTTGTGATATTATGGCCACAAAATTTGTGATATTCAAGGAAATTGATTGAATTGTCATTGTTATCCCATAATGATGGGCATACATGAAAAAGTCTTTTTATAGTTCATTGTTTATTTATTGACTTATATTCCTTATCATATGGAATTGTCATCGTATATTTTTTTACTCATTGTATATGATTTTGATGGCATGTCTCATAAATTATTGGTGCATACTTAGTCAAATTCGTTTGACTAATATTGATTTACAACCTTGCAGCCTAGAGGAAAGCAGGAGTGTTGTCCGTCGGCTGGATTGAAGAGTCATTGATATTTTTTTCTATCCTCTTAAGGCATTGTACGGATAGACTTATTAAATTTTTATTATGTAGTTCAGACTTGATAAGTCTTTTATTTATTGGTTAATTTCCTGTATTCTTCCATTACGTATGCCACTCTGAAAGTTATTTTTAGATTATTGAATTTTTGTCTCGCTCCTGGACTCGAAAAAAAATTCATTGTTTGGGATGCTTCCACAATTTTCCCCATGTTTCGAGGTCCGGGACGTGACAGGTCAAGTGTCCTAGAATAGGTAGCTACAGTGGCTACCATCCATCCTCTTCTCTACTTCCTCTTCTTGAGCTAGTTGCACTTGAACTTAGAACGAATACACTGCTTATCGAGGAAAGAGTTACTAGATTGGAGAATTAGGGTCACCATGTTGGAGAAGACCGTCTTCTATCGCTTCAGTCGAGGAGTAGCTACATATCACTGACACTGTACAAGATAGATTCATAGTCATAAGGGACTGCGTATGACGTCGACTTGTTCTGATTTCGATTTTGAAATGACGTCACTTCAGCAACATTTATCATCCAAAAAACTACTATTTATACAGGTTACCCAACCCAACCCAACCCAATCCGGCTATCAAACATACCCTAAAGGATGGAAGCGACGATCCCTGAGGAACGAACAAAGGTTGTGCATATGTGATCGTTACTGCAACTGATCTTTTTTGTAAAATTTGATTACATTATATAAATTATAAAAACAAACATAAAAAATTTACATACCTCTCTTTTTTGCATTAGACTTAACAAAACAAAATTAAAAGCTAAAGAAAACGCAGAATGCACGTGCGCACGTGCAGAATTGCCAAATAAATATTAGAATCTGATATTGGAATTTGGGTTAATTCGAGCAGGATTAGGCAAGTGGTATAACTTGAACATAAATATAGACGGACCACATTAATCAACTTAACATATACAGGTCACGTATATATTAGCACGTGCATGCAAAATATATATTCACTAGTGCCCTCTCTGCCTTGGAAATATTTTATAATTAATTGCCAGCGGAATATCGGGATCCAAACATTTAAGACTAGACAAACTAATTGCAAACAAGTTCAATACATTCCATTCCTCGCATTAAAATTAAATCTCGTGACGCAACTTAAACAATGGGTTCATATTTGTCCTTAATTTTGGCATCATCACTTTGTCTCCTCCTGATTTGGCCTCCACTCAGAAGCCGCGTCAGATTTAGATGATCGATTTCATGTATTGGCAGCACATGACATGTGATTTCGGTCACTTAAGTCAAAGCCTCAACCTATATCCAGTTAATGGACCATATAGTAAATATTCGTCTTCATTTTAAACATATTTAATTTAACAAACAAATAAAATCACAGATGTTAAATAATTTGGTGAAATGGTCAAACTTCAAACACTTTGAAACGATAATTACTCGAAGACTATCTGTTTACATAAGATGTGCTTAATCAGTAGACAGAAGACAAAGCATATCGTTAATCACAAGGACGTGTACTTAAGTAACTTAACTTGTACTATTACTATATATAAAGGCACATCCTCTCCTTCGCCTCCTCCTCCTTCCAAAGCCCAATGGAACCACCGGCATCAGCATCGGATATCAGCGGCAGCTGCAGCAATGGTGGCAACAAGGCTGGAGACGACGCCGGCCTCCGGCGTGGCCCGTGGACCGTGGACGAAGATCTCCTGCTCGTAAACTATATCGAATCCCACGGTGAAGGTCGCTGGAACTCCATGGCTCGCTCTGCAGGTATGAACTTAATTATATGATCGAGCAAGTGATGCTGTTGATTAAACTTGTGGGATCAATCCTGCAGGGCTGAAGAGAACAGGCAAGAGCTGCCGGCTCCGGTGGATGAACTACCTGCACCCGGACGTCCGCCGCGGCAACATAACTCCTGAGGAGCAGCTGCTCATTCTCGAGCTCCATTCCCGCTGGGGAAACAGGTTAATTGTTCGATCTAAGCTTAATTAGTACCATTTAATTGTACATGTTCTTGAGGTGAGAGGGACAGAGGAAAGAATCACATAAAACAAAGTTAAGTGTGCCATTTTTAGAAAAATGAACTCTTTTTATAACGTCCCAGACTTAGCTCTTCGGTCGGTTATCGAGGAAAACTGGCCCTAACAACTTATTGGATTTTGAGCTCAAATAGACCAGCTGACAACCACCCAAAATGCTTAAACCCAATTTGTCAAGTAGTAATCCTCACCACTTATAAACCACACCCACACTTTGTGAGTTTTCCATGTGGTACTATGTTTGGGTTGAGGTGTTACACTTTTGGTCTAGAATCGCAAATTGCTCGTACTTTTTAGCGAGAGAAATGACAGATTGTGAGACTCGAAGAATCTGAATGGAATAACAACAATGAAGGTGGTCGAAGATAGCGCAGCAGCTGCCGGGGCGAACGGACAACGAGATAAAGAACTACTGGAGGACCAAGGTGCAGAAGCGCGCGAGGCAGCTCAACTGCGACGTCGACAGCAAGCAGTTCAGGGACGTCGTGCGCTACATCTGGGTGCCCCGTCTCATCGAGCGCATCCATTCCGCCAAAATCGATCGACAAACAATTCATCGACAAGATCCGGACATCGTCCACAACGACACCTCGGCCCAGGCCATCGAACCGGTAGAGAGATCGGTCGCGTACGAGCGTCAGAACACGATGGAGATGGATCAAACCATGGCATACAACATTTGGTCTGTAGACGACTTCTGGTCTTTACAACAGATACTACAATAGGATTATCTGTCTCTTGTAAGGTAATTAAGATAGTTTTAGGATCGATGTTAATTAATCGAGCAGCAAAGTTCGTTGTTGATTATTGCAGCAGTTCTATGTCTTGATCGTTCATCTTTGTTTCAGAAAGGAAGAAGATCTAGGACGTGATTATCTGAGCAATCAATTGCATGATGAGTTCGATACCCATTTGTTGTCATAAATTGCTAATTAATCAGACGATTTATTGAAAATATAGAAAACATGATGCAATCAGTTTTCGAGACTCTCTTTTCCATCTCTTCGACCTCGCTCTTGACGTTTCCAAGTCTTGTGAGAAAAACAATGGAGACGATGGCTAATAGCCAAAATATAGGTGACGTATAGTTGCGATGATATCAAATTATGGTTGGCAGCATCATCTAAACTGTTAACTAAGCGGTCCATTAAATATTAAACAAGCGATTAAATCGAGAGAACATCGTTGATGGGGTTTAAGGTGGCGTGCCATTCCTCTCTAGTGACGTGACATGAATGCAATTCATTTGCATTAATTATAAACTTAATGCGATTGTCGCTGTTCGTTACTTGATTAATTAGTTTATTGTAGATGCCTCAGCATCTGTTTAGTGGACATCGTTTTCGTTTTATGGATAACAAAAATGCCTGGCGTCTATTTAATAGTACTTGGATGGAATATACGCAGATTTCAGACTAGAAAATGGGCACATATATACATATACATACATACATACATATATATATATATAGAGAGAGAGGAGTGATCCTATGAGATCAAAAAAATGTGAGAGCATGAGAGCATCCATTCTGGACCACATGATTCAACCAGGAGAAAGAAGACCAGGAGAGAGAAGACAGGATCATGTGGTCCAGAATGAATGCTATCATTCTCTCACAAATTTTGGCTCACATAGGATCACTCCTCTCTCTATATATATATGGATTTAATGGGGCTGCCTTTGGGGGCAGCCAACATGGCTGCCCCGCCCTCTATTTCGGCGTGTTTTTTCATTTTTTTTTGAAAATAAAACACTGTATTTTCATCCCTGTATCCCTCTTATATACCATTCGAATTTCGTCAGAAACAGAGACTCCTACGGCATCCATCGAGATGGTGTCGATTTAAAAAATCATGTTACCGTTAAAAAATGACCGTCTAGATGGAGGTCGTAGGAGTCTCTGTTTCTAACGAAATTCGAATGACATATAGGAGGGATATAGGGATGAATATGCATGGCGATATTTTTTGAAAAAATAAAAAAAACACCGTAAATGGCGTGGGGGCAGCCCCATTAACCTCTCTCTCTCTCTCTCTCTCTCTCTCTCTCTCTCTATATATATATATATATATATATATATATATATATATAAGGGTTAAATGATGCTACTCCTTGGGAGTAGCCAATTGGCTACTACTTGGGAGTAGCCAATTGGCTACTACTGCCCTTATTTTCCCTCTATTTTTTATTTTTTGGAAATAAAAAATATGTGTATTCATGACTATATCCCTCTAATATGACATTCCAATTTCGACAGAAACAGAGACTGTTATGCCTTCTATCTGAAGGGTGTCAATTTCAGCAATTCTGAAACCGTTAAAAATTTGACAGTCTTGATGGAGGGGATAGAAGTCTCGAATTAAGTTGAATTTTGAATGACACCATGGTGACATATTGTGATCTAAATTCCAATAGGTTTCATTTCAGAAAAATAAAAAAAATACAGGAGAAAATGGGTGGGAGCATGTAAGTTGGCTACAAGCAAGGAGCATACTCCCTTTTCCCATATATATATATATATATAGAGAGAGAGAGAGAGTTAAATGAGACTACTCCCTGGGAGGAGCCAGGGCTACTCCCACCTCTATTTATTCTGCATTATTTTATTTTATTGGAAAATAAAAATATGTATATTCATCATTATTTCCCTTTAATATGTCATTCCAATTTCATCAGAAATCAAGATTCCTATGCCATCCATTTGGAGGGATCATTTTCAGCAATTCTGAGACCGTTAAAATTTGACAGTCTTGATGGAAGGGATAGAAGTCTGGAATTAAGTCGATTTTTTTATGATAGCATGGTGACATATTTGATCTAAATTGCAATATGTTTCATTTCAAAAAAATAAAAAAATATAGGAGAAAAGGGGTGGGAGCATGTAAGTTAGCTACAACCAGGGAGCATACCCCCCCCCCCCCCCACACACACACACACACATATATATATATATATATATCAAGGTGGAAAAAACTTCAGATTTGGAAATAAGGTTGTGAGCTTTAGTGATGAAGAGGTGGGAGCGATCTTTGGCCTACGTAGCTCTGGTTTTTCCATCATAGCCAGGGATAGACATCTGCAGTGGAAATCATTCATTTTAAATGAACTGTTTGAAGATGTAATGGTTTTCAATAGAAAGAAGCTGCACAATATTCTAGAAGATTTTTACAATAAGGATGATGACAACTCAGCGTTTATGTATGTAACATGTTTAATACTTTTAATTTCGCGACCAGTTCTTACTCTTTTTCAAAAGACTTATTGCACTACGTAGAATCCCTTGAGGATACAAGATTCTTTAATTGATATGGCGCAGTCACAAGAATGATATTATTTAATATGGATGACGTAGTGGGTCTGGTTCAAAAGAGAAGAGCTGGATCATCAAGGGTAACACTAGGTTACCTTACAGGATGTGTTGCTTGTTTATATGTGAGTTCTTAATTAATTTTTTTATTTATATGACCAGTCATTAAAATTATTAATACAACATTTTATCATGTATGGATGATGGAGTATTGCTGCAAAGATCTTGTTGTGAGCATAGATCTGAGACCAAGGATTAGGAAGTGGGCCGGTTCAATAAAAGGGGTTTCCATATCCTTGATTTCGATCAACAATGAATATGTACGTAATGTTAATAAAAAAATGATACATTGTATGTTTAATATTTTAATTAGGTTAAAGACTATGTACTTTTCTTTATGTAGATATTGCCTGCTTTACAACTACATAAGAATGAAATAGTCAAAATAGGAGCAGACGAATATGTTTTCCCATTCGAAAAATTTACCATGGGTGGTTTTACAGTGAGGAGACCACAAATTGTGATAATGAAACCCATTCCAATACCACAAGATATGTCAACAAAGAAGGGAAGATACAAGAGAGATGAATTGTGTGTTAAAAAATCTGTTGTTAGTGTTCAACCTGAAGAGTCATAACAAAAAAACAACAAAAAAATGTATGTGTGAAGCATTTACATTTGAGATAGAAGAGCTGAAGGAAATCATTAAAGAGATGAGTGAAACATCTAGAAAAAAGGATGCATAAACCATAAGAAAGACTTCTGAATTGAAGGTTGAGATTGAGAAATTGAAATCTAATAATATGGAGCTGACTGATAAAATAAAAACATTTTATATTCAGGAGAACAAAAATATTGAAAAAAATGATTTCCATGCAATAGATACCTCAGAGAAAAATAATGAATGTACAATTCAAGGTAACATGGATAACTATAACGGAGAAATGTATGCAATGACTTGCAAAAGAGCTGTTATGAAAGGAGATTTTGAAGAGAATACTACAAGCATTGAGGAAAGGCTTGAACATTTAATATTAGAAATAGGTGATGAACATACAATTGAGAAATCTCCAGATACAAGTAAGAAAGCATCAGGTATGATCATTGACATACCTTCATTTGATTTGAAAATTGATGACAATGCACATTCTGAAATTGTGCCATCAGAAACAGCAACAAGGAAAAGAAAAAAAAGATAAGGTCACAGTGCAGCAAAGTTTTATAACAAAAAAGTTAAAAGAGAGAAGAGAAGCCAGAAAAACCTTAGAGGATTCTATGAGGAAACACAAGCAGGAGAAAGAAACAAAAGCTATACTCGAATGTTACAAAATTTGTGGAGAGAAGAGAAAGGAATCAATTGTGGATGATATGACAAGTGAGGTAAGAAAAAAATATAGTAGAATGTATTTTATCTTCATGATATGTAATACTGCAACCATTTATTTAATTATATTTAGGTTGACAAATAGAATGATTGATTTTTACTATGGCACAAAGAATATGAGATTATGTATAGTTATAATAGTATTTTTTTACTAACATTATTTGTAATTAATTGATTGAGTATCAGTATCTATGTGATCTCATGACTGATTTGATTGGTTACGCGAGAGTATCAGAACAAACGAAAAAACAATTCAAAAATTTCTACGAGATCCTATCGATAAGTAAGAATTTTTATCTATTTTAAACATTTAAAGTTAATTAATTTTAATTTTAAAGAAAAATGATATTAAAATATAATTCATTTAGATTAAATGCAACATACTTACTTCGGAGAATCGCAGTTGTAAAGAGAGAGAGAAAGAGATCCATAATTTTTTGTATGAACGAATGACATAAGCTTCAATACGCATATGTATATTAATTACTTTTTTTAATTTTTCTTACGAATCAAATATTTTTGACATTACAGATAGTAGACATATTTATGGACGTGCTGACACAGAAATACTGCACCAAAGATGACCATGTTCCATATCTCTTTACTCCAATATTTCAAATGGTGAGTTTCTAATAACTGAGCTTGATTTTTTAAAAACATTGTAACATTAACTGTCATAATATGTTAGTCTTAATTATATTTTTTGCAATATTTTTTCAATCTTGTGGTGAATGCTACCGAACATGAATTTGATAAACTCGAAGAACTATATGAAGAAGGAATACATATAGCAGAGCTGTAGAAGATTTTCACAGTTATTCATACAAGAAACAATTGGCATCTTCTTGTCGCTGATTTTACAATAAGAAAGTTCCTTTCATACAATTGTATGATAGGAACAAGATTTCGTAAGAAAGATATATTGAAATGGGTATGAGACTAATTTTTTTTTAAGTTTACTACATAATTTATTTCAATGGTTATATTTTTATTGTTTGATTTAAATTTCAGCATGGATGGATTTCTGAGTATTTCATGGATAACATGCCAGACGAATGCCTTGCAGCATGGGAAATTATATATGTGCCAGATTGTCCATAGCAACCATTGTAAAGTTTTGATTGTGGTGTCTACGTCATGAAAATGATGGAGTACCTGTGCGAAGGGAGAGTGTTAGATTTCAAGTATGAAGACATTGACTGATTTAGAGCTAAAATATCTTCAACTTTATTAACGTGTCGTCATATTGAGAACTCAACGACACAGTGATGAAACAAGACCGACAGAATATCCGGACGCTTTAGCTTTTCTGCAGTTTACAATAGATCTATCTATTATTGCGATGTTTGAAACAATTTATGCTAAGAGATTTGCTTTTTCATACTTCTTCTTTTAACTCAACACTTATCTAAGACTTACTTTTGAAGTGTATGATTATCCTATGTTATAGTTATGACAATGTCCTGTATTTTCTTAAACAAAATGATTGGCTTTTGATGTGGTACTGAATATATACAATTTGACAGGCAGACAAATTATGCATTTTGATTTTCTATGGGGAGAGCAGCTGGGAATGGAGCAGGAGGGAGAGTCTCTAAATTAATAGTCTCATCAATAATCGCTATCTCAGGTGTAGCAATGGAGTAAGACTCTTCTACTGCTTGATGATTACGACTATCGAGGACTTCGTGGGTTACCTCAGAAAATCATGGCTCTTCAAAGATTTGTTGAGATCGAAGTGCTTCCAATGTTGTAAAATTGATTTCCCGAGTCTCACACTCAATAATTGCCTTTGCTAAGGCTAAGAATGGCTTTCCGAGAATAATTGGAGTCTGGGTGAATTCTCCTTGATGCTCAATATCAATGACCGTGAAGTCTACTTTGAGCAGAGCACCTTGGAATGTCATGATGACAGAAATGATTCCTCTCGACCGCTTTATCGATAGGTCAGCTAATTGAACGATCTCTCGGATTTTCCTGATAGGTCCGAGTTTGAGCTCGTGAAATACTGAGGTCGGGAGGATATTGATTGGTGAATCATCATCAATTCGAGCATGGATAAAAAATATGTCTTTGATTCCACGGTCAAATCTGGACAAGCACTTCACTATGCGGCTCTTGGTTTTTCTCCTCAACACCAATGAGGAGGCCATTGACAAGATATGTCTTTCAATCTTTGTTCGTATCCTGCCTGACTTTTTCATTATTAATTTGTCCATTACAAATCCTTTAAGGTCGGGGAAGTGTTCAATGGCCTGTATAAAGGGAAGTTCAAAGATCAATCTTTTCTCCAGTGCTTCCCGTAAAGCAGGATCCAAATTACTAAGATCTTCTTCAGTTTCAAATTTTTTGTACTTTTCGAGATTTTGATTTTTTGGATGTTTTTGAGTATTTCAATTTTTTCGGTATTTTCTGTGTGGTGATGTGGTGTTTTCCGTAGATGAGCAGGGGCTTTGATGTTCCGAGTAAGAATCAGAGGCATAGTCATCCCTAGGGGAGTAATATGCAGATTTGTCGCTGTCAGAGTCGTCCCTAGGGTGAACATATTCTTTAGGTTTTTGAATATCCTCAGAATTTTCAACATGAGATCTAATCTTTTGCTCATCCATCTTTATGTCCGAGCTACCAGAGAGTGAAATTAATCGGTCGGCAAACTTTCGAAATCTATCCTCCATTAAATCAAATCTATTATTTATCCTCGAAATATCATCCTCAAAAATCTGTTCATGATTAATCATGGGAGCAGTCGGGGTGTGTTTTTGCATTTGATATTCAATAATTTCATATTCCATTTTCATGTATGTGCTGAGAGGAGAGTCTTTTGGAATGTCCAATATATGATCTTTATTTTTCGAAAATTTCTCCTCAAAATTGATGGAAGGAAGCTTCTCAGAGGAAGGTTTTTGCGGGAATTCGTTGGTCTCATACTCAGCATACCGTGACTCAGGCATGTAATGTTGGTTTAAGTAGAATCTACTTCCATGGTCATGATTGATAATATCCTCAAATAATGGAGTCATACATGGTGCATAAGTATTAATATTATCCGTTTGGTCCTCTGCATGTATAGGCTGATCAAAGACGTGGTATTTGGGTTGGTCAATAGGGGTTTGATCGTCACAGTCAATCCAATGCTGATGATCATTAAGCGAGATCCTCTCCATTTGGTGTGATTAAATTTGGTTTCTCTGCCAATCATGAGATTCAAAAGTGAGTTGATCTTGAAATAGTTCATCAGTTTCAGCGAGAAATCGAGAGTAAGATGGTTCACTCCAGGATGGTAAGTGATCAGGTGTGGTCGGAAGATTCGGGTAGAATGGCTTGGAATTCAACAAGGGGACCGAATTTATCCGAGGGTGAAAATCTCTTTTAAATGTTGGAGGATTCTGGAAAGAAGAGGGTTTAATCGATTTGGCCTGACCGAAACAAATTCATTTTCATAATATAGATCAGATGGGTACTCAGACCATTGTCCTTTTTTGTCAAAGGAGGTTAATGATGAATCAACATGGTTGATCTCGGTGCAAGTGCATAGGATATTCATAAGAAGTTTTAATCAAGAAGATTGATGGCACAAATGTGCGGCTTTTGATCTTCGGAAGCGGTTTACGCATACCAATGCAAACACAAATCAAACCATGTGTTCACCAACTCACACAATGAAGCCGCAAGAGTTCGGCTATTATATTTACAATTTTAATTGGTGATAAGACAATCTTGGAAAATAATTAATAAGTTGTTAGGTGTCGAAGATTTTTTTAAAGACTGACCCGAATTTCTACGACTAGTTGCATCTACTTTAAGCCAGTATAGGTGTAAGTACGGACCATAAAACGGCTACCCGTATTACTTAAGGACGGAGCCTTGCGTAGTGTCCTTTAAACCACCCACTATGTTAAGGAAATCCGAACTGTTTACCGGCTACCCGTATTCCTCACTAAGAAGTAGCTAATCGTTTTTAAAATCAATAGTTTGAATGAAAATGTCGGAGTTGGTCTTTAACCTTAAGTGTTGTCTCTTGCTCACTTAGAAAAATAAATGCATCCAAGGTCGAGGTTGCTCTCCCGCAAAAATTCTTGATTTTATGGGTTACTTAAAATTGTCTATATTTAGCGGTCCCAATTTTAATTAGGCAATCACTGAAAATTTAAGGCGAGTATAAATGCGCGTCTACCATCTAGTCCCAATTTCCTTTTAATATTATGTGACAAAATAGGAGGGAGAAATTCGAGAAAAGCCGATGCATGTAAAAAATGATGATGTATGCTCAGTTAGAAAACTTGTAGTGATTCCTCGCAATCTTCATGCGGGATGCAATACAAGAATTGAAAGTTTAGTCTATATGAATGCAAGCTGATGAAAAATCGCACCTAGTAGAAAGTTCTATTAGCGTGGAAGAATTGAGATGAATTTGACTAAATTGAACGATCTATTGTGCTTCTCAATTAAAGTGAAGTGTGGCCCTAGGTCCTATGCGCACAATCAAAAATTTAAATGCTCTAAGAGTCGTATGTGCAGGTCTATCCTAAGCGCCACTCAAGTCGGGACCCACCCTCACCGGAGAGTGAAAAAGACCACGACACACCACAGGAAAAGTTTAAGGTCTTTTTACACATGCGACAGTCCAAACGGACACCGCTATAAATGAGTAATTAATTACAGAAATTAAAAATTGCAGAAAATAAAATCCTAAACTATACGATCTCTCATGACTCAACTCGATCTTAATTTTAATGCAGCTTTTCAGAAGTCGGTGAAGATGCGTCAGTTCTTGAAAAACCGCTCCACGTACACGGGGTACCTCGCAAGAAAAATAAGAGAGAATGTGTAAGAAGGTGGCCCAAAAAGATAAAAAATAAAATAAGAAAATAAATGCTGAAAAATAAAATAAAAAAAATGCAAGAAAAAAAATGGAATTTACAGTGAAAATCTCGGGGGTCAAACAACCTGAATCCGGAAAATCGAATAAAAAACATTTTTAGACAAAAAACTAAGCCGTTTGCCTCCCCGCCAATAAAACCATCTGACGGTTCGCTGATTGCCTGTGTTGAAATGTGTGTCGTGGATTGATTAACTTCGCTTAAAAATATGAATGTGTCATTTCGTTGTAGGCGGGCAATCAGAAACAGTCAAGAAATAATCATACAAATTTTTTTATCAATTTTAATCAATGTGGTTTTATGTTTATTTTACTTGGGCAAGTCCCAAAGTCAAACACGAGGAGGCAAAGGAACAACCAAGAATTTTGTCTATCAAAGTTCATGCACGATTTTCGAGACGGACTTTTTTGTATTTTTATGCAATTAGGGATGCAAAATACAACTTTAGCCTATTTTAGGGACTAAAAAGTAAAGATCAATCAAAACAATGTCCGAAAAATATAAAACTTGGCCAAGATTATAATTACGATGAATTGAATATACTATTTTTTGTTTGGAATTTTTGGTTACAAGATGAAATTTTTACGAATTTTTAGATGCAAACAAAGTGAACGTTAATATTTAATTATAATAAATATTAAACCTAATTATTTTCGAAGGATAAAATTATCCAGGATCTATCGTTAGGTGACAGATCTTAGAAAAATTCTAAACCTCACAAATACAAGGTTCAATTCCTACTAAAATTAAATATTAAAATAAACAAAATGATTTTTAGAATGCAAACCATGCAAGTAAATGCAATTCTTTTTAGGCACATTGTTAAAAACAATTAATTCTACAGTCTTTGACTTTTCGACAATTTTTAGAGCAATGATTAATCAATTATAATTTTCAGAGCACAAAATGGGCAAAGTATGTAATTTTCCACAAAATAATTAATTATTAATTAACCTGATCACAAAAATGTCAAGCATATGCTATCACATAGAGAATTAATTAACGAACATCATGATATTTTTGGGTAATAAAATAATATAATGTAGCAGTCCAGAACAATGGGGGAACACATGGGTAACAATGCAATATTACAATAATTAAAAATAAAATAAAATGTAAAGAAGGGCTATATTGTAATTACCAAAACATTGGGGGGATATTCTTCAAAATTTTCAGCAGGTTACGTGCCAAGCACGTGACCTGGTCGGTGTGGACTGAGGCGCAAATAGGAGAAGATCTGGGGGTCTTCTGTAATTGTTCCCAGTGGTCACGTGCGGAGCACGTGACCCTGGGGTAGAGATGTAAATAATGGAATTCCCAGGGGCTTTAATGCAAACGTACCCTCTCCTCACGTGTGCCTCATGTGGGGAGGGTCTCGGGCCGACCCCCGGCAGCTTGGCGGTGGTAGCTTGACGACGGAGAGGGCTAAGCGGCTCACGGCGGAGCAGCACCGCTTTTGGTTGACGATGAAGACGACGTCCGACACTATGGCTTGGACCGGACCAGTTGCGACGAGGCCTAAGGCCTTGGATCTCGTCGGAAAAGTAGAGAAGAGCGACGTTGTCACCGCCATCATCTCGTCGAGGTTTAGGTTATCAATGAATGAAACTTGCGAGAGGGCAGTGATGCTCTTTTATAGGAGAAGGGTCGGGCAGCCGGAGATGGAAAGGTCGATGGAATTGATTCGTTTGGGAGTGGGGAAGGATCGATGATGGAGAGATGCGATGGGATGGTCGGCGATTTGTGCAACGGCGCGATATTGATTGGAGATCTGGGACAAGGAGGAGATCTCGAGGAGGCGGGATTCGCGGGGCAAGTGGCGGTCAATCGTGAGGCGGTGGAGGTTCCAAAGGGGAAAGGACGCGATTGGCGTCGGCAAAATCCGCGGGGGCGAGATACACGATGGAGGGGGACGGCGCTCAATAGGGAAAGGAGGGGAAGGAAGGAGAAGGTCAGCGCCATTCGATCGACCGAGATCGGACGGCCGTGATTCGCCTACATAGTAACAGGAGGGAGAGGGAGAGGCACGTGCTGGTCACGTGCGGCAGAGGCACGTGACCCGCATGTGTGCGACTTTTTTTATTTTTTTATTTTTATTTTTTTATTTTTTTATAGAAATGAATAAATAAAAACTTCAAAAATAGGTGACACATGTTGGCTTCAGGAGCTGCCACGTGTCAGCCCCACAGAAATCAAAAAATAAATACAAAGAAACGTACTTTAAAAATAGCAAATGACCTTGAATCGAAAAAGTTTTTTCACGAAAGTTGCTCATCTCGATGAGATTTACAACTTTCGTGAAGACATCAAAACCAAAATCGATCATTTTCACAAAGTGATATTTTTGGGGTATCACATGTACATAGAATACCATGATTTTTGAGTTTTATAATTTTTTGTCATTTTTAAACCAGATAAAAATACGAAAAAATATGATAAAATCAAAGATAAATATTTATACATTAATCTTATTTTTTGGATTTTTATTAATTAAGAAAAATAAGAAATAAAATACAATATAATACAGAGTATTTTTTTACAGACTGTTAGTGGATACTCAGACTCAATTAATTTCTTTGATTTTGGTTTCATTTTGGATCTGGATTTTTGCATATTTTAATAAAAATTTTATCAAAAAATATTAATGAGAAAGAAGTTATACGAGGATTTAATCATGTACATAATTTAATAGGTCAAAAACCGCTAAAATACAAAATGTACAAAAGAGGCCCAAAACCCAACTTTCACATATGAGCTCTGATTCACTTGAACTTGGTCTTGTTTTGAAGGTAATTGAATGTACATTAGTTTAAATGTGAGTAGGATCAAAACGGACATTGGATGAGGAAGATATGAGGGTTTTAGTCCGAAAATCCTAGAACTAGGGTTTGGGTTTTTGGTCCATTTATTTGGGTTAGTGATTTTTTTTGTATTTTTCATTTATTCTTGTTAGTGATATGTACACAGTGGAGGTGATTTTGGGACATTCGATGTTAGCAAGAATTAATTAAAAATCATGGAAGTTAGGCTATTTACAGGTCAATTTTGGCTTGGATTTTTGACTTCTTATTTTGTGCAAGAATAAGTGATAAAATGCAATTCTTATCAAAACATGCATGAATGATAATTATGCAGAATAAATGAAGAAATGACAATGATTTTTAGGGATTAGATCTTAATTAATCACTTTTAAAGTGATTAATCCGAGATTCATCACCCCCCAAAAGCTAGCACTTATGGGCAGAAGTAGGACTCAGCTCTCCAGCATTAATGGGCGGGGGAGGGGGCACATCACATTTTTAAACCATGAAAATCCCCTACAAATAAGAACAACAAACTAATCTAGTAGATATGCATTGAACCAACATGAACATTGATTAACTTGTAAATTCAACAAGCACCTATCGTGAGTCTACAACCAGTGTCGATTGCGTAGCCATCATGATCAAACTCATGCAATCAAGATGACCATAATAAACTGCATAGTGCAAGCATTTCCTCCCATGGAACAAATAAAAAAGAAAATATGAAAATTTTAGAAAGACATAACATTATATAAGCAATCTCACCATTCTGCTCGAAATTTATAAGATCCAAACGAGAACATGAAATTTATAATAGGGATAATTACACCCATAACCCTGAGTAATTCCTCAATCTCAATCATAACCCTGCATAATCGCGAATTACATGAGGAACCCTGAGTAATGCTTAACCTTTACACGACATGACCCTGTGTCAACTTCCGTTTCGAATTTCCGTTAACTCAGATGGAAAAGGTTAGATGTGGACAATTTTGCCCCTCAGGACTTTTTATATTTATAAATTGATGCCCCTGGAAGCCTGGAAGGCCCACACCCATCGGAGCTCCAACCCCCGCCCGCCGGAGCCCCGACCCTCCTCCCGCCCGCCCGAGCCCCAACCTTCTTCACCCTTTCCTCCTCCCTGTCGACCACTTCCTCCTCCCCCTTCCTCTCCGTCCACCACCACCCTGGCGCACGGCTTGAAATCCTCTCGCTCCTGCAGCCTCCCGACGCGCGACCTAGAACTCTCCCGCTCCTGCAAGCCCAGGCGGCTCACGGCCTGGAACCCTCCCCCCCCCCCCCACCCCCGCCTGGGAACTCCACCCCCGCATGCTGCCTCGCCATCTGAGGGGTGAGAGCGAGGCCATTGTCGAGCTGGAGCGTGTCGCAGTTGGACGTATCATAAGGGTGAGATCCTGCGAGGAGGAGCCCATCGTCTGCTTCGAGGAGAAGCGGCGCCATTCACGACGGAAGATGCCGATAGGAGAAGCGGCGCCTCTCCCACCCCCCTGCGCGCGCCGCCTGGGAACCCCTCCCACCCCCCGCGCACACCAGCTGGGAACCTTGCCTCCCCCTGCGCCGACTCGCCGCCTGGGAACCCCTCCCCCCGCGCGCCGTCTGGGAACACCTCCCACCCCCCGCGCACGCCACCTGGGAACCTCCCCTTCCCCTGCGCCGACTCGCCGACGGTCAGGCTCAGAGCCCCCAACCTCCAGTGTCCGTGAGCTCCGATGAAGTTCTCGCCAGAGAGCTCCAACGAAGCCTCCAGCACCGGCTCGACGAATCTTCCGCAGTTTATTTAATTATTCTTTTTCTTTTTTTCATTTTAGCTAATCCTAGCCGTTAGATCATAGATTAGTTAGATTAACTCACTCATATGCTTGAGTTAACGTATCAAACTAACGGAGGGTTATGGGTGTGAGACGGAGTAACTATTCAGGGTTTCCCATGTAATTCGCGATTATGCAGGGTTATGATTGAGATTGAAGAATTACTCAGGGTTATGGGTGTAATTATCCCATTATAATATTGCCAGTCAACTTACAGAACCCAGATTCCTTTCTAAGGTTTGGAAGATTTCAAGGTATATATGATTATAATTTCATGATAGTATCCGAGGACGTGACTAAAAACATACATGAATGCATGTCACTAAAATCAAGTATATGCAACATTTTAAAAACATCCATTAACAAAATTAAGAACCGCTGGTTATTATAGAAATAGACCTCTACCGTACTTGAGAAGTTGATGCCAGGAGAAATAAGAACTCACCATAAGTTGTACAAGAAAAAGTACTTCTAATCATTTTCCCACAAGATGGAATACCTTTTTAAGTAGAACAATACCGATGCATCAGTCTGGAATGGAGTCGGTGTATTACCAATTCTTCTTGTTAATCATTTTTCATGTCAAAACAAAACCATAGACTAATCAACAAATGTGGATGCACCAATCAGGAATCGAACCCATGTCTGTACCGTGTCAAGGTACCATTCTACTACTAAACCACTGGTGCTTGTTAAAATTATTTTTCAAAAATATATTTTTTAGTAACTATATTTTTGCAAACAACTAAAAAATTACAAAATAAGCTTCATGAATGACTTCAAAGCTGATGAAGATGAATGAAATGATGAAAAGAAACCTAACTTAATTACCTACATGATTCCTACGATACCTTGTTAGTTTACACTGTCCTCACCTCCATTCTTTCTTGGAAAATATGCTACGGCAGCGATCTTTCCTGCATTTAATCTTTTGATCGCATATTAGTTAATAGCATGTAACAATGTTCACTACAAATGTGCACAACATTGAGAGAAAATAATTAGCCAGAAAAGTAAGAAATAATTACAAGGGCATCCGTTGAAATTATTACAACACCAAACTCTAAATTTCCCGCAACAACATACAAAGAGTATTTTGAGTATATTTGCATATGATCATTGTAATTCTATTGCAATTTTGGTGGAGATATATACTTACATGTAATTGTTGAAAATATCTGGCTAAATTATTGTTTTTGCGGTAAAATAAATCATAATCCATCCTGATGTTTGTTGGAATATTTCACAAAAAGCAATCAAAAGTATAATTAAAAATCACAATCAATGATCTAGCCCAATCGGTATATTCTTTTCCACATGGATCCCCTGTTGAAGCGAAGCTGCGGCCCCCGATAGTTCATCATAATAATTGGAGTTGTAAAACTTTTGAAGCCCAAAGATGATTTCACTCAAAGAGATCCTATAAGTGTTAGCAAAAGAAAATAGTTTTTCAGCATGCTTCAGAAGTACATCAGCATAGGCATGAACACTCCCTTTGAACATCATAGAAGCATCTGCCAATGTCATTGTTTTAGCTGCACCATATGATCTTGATGAGGTTTTAATCATATGTAGAAGGGGCCTTTCCGAATATAGCTTTACATATAACAATTCATTCCGAGGACATTTCCTACTCTCAAAATAAAAAAAACAAGCTCCAGGATCCTTTGAATATATATCAGAATTTAAAACAGAGAAATCCCTTATTTAAGCATAATATGATAACCAAAAAGAGCATAGCCACTTTTCTAGGAGAATTACCAAGGTCTCAACCTGACACTATTTTCCTATTACAAAGACTTGACTCCAACTTCTGCAAAATCATTTGAATCTTATCTTCGCAAGTGCTTCCCAAATAAATACACAATCTTTGTTGCGAGTGCTCGAAGCATGATGAGTCTAATGAGGCTCAGATACGGATACGGTGACGGATCAGATACGGTGACGGATCAAATACGGATACGGTGACGGATCAGATACGGATATATTTGTATCCGTTTGCATCCCTAATCGAGAACCATAGACGAGCACACTCAATAGTCACAAGCAAATGCAACGAAAATATGCTATCTTAAATAACTAAAGAAGCAAGAATGCAAGATTATTGACTAGGTAGGCACACCCAAAAAAAAAGAATATTAATTAATCTTGAAATGATAAAAAAAATGTTTAAATAATTATAAACACCGATATTCATGGAGATATAAATATCAAAACATAAGTTAAAAACATCTAAATATTTATAAATATCCGAACATGCTTGGAGCCATCCACTATCCAAAATGAGTATCTGTGTCTGCATGCAATTTAAACCCATTGATTTAATAAATCTCCATAGTTTACGCCACCAGGTCTGGAAAATCGCATCTCTCAGCAGCCGGTTCAATAGCACCGCATTGATGTCACAGGATTGGAATAGTAAATACTTTACCATAAATATTGTAATAACGATGATTTCGTACTTATATGCGGCTTCATATAAGAAGGTTCTCATCATCTATAAATAGATAATGACGAGTAAAAATTGCCAAGTTATCTTAAAATACAATACAAATTTAATCAAAATGGTATTCACTTCGTGGTCGATTTCACAGGGCGAATAATTTGATCAAATATTTAAGCTACTTTTTATTTGCAGGCCACAGAGATCTTATGCTGTCAAAAATTCTAAACATTGTTATTGTTCATCAATTATACAAAACCAAAAAGAAGGTGTCGTCTCAACTTACAGTTAAGATGTTCAAAGTTGCCAGTTTTTCTATCATGTAAATAATGAAGTGCATACAAACGGATATGGGAGGATCATCAATTATTTTTTATCGTATAAATAATGAAATCCAAATCCGTATTCAGATGATGCAGATCATTCATAGCATAGCATGTTCAATCCGGATACGCTAATAAAACCCTTGAGAAGAAGATATACTAAAATATTAGATAGGACTTACTTGCATTGGGAAGGAAGGGCTGAGTCCCGTAAACCAGAGACGGACGCTGCACTGAGACTGTGAGGGATGCGATGGTGAGAGGGATGATATTGTTTTATCAATAAGAAAGGAGGCGGGAGGCGGAAAATATGGAGGGAAATGTGATTTTTCAATGGCTATGAGAAACGAGAAAAGCAATCATCATCGATAGTGGGACAGATTTAATGCAATATGGAGGGAAATGTGATTTTTCAATGGCTATGAGAAACGAGAAAAGCAATCATCATCGATAGTGGGACAGATTTAATGCAAATGTGGAAGGAAGAGTATTATTTTTCCCTTTTTCACATTTTCATTACTCTCCTCTTTCTTAGTTAGCCGACGTGCACGTTTTTGGGGAATATAACTTATAAATGGGCACCTACTAACCTAATCAAAGTAAGGGTGAAAGTTTAGGCAATGGTGGGGTTGGGCATTGGACTGGACCGATCCGACCCGGTTCAAAATCCAACCCGCATAAGCCGATCCAAACCCGAATCCGCACTGCAAGGAAAATAAGTTGTGGCTACAGAAATATGCCCACAGATATGGAGTTTGTGGTCACAGAATTGAGCTCTGGCCACAACACGTCGTGGCCTGTAACCGTAGCTACATGTCTCGTCGCGAAAGTTCTCTAACCACGACTATGCAGTGACCACGTAAACCAGAGACGGACGTGGGAGGACAGCTGCAGCTGGTTCGAGAGGCAGCAGGCACGATGCGACAGTGGGGACAACCGGCAACGCAATGCACAAAGACTGTGTGAGGGATGAGATGGCGGGAGGGTTGATATTATTTTATTAATAAGAAAGGACGCGGGAGGCGGAAATGTATGGAGGGAAATGGGGTTTTTTAATGGCGATAAGAAACGAGAAGAAGGCGCTCAGCATCGATGGTGGGGACAGGTTTAATGCTAACGCAGAAGGAAGGGTATTAATTTTTTCCTTTTTACGTTTTCATTACTCTTCTCTTTCTTCATTAGTCGATGCGCACTTTTTGGGGAATATAACTTATAAACGGGCACCTACTAGCCTAATCAAAGTGAAGGGTGAAAAGCTTAGGCAATGGTAGGGTTGGGCATTAGACTGGACCGATCAAAATCGGACCTTGTTCAAAATCCGACCCGCATAAGCCAATCAAAACCCGAACCCACACTACAAAGAAAACAAGTTGTGGCTACAGAAATATGCCCACAGATATGGAGTTTGTGGTCACAGAATTGAGCTCTGCCCACAACACGTCGTGGCCAGTAGCCGTAGCTACACGGCTCGTCGCGAGAGTTCTCTAACCACGACTATCCAGTGGCCACTACAAGTGACCACAGAACTAGTCATGGCCACAACTCTTGTATGAAGACTTTGGCCACGAATTATAGGTACGATAAACTAGTGGTACGGAGTTATCGTGACCATAAGTTTCCGTAGCCACATTCCGTGGCTACAACTCATTTTTCTTGTAGTGCCAAAAATTAGTGGGCAAGTCGTGAGCCTCAAAATGAGCCCGAATTGATTATCGGATCGGGTTTGGGCATGAGAAAATCCAAATCCGCAAGCTTGACAGCCCGACCTATACGATATAATTATATCCAGTATAGTCATGTTTGCTCCAAATATCACGTTCTAACTTTCACATCCTTATTTCAAACTTATAATAAATGCTTAGAATATTTAGACCCATTAATAATCATATTCATTAGCAAGTATTGTGATCATTATTACACTAATATGCAAGACTATTACATTAATATGCAAGAATGGAATCTATGTCATCAAGTGTTTGAGCATGTACAACCATTGATAAGAAGATATACTTAATAAAACATTAGATAGGACTTACTTGCACTGGGAGGGAGGCCTGAGTCATGTAAACCAGAGACGGACACGGGAGCGCAGTTGCGGCAGGTTTGAGAGGCAGCAGGCGTGGTGCGACAGTGGAGATAACCGGCAGCGCAATACAAGAGACTGTGTGAGGGATGCGATGGCGGGAGGGTTGATATTATTTTATTAATAAGAAATGTCACAGGAGGCGGAAAATATGGAGGAAAGATGGAATCCCCCAAATGGGGACCCACAAATCAAAAAGTCCCCAAAATAGGGATGCCGTCAAAATAATTCCCATTGTGGGTACAAATCGGCAAATCATTTGCCGCATCTCCTTTCGCGAACGACAAATGGTTTGTCGCATGCGGCAAATGATATGTTGTGCCATACGGACGGTCTAGACCTGCGTCCGTGATGAAAATCTGTAATCCCGGCCCCCCTCCCATCCGTCCATATAGCACGGCAAACGGTTTGCCGCACAATGGCAAACCTTTTGCCGATATATCCTTATTTTGGGAAATATTTTCGTGTCATCCCCATATCGGTAAAATATTTTAACCCCCTCCCCATTTTGGGAAACCACCGCCATTAAAAAACCTGAAACGAGAGGAATGCACTCATCATCGATGGTGGAGACGGGTTTAATGCTAACGCGGAAGGAAGAGTATTAATTTTCCATTTTTACATTTTCATTACTCTTCTCTTTCTTAATTAGTCGATGCGCACGTTTTGGGGAATATAACTTATAAACGGGCACCTACTAGCCTAATCAAAGTGAAGGGTGAAAGCTTAGGCAATGGTAGGGTTGGGCATTAGACTGAACCGATCCGACCCGATTCAAAATCCGACCCGCATAAGCCGATCCAAACCCGAACCCGCACTACAAGGAAAACAAGTTGTGGCTACAGAGATATGCACACATATATGGAGTTTGTGGTCACAGAATTGAGCTCTTTCCATAATACGTCGTGGCCAGTAGCTGTAGCTACAAGGCTCATTGAGAGAGTTCTCTAACCACGACTATGCAATGGCCACTACAATTGATCATAGAACTTGTCATGGCTACAACTCTTGTACGAAGACTTTGGCCACGAATTGTAGGTATGAGAAACTAGTGGTACGAAATTATCGTGGCCACATATTTCCGTAGCCATATTCCGTGGTTACAACTCATTTTTCTTGTAGTGCCAAAAATTAGTGGGCGTGTCGTGAGCCTCAAAATGAGCCCGAATTGATTATCGGATCGGGTTTGGGCATGAGAAAATCCAAACCCGCAAGCTTGATAGCGCGACCTATACGATATAAATATATCCAGTATAGTCATGTTTACTCCAAATATCATGTTCTAACTTTTACATCCTTATTTCGAGCTTATAATAAATACTTAGACTACTAAGGCCCATTAATAATCATATTCATTAGCATGGATTGTGATCATTATTACACTAATATGCAAGATTATTACATTAATATGCAAGAATGGAATCTATGTCTTCAAGTGTTTGAGCATGTACAACCCTTGATAAGAAGATTGACGAGTCGCTAAATACGATATTTAATTCGTGTACGTTGTAGTACGTGTACTTAGCGATTCGGTCAGAACCGAGAGAAGAATCTCCGTGAAGAGTGTCTCGGCTTAATTTATATCCCGGGCAAGTCCGGGGTCGAACACAGGGAGGCAAAGGAACAACTTGGGTTAATTCAAAAATTTAGATCTTGATTTCCAAATGCGGATTTTTTTTATATTTTTTATGCAGTAAGATGCACAATGCAAGTGAATTGAGAAACTAAGAAAGCATACAACTTAACCAAATTAAATTTAATGAGAAATTAATTCAATTTAGCCAAATTATATTTTTTTAGAATCCTAATCCAGTGATGAATGCAAAACACATTTTTTTAGAATTTTAGGGGTTAAAATGCAACAATTAAAAAACACACTTTTTATGGATTTTTTCACAATTTATCGCACAAAAAGTAAGCAAAAATCTTGAAAATTTTATTGGAATTAAAACATGATGCAAAGAAGCTATAGTAATATTTTTGGATTTTTTTGACAAGTTATGAATTTTTTATGGATTTTTTAGTGAAAATAGAGTGACAGTGAGTAAATAATTTCTAATAAATCCACATTGTCAAATTAATCAAAGTTTTTAATTATCCCAAAAAGATATTTTTCATGTAGAATCCAGCAGAATTGAAATTTCGCAAAAAGGATATACATGGATTAAATTAAAAATCAACTACTAAATTCACTCTACAAATTATTTCAGGCACAAGACATCTCCATTTTGGTTGAAATTTGGATAGAAAATTAACCACTCTTCAAGGCATCACATATAATTTTTTGTGGAATTTTTAGAGCAACCGTGTGTGAGATATAATTTTAAGATCACTGATTGGGTAAAATATGCAATATTTCAGTTGAACAATTTTAGTTAATTCACAATATCTCACAAAAATATAAATAAATATTTCAGAACGTAGACAATTAGTTGCTCAACATAATGGAATTTTTCATTGAATAAAAAGATGCCAAAATAAGGTCCAAATTAAAAAGACAATACAGGGTTATGTGTGTAAAACAGAAAATAACTTAACCAGAACAAAATAATTACATGGACCTATTTATAATTACAAGAACTTTGCTATATAATTATGCAAATTTCACGGAATAAAAAAATACACAAAAGCAAACCTATCTTCTTCTTCCTGGAGACGCAGGAGGTGAACCCAAAAAGGATGAGGGTCGACGGCGGTCGGTGCGGCGAACTCGCCGCCCGCTCGCGGGGCGGTTTGGACGGGGGACGGTGTGGGGAGGTGTCGCGGGTGGCCGCGGGGGCGGATGAACGGGGAACTGAGGGGTGAGGCGGCAGCCGCGCACGGCGGAGACGCGCGCGCTGGCGGTTGCCGGAGGCGTAGACGGGGGTGCGGCGGCCGGCTGGGGAGTCGGTGGTGGGCCGCGCGCAGGCGTGGACGGCAGCGATGGAGGGTGGGGCGGCGGCCTTGGAGCGGCTGCTCCACCTCCGTTACTTTTTTTGTTTTTTTAAATTTTTTTATCTTTTACTGCTGTGTTTTTTTGTTTTAGATTTTAATTTATATATATATTTTTTAAAAACCGGAAATAATATGTACATATAAAGGGGGATGGTAAATGGTAGTGATGGTGTGGTGAAGTGTTATAAAAAAAATGGGAACACAACAAAGAGCACAATATTAGATAAGATAAAAATAACGAAAGAAATGAGGAAGAATACTTACCTGAATCTTCGCCGGATTGGCGGAGCAGCTACGTTGAACTCCTGTTGCCGCCTCGATCCGATTGGCGAAATAAAAATCGGAGAAGCTACGCGAGCTCGACGGGGAACTCGTGACGCGAAGCGGAGCTCCGCGGATCTCACCTGAAGGAGGTCGTCGCTTGAGGACGATGCTTCGCCGCTGTCACCAACAAAACACTCCAAGCTCTCTCCTTATTCTATAAGAATGGTGGATGGGGAAAAATGAGGATGTACATATGAATATAAAGAGAAGAAGAATGGGAGTTAGAAAGATGGTGGAGTTGAATGGGGAGGTTAAAAAAATGGTGGAGTGGAATGGAGGTTAGATGAAGACTTGGTGGTTAATGGAGGAAAATGTAAGTTATTGTAGAGAATAGGAAAAAATAAATAAATAATGATATAAAGTATGCTACTTTAAATACAACAAAAATAAAGAAGGAAAAAAAAATAGTGGTGAATTTACAAGTAAATACATACAACATGTACATTTTTTTGTTTGCTTTTCTAATATGTATTTTTTTCTTTTTCATAAGATATATTTACAACAGAAAAAATACAATAAAATACTATAATGCATGATTTTTTATATTTTTATGAAATTATAAAAGATAAAATAAAAAATGAAGAAGGAATGAATATATACGTAATATACAATGTACATCTAGGTCCCAAAACCCAACTTTTGCAAATGAGCTCCATTTTAATGAAACCACTTCCGTTGGATAGATAATTTTCTAACTTAAACTTTAAAAGTGAGTTTGGTGAATTTGGAGTTCATACGGAGCGGGAATTTGGCTTGGAAGTTGGTCTTTATGGCTTTTCCCTTTGGGATCTAGGAGCATTTGTTTGAGGTAAAATTTGTTTTGTATTTTTGTATTTTTATATACATTGATATGAACACGTTGGAGAAAGAATTAGATAAAAAGGAATTGAAATGAAATTATTAAAAATAAATGAAGTTTTGGACGATTTACATGTATAAAACTCCTTTATTTTTCGCGGCTTTTTATATGTAATTTATTTTGTACAATCTAATATACAATAATTAGTGTGTTCTATTTACAAGAGTTATTTTGTTAATTTATTGAATTTATGGACATTTATTTGGGATTTTACTCGGGGATCTTGCTAAGATCAAGATATTGCGATGATGAATCGCGGATTCATCAAAGATATACTAAATAAAACATTAGATAGGACTTACTTGCACTGGGAGGGAGGGCTGCGTCACGTAAACCAGAGACGGACGCGGGAGCGCAACTACAACTGGTTCGAGAGGCAGCAGGCACGCTACGATAGTGGGGACAACCGGCAGCACAATGCACAGAGACTGTGTGAGGGATGCGATCGTGGGAGGGATGATATTATTTTATTAATAAGAAAAGACGCGGGAGGCAGAAAATATGGAGGGAAAGATGGAATCCCTCAAATGGGGACCCTCAAACCAAAAAGTCCCCAAAATGGGGATGCCGTCAAAATAATTCCCATTGTGGGTACAAATCGGCAAATCATTTGCCGCATCTCCTTCTGCGCACGGCAAATGGTTTGCCACGTGTGGCAAATGATCTGTTGTGCCAAACAGATGGTCCATATCTACGTCCGTGATGAAAATCTGGAATCCCGATCCCCTCCCGTCCGTCCATATAGCGCGACAAACGGTTTGCCGCACCACGGAAAACTGTTTGCCAATATATCCCTATTCTGGGAAATATTTTCGTGTCGTTCCCATTTTGGTTAATTACCTACATAATTCCTACGATACCTTGTTAGTTTACACTGTCCTCACCTCCATTCTTTCTTGGAAAATATGCTACGGCAGCGATCTTTCCTGCATTTAATCTTTTGATCGCATATTAGTTAATAGCATGTAACAATGTTCACTACAAATGTGCACAACATTGAGAGAAAATAATTAGCCAGAAAAGTAAGAAAATAATTACAAGGGCATCCGTTGAAATTATTACAACACCAAACTCTAAATTTCCCGCAACAACATACAAAGAGTATTTTGAGTATATTTGCATATGATCATTGTAATTCTATTGGAATTTTGGTGGAGATATATACTTACATGTAATTGTTGAAAATATCTGGCTAAATTATTGTTTTTGCGGTAAAATAAAATCATAATCTATCCTGATGTTTGTTGGAATATTTCACAAAAAGCAATCAAAAGTATAATTTAAAATCACAATCAATGATCTAGCCCAATCGGTATATTCTTTTCCACATGGATCCCCTGTTGAAGCGAAGCTGCGGCCCCCGATAGTTCATCATAATAATTGGAGTTGTTAAAACTTTTGAAGCCCAGAGATGATTTCACTCAAAGAGATCCTATAAGTGTTAGCAAAAGAAAATAGTTTTTCAGCATGCTTCAGAAGTACATCATGTTTGCTCAGAAGTATAGTCATGTTGCTCCAAATATCATGTTCTAACTTTTACATCCTTATTTCGAGCTTATAATAAATACTTAGACTAATAAGACCCGTTAATAATCATATTAGTTAGCATGGATTGTGATCATTATTACACTAATATGTAAGAGTATTACATTAATATGCAAGAATGGAACTTATGTCTTCAAGTGTTTGAGCATGTACAACCCTTGATAAGAACATATACTAAATAAAACATTAGATAGGACTTACTTGCACTGGGGAGGGAGGGCTGCGTCACGTAAACCAGAGACGGACGCAGGAGCGCAACTACAGCTGGTTCAAGAAGCAGCAGGCGCGGTGCGAAAGTTGGGACAACTGGAAGCGCAATGCACAGAGACTGTGTGAGGGATGCAACGGCAGGAGGGTTGATATTATTTTATTAATAAGAAAAGACACGGGAGGCAGAAAATATGGAGGGAAAGATGGAATTCCTCAAATGGGGACCCTCAAACCAAAAAGTCCCCAAAATGGGGATGCCGTCAAAATAATTCCCATTATGGGTACAAATCGGCAAATCATTTCCCATTCTGCGCACGGCAAATGGGTTTGCCACGTGTGGCAAATGATCTGTTGTGCCAAATAGATGGTCCATATTTGAGTCCGTGATGAAAATCTGGAATCCCGGTCCTCCTCCCGTCCGTCCATATAGCGCGACAAAACGGTTTCCCGCTCCACGGCAAACCGTTTGCCGATATATCTCTATTCTGGGAAATATTTTCGTGTCATGCCCATTTCGGTAAAATATTTTAACCCCCTCTCCATTTTGGAAAACCACCGCCATTAAAAACCTAAAACAAGAGGAAGGCACTATCATCGATGGTGGGGACAGGTTTAATGCTGACGCGGAAGGAAGAGTATTAGTTTTCCCTTTTTACATTTTCATTACTCTTCTCTTTCTTAATTAGTCGATGCGCAAGTTTTGGGAAATATAACTTATAAATGAGCACCTACCAGCCTAATCAAAGTTAAGGGTGAAAGCTTAGGCAATGATAGGGTTGGGTATCCTGAGAGTTCTCTAACCACGACTATTCAGTGACCCCTACAAGTGACCACAGAACTTGTCATGACAACAACTCTTGTATGAAGATTTTGGCCAACGAATTGTAGGTACGAGAATCTAGTGGTACGGGAATTATTGTGGCTACAAGTTTCCGTAGCCACATTCCGTCGCTACACCTCATTTTTGTTATAGTGCCAAAAATTAGTGGGTGTGTCGTGAGCCTCAAAATGAGTCCGAATTGATTATCGGATCGAGTTTTGGCATGAGAAAATCTAAACCCGCAAGTTCAATAGCCCGACCGATACGATATAGTTATATCCAGTATAGTTATGTTTGCACCAAATATTATGTTCTAACTTTCACATCCTTATTTCGAGCTTATAATAAATACTTAGACTACTTAGACCTATTAATAATCATAATCATTAGCATGGATTGTGGTCATTATTACACTAATATGCAAGATTATTACATTAATATGCAAGAATGTAATCTATGTCCTTAAGTGTTTGAGCATGTACAACCATTGATAAGAAAATATACTTAATAAAACATTAGATAGGACTTACTTGCACTGGGAGGGAGGCTTGAGTCACGTAAACCAGAGACGGACGCGGGAGCACAGCTACAACAGATTTGAGAGGCAGCAGGCATGGTGCGATAGTGGGGATAACCGGCAGCGCAATGCAAGAGACTGTGTGAGGGATGCGATGGCGGGAGGGTTGATATTATTTTATTATTATGAAAGGTCACGGGAAGCGGAAAAATATGGAGGAAAGATGGAATCCCCCAAATGGGGACCCTCAAACCAAAAAGTCCCCAAAATAGGGATGCCGTTAAAATAATTCCAATTGTGGGTACAAATCGGCAAATCATTTGCCGCATCTCCTTTCGCGCACGACAAATGGTTTGCCGCATGCGGCAAATGATATGTTGTGCCATACGGACGGTCCAGATCTGCATCCGTGATGAAAATCTGGAATCCCGACCCCCCTCCCCATCCGTCCATATAGCACGGCAAACGGCTTGCCGCACAACGGCAACTATTTGCCGATATATCCTTATTTTGGGAAATATTTTCGTGTTATCCCCATATCGGTAAAATATTTTAACCCCCTCCCCATTTTGGGAAACCACCGCCATTAAAAAACCTGAAACGAGAGGAAGGCACTCATCATCGATGGTAGGAACGGATATAATGCTAACGCGGAAGGGAGAGTATTAATTTTCCCTTTTTACATTTTCATTACTCTTCTCTTTCTTAATTAGTCGATGCGCACGTTTTAGGGAATATAACTTATAAACGGGCACCTACGACCCTAATCAAAGTGAAGGGTGAAAGCTTAGGTAATGGTAGGGTTGGACATTAGACTGGACCGATCCGACCTGTTTCAAAATCCGACCCGCATAAGCCGATCCAAACCCGAACCCGCACTACAAGGAAAATAAGTTGTGGCTACAGAGATATGCACACATATATGGAGTTTGTGGTCACAGAATTGAACTCTTGCCATAATACGTGGTGCCAGTAGCTGTAACTATAAGGCTCATTGAGAGAGTTCTCTAACCATTACTATGCAATGGCCACTACAATTGATCATAAAACTTGTCATGGCTACAACTCTTGTACGAAGACTTTGGCCACGAATTGTAGGTATGAGAAACTAGTGGTACGAAATTATCGTGGCCACATGTTTCCGTAGCCAAATTCTGTGGCTACAACTCATTTTTCTTGTAGTGCCAAAAATTAGTGGGCGTGTCGTGAGCCTCAAAATGAGCCCGAATTGATTATCGGATCGTGTTTGGGAATGAGAAAATCCAAACCCGCAAACTTAATAGTGCGACATATACGATATAAATATACCCAGTATAGTCATGTTTGTTCCAAATATCATGTTCTAACTTTTACATCCTTATTTCGAGCTTATAATAAATACTTAGACTACTAAGACCCATTAATAATCATATTCATTAGCATGGATTTGTGATCATTATTACACTAATATGCAAGATTATTACATTAATATGCAAGAATGGAATCCTATGTCTTCAAGTGTTAAAGCATGTACAACCCTTGATAAGAACATATACTAAATAAAACATTAGATAGGACTTACTTGCACTGGAAGGGAGGGCTGCGTCACGTAAATCAGAGACGGACGCGGGAGCGCAACTACAGCTGGTTCGAGAGGCAGCAGGCACGCTGCGATAGTGGGACTACCGGCAGTGCAATGCACATATACTATGTGAGTGATGCGATCGTGGGAGGGTTCATATTATTTTATTAATAAGAAAAGACGCGGGAGGCAGAAAATATGGAGGTAAAGATGGAATCCCTAAAATGGGGACCCTCAAACCAAAAGTCCCCAAAATGGGGATGCCGTCAAAATAATTCCCATTGTGGGTACAAATCGGAAAATCATTTTCCGCATCTCCTTCTGCGCACGGTAAATGGTTTGCCACGTACGGCAAATGATCTGTTGTGCCAAACAGATGGTCTATATCTGCGTCCGTGATGAAAATCTGGAATCCCGATCTCCCTCCCATTCGTCCATATAGCGCGACAAACGGTTTGCCGCACCACGGCAAACCGTTTGCCAAAATATATCCCTATTGTAGGAAATATTTTCGTGTCCGTCCACATTTCGGTAAAATATTTTAACCCCTCCCCATTTTGGGAAACCACCGCCATTAAAAAACCTGAAATGAGAGGAAGGCTTTTCATCATCGATGGTGGGACAGGTTTAATGCTATCGCGGAAGGAAGAGTATTAATTTTCCCCTTTTTACATTTTCATTACTCTTCTCTTTCTCAATTAGTCGATGCGCACGCTTTGGGAAATATAAACTTATAAATGAGCACCAACAACCTAATTAAAGTAAAGGGTGAAAGCTTAGGCAATGGTAGGGTTGCGCATCCTGAGAGTTCTCTAACCACGACTATGCAGTAACCGCTACAAGTGACCACAGAACTTGTAATGGCCACAACTCTTGTATTAAGACTTTGGCCACGAATTATAGGTACAAGAAACTAGTGGTACGGAATTATCGTGACCACAAGTCTCCATAGGCACATTCCGTCGCTACACCTCATTTTTGTTGTAGTGCCAAAAATTAGTGGGTGTGTCGTGATCCTCAAAATGAGCCTGAATTGATTATCGGATCGGGTTTGGGCATGAGAAAATCCAAACCCGCAAGCTTGATAGCCCGACCGATACGATATTGTTATATCCAGTATAGTCATATTTGCACCAAATATTATGTTTTAACTTTCACATCCTTATTTCGAGCTTATAATAAATACTTAGACTACTTTAACCTATTAATAATCATATTCATTAGCATCGATTGTTGTCATTATTACACTAATATACAAAATTATTATATTAATATGCAAGAATGTAATCTATGTTATTAAGTGTTTGAGCATTTACAACCCTTGATAAGAACATATATTAAATAAAACATTAGATAGGACTTACTTGCACTGGGAGGGAGGGTTGCGTCACGTAAACAGAGACAGACGCGGGAGCACAACTATAGCTGGTTCGAGAGGCAGCAGGCGCGGTGCAATAGTGGGGACAAACTAGAAGCGCAATGCACAGAGACTGTGTGAGGGATGCAACGGCGGGAGGGTTGATATTATTTTATTAATAAGAGAAGACACGGGAGGCAGAAAATATGGAGGGAAAGATGAAATCCCTCAAATGGGGACCCTTAAACCAAAAAGTCACCAAGATGGGGATGCCTTTAAAATAATTCCCATTGTGGGTACAAATCGGCAAATCATTTGCCGCATCTCCTTCTGCGCACGGAAAAATGTTTTGCCACGTGCGGCAAATGATCTGTTGTACCAAATAGATGGGTCCATATCTGCGTCCGTGATAAAAATCTGAAATCCCGGTCCTCCTCACGTCCGTCCATATAGCGCGACAAACAGTTGCCGCTCCACGGCAAACCGTTTGCCGATATATCTCTATTCTGGGAAATATTTTCGTGTCATCCCCATTTCGGTAAAATATTTTAAACCCCCCTCTCCATTTTGGGAAAACCACCGCTATAAAGGCACTCATCATCGATTGTGGGGACAGGTTTAATGCTAATGCGGAAGGAAGAGTATTAGTTTTCCTTTTTTACATATTCATTACTCTTCTCTTTCTTAATTAGTCGATGCACAAGTTTTGGGAATATAACTTATAAATGAGCACCTACCAGCCTAATCAAAGTGAAGGGTGAAAGCTTAGGCAATGGTAGGGTTGGGCATCCTGAGAGTTCTCTATCCAGGACTATGCAGTGACCCCTACAAGTGACCACAGGACTTGTTATGGCCACAACTCTTGTATGAAGACTTTGGCCACGAATTGTAGGTACGAGAAACTAGTGGTACGGAATTATCGTGGCCAAAAGTTTCCGTAGCCACATTCCGTCGCTACACCTCATTTTTGTTGTAGTGCCAAAAATTAGTGGGTGTGTCGTGAGCCTCAAAATGAGCCCGAATTGATTATCGGATCGGGTTTGGGCATGAGAAAATCCAAACCCGAAAGCTTGATAGCCCGACCGATACGATATAGTTATATCCAGTATAGTCATGTTTGCACCAAATATTATGTTTAACTTTCACATCCTTATTTCGAGCTTATAATAAATACTTAGACTACTTAGACCTATTAATAATCATATTCATTAGCATTGATTGTGGTCATTATTACACTAATATGTAAGATTATTATATTAATATGCAAGAATGTAATCTATGTCTTTAAGTGTTTGAGCATGTACAACTATTGATAAGAAGATATACTTAATAAAACATTAGATAAGACTTACTTGCACTGGGAGGGAGGCTTGAGTCATGTAAACCAGAGACGGACGCAGGAGCGCAGTTACAACAGGTTTGAGAGGCAGTAGGCGTGGTGCGACAATGGGGATAACCGGCAGCGCAATTCAAGAGACTGTGTGAGGGATGCGATGGCGGGAGGATTGATTTTATTTTATTAATAAGAAAGGTCACGGGAGGCGGAAAATATGGAGGAAAGATGGAATACCCCAAATGGGGACCCTCAAACCAAAAAGTCCCAAAAATAGGGATGCCGTCAAAATAATTCCCATTGTGGGTACAATCGGCAAATCATTTGCTGCATCTCCTTTCGCGCACGACAAATGTTTTGCCACATGCGACAAATGATATGTTGACATACGGACGGTCAGATCTGCATCCGTGATGAAAATCTAGAATCCCCACCCCCTCCCATCCGTCCATATAGAATGGCAAACGGTTTGCCGCACAATGGCAAATCATTTGCCGATATATCCTTATTTTGGGAAATATTTTCGTGTCATCCCCATATCGGTAAAATATTTAACCCCCTCCCCATTTTGGGAACCACTACCATTAAAAATCTGAAACAAGAGGAAGGCACTCATCATCGATGGTGGGGACAGGTTTAATACTAACGCGGAAGGAAGAGTATTAATTTTTCCTTTTACATTTTCATTACTCTTCTCTTTCTTAATTAGTCGATGCGCACGTTTTGGGGAATATAACTTATAAAGGAGCACCTACCAGCCTAATCAAAGTGAATGGTAAAGATTAGGCAGGTAGGGTTGGGCATCCTAAGAGTTCTCTAACCACGACTATGCAGTGACCACTACAAGTGACCACAGGACTTGTAATGGCCACAACTCTTGTATGAAGACTTTGGCCACGAATTATAGGTACGAGAAACTAGTGGTACGGAATTATCGTGGCCACAAGTCTCCGTAGCCACATTCCGTCACTGCACCTCATTTTTGTTGTAGTGCCAAAATTTAGCGGGTGTGTCGTGAGCCTCAAAATGAGCCCGAATTGATTATCGGATCGAATTTGGGCATTAGAAAATCCAAACCCACAAACTTGATAGCCCGACTGATACGATATAGTTATATCCAGTATAGTCATGTTTGCACCAAATATTATGTCCTACTTTCACATCCTTATTTCGAGCTTATAATAAATACTTAGACTACTTAGACCTATTAATAATCATATTCATTAGCATGGATTGTGTCATTATTACACTAATATGCAAGATTATTACATTAATATGCCAAGAATGTAATCTATGTCCTTAAGTGTTTGAGCATGTACAACCCTTGATAAGAACATATAATAAATAAAACATTAGATAGGGCTTACTTGCACTGGGAGGAAGGGCTGCGTCACGTAAACCAGAGACGGACGCGGGAGCACAAATATAGCTGGTTCGAGAGGCAGCAGGCGCGGTGCGATAGTGGGGACAACTAGAAGCGCAATGCATAGAGACTGTGTGAGGGATGCAACAGCGGGAGGGTTGATATTATTTTATTAATAAAGGAAGACACGGGAGGCAGAAAATATAGAGGGAAAGATGGAATCCCTCAAATGGGGACCCTCAGACCAAAAGTCCCCAAAATGGGGATGCCGTCAAAATAATTCCCATTGTAGATACAAATCGACAAATCATTTACCGCATCTCCTTCTGCGCACGGAAAATGGTTTGCCACGTACGGCAAATGATCTGTTGTGCCCAAACAGATGGTCCATATCTGCGTCCGTGATGAAAATCTGGAATCCTGATCCCTCCTCTAGTTCGTCCAGGTAGCGCGACAAACGGTTTGCCGCTACACGGCAAAATCGTTTGCCGATATATCTCTATTCTGGGAAATATTTTCGTGTCGTCCCCATTTCTGTAAAATATTTTAACCCCCTCTCTATTTTGGGAAACCACCGTCATTAAAAAACCTGAAACGAGAGGAAGGCACTCATCATCGATGGTGGGGACAGGTTTAATGCTAACGCGGAAGGAAGAGTATAGTTTTTCCCTATTTACATTTTCATTACTCTTTCTTTCTTAATTAGTTGATGCGCAAGTTTTGAGGAATATAACTTATAAATGTGCACCTATCAACCTAATCAAAGTGAATGGTGAAAGCTTAAGCAATGGTAGGGTTGGGCATCTTGAGAGTTCTCTAAACACGACTATGCAGCGATCCCTACAAGTGACCACAGGACTTGTCATGGCCACTACTCTTGTATGAAGACTTTGGCCACGAATTGTAGGTACGAGAAACTAGTGGTACGGAATATCGTGGTCACAAGTTTCGGTAGCCACATTCCGTCGCTACACCTCATTTTTGTTGTAGTGCCAAAAATTAGTGGGCGTGTCGTGAGCCTCAAAATGAGCCCGAATTGATTATCGGATCAGGTTTGGGCATGAGAAAATCCAAACCCGTAAGCTTGATAGCCCGACCGATACGATATAGTTATATCCAGTATAGTCATGTTTGCACCAAATATTATTTTCTAACTTTCACATCCTTATTTCGAGCTTATAATAAATACTTAAACCTATTAATAATCATATTCATTAACATGGATTGTGGTCATTATTACACTAATATGCAAGATTATTACATTAATATGCAAGAATATAATCTATGTCCTTAAGTGTTTGACAATTTACAACCATTGATAAGAAGATATACTTAATAAAACATTAGATAAGACTTACTTCCACTGGGAGGGAGGCTTGAGTCACGTAAACCAGAGACGGACGCGGGAGCGCAGCTACAGCAGGTTTGAGAGGCAGCAGACGTGGTGCGACAATAGGGATAACCGGGAGCGCAATGCAAGAGACTGTGTGAGGGATGCGATGGCGGGGGGTTGATATTATTTTATTAATTAGAAAGGTCACGGGAGGTGGAAAAATATGGAGGAAAGATGAAATCCACAAATGGGGACCCTCAAACCAAAAGTCCTCAAAATAGGATGCCGTAGAAATAATTCCCATTGTAGGTACAAATCGGCAAATCATTTGCCGCATCTCCTTTCGCGCATGACAAATGATTTGCCGCATGCGGCAAATGATATGTTGTGCCATACGGACGGTCCAGATCTGCGTCCGTGATGAAAATCTGTAATCCCGACCCCCTCCCATCCGTCCATATAGCACGGCAAACGGTTTGCCGCACACGGCAAACCATTGCCCAATATATCCTTATTTTGGGAAATATTTTCGTGTCATCCCCATATCGGTAAAATATTTTAACCCCCTCCCCATTTTGGGAAACCACCGCCATTAAAAAACCTGAAACGAGAGGAAGGTACTCATCATCGATGGTGGGGACGGGTTAATGCTAACGCGGAAGGAAGAGTATTAATTTTCCCTTTTTACATTTTCATTACTCTTCTCTTTCTTAATTAGTCGATGCGCACATTTGGGGAATATAACTTATAAACGGGCACCTACTAACCTAATAAAAGTGAAGGGTGGAAGCTTAGGCAATGGTAGGGTTGGGCATTAGACTGGACCGATCCGACCCGATTCAAAATCCGACCCGCATAAGCCGATCCAAACCCGAACCCGCACTATAAGGAAAACAAGTTGTGGCTACAGAGATATGCACACATATATGGAGTTTGTGGTCACAGAATTGAGCTCTTGCCATAATATGTCGTGGCCAGTAGCTGTAGCTACAAGGCTCATTGAGAGAGTTCTCTAACCACGACTATGTAATGGCCACTACAATTGATAATAGAACTTGTCATGCCTACAACTCTTGTACGAAGACTTTGGCCACGAATTGTAGGTATGAGAAACTAGTGGTACGAAATTATCGTGGTCACATGTTTCCGTAGCCACATTCCGTGGCTACAACTCATTTTTCTTGTAGTGCCAAAAATTAGTGGGCATGTCGTGAGCCTCAAAATGAACCCGAATTGATTATCGGATCGGATTTGGGCATGAGAAAATCCAAACCCGCAAACTTGATAGCGCGACCTATACGATATAAATATATCCAGTGTATTCATGTTTGCTCCAAATATCATGTTCTAACTTTTACATCCTTATTTCGAGCTTATAATAAATACTTAGACTACTAAGACCATTAATAATCATATTCATTACCATGGATTGTGATCATTATTACACTAATATGCAAGATTATTACATTAATATGCAAGAATGGAATCTTTGTTTTCAAGTGTTTGAGCATGTACAACCCTTGATAAGAAGATATACTAAATAGAACATTAGATAGGACTTACTTGCACTGGGAGGGAGGGTTGCGTCACGTAAACTAGAGATGGACGCGGGAGCGCAACTACAGCTGGTTTGAGAGGCAGCAGGCGCGCTGCGATAGTGGGGACAACCGGCAGCGCAATGCACAGAGACTGTGTGAGGGATGCGATCGTGGGAGGGTTGATATTATTTTATTAATAAGAAAAGACGCGGGAGGCAGAAAATATGGAGGGAAAGATGGAATCCCTTAAATGAGGACCCTCAAAACAAAAAGTCCCAAATGGGGATGCCGTCAAAATAATATCCCATTGTGGGTACAAATCGACAAATCATTTGCCGCATCTCCTTCTGCGCACGGCAAATGATTTGCCACGTGGGGCAAATGATCTATTGTGCCAAACAGATGGTCCATATCTGCGTCCGTGATTAAAATCTGGAATCCCGATCCCCCTCCCGTCCGTACATATAGCGCGACAAACGTTTGGCCGCACCACGGCAAACCGTTTGCCAATATATCCCTATTCTGGGAAATATTTTCGTGTCGTCTCCATTTCGGTAAAATATTTTAACCCCCTCCTCATTTTGGGAAACCACCGTTATTAAAAAACCTGAAACGAGAGGAAGGCACTCATCATCGATGGTGGGGACAGGTTTAATGCTAACGCGGAAGGAAGAGTATTAATTTTCCCCTTTTACATTTTCATTACTCTTCTCTTTCTTAATTAGTCGATGCGCACGTTTTGGGAAAATATAACTTATAAATGAGCACCTACCAGCCTAATTAAAGTAAAGGGTGAAAAGTTTAGGCAATGGTAGGGTTGGACATCCTGAGAGTTTCTAACCACGATTATGCAGTGACCACTACAAGTGACCACTGGACTTGTCATGGCCACAACTCTTGTATGAAGACTTTGGCCACGAATTGTAGGTACGAGAAACTAGTGGGTACGGAATTATCGTGGCCACAAGTTCTCTGTGGCCACATTCTCGTCGCTACACCTCATTTTGTTGTAGTGCCAAAAATTAGTGGACATGTCGTAAGCCTCAAAATGAGCACGAATTGATAATCGGATCGGGTATAGGCATGAGAAAATCCAAACCCGCAAGCTTGAAAGCCCGACGATACGATATATTTATATCCAGTATAGTCATGTTTGCACCAAATATTATGTTCTAACTTTTCACATCCATATTTCGAGCTTATAATAAATACTTAGACTACTTAGGACCTATTAATAATCATATTCATAAGCATGGATTGTGGTCATTATTACACTAATATGTAAGATTATTACATTAATATGCAAGAATGTAATCTGTCTTAAGTGTTGGGCATGTACAACCCTTGATAAGAACTATACTAAATAAAACATTAGATAGGACTTACTTGCAACTGGGAGGGAGGGTGCGTCACGTAAATCAGAGACGGACGCGGGAGCGCAACAACAGCTGGTTCGAGAGGCAGCAGGCGCGGTGCGATAGTGGGGACAACTGGCAGCGCAATGCACAGAGACTGTGTGAGGGATGCAATGGCGGGAGGGTTGAATAATATTTTATTAATAAGAAAAGACGCAGGAGGTAGAAAATATGGAGGAAAGATGGAATCTCTCAAATGTGGACCCTCAAAACCAAAAAGTCCCCAAAATGGGGATGCCGTCAAAATAATTCCATTGTGGGTACAAATCGCAAATCATTTGTCGCATCTCCTACTGGCGCACGACAAATGGTTTGCACGTGCGGCAAATGATCTGTTGTGCCAAACAGATGGTCTATATCTGCGTCCGTGATGAAAATCTGGAATCCTGGTCCCCCCCGTCCGTCCATATAGCGCAACACACGGTTTGCCGCTCCACGGCAAACCGTTTGCCGATATATCCATATTCTGGGAAATATTTTCGTGTCGTCCCCATTTCGGTAAAATATTTTAACCCCCCTCTCCATTTCTAGAAAACCACCGCCATTAAAAAACCTAAAACGAGAGGAAGGCACTTATCATCGATGGCGGGGACAGGTTTAATGCTAACGCGGAAGGAAGAGATATAGTTTTCATTTTTACATTTTCATTACTCTTCTCTTTCTTAATTAGTCGATGCGCAAGTTTTGGGGAATATAACTTATAAATGAGCACTTACCAGCCTAATCAAAGTAAAGGATGAAAGCTTAGGCAATGGTAGGGTTGGGCATCCTGAGAGTTCTCTAACCACTGACTATGCAGTGACCCCTATAAGTGACCAAGACTTGTCATGGCCACAACTCTTATATGAAGACTTTGGCCGCGAATTGTAGGTACGAGAAACTAGTGGTACGGAATTATCGTGGCCACAAATTTCCGTAGCCACATTCCGTTGCTACACCTCATTTTTGTTGTAGTGCCAAAAATTAGTGGGCGTGTCGTGAGCTTCAAAATGAGCCCGAATTGATTATCGGATCGGGTTTGGGCATGAGAAAAATCCAAACCCGCAAGCTTGATAGCCCGACAATACGATATAGTATATCCAGTATAATCATGTTTGCAACAAATATTATGTTCTAACTTTCACATCCTTATTTCGAGCTTATAATAAATACTTAGACTACTTAGACCTATATATAATCATATTCATTAGTATGGATTGTGGTCATTATTACACTAATATGCAAGATTATTACATTATATTTCAAGAATGTAATCTATGTCCTTAAGTGTTTGAGCATGTACAACCATTGATAAGAAGATATACTTATAAAACATTAGATAGGACTTACTTGCACTGGGAGGCTTGAGTCACGTAAACTAGAGACGGACGCGGAAGCGCAGCTGCAGCAGGTTTGAGAGGCAGCAGGCATGGTGCGACAGTGGGGATACCGCAGGCAATGCAAGAGACTGTGTGAGGGATGCGATGGCGGGAGGGTTGATATTATTTTATTAATAAGAAGAATGTGGGAGGCGGGAAAATATGGGGGAAAGATGGAATCCGTGATGAAAATCTGGAATCCCGGCGCCCCTCCCATTCGTCCATATAGCGCGGCAAATGGTTTGCCGCACCACGGCAAACCGTTTGCCGATATATCCCTATTTTGGGAAATATTTTCGTGCCGTCCCCATTTCGGTAAAATATTTTAAACCCCCTTCCCATTTTGAGAAACACCGCATTAAAAAACCCGAAATGAGAGGAAGGCGCTCATCATCGATGGTGGAGACTAATTTAATGCTAACGCGGAAGGAAGAGTATTAATTTTCCCTTTTTACATTTTCATTACTCTTCTCTTTTCTTAATTAGTCGATGTGTACATTTGGAGAATATAACTTATAAATGGGCACCTACTAGTCTAATCAAAGTAAAGGGTGAAAGCTTAGGCAATGGTAGGGTTGGGCATTAGACTGGACCGATCCGACCCGGTTCAAAATCCGACCTGCATAAGTCAGATCCAAACCCGAACCCGCACTACAAGGAAAACAAGTTGTGGCTACAGAAATATGCGCACAGATATGAGCTTGTGGTCACAGAATTGAGATCTGGCCACAACACGTCGTGGCCAGTAGCCGTTACCTACATGGCTCGTCGTGGGAGTTCTCTAACCATGACTATGCAGTGGCCACTACAAGTGACCACAGGACTTGTCATGGCCACAAACTCTTGTATGAAGACTTTGGCCACAAATTGGTAGGTACGAGAAACTAGTGATACGGAATTATCATGGCCACAAGTTTCCGTTGCCAATTCCGTGACTACAAACTCATTTTTCTTGTAGTGCTAAAAATTAGTGGCGGAGTCGTGAGCTCAAAATGAGCCCAATTGATTATCGGATCGGATTTGGACATGAGAAAATCCAAACCCGCAAGCTTGATAACCCGACCTATACGATATAATTATATCCGGTAAGTCATGTTTGCTCCAAACATCATGTTCTAACTTTCACATTCCTTATTTCGAGCTTATAATAAATACTTAGACTTCTTAGACCCATTAATAATCATATTCATTAGCATGGATTGTGGTCATTATTACACTAATATGCAAGATAATTACATTAATATGCAAGAATGGAATCTATTTCTCAAGTGTTTAGAGCAAGTATAACCCTTGATAAGAAGATATACTAAATAAAACATTAGATAGGACTTACTTGCACTGGGAGGGAGGGCAAAGTCACGTAAACAGAGACAGACGGGGGAGCGCAGCTGCAGCTAGTTCGAGAGGCAATAGGCGCGGTGCGACAGTGGGACAACCGGCAGCGCAATGCACACAGACTGTGTGAGGGATGCGATGGTGGGAGGGTTGATATTATTTTATTAATAAAAATGGATGCGGGAGGCGGAAAAATATGGAGGGAAAGATGGAATCCCCAAATGAGGATCCTCAAACCCAAAAGTCCCAAAATGGGGATGCCCTCAAAATAATTCCCATTGTGGGTACAAATCGGCAATCATTTGCCGCATCTCCTTCCGCGCACGGCAAATGATTTGCCGCGTGCTGCAAATGATATGTTGTGCCATACGGACAGTCCAGATCTGCGTCCGTGATGAAAATCTGAAATCTCGTCCCCCCTCCGTCCGTCCATAAAGCGCGGTAAACGGTTTGTCGCACCACGGCAAACCGTTTGCCGATATATCCCTATCCTGAGAAATATTTTTGTGTCGTCCCCATTTCGGTAAAATATTTTAACCCCTCCCCATTTTGGAAAACCACCGCCATTAAAAACCCCGAAATGTGAGGAAGGCGCTCATCATCGATGGTGGGGACAGGTTTAATGCTAACACGGAAGGAAGAGTATTAATATTCCTTTTTTTACATTTTCATTACTCTTCTCTTTCTTAATTACTTGATGCGCACGTTTGGGGAATATAACTTATAAACGGCACCTACTAACCTAATCAAAGTGAGGGTGAAAGCTTAGGCAATGGTAGGGTTGGGCATTAGACTGGATCGAATCCGACCCGGTTCAAAATCCGACCCGTATAAGCCGATCCAGACCCGAACCCGCACTACAAGGAAAACAAGTTGTGGTTACAGAAATATTTCCACAGATATGGAGTTTGTGATCCCAGAATTGAGCTCTGGCCACAACACGTCGTGGCCAGTAGCCGTAGCTACAAGGCTCGTCGCGATAGTTCTCTAACCACGACTATGCAGTGGCCACTACAAGTGACCACAGAACTTGTTATGGTCACAACTCTTGTATGAAGACTTGGCCACGAATTTATAGGTACGAGAAACTAGTGGTACGGAATTATCGTGGCCACAAGTTTCCGTAGCCACAATGCTACAACTCATTTTTCTTGTAGTGCCAAAAAAATAAGTGGAGTCATGAGCCTCAAAATGAGCCCGAATTGATTATCGGATCGGGTTTGGGCATGAGAAAATCCAAACCCGCAAGCTTGATAGCCCGACCTATACGATATAATTATATCCAGTATAGTCATGTTTGCTCCAAATATCATGTTCTAACTTTCACATCCTTATTTCGAGCTTATAATAAATACTTAGACTACTTAGACCCATTAATAATCATATTCATTAGCATGGATTGTGGTCATTATTACACTAATATGCAAGATTATTACATTAATAAGCAAGAATGGAATCTATTTCCACAAGTGTTTGAGCATGTACAACTGTAAGTAACACATCTGTATTGGTCATAGTGCCCACATCTATTATCGAATATATAATGGTGAATTCAATAGTGATTTAAATCGCCATATTCTTTCACTACATTTCTATTTCTAACATACAACTCATGTCAGAATCATGAACTACTTGGCATACTTAATGTATTAAACATGCACACATACATAAGAAACAATGGGATAAAATGCAAGAATGGAACACATGATATTGGTATACATATGTCTTAAATTGAGCCGGCCCGACCCAAACCCGACCCATTTTGCTTAGATTGGGTTTGGACTCGGGCTTGAACTTTGAAAATAAAATGAGCTTGAGCCCGATCCATTAGCCAACATAGTTAAATGGACTTGGATTGGACCAATTCAAATCCGACTCGACCCGACCCGATACCCAACATTAAGCAATGGATTTTTTCTAGGTATAGAAATATTGCATTGCTAGATAAATCTTTCGGTAATTGGTTTCTATGTAGTCATGTTTGAAAATTGTGCTTTTAAAAACAACCTTATGTGAAAAACGTTTGGGAATAACACTTTAAAGTCACGTGTACCGTAACTATTATGCATGGCATTCCTCTCCCCATCTCTCACGGATTATTATAAAAGCCATGGTATATTTATTTTTAATAAAAAAACTTAACGATTTATTTGTTATTATATTAGAAATAATTGATAGATGCAAAAAAATCATCATTATTACTAATTATAATTAGCAATGAATAAATATAATCATTATTATTCTAATATAATTAGCTATATATATATATGGCTTATCCAATGAGCCATGTGCCCATTAACAATTCAGTGAGCATCCATTCTGGACCATACACATGTATTAGCAATAACTATATTTCTAATTATAGGCTATCACGTATTTAAAAAATCATAATTTCCTATTATACAACGTCCTTAAAAAATTTGAAGGCAGTTTTGGAAAGAAACGATTCAAATAAATGATTCCACGCGGATGATTAAGATCCAACACTATGATAGTAATAAATATAATTCGGTCAAGTATTTACTTGTTGTGAGATCGGAATCAAGACAATGATCAATAATTTACATTTAAATAGTTAAATTGTACAGAATTTAGTAATATGTATAAAATGGTCAAGTAAATGTGTGAGATCAGTAATAACATAACAAATGATTAGTAATACCATTGTGTATGTAATGCTCATTGCATTAACAAATGGTTCTTTCTTACTTGAGCAATGCCCATGACTTATTGACCATTACTTTGTAATTATTGATCTCTAGTAACTATTACTGAGATCGTACACATATTAGTGAACATGTGATATAAGACATAGATATTTTACTGAACACAAATAACAATTTACTGGATAACTATATATATTAATTGAGTATCATCTCTAAATTATTGAATTTTGTTCAAAGTAATAAAACATATGGAAATTACTGACCATTTGTTATGGTTTTACTGTACTTCACAACAAGCACTTGTCCATTGTGTATATCTTACTGAATTCTGCACCATATAATAAAATGATTGTATATTACTTATCGTTGTTTGAATATTACTGATCTCGCAACAACCATTTACGTGAGTATTGTCTCTTAAATTTACTGAATTCTATTCAAAGTAATAATACATATAGAAATTACTGCCATTTTTATGATTATACTGACTTCACAATAAACACTTACTTGACCAGTGTGTATATATTACTAAATTCTTACACTATATAATAAAATGAATGTAAATTAATGATCGTTAATTTGGATATTACTGATCTCGCAACAACCATTTGCTTGATTATTTTATATATATTACTGACCTGAGTATTTGGATCTTGATTTTTTGCAAGAATCATCGATTCGAATATTTTCTTTCCAAACGTTCTTCCTATTTTTCGGACGTGATTAATTGGAATACCACTTATTGTTAAATCGCTTTGCATATTAATCTCCTTCTAAAAAACAACATCCTTCGAAATAGGTAACCATTCAATTGTAATAGACGTGTGTGGCCTACAAATGGTGCTCACTGGAAACGTTAATGGGCCCTGTGGGCATGGAACAAAATCCTATATATATATATATGTGAGCTATATTGATAAGTTTGCAAATATCATGACAAATAAAAACAATCGTTGTTATGTAATCATCGCCGTATGTATGTATGTATGTATGTATATATAGAGAGAGAGATCGTAGTGTATAAATAAATACGAAAGTAAAAACAAAGAAATACCGTAACATGACCTACTGACATGAGTGCATAGTGTGGAAGATGCGACAACTATGAAATATCGTATGCACGTGAGTGTGTGCAGTTTAAGACTAGAGCGATCAAACTCCTTTCATTTGGTGCATCTAGGAAGGGTGATTGCCTAACAAAAGCTTTTGATTAAATATGCAAGAATTAAACATTTCCAATTGCAAGATCTAATAATCAATGTGAGATACGCACAAGTACAACGATAATGTACGTGTTTAAGTGTAACCAGTCATGCATCTTCCATGAGAACACTGACAAACTTGATCACACACACACACAGACATATATAGAGGAGTGATCCTATAAGACCAAGAAATTGTGAGAGCTGAGAGGGGTGATTCTGGACCACATGATTCACTCAGGAGAGAGAAAACAGAATCTGTGGTCCAGAATCATTTCTCTCATGCTCTCACAATTTTTTGCTCTCATAGATCACTCATATATATATATATATATATATGGGTAAAATGGGGTGCCCCCAATGGGAAAGTGATGAATCTCTGTTCATCATCTTTATTCTATCATTTTAGCCTTAAAAATCCTAGTAAATGCATGTAAATAGAGTTAATTTAGGCATTTCATCATTCATGCATTTATTGTGTAAATATTGTATAGAATACGGTTTTTTAAAGCCAAAATTATAGAATAAAGAAAAGAAATGAAAAAGAATTAAATATTGCAAATATTTTATAACCTGAAACCCCGAGACCTAGGCATCTCGATGACAGGTCTGACACGGGATAAAGTAGGGGGAGATAAGGGCCAAAGTACTATAAAAAATTCCTTTTATTTAATCCATTCTTTATTCATTTTGATACCTATTTCTAGTTCCACATTTTATACTTCAAATAAAGAAACTTTGAACATTAAATTGTAGATAATTAATACAGAAAAATACAAATAATGATTTCATACAAAAAAAATAAATTGTGCAAAATATACTCAGAATAAGTTTCCAGAATCCCAACTTCCCAGAATTGTATCTCTCAAATAAAAACTTGAAATGTATCAAAATCACCTTTAATTATATATAACTCTTAAAAAGCTATTTAATGAAGATGGTTTCATATTTTTTGGAGTTACAGTTTGAAAGTTGAGTTTGGACACTCTATTGTATACTTGTCCCGATTAAAATATTTATTTTATTTATTATTCATTATTTTATAATTTTATAATTTTTATAATATTTTTAAATATATTTATAGTATATATGTATAGTAAAATAGGAATAAAAACATAAAGAAAATATAAAAAATACTTGCATGAAATACATAGTAGAATACCAATAAGTATACCTATATAATTAACACTTCTATTTATTGAAAGTATATAAAATACATCAAAAAATAAATAAAAACATATTTAAGTGTATAAAATTATTTTATAATTTTATAAGATAATAAAAAAAATTTTAATAAAATTAAATATACAAAATAAAATAAAATATTAAAATATATAGATAAATATACATATAAAGGCCATAAAAGGTAACTTATAATTTTTAAACCTCAAAAAAATAAATAAAAATCATAATAAAATACTTTAAAAATTAGTAAACATTTTTTATTTTATAAGTCTAATTTAATAAAATCATTTCTTATTTTTAATTTATATTTATAATGTTTTCCCATACTTTTTCCTGGTTGTCCACGTGGACCAACCAGGTCGCGGCAGAAGTTGACCTTTGGTCAACTCTCTGCCCCATGTCTGGCCAGTGTCAGAAACAGGTTTTGACCTGACTACACGATTTTTTGAGGCTCCGTCTTTCACCCTTTTGCATCACTCCCTTCTGGACTTTTCATGCCCATACATCCTTGATTCACGCCATGGCTCTCTTCGATCTTTAGATCGATGAGATGCCTGCTACGCCTCGTTCTTCGAGCCGCTAGAACCACCCATCAAAAACACCCCGTCACCTTCCTTCCATTCTCGAACCCTCTTATTGACCATTTTAGCTTCGCTCCTGCTGGCCTTGGATTGAGAGAGGTGACAGGGATCTCTTTTGCCATCGAGAGCGAGGTTAGGCGGCCGTGGAGGAGCTTCCACCACCTTCGTCGGCCTCCGGCGTTGAGCTTTTATCTGTTGGCTTGCCAGCCAACTTGAGGTGTTTTTACTCCATTTTCCTGTTAATTTTAATTGCTACATAGGTTGCTTGTATTTCCTTGTTGACTTTAGCACGTGTTTTAGCTTCACCTTCGCTCATCTAAGTTCGCCGGAGCCCCGCTCCTGCGAACCTTCCACCCGATGACCCCCTTTATCCAGTAACACTTGCATGAGCCCCTAGGACCCCTATTTTATCGCCTGGAGTTTAACTTGCAGGTACCTGGAGGCTTAAGACCCCCACTAGGGGTCGGTTTTTGAAGGACAACCAAGATACACAGAGCCTCCCCCATCATCAACCTCGTGGCGGACACTCAGGGACCATTTTGAAGCCACCTGCCATTCGAGTAGACTCTCAAGAACTTTCTAGTGCCCGCTGATGCAAAGAAGGTGGTCGAAGAACGCAGATACACTAATTCCAAACTCGTCGGCGGTGAGTTCTTCAGCCGTTCTTGCACCATTAGCAAGAACCATCTGATCCGGCCTTGTTCTTGGCCAGATACAGCAACCGTTTGATTTGCCAAGCCGCAGTCGTTCGATCATGGTCCAGGGTCTAATCCTGGCCACTCATATGCGAAGGTGCATCGTTCGACGTGGGGCCGACACGTGTTTTAGTGAGACAGATCTGTCGTCCGCCCGAGCTTAAGGGGTATTTTGCATCAGCCCCCTTCTGCATTTTGTCTTTAATATTTGATCTTCAATCTTTCATCTGTTGTTCATTAATTTTTGTAAAATTTACTAAAGGACCCACTCTTTATTGAAATTACGATACAGTCCCCACCTAGCTCACGCGTTCGTACACGTGAGGTAGGAAATTTTGCAGGGAAAACCTCGTATGTTTTGTTATTTCTGATTGGTCCTTATACATTTTTATTCAATTATATAATTTTCTGGGAAAATTGCACGTCGGCCCTCACCTTTTAACTATTTACAAAAATACCCCTGCTAGCGTGTATTTTCTCTTTGTTTCTAGTATTTATTTCACGCATCTCTAAAATTTAAAAAATCCAAAAAATAGGAATAAGCTCGTGTTGCATTGCACATTCACGCTATATTTTTATTTTGCATTTTTGTTGCATTTTAATATTTATTGAAATTCAAAAACATGCATTTTCATCTCTGTTTGCATTAGAAAATACATAAAAATTATAAAACGTATTTGAAAAATTCCAAAAAATTATATTTTGTGTTTTTTTGCATCTTTAAACTTCAATCCAAAAATCACTAAAAAAATATAAAAGAAAATTCTAAAAATAGAAAAACACTAGAAATCTCTATAAAAATATATAAAATCCAATAAAAATCACAAAAATATAATTCACGTTCCTGAATTTTATTTTATTGTATTATCTTTCATTTTAAATATAATTTAGAGAATTTTTTTTCTGATTTATATTTTTCATCCCCATTCTAATTCCGATTACTGATTTTATTCATTATTTTGAGTATTATTGACTTTTACAATACCATAAAAATTAGCTAAAATATAAAAAAATCACAAAAACATTAGAAAAATATAAGAAGCACAAAAACATTTTATTTCTTGTATTTTGAATATTTTACTTCTTTTTATCTCTCTCCCATCTCTCTTGTATATATATATATATACATCCTATATAGTTTTATCTCCTTTCTAAAGAAAAAGAAAAAATATAAAAAGAAAATATAAAAAGAAAATATAAAATCAGAAAATTATAAATCAAGAAATAAAAATATAAAATCAAAAATGAAATAAAAATTATAAAATTAAAAACCGACAAAAACATAGCACATATAGACAACTTGATCCCATTCATTTTTGAGCTTGATTGCCCCGATCTACCTGTTTGATTCCTGTGTTCGACACTCTACCCATACTTGCAACTATACACATCTTTGTTGTAGAGTTATAATAAATTTTAACTCCGCACCGCTTTTCATTGCTTGATCTTTGTTGTGGGTTAATTGTTGTTTGAATTTGGATTTCGTACGAGGTCAACTCAACGACTGTTGATTTGCCTTGTGAATTAACACGACCTCCCAATTTTCAGGTTAAACAAATGGCACCGTTGCCGGGAAGCAACAACGTTTATATTGGGATTCATTGATTGATTGTGATTTTTATCTATATTTTTGCTTCATCATTTTTTGCTCATTTATTTGATATAGTTGTTTGACTTGTCTAATCACCCTCTCTAGTTGACTTTGTGCGAGGAACCGTGGATCGAGGGAGGCACTCTACTCAAGGTGCATGTGCACCCACGCGAAGGCGGTGTGAGTTTCTGACCTAGCACTAAAGGAGACGGAGGGACATGAGAAGACAGTCGCACCTTGAGCATTTTGTGCATTTATTTAATTTTGTAATTCAAGTGAGAAAGAGACTCCTCTGAACATTGAACATATGGGCCCAATTTCCAAGTGTCTGTTTACTTGGGGGCTCACAGCGGATTTTATCGGTTTTCATCACCTTCTTTTATTTTATTTCCCAGTTTTGTTTTATTTATTTTGTGTGGTTGAGCCCTTAGTTTTAGGATTGCTTGCGATAGATTAAGGCCAAACACCTAATATATTTGCCTGTGCCTATAGTCAACGTTTGGACTTAGTCAAATTTTACTGCATCTTACTAAGTCTTGGAACCACCGTGTTGCGAGAGTTCTCCATACAGCGCTTGCAGGACCCATTGTGGTGGGCACCGAGGAGACTCCAAGATCGGACACTTCGGTTCCATTCTAATTCATTAGCATCGATTCTTCACTCTAATAGCAATTTTTGAAACTTAGGGTGATTTCATCGGCTTACATTTGCATATAGATAGGTTTCAATTCTGCTAAGAATCTTTGCATGTAGAGTGCTGGAGGCAAGGTGAGCATTTGCGCTTTAGCATACATCATCGTTTTACCGCTTGCATTGCTTTTCTGCTTCTCTACCTCTGATTTTGATCACCTAGGTGCTTAAAGGAATTGACTCCTCGATAGGCTTGTGCATTTCTCACTAAAAAATCAAAAAAAGTGATAACCGATAAAATTGGGACTGCTAACATTACTTGACCCTAAAATAGATCGAAAAGAAATACCTTGTATTGGCGAGAGTAATCTCCTCATTGTCTTCACGTTTACTTGCTCGCGTACCAAAATCCCATTTCAGTCCCCTAAGTGTTTGTGCAACTTTTTGACTTCTCATCTAACTCTAAAACAGACAAGATTAAAAGATCGACTTTTACGGTCTCTACCAAGTTGAGTAGGTGAATGGAGGGTTTTGTATTGTGTGAGTTTGCTTGTGATTGTTTGTGTGCATCCTAGATCGCCTCTACGCATTTGTGCCTTTTTCTCACTTCTCTTGATTTGGCCTTCGTGTTCTCCCGATCATTTTCCTCTTGTTTTGAGATGGTCAACTGGAGCGTATTTTATCCGGACTTTGTGGTACCCTCATTCACTCCAGTAGATCCATCTTCTTTTTTTCAGGAGGACTCTTCTCCAGACTTTTGTACATATCCTCCTCAACCACTGAATCATGACTCGGATTTTTACCCACCTCCACCTTCACACTTTCCTTCACATCCACCCGAGACTGATCTGTTGGAGTCACTTTTCATGAGTCAACCCTTGAGAACTTGACCCAAATGATGGATCATATGAGACAGAGGATTGACAACCTCACTAGCATAAATAAGAGCGACCATGATTGTCCACCATTTGATGATATGGGTTAACTCAAGGATTTGCATGAGAGCTTGCAATTGCCCAAAATACAAAAATGAGAAAATTTTAAAAACACAAAAAGAGTTTGGGAGACCTTTAGTTGATTCAGACTGTGAGGAGAGTGCCCACTTACCAGACTGTTTGAACGCACAACCATTTACACCCCGATCCACCCGTGATTCCGAGGATGCCGCTGTATAGACTGCTCTTAGCATATCTCATGTATATGTTGATTTTGACTTCCTCCCTTTGTATGGAGGAGGTCCAAAAATTCAAAAAAATGTTGATTGAACCGGAATGGTGGCTACCATTCATGAGATCATCCGTGCCCCACTTCAGCAGGCCATTACTGATTTATCTGTTCCTCTTCCTAAGAAGAGAAAGCGGAGGAGCATATCTAAGCGTCATATTTTGACCATGGCCACTGCCCACACCATCACATACCATCCCATTCATCGGAAAAAGAACACTGCCACACCTTTAATTAGCTGCATCATCTCTGACTTCACATGTGATCACACTCTCCTCGACAGCGGTGCTTCGATTAGCATATTACCCTTCTCGCTGGTACAGACAATCTCTTCACTTAGGGCCTCTAAAGAAGACATGGATGATAGTTCAGTTTGTTGATGGATCTATTAAGAGACCGAAAAGTATCCTTGAAAACGTTGTCATTTCGATTCAGAACATGAGCTACCATATTGATTTTGTCGTATTGCCCATGGAGACCTCCACAGGGAGCACTTTCCAATCATCCTGGGACAACCATTCCTTGCCTCTACGAGGGTCGTTATTGATTATGGATCAGGAGAGATTCACCTCCATCTTGTTGATGGGAGCGAGGTGGTCATTGATGAAGCCATGTTTCATCATCTTTATTCTATCATTTTGGCCTTAAAAACCCTAGTAAATGCGTGTAAATAGGCTTAATTCATGTATTTTAGCATCCATGCATCATTATGTAAATATTGTATAAAATGTGGTTTTTAAAGCCAAAATTATAGAATAAAGAAAAGAAAAGAAAAAGAATAAAATATTGTAAATATTTTATGACCCGAAACCCCGAGACCTAGGCATCTTGATGAATAGGTCGACAAGGAATAAAGTAGGGGGAGATAAGGGCCAAATACAACACAAATTCCTTTTTATTTTATTCATTCTTTATTCATTTTGGGACCTATTTTTAGTTCCACTTTTTATACTTCAAATAAAGAATTTTTTTCATGAAAGTTGTAGATAATTTAATAAATAAAAATACAAAATTGATTTCACGGAAAAATAATGTACAGATAAAAAGTTATGGTTTGAATAAGATTTCAAAATCCCAACTTCCCATACCCGTATCTCACAAACGAAAACTCCAAATGCCGCAAACTCACCTTTAATTGTATATAGAAAAAAATAAGCTATTTATTGGCGGTGGTTTCGCATTTGGCGGAGCTACGGTTTGAAAGTTGAGTTTTGGACACACATTGTATACTTGTACAGAATAAAATATTCAATTTATTATTTATTTATTATTTTTATAATTTTATAATTTTATAATGTTGTAAATATTACTTATAGTATATTTGTATATTAAAATCAGAACAAAAACTCAAAGAAAACTCAAAATAAAATACTTGTATATAAAATACATAGGTATTATACCTGTAAATATACCTACATAAACTATACTTTTATTTTATTAAAAATACAAATCACTTCGTAAAAATAAAATAAAAATGTATTTAAGTGTATAAAAATACTTTATAAATTTATAAAATAATAAACATAAATGAATAAGTTAAATATACAAAACAAAAATAAAATACTTTCAATATATAGATAAAGATACCTATAAGGGGTATAAATGGTAACTTATAATTATTATCCTCATAAAAATAAATAAAAATCATAATAAAATAATTTATAAAATATAAAACATTTTTTATTTTGTAACCATAATTTAATAAATTGATTTGCTATTTTTAATTGAATTTACAAATGTTTTTTCAGTGATTTTTCTGGTTGGTCCACGTGGACCAACCAGGTGGAAGTTGACCCGCTGGTCCACTCCCTGGTCTGCTCCTGCAGCCCGTCAAAGCTGCGTTTTTAGTCATTTTCTCCTATTTTTCTAGGCCGCATCGTTCACATTTTGACCTTGGGTCCTTCTTCACTTTTTCTCCCCATATAACCACCATACACGCACAGCCATCATCTTGAGGATTGGATCACAGGTGTAGCCTATTTTCTTCGTTCTTTGGGCCATGTTGACCAGCTCTCTGACATGCCCCCTGCACTTTGTCAGACTGCATTTTTTGGCGTTCTCCGAATTTTGGAGAGCGCATCTTTCACCGTTTGGGGTTGATGTCTTTACGACTTTTGTAGCCCTACCATAGGGCATACTCGCCCAAGTGTTTTTTCGACCTTCGGGTCGTTGCATCTCCCAACACACCTCGTTTTGCGAGCCACCTCGACCACCTTTCAAAACCGAGCCAACCATCCTCCATCCCCTTTGAACCCTCTTTGACCTAGCAAAACCTTTCTCCTTGTGTGCTCTGGACTGGAGATGGTGACAGGATCTCCTCCAGCTACTTAGGAGGGTCGCGCGTGGCCGAGGAGCGGCTCCACCACCTTCGCCGGCCTCCGGCATTGAGGTCACATCTCGTTGGTTTTTCGACCAACTCGAGGTTGTATTTCGTTCTTTTCTCTGTAGTTTAGCTAGCTGGTAATCTTAGGATCAATTTCGTATCTTCATCTTGTTGTTTCACCGAGTGCTTCACCCCCATTTCGCAACCAATCACGTTGCCGGAGCTCTTGAGCTCCGGCTACCTTCTCCACCCCAAGCCGCCAATCCTTCGCCAATAAGCACTGGGTCCTGCATTCCCTTTTTGCTGCTGCTTTTCTTGTCATTTGCAGGTCCCAGGAGAGGCAACCATGCCTCGTATTTTTGCCCAAGAATAGTCCCAGGTCCGTCGGAGCGTCTTTACGCGGCTATAGGCCATCCCATGGTCTTCGGTCTCATCTAAGCCACCTGGACGTCGGGGAGGAGCAGCAGGAGTCGAACGAGCCCTTCGGCCGTGGGTTTGGTGGACGGAGGCGAGCCCAGCACCTAAACGAAACTCGGCGCCACCGAGTTCTTCTTTCGTTCTTCCAGCCACGTCCTCGACCGTTGGATCAAGAACACTCCTCCCTTGGAGCAACCACCGTCAGATCCTTCGCTCGTCCACGCCATCCGATCTTGAAGCCCATCTAATCTCGGCCGTGGGATGACGAAGGGGCATCACGCGTTGTGAGCTCGACACGTGTATAAGTGGAGCGCGCGGAGCCGTCGGATCGCTGCCTTTACTTTGGGTATTTTGCCTTCTCACCCAAAGAGTTTTTGTATTTAATATCAAGGACTGAAACATTCATCTGCGGTTGTCATTTTTTGTAAAATTTGCAAGTTGCCCCCTGGATTTCTGTCTAATTACATATATGCCCTTGCAAGTAGTGTAGTTGCTTGTTGTTGTCTCTATTTATTGCATGCATCTATAATATTCAAAAAAATCACCAAAAAATCGTCATAAGCTCCTGTTGCATTGTAGATTCACGCCATATTTTTATTTTTTATTTTTATTGCATTTTATTATTTATAAAAATTCAAAAACACTCATTTTCAGCACTGTTTGCATTAGAAAATACATAAAAATAATAAAAACCACGCCAGAAAATTCCCAAAAAAATATATTTTGTGTCTTTTAGTGTCATTTAGCTCCAGACCAAAAATCATTAAAAAATACAAAAGAAAACTCATAAAAATCACAAAACTCTAAAAACCTTTATAAAAATCTTAAAATTCTACCAAAAATCCTAAAAATGCAATATTCTCTTTGATTCATTACCTTCCAATTAAAATTAATTTGAGGAATTTTGGACACCATTTGTTATTTTTAATCCTCATTTTAGTTTCAGCCAGTAGCTAATTCACTGTTTTCTTGTATTTCCACTTTTAAAAATACCAAAAATATTCTGAAAATTCCCCAAAAATCACAAAAACAGTAAAAAATATAAAAAGACCAAAAACATTTTATTTCCTGAATTTAACTTATTTTTATTTATTTTTATAAATACCTTATCTTCCTTTTTACTACATTGTGTATATATTCTATTATTGAAAAAGAAAATATAAAAATAAAAATATAAAAAGAAAATAAAAAATCAGTAAATTAAAAATCAAAATACAAAAATATAAAATAAAAAATAAATAAAAAATATATCAAATCAAAAACCCACAAAAAATAGCATAGTAGATATTTGATCACATTCACACACTTTTGAGCAATTTTGCCCCGATCTATCCTTTCTGCTCCCTGTGTTCGACCTCTACACATACTTGCACCTATACACATCTTGTTGTAGAGTTATAATAAATTTTAGCTCCGCACATTTACTTTCATTGCTTGATTTATTTGTCGTGGGTTAATTGTTGTTTGAATCGAGATTTTCGAGCAGTCACCGCATCGACTGCGGTTTCGCCTTGTGAAACCGTACGACCCTCGATTTTCTCAGTTCAACAAATGGCGCCGTTGCCGGGGAGCAACAGCGCGTAGTTCGGGTTTTTGCTTGTGCTTGTGATTATTTGCCTATTTTTGCCTTATTCATTTGCTCATTTATTTGGTATAATTGTTTTACTTGTCTAATCATCCTCTCTTGTTGACTTTGTGCGAGGAACTGCGGATCGAGGGAGGCGCTCTACCCTAGGCGCCTACGCACCCACGTGAAGCCGGCGTCAGCTTGCCAACCTAGCATCAAAGGAGGCTTGGAGGATTTGAGAAGACAAGCACATTCTTGAGCATTTTTTTTGTGCATTATTTATTTGTGTAATTTCAGTGAGAGAGAGACTCTATTGTGTAATAATACACGTACCCCCGAAATTTGGACTCTTGAGCCTAATTTCCAAGTGTTTGTTCACTTGGGGGCTCGCCGCGGTTTTTACGGTTTTCACCGCCTTTTTATTTTTGTTTTCCGGTTTTGTTTTCCTTATTTTGTGTGATTGAGCCCCTAGTTGTAGAATTGCTTGCGATAGACTAAGGCCAAACACCTAATATATTTGCAAGTACCTATAGACTCGTTTGGACTTAGTCAAATTTAAACATCCGCGTCATCATCTTCGAGCCTACGTGCCGCGAGCCCACCCCATCAAGCGCTACTCCTGAACTCGATTTGTCGAGAAGAAGAGGGGTGAGTCTAGACCAGACTTTTTGGATTGAGAATTGGTGGCCGACTTGTGGTTCTTCACGATAATAGCAATTCCTGAAACTTAGGGCGATTTCATCGGCTTGCATTTGCATATAGTTAGGTTTCAATTCTGTTGAGCATCCTTGCTTGTAGAGTGCTGGAGGCAAGGTGAGCATTTACACTTTAGCATACATCATCGTTTTGCCGCTTGCATTGCTTTTCCGACTCTCTATCTCTGATTTTAGTCACTAGGTGCTAAGTAAAATTGACTCCTCGATAGGTTCGTGCATTTCTTATTAAAAATCCAAAAAAAGTGATAACTAATAAAATTGGGACTGTTAATATTACTTGACCCTAAAACCGAACAAAAGAAAAATATTGTCTTGGGGCGAGTAATCCCCTCATTGTCTTCGTTTTACATTGCTCGCACACACACTAAGGTTAGTGCCCAAATCCCATTTTCAGCCCCCTAAGTGTTTGTGCAACTTCTTGACTTTTTCACATAACTCTAAAACAGACAAGATAAAAAGACCGCATTTGTGGTCTTCACCGAGTTGAGTAGGTGAATTGAGGGTTTGGTTGTTTCATTTTTGCTTGTGATTGTCTTGTGTGCATACTCGATCACTCTGCGCTTTTGTGCATTTCTCCACACTCTTCTTGACTTGACTGTCGTGTTCTCCCGATCATTCTTCTCTTGTTTCGAGATGGATCCCTGGAGTAATTTTTATCCGGATTTTGCGGATTCCTCGTACCCTCCAGTCGGTCCACCTCCCTTTTATCAGGAGGATCCTCCTCCTACTTTTTCTGACTTTTGTACATATCCGCCTCAGCCACAGTATCACGATTCGGATTTCTATCCACATCCACCCCCACCTATATATATCCATCTCCACTTTCACATCCACCCGAGTCTGACATGTTGGAGTCACCTCCCTCGATCTCCATGAGTGACATGTTGACCCTGATGATAGAGCACCTGATTTGATGAAAGATAATCTTGCCATGTTGAGAGAACATAAGAATAGTGCTCTATTCAGCAAGGCTGCGGATTCAATTGTGGGTGATCATGGGAGCTTGCAATCACCAAAAATACAAAAAAAATAAGAAAAACACAAACACACAAAAAGAGTTTGGGAGTCACATGATCGAGCCGCATTGTGAGGAGAGGGGCCAATTGCCCTATCATTTGACCACACATCCACTCACTTCTTGTCCCATCTCCAACCCCGAGGGTGCCTATGTACAGACTGCTCTGGGCACTCCTTATGTACATGCTGATTCCGACTTCCTCCCTTGTATGGGAGGAAGTCCAAAAATTCAAAAAATGTTGATTGAACCCGAAGTGGTGGCCACTATTTATGAGATCATCCGTGCCCCACTACAGCAGGCCATGACCCTATTATCTGCTCCTCTTCCCAAGAAGAGAAAGCGGAGGAGCAGATCTGAGCGTCACATTCTGACCATGGCCACTGCCCTCGCCATCACACACCGTCCCATTCCCAAGAAGAAGAACACAGCTACACCTTTCATCACTTGTACCATCTCTGATTATACTTGTGATCGCACTCTCCTGGAAGGTGGTGCTTCGATTAGCATATTACCCTTCTCGTTGGTACAGTCTCTTCACTTAGGGCCTCTCAAGAAGACCAGGATGATCGTTCAGTTTGCTGATGGATCAATCAAGAGGCCGAAGGGTATCCTTGAAAATGCCGTCATTTCTATTCAGGGCACGATCCACCATGTTGATTTTATCGTGTTGCCCATGGAGAACTCCACAGGGGAGCCATCTCCAATCATCCTGGGATGACCATTCCTCGCCTCTGCGAGGGTCGTTATTGACTATGGATCAGGAGAGGTTCGCTTCCGTCCTGTTGACGAGAGCGAAGTGTTGATCACCACAGCCACAGTTGATCAGAGACCTGCACCTGATGCACCTTCACCGATTATAGCTGACTCTGAGGCCCCGTGACAGATCTGATGATACTAGAGACACTTCCTTAGCGACCATTGATGAGACCCGACGGATTCCTCGAAAGGGGAGAAGTCGGAAAGCATAGACCTCACAGTTCCTCCTCCTGGTGTGTGGCGATGTGCTGATGAGATCCAGAGTATTTATGTGATTGAACCATTTGAGCGGGGGGGCAGATACTAAGACTATTGAGGATGTTTATGAAGTTGCCCATTACTTTGAGAGACCTCATAAGGCAACAAATGACCCAGGTAAGACTAGACAGGACGGACCTAGTTTGACTACTTCCACTGATAAGTCCGTTCCTGGCCCTTCACAGGACAAGATGATTGAGGTCGGTTATGATGCTGCCATTTATTTTGATAAATTTAGACCTCTTGTTGAAGACAAGGATTCAGGTGAGAGTCTTGAGGACGATCTGAGTTCGTATACTTCCACAGATGATTTCGTTCCTTTTGATTTTGACCTGGACGAGGACTCGCAGGACGACTCAGATTACACTTCTTCCGAGGATAGTGAGTTTGTCCCATTCCACTTCAATATCTGCGAGACTTCCAAGACCGGTCCTAGTCGTACTTCTTCCACTCACCCGTCTGTGCCTTCACACCATAGGACCACCAAGGGAGAACCCAACCATACTGCTTCCATTGATCAGTTCGTCCCTTTCCGATTTGACTCCACTGAGGGCCTTCGCCATGTCGACCCTGATCGGCTTCCGTCCACTGGGGACCCCGATGTCGACATACACCATATCAGATCTATCCCTCAGCGGTCTCGCAAGAAGGTCAGCTTTCCACCTTCTTGATCATGTGTATATCCATCTCTGTTGTACATTCCCTTGTGTACCTCGGTTCTTTTCTTCCGTATTGCTCGGCCACCCATTCTCGTGTTTGCCTTGCTTAGGACGTACTTTGTCTTAAGTATAGGGGGGTGGACGAGTCGAGTGTTCATTCTTCGTTTTGTGTGATCACTCCTGTTGTTGCCTATACTTAGGGCTTCTTTTACCTTAAGTATAGGGGGAGACAATTTGAGTACGATCAGTTCATTCCCACCCTTGACCCTCCCTGCGTTGTGTACAGTCTGCTATACTTAGGATTATTTGATCCTAAGTATAGGGGGGACGGTCAACTTCTTATTTGTTCATTCATTCCTTCATTCCTTCATTTATTCTTTAGACTTGCCTATACTTAGTACGAGTTATGTCTTCTCTTTTCTCTCTGATCTATGAGGACATAGCTCAAGCTAAGTATAGGGGGGTCGTATATACTACGTATATACTTTAGCCATAACTCGTACTTTCGTATTTCTTAATAATAATATGGCTAATAATTCATTAAAATCTTTAATAAAAAGGTGTTATGTTCCTCAAATTCTTTTTGTATTTACTGATTAATAAATCAGGTGAAAATGTTTTTTAGCAAAATGTTTGAAAAATAGTTTGAAAATCTTTGTGAACATTTATTGAAAACTATTTTGAAAATATTTTGTTACATGTTTTCAACCTGTGTAAAAATGTGTGGTTTGTAAAACTTCTTTTCTTTGTGTAAAATAAAATGTTGAAAAATGATTTGCAAATGGTTTGAAAAATGGTTGCAAAAATATTTGAAAAATCTATATATACTGTTTGGAAAACCTTTGCAAAATGATTTTCAAATGTGTGTACATGTTTGTAAAAATGTTTGTAAAAACTATTTTGGACTATAGTTTTCGAATTGTGTGAAAAAACTTGTGTCAAATAAGTTTGAGGAATACATACATCATACCAAAACCCACTATATATATGTAAAAAATTGAGCACTTACCCTGTAAATTCTTAAAAATACACTTCTTGTAATTATAAGAAGCACTCCCGTGTAAATATTTTAACCTAGATTTCAGCTAAAATCTTTTTATTTTCAAAAAGCCCAAAAACATTTGCAAAATTTAAAATCCAAAAACATTTGAAAAATCTTTTTGAAAAATACAAAAAAATGCATGCATCATCTTTTCAAAAAAAATCCATAAAAAGTTCAAAAATCTTGAAAATTGCATCACAAAAATATATTTCTGCACGGCATTGCATATCATTCGCATTTTTCGGATTGAGTTTGATAGTTGAACAAGTCTAAGTAAAAATCCGGAGATTGGAGCTTGATTGGACCTTAAAATCTACCATAATAACAGAAACCTTATAGGAACTGGGTTTGAGGTACTTCAGGTCTAGTTGACTTAATTCTTTGAGGATCACGGGACTTGGTTCAATGGATTCTTGACTGCCTAAGTAGAGTATTTCGGAGCACACGCATGACTCTTGTTGATAATGACCTAACTTGGACACCTGCACCTTTCACATAGCTCTCCACGGATGAGGTGGTGAGGAGGCAGTTTCCTTTGGCTTGGTGTAGCATATGAGGGTAGTACTTCTAGGCGGAACCTCTCTTCTTCTTCTAGTGAAGGAAATGTGCCTCAACATGGTCTAGTGGTGATGAAGGCTAAAGACAGAAGTCGTGGGTTGCAATAAAGCTTCAAAAGAGGGATAGTCTACTGGCTCAAAAGGAAAATTTCTTGTATATATGCTGCACCATGTAGATAGGTTATACAGATGCACTTTTAAAAAAATAAGAAAAAAAAGAAAAAAAGAAAAAAAAAGAGAAAAGAAAAGAACTCCAAAAAAGTGGTGGGTCGGATTGAAATTTTAATAACCCCACCGGAGTGTATATAGTCCAATAAAGCAAAAGCTTATGGTATCCATGTTACATCTCATGAAGCTTGCAGCGGGAGACTTAGCTACACTGGTTGAGCTCCCAAAATTCTATACCTCTTATTCCCCCTCTTCTTGAGCCGGTTGCACTTGAACTTAGAAGGGAATACCCCGCTTCTCGAGGAAAGAGTTGCTAGACCGAGGCATTAGAGTTACCAAGTGGGGGAGGTTGTTTCTTTGTTACTTCTGAGGTGGGGAGCTACATATCACTTACACTGTACGAGTCAGATTCATAGTCATAAGAGTTTGCGTATGAGTTGAAATATTTCTGACCTGGCTATTGAGGAGACTTGAGCAGAGTTTTGGGATTCTCGAGGACTGTTGGATTTCAAATTTGGTTCTCATTAAGGTTCCGACCGCACTAAAATTCCAAAAGTCCGACTTAAGCTCCAAACTTTGATTTTGTGAAGATAAGTTTGATAATCAAATTAAATCCAAGTTCTTCTTTTTCTTTTCTTTCGTTTCTTTTTCTGCACTTATTGCATAAGTGTTTGCTAGGGACTAGCAAAGGTAAAGTATAGGGGGATGATGAAGCCACGTTTCATCATCTTTATTCTATCATTTTGGCCTTAAAAACCCTAGTAAATGCGTGTAAATAGGCTTAATTCATGTATTTTAGCATCCATGCATCATTATGTAAATATTGTATAAAATGCAATTTTTAAAGCCAAAATTATAGAATAAAGAAAAGAAAAGAAAAAGAATAAAATATTGTAAATATTTTATGACCCGAAACCCCGAGACCTAGGCATCTTGATGAATAGGTCGACAAGAAATAAAGTGGGGGGAGATAAGGGCCAAAATACAACACAAATTCCTTTTTATTTTATTCATTCATTATTCATTTTGGGACCTATTTTTGGTTCCACTTTTTATACTTCAAATAAAGAACTTTTTTCATGAAAGTTGTAGATAATTTAATAAAGAAAAATACAAAATTGATTTCACGGAAAAATAATGTACAGATAAAAAGTTATGGTTTGAATAAGATTTCAAAATCCCAACTTCCCAGACCCGTATCTTACAAACGAAAACTCCAAATGCCGCAAACTCACCTTAATTGTATATAGAAAAAATAAGCTATTTAATGGCGGTGGTTTCGCATTTGGCGGAGCTACGGTTTGAAAGTTGAGTTTTGGACACACATTGTATACTTGTACAGAATAAAATATTCAATTTATTATTTATTTATTTATTATTTTTATAATTTTATATTTTTATAATGTTGTAAATATTACTTATAGTATATTTGTATATTAAAATCAGAATAAAAACTCAAATAAAACTCAAAATAAAATACTTGTATATAAAATACATAGGTATTATACCTGTAAATATACCTACATAAACTATACTTTTATTTTATTAAGTATACAAATCACTTCGTAAAAATAAAATAAAAATGTATTTAAGTGTATAAAAATACTTTATAAATTTATAAAATAATAAACATAAATGAATAAGTTAAATATACAAAACAAAAATAAAATACTTCAATATATAGATAAAGATACCTATAAGGGGTATAAATGGTAACTTATAATTATTAGCCTCATAAAAATAAATAAAAATCATAATAAAATAATTTATAAAATAATAAACATTTTTTATTTTGTAACCATAATTTAATAAATTGATTTGCTATTTTTAATTGAATTTACAAATGTTTTTTTCAGGGATTTTTCTGGTTGGTCCACGTGGACCAACCAGGTGGAAGTTGACCCGCTGGTCAACTCCCTGGTCTGCTCCTGCAGCCCGTCAAAGATGCATTTTTAGTCATTTTCTCCTATTTTTCTAGGCCGCATCGTTCACATTTTGACCTCGAGTCCTTCACTTTTTCTCCCCATATAACCACCATACACGCCCAGCCATCATCTTGAGGATTGGATCACGGGTGTAGCCTATTTTCTTCGTTCTTTGGGCTATGTTGACCAGCTCTCTGACGTGCCCCCTGCACTTTGTCAGACTGCATTTTTTTGGCATTTTCTCCGAATTTTGGAGAGCGCATCTTTCACCGTTTGGGGTCGATGTCTTCACGACTTTTGTAGCCCTACCATAGGGCATACTCGCCCAAGTGTTTTTTTCGACCTTCGGGTCGTTGCAACTCCCAACACACCTCGATTTGCGAGCCACCTCGACCACCTTTCAAAACCGAGCCAACCATCCTCCATTCCCCTTTGGACCCTCTTTGACCTAGCAAACCCCTTCTCCTTGTGTGCTCTGGACTGGAGATGGTGACAGGATCTCCTCCAGCTACTTAGGAGGGTCGCGCGTGGCCGAGGAGCGGCTCCACCACCTTCGCCGGCCTCCGGCGTTGAGGTCACATCTTGTTGGTTTTTCGACCAACTCGAGGTTGTATTTCGTTCTTTTCTCTGTAGTTTAGCTAGCTGGTAATCTTAGGATCAATTTCGTATCTTCATCTTGTTGTTTCACCGAGTGCTTCGCCCCCATTTCGCAACCAATCACGTTGTCGGAGCTCTTGAGCTCCGGCTACCTTCTCCACCCCACGCCGCCAATCCTTCGCCAATAAGCACTGGGTCCTGCATTCCCTTTTTGCTGCTGCTTTTTCTTGTCATTTGCAGGTCCCAGGAGAGGCAACCGTGCCTCGTATTTTTGCCCAAGAATAGTCCCAGGTCCGTCGGAGCGTCTTTACGCGTCTATAGGCCATCCCATGGTCTTCGGTCTCATCTAAGCCACCTGGACGTCGGGGAGGAGCAGCAGGAGTCGAACGAGCCCTTCGGCCGTGGGTTTGGTGGACGGAGGCGAGCCCAGCACCTAAACGAAACTCGGCGCCACCGAGTTCTTCTTTCGTTCTTCCAGCCACGTCCTCGACCGTTGGATCAAGAACACTCCTCCCTTGGAGCAGCCACCGTCAGATCCTTTGCTCGTCCACGCCATCCGATCTTGAAGCCCATCTAATCTCGACCGTGGGATGACGAAGGGGCATCGCGTGTTGTGAGCTCGACACGTGTATAAGTGGAGTGCGCGGAGCCGTCGGATCGCTACCTTTACTTTGGGTATTTTGCCTTCTCACCCAAAGAGTTTTTGTATTTAATATCAGGGACTGAAACATTCATCTGCAGTTGTGATTTTTTGTAAAATTTGCAAGTTGCTCCCTGGATTTCTGTCTAATTACATATATGCCCTCGCAAGTAGTGTAGTTGCTTGTTGTTGTCTCTATTTATTGCATGCATCTATAATATTCAAAAAAGTCACCAAAAATCGTCATAAGCTCCTGTTGCATTGTAGATTCACGCCATATTTTTATTTTTTTTATTTTTTTGCATTTTATTATTTATAAAAATTCAAAAACACTCATTTTCAGTACTGTTTGCATTAGAAAATATATAAAAATTATAAAACCACCCAGAAAATTCCCAAAAAAATATATTTTGTGTCTTTTAGTGTCATTTAGCTCCAGACCAAAAATCATTAAAAAATACAAAAGAAAACGCATAAAAATCACAAAACTCTAAAAAACTTTATAAAAATCTTAAAATTCTACCAAAAATCCTAAAAATGCAATTTCAGTCTCTGTATTTTCTTTGATTCATTTCCTTCCAATTAAAATTAATTTGAGGAATTTTGGACACCATTTGTTATTTTTAATCCTCATTTTAGTTTCAGCCAGTAGCTAATTCACTGTTTTATTGTATTTCCACTTTTAAAAATACCAAAAATATTCTGAAAATTCCCCAAAAATCACAAAAACAGTAAAAAAATATAAAAAAACCAAAAACATTTTTTCCTGAATTTAACTTATTTTTATTTATTTTTATAAATACCTTATCTTCCTTTCTATTACATTGTGTATAAATTCTATTATTGAAAAAGAAAATATAAAAATATAAAATATAAAAAGAAAATAAAAAAATCAGTAAATTAAAAATAAAAATACAAAAATAAAAAATATAAAATATATAAAATATATAAAATCAAAAACCCACAAAAAATAGCATAGTAGATATTTGATCACATTCACAAACTTTTGAGCAATTTTGCCCCGATCTATCCTTTCTGCTCCCTGTGTTCGACCTCTATACATACTTGCACCTATACACATCTTGTTGTAGAGTTATAATAAATTTTAACTCCGCACATTTACTTTCATTGCTTGATTTATTTATCGTGGGTTAAATGTTGTTTGAATCGGGATTTTCGAGCGATCACCGCATCGACTGCGGTTTCGCCTTGTGAAACCGTACGACCCTCGATTTTTGAGATCAACAGTCATCACTGCACACACTACCAATCAGAGACCTGCACCTGATGCACCCATACCTATCTTGGCTAACCCGAAGTACCATGACCTTGATGGGACTATTGGAGACTTTTGTTGCATGTTGGATTTTACTGAGACCCAAGAATTCCTCTCCAAAGAGGAAGACTTGGAAAGCATGGACCTTGGAGTTCCTTCTTCTAGGACGTGGCAATTTGTTGATGACATCCGCAGGATTTACATGATGGACACCATTAAGCAGAGGGCATATTTAGAGACTTGACAACTTTCACTGATGGGTATGTTCCTTCTCACTTAGATTCAGATAAAACAAAGGCTGGATTTGATTTGGTTTCTTTTATTCGGGAATTCGGGTCTTTTGATGAGAAAGATGATCCGGTTGAGATTATTGAGGACGAACAGAGTTCAACTAATTCTACAGATGAGTTCTTTCCTTTTGGTTTTGACCTGGACGAGTGTTGAAGACGATTTTTCACGGTTCTAAAGTAATCCACACAAGGCGGGATCACAGTATCGCTGAGGCGACCCGCAAGAAATCGGATCTTCGAACAACAATTAACCCACAACAAGTAATTCAAGCAATGAAAGTAAATGTGCGGAGTTAAAATTTATTATAACTCTATAACAAGATGTGTATAGGTGCAAGTATGTGTAGAGGTCGAACACAGGGAGCAAACAGGATAGAACAAGGCAATGATGCTAAAAAATGTGACTGTGATCAAATGTCTATAAGTGCTGCTATGCTTTTGTGGGTTTTTAATTTTGTATTTTTTAATTTTAATTTTTGATTTTATATTTTTTTATATTTTTTGTTTTTAATTTCTGATTTTGTATTTTCTTTTTATATTTTATATTTTTTATATTTTTTATTTAAATAGACTATATAGACAAAGTAAGAAAGAGATGGATGAAGTATTTATAAAAATAAGTAAAAATACGCAAAAATCAGGAAATAAAATGTTTTTGGTCTTTTATATTTTTCTAATGTTTTTTTTTATTTTTCTATTTTTTCCTAATTTTTTTGGTATTTTTAAAGTCAAAAATACTAAAACAGTGAATAAAAGGGTTGGCCAAAATTAAAATGGAGATATAAAATAGAGAACAGTAATAAAAATTCTCCAAATTAATCTTAAGTTTAAGATAACAAAATAAAGAAAATTCAGGAAAAGAAAACACAATTTTTAGATTTTTTTATGAATTTTATAATTTTTTATGAAGGTTTTTAGAGTTTTTATAATTTTTAGGAGTTTTCTTTTATATTTTTTAGTGATTTTTGGTCAGAAGTTAAAACACACTAAAAGACACAAAATGTGTTTTTTTTTGAATTTTTCAAGGAGTTTTATATTTTTTGGAATTTTCTAATGCAAACAATAGCAAAATGCATGTTTTGGAATTTTATAATATAAAATGCAATAAATATGCAAAATAAAAGTATGGCGTGATACTAGAATGCAACAGGAACTTATTCCAATTTTTGTGGATTTTTTTACGAATTTATAGATGCATGAAACAAATAAAAGAAACAAAAAGAAAAATCACACTAGTAGGGGCATTTTTGGAATTAGAAAAGCATCCAGGGGCATGCATGTAAATTCTCCGGAAAATATATACTTGATTAAAAACTTCCTAGGCCAATTATAAATACTCAAAGTTTGGATTCCTTCCCCGCAAAATCGCTAGAGACCACGTGCGCGAGACACGTGACCTGGCAGGGCACAACTGCAATTATCGAAAAGCCCAGCGGTTATATTGCAAAATGTCCAGAAAATTATAACTGCACATGAAAGTTTAGAGACTGAAAGTAAATATACAAATTTCCCCAGGGTTCCCTTGCAAAATTGCCAAGTCACGTGCGTAGCACACGTGACCTGAAGAGGGACCTAAATGGAATATTACAAACTAGGGGGGCTTAGTGCAAATTGTTCAAAAAGTTTAATACAGAAGCTGAAAGTTTGAATATTAGGTAGCAAATACAAAAAGTAGTCGGGTTTAGTGTGCAAAATTCCCAGACCTTGGCGCGAACGAATGGTGGGATCTCTCCCACTTAGACACGTGTCGCTCCGCTGCGCCCCGATGACGGTTTGGCTTTAATGGCCACGATTAGGTCTTGCGGCAAGGATCAACAGCTGAGGCTTCGCGGGATCTGACGGCTGCTGTATCGCGGCAAGAACTAGGGTTGATCGGACGGCGGAGGGCAGCGCTGGAAGAACAGGGAGGAAGACCCGCTGCCACGAGCTTCCTTCGACGATTGTGCCTCCCGCCGACGATCAATGAAGCTTGAAAGTGGCCCAAGAAGCTCCTGCGGATCTCCTCAGATGACTGGTTCCCTCAAAATCCTTCGGGGACAACCGGATCTCGCCGGCGAGGTCGAGGAAGCCCAAGGGCTCCAGGAACCTTAGATGAGGCTCAAAATGGTCCCAGGTCTTTCAATCAGGCGTGTACCTGCAAGACAAAGTAAAGGGGGGTCGCGGGAAAACTGCTGCGACCACCCGAGGACGGAAAAAAATGGCAATGGAGGTGAATTAGGATCTCGCCAGAGCAAGCTCCGGCGAGATGGTAACGAAGGTGACGATTTGAGCAAAAAACGATACGAAGGTTCCTAGATGATTCCTAAGGTTACGGCAAGTAAAGAAAATGCGAGAAAATCAAGTAAAACTGACCTCGAAGGCGAGGATGCCCAAGGTGGGATACCTCACGGTGGCATGCCGGAGATGGGAGTGGAACACGCCCTCTGCCCTTGCCCGGCCTCGCCTGGGCTGCTGGAGGTCTCTCTGTCACCAAGATCAGAACGGAGCAAGCCACGCAAGGCCAAAGCAAGGAGCAAAAGAGGTTCAAAGGGCAATGGAAGGTTTGGGGGTTTTTGAAAAGACTGCGTGACATGGCTCAAAGATCGAGTGAAATCAGAGGATGCAGCGGTCCAATCCCCGATATTAGCATTGGGTGTGCATCATCGATTATAGAGGAAGAAAAGTCAAGAAGATAACTCGACGATTTGATGAAAGAGCTGGCCTTGAAAATCCGCAAAGGCGGACAAAAAACCATTTCTGACAAGGTCCAAACCTTGGTCAGAGAGTTGACCAAGGTCAACCAACGGAGCTTTCTGGTTGGTCCACGTGGACCAACCAGAAAATTCCTTGGAAAAAAGAATTGTAAAATCAATTTAAATTAGTAAACGATTTTATTATTTTTGGTTATTAAATAAAAATATTTATTATTTTATAAATTATTTTATGGTGATTTTTATTTATTTTTTCGAGATTAATAATTACAAGTTACCATTTATACCCTTTATAGGTATCTATATATATTTTAATATTTTATTTTTATTTTTATAAATTTAATTTATTTATTTTTGTTTACTATTTTATAAATTTATAAAATATTTTCATACACTTAGATATATTTTTATTTTATTTTTCTTATGTATTTTATACACTTAATAAAATAGAAGTGTTAATAATATAAGTATATGTACAGGTATTATACCTATGTAAGTTATATACAAGTATTTTATTTTGTGTTTCCTTGGTGTTTTTATTCTGATTTTAATATACACATAAATTATAAATAATATTTACAAAATTATAAAAATATAAAATTGTAAAATTAGTGAATAAATAATAAAATGAATATTTTAATATATATACAAGTATACAAGTGGGGTCCAAAACTCAACATTCAAACCGTAGCTCCACCAAACGCGAAACCACTCCATTAAATACATTATTTTAAATTGTATTCTATTAAAGGTGAGTTTGACGCATTTTGAGTTTTTATTTGTGAGATACAAGTCTGGGAAATTGGGATTCTGAATTCTTATTCAGGTTATAACTTTTTATTTGTATATTATTTTTGTGAGAAATAGATTTTGTATTTTTCTCTATTTAATTATCAACAACTTTCATGTTCAAAGTTTCTTTATTTGAGGTATAAAAAGTAGAACCAAAAATAGGTCCCAAAATGAATAAAGAATGGGTTAAATGAAAGGGATTTTTATTGTATTTTTGGCCCTTATCTCCCCTACTTTATTCCTTGTCGACCCAGTCATCAAGATGCCTAGGTCTCGGGATTTCGGGTCATAAAATATTTACATTATTTTATTCCTTTTCTTTTCTTTTCTTTATTCCATAATTTTGGCTTTAAAAACCGCATTTTATACACTATTTACACAATGATGCATGAATGATAAAATGCATGAATTAACGCTATTTACACGCATTTACTAGGGTTTTAAGGCCAAAATGATAGAATAAAGATGATGAAACGTAGATTCATCATCCCCCTATACTTGCCTTTGCTAGTCCCTAGCAAACACTTATGCAATAAGTGCAGAAAGAGAAAAACAAAGAAAGAAAAAGAAGAAAATGGATTAAGTTTAACTATCAAACTTGTCTTCATAAAATCAAAGTTTGGAGCTCAAGTCGGACCTTTGAAATTTTAGTGCGGGCGGAACCTTAATGAGAATCGGATTTGAAATCCAACAGCCTTTGAGAATCCAAAAACTCTGCTCAAGTTTCCTCAATAGTCAGGTCAGAAATATTTCAACTCATACGCAAACCCTTATGACTATGAATCTGACTCGTACAGTGTAAGTGATGGTGTCTCTCCCCAACTAGAATGGCAAAGAGACTGACTTCTCCAATATGACAACCCAAGGATTCCCCAATCCAACAACTCATTCCTCAAGGAGCAGGGTATTCCCTTCTAAGTTCAAGTGGCAACCAGCTCAAGAGGAGGGGGTGAAGAGAAGAATGGACGGTAGCCAATGTAGCTACCTATCCTAGGATGCCAGACCAGTGTAGTCAAGTCATCCAGCTGCAAGCTCACATGATTTGACTTTGAAGCTCAAGCTTGCTTATTTGACTTTACACATATGTACACTCCAGCAGGCATTTTATTTTTGTACAAGCCCTGCCCACTTTTTTGGAGTTTTTGCTTTTGCATTTTTTTAATACTATATACAACAGCATTTACATAGGGAGTTTTCCCTTTTGAGCTAGTAGACTATCCCTCTTTTGAAGCTTTCTTGAAACCCACAATCTCCTGTCCTCGAAACTCATCATCACTGGATGGGTTGGGATGCACTTCCCTCCCTAGAGGAGGACAAGTGTTTCCACCTGTGTACGTCTCATAGCAGCAAATCCAACCCCCTCACCATTCCAACTGAGCTGAGCCAAGTGAAAGGTGCAGGTGTCCCAGTTAGGTCATTATCAACAAGAGTCGTGCGTGTGCTCCAAAATACTCTACTTAGGCAGTCAAGAATCCATTGAACCAAGTCTCATGATCCCCAAAGAATTAAGTCAACTAGACCTGAAGTACCTCAATTCCAATTCCTATAAGGTTCTTGTTAATTAGGTAGATTTTAAGGTCCAACCAAGCTCCAATCTTCAGATTTTACTTAGACTCATTCAATTATCAAACTCAATCCGAAAAATGCTAATGCTATGCAAATGCCATGCAGAAAATATTTTTGTGATGCAATTTTCAAAGATTTTGAACTTTTTATGGGTTTTTGAAAAGATGACGCATATGCATTTTTTGTATTTTTCAAAGAGATTTTTCAAATGTTTTAGGATTTTCATTTTGCAAATGTTTTTTGGGATTTTTGAAAAAGATGACGCATATGCATTTTGCAAAAGGTTTTGGCTAAAAACTAGGTACAAATATTTACACGGGGATGCATTTTAGACAAGAAGTAGATTTTAAGAATTTACAAGGGTAAGTGGTCAATTTTTATAAATATATATAGTGAATTTTTGTTGAGATGTATGTATTCCTTAAACTTATTTGAAAACGGTTTTTTCAAGCAATTTTGAAAACTATAGTCCAAAATAGTTTTTACAAATAATTTTACACACATGTACACATTTTTGAAAATAATTTTGCAAAGGTTTTTCAAACAGTATATATAGATTTTTCACATATTTTTGCAACCATTTTTCAAACCATTTGCAAATCACTTTTCAAACATTTTATTTCACACAAAGAAGATACTTTTACAATCAAAATATTTTACCAAAGGTTGGAAAACATGTAATAAAATGCTTTCCAAATAGTTTTCAAAAGATTTTCACAAGGATTTTCGACTATTTTTCAAACATTTTGCAAAAAATATTTTCACCTGATTTATTAATCAGTAAGTACAAAAGAATTTGAGGAATAATCACATCTTTTTATTAATATTTTTAATGAATTGAATTGTATTAATTAGCCATAATTATTAGTAAAAATATGAAAGTACGAGTTATGGCTAAAGTATGCACGCAGTATATACGACCCCCCTATACTTAGCTTGAGCTATGTCCTCATAGATCAGAGAGAAAAGAGAAGACATAACTCGTACTGAGTATAGAAAAGTCTAAAGAATAAGGGATGAAGGAATGAACGAATTAGAAGTTGATCGTCCCCCCTATACCTAGGAGCAAATAATCCTAAGTATAGCATACTGTACACAAAGCAAGGAGGGTCAAGAGTGGGAATGAACATATCGTACTCGGACTGTCTCCCCCTATACTTAGGGTACGATATTCCTAAGTATAGACAAGAAGAGGAGACAATGGAGAGGATCAAAGAATAGAGAAACTCGGGGTGCACACCCCCTATACTTAGGACAAAGTCCATCCTAAGTATAGAAGACTGTCAAAAAGAGGCAACACCTTTTTGGTGGATAAAGAAGATAGAAGAGGAAAAGAAGAAAATAAGAAAAGATATCACAGATGGAAGAAGATATAAAAGAATGTACGCATCACTCCCCCTATAAGGGTAAAAGAAGCCCTAAGTATATGCCACAACAGGAGTAATGAAACGGGACGACGAATGATCACTCGGCTCGTCCACCCCCCTATACTTAGGACAAAGTACGTCCTAATCAAGTCAAACACGAGGATGGGTGGGCGAGCAATACGGTAGAAAAACAGAGGTGAACAAAAGAGAATGTACAACAAAGATGGATGTACAGAAGGTCAAGAAGGTTGAAAGCGAACCTTCTTGCGGGACTGCTGAGGAATGGATCTGGTATGATGAAGGTCGACATCAGGGTCTTCAAATGACGCAAACCGACCAGGGTCGATAGGGTGAAGGTCCTCAGTGGCCCTAGGGTGTGAAGGCACAAACGGATCAGTGAAAGAAGTACGACTAGGTCCGGCCTTGGGAGTCTTGCTGATATCGAAGTGGAAAGCGACGAACTCATCCTCATCGGAAGAAGTGCAATCTGTGTCGTCCTGTGAGGTCTCGTCCAGGTCAAAACCAAAAGGAACGAACTCATCAGTGGAAGTAGTCGAACTCTGTTCGTCCTCTATAATCTCAACCGGATCATCTTTCTCATCAAAAGGACCGAATTCCCGAATAAAAGCAATCAAATCAAATTCGGCCTTTGTCTCATCTGACTCAGCGTGCACATGAGCGGACTCATCGGTGAAAGTAGTCGGGTCATGTCCGTCCTGTCTAGTCTCTATATCTACCCTCCGCTCAATGGTATCAATCGTGTAAACCCGCGGATGTCGTCAACACATCGCCAATCACAGGAAGCGGAAACACCAAGGTCTATGCTTTTCGAGGTTTCCTCCTTGGAGAGGAATTCTCGGGACTCATCATCGGTCATAAAGAAAGTCTCCCTGATATCCTCATAAATATCATAGTCCTCGGGGTCATCCAAGATAGGTGAAGGTGCATCAGGTGCAGGTCTCTGGTCAGCAGTCTGTGTGGCGATCAACACTTCACTTTCGTCAACAGGACAGAAGCGAATCTCTCCTGATCCGTAGTCAATAATGACCCTCGTAGAGGCGAGCAATGGTCGTCCCAGGATGATTGGAGAGTGCTCCCCTGTGGAGGTCTCCATGGGCAATACGACAAAGTCAACATTGTAGCTCCGTTCCCTGAATTGAAATGACGGCATTTTCAAGGATACCCTTCGGCCTCTTGATAGATCCATCAGCAAACTGTACGATCATCCTGGTCTGCTTGAGAGGCCCTAAGTGAAGAGACTGTACCAGCGAGAATGGTAATATGCTAATCGAAGCACCGCCGTCTAGGGAGAGTGTGATCACATGTATGGTCAGAGATGGTGCTGCTAGTAAAAGGTGTGGCAGTGTTCTTTTTCCTAGGAATGGGACGGTGTGTGATGGCGTGGGCAGTGGCCATGGTTAAAATATGATGCTCAGATCTGCTCCTCCGCTTTCTCTTCTTGGGAAGAGGAGCAAATAAATCAATCATGGCCTGTTGAAGTAGGGCACGGATAATCTCATGAATGGTGGTCACCACTTCGGGTTCAATCAACATTTTTTGAATTTTTGGACCTCCTCCATACAAGGGAGGAAGTCGGAATCAGCATATACACGAGGCATGCCAAGAGCAGTCTGTACAGCTGCATCATCGGGGTCAAAGGTGGGATAGGATGTGAATGGATGTGTGGTCAAAGGTTCTGGCAAGTGGGCCCTCTCCTCACAGTCTGAATCGATCACGTGTCTCCCGAACTCTTTTTGTGCTTTTAAATTTTTCTCTTTTTTTGTATTTTGGGCGATTGCAAGCTCTCATGATAATCCTCAAATGATTCCGAATCATCAGATCGTGAAGCATCAATGTGGCTCTTATTCATGTAGGTGAGGTTGTCAATCCTCGAATTCATTTGCTCCATGAACTGGGTCAAGGTCTCAAGTGTGGACATTGTGAGAGGTGACTCCAATAGGTCAGTCTCGGGTGGATGTGAAGGCGGAAAATACGGAGTTGGAGGTGGGTGTGGGTAGAAGTCTGAGTCCTGATACTGCGGATGAGGCAGGTATGTACAAAAGTCAGGAGCGAAGTCCTCCTGGAAAAAGGGAGTTGGACCGGCTGGAGTGAACGAGGGATCCGCCAAGTCTGGATAGAAAATTCTTCAGTCGGCCATCTCGAAACAAAAGGTAAATGATAGTCAGGAGAACACGAAGGTCAAGTCAAGAGAGTGAAGAAGAAGTCGCAAATGCACATGGGTGATCGAGAATGCACACAAGCAATCACAAGCAAACTCACACAAAACAAACTCTCAATTCACCTACTCAACTCGGTAGAAACCGAAAATGCTATCTATTTATCTTGTCTGTTTTAGAGTTAGGTGAGAAGTCCAAAATTTGCACACACACTTAGGGGTTGAATAGGATTTGGGCACTAGTCCTTAGGGTGTGCGCGAGCAAGTAAAAGCGAAGACAATGAGGGGATTACTCGCTCCAAGTGATTTTTTTTTCTTTTTGGTTGATTTTAGGGTCAAGTAATGTTAGCAGTCCTAATTTTATTGGTTATCACTTTTTTGGATTTTTAATGAGAAATGCACGAGCCTATCGGGGAATCAATTTCTTTAAGTATCTAGGTGATCAAAATCAGAGGTAGAGAGGCGGGAAAGCAATGCAAGCGGTAAAATGATGATGTATGCTAAAGCGTAAATGCTCACCTTGCCTCCAGCACTCTAAATGCAAAGATGCTCCACAGAATTGAAACCTAATCTATATGCAGATGCAAGCCGATGAAATCACCCTAGGATGAGAAGTTGCTATTAGCGGGAAGCACAGTTTTCAAAATTTAACTAGATCTAAACGGAGATTATAGGTACATGCAATGGTGATTAGTGTGTTTGGACCTAATACTATGTCAAGCAACTCCTACAGCTAAGGCTCAATCACACAAAATAAATAAAATAAAAAATCGGAAAAAAATGCGATGAAAACCCGAGAAAATCCGCGGTGAGCCCCCAAGTGAACAATCACTTGGAAATTGGGCCCGAAAGTCCAAGAGTCCGAGTACCTGTATTATTACAATAAAGAGTGGTCTCTCTCTCACAAAAATTACACCAATAACTACAGGAAGTAAATGCTACAACTAAAGGTGGAGCTCGGTCTTCAAAAATCCTTTTCGTCACCTTGGTGCTAGGCTGGCTAGAGCCGGCTTCACGTGGGTGCACAAATGCCTAGGGTGGAGCGCCTCCCTCGATCCGCGGTTCCTCGCACAAAGTCAACAAAAGAGGAGGTTAGATAGCTCAACAGATATAACAAAAATAAGGGAAATAATAAAAGCCGCTAAAATAGGCAAATAATCACAAGCACAAGTAAAAACCCGAACTACGTGTTGTTGCTCCCTAATAATGGCACCATTTGTTGAAGATGATTTTTCACGGGTCTAAAGTAATCCACACAAGGCGGGATCACAGTGTCGTTGAGGTGACCCGCAAAAAATCGGATCTTCGAACAACAATCAATCCACAACAAGTAATTCAAGCAATGAAAGTAAATGTGTGGAGTTAAAATTTATTATAACTCTACAACAAGATGTGTATAGGTGCAAGCATATGTAGAGGTCGAACACAGGGAGCAAGCAAGATAGAACATGGCAATGATGCTAAAAAATGTGACTGTGATCAAATGTCTATAAGTGCTGCTATGTTTTTGTAGGTTTTTAATTTGTATTTTTTATTTTAATTTTTGATTATATATTTTTTTATATTTTTTGTTTTTAATTTTTGATTTTGTATTTTCTTTTTATATTTTATATTTTTTATATTTTCTTTTTATTTAAATAGACTATGTAGACAAAGTAAGAAAGAGAGGGATGAAGTATATATAAAAAAATAAAAATACTCAAAAATCAGGAAATAAAATGTTTTTGATCTTTTTATATTTTTTTAATGTTTTTGTGATTTTTCTAGATTTTTCCTAATTTTTTTGGTATTTTTAAAGTCAAAAATACTAAAAATAGTGAATAAAAGGGCTGGCCGAAATTAAAATGGAGATATAAAATAGAGAGCAGTAATAAAAATTCTCCAAATTAATCTTAAATAAAAGATAACAAAATAAATAAAATTCAGGAAAATAAAACACAATTTTTAGTTTTTTTATGAATTTTATAAATTTTTATGAAGGTTTTTAGAGTTTTATAATTTTTAGGAGTTTTCTTTTATATTTTTTAGTGATTTTTTGGCTGAAGTTAAAACACACTAAAAGACACAAAATGTTATTTTTTTTTAGAATTTTTCAAGGAGTTTTATATTTTTTGGAATTTTCTAATGCAAATAGTAGCAAAAATGCGTGTTTTTGAATTTTTATAAATATTAAAATGCAATAAATATGCAAAATAAAAGTATGTGATACTAGAATGCAACAGGAACTTACACCAATTTTTGTGGATTTTTTTACGAATTTATACATGCATGAAACAAATAAAAGAAACAAAAAGAAAAATCACACTAGCAGGGGCATTTTTGGAATTAGCAAAACATCCGGGGGCATGCATGTAAATTCTCCAAAAAATATATACTTGATTAAAAACTTCCTAGACCAATTATAAATACTCAAAGTTTCAATTCCTTCCCCGCAAAATTGCTAGAGACCACGTGTGCGAGACACATGACCTAGCAGGGCACAACTGCAATTATGGAAAAGCCCGGGGGCAATATTGAAAAATGTCCAGAAAATTATAACTGCACATGAAAGTTTAGAGACTGGAAGTAAATATACAAAATACCCCGGGGTTCCTTTGCAAAATTGCCAAGTTATGTGCGTAGCACACGTGACCTAGCGAGGGACCTAAATGGAATATTACAAACTAGGGGGCTTAGTGCAAATTGTTCAAAAAGTTTAATACAGAAGCTGAAAGTTTGAATATTAGGTAGAAAATACAAAAAGCAGTCGGGTTTACTGTGCAAAATTCCTAGACCTTGGCGCGAACGAACGGTGGGATCTCTCCCACTTAGACACGTGTCGCTCTGCTGCGCCCCGATGATGGTTCGGCTTTGATGGCCACGATTAGGTCATGCGGCAAGGATCAATGGCTGAGGCTTCGCACGATCTGATGGCTGCTGTACCGTGGCAAGAACTAGGGTTGATCGAACGGTGAAGGGCAGCGTTGGAAGAACATGGAGGAAGACTCGCTGCCACGAGCTTCCTCCGACGATTGTGCCTCCCGCCGGCGATCAACGAAGCTTGAAAGTGGCCCAAGAAGCTCCTGCAGGTCTCCTCAGATGACTAGTACCCTCAAAATCCTCCGGGGATAACCGGATCTCGCCGGCGAGGTTGAGGAAGCCCAAGGGCTCCAGGAACCTCAAACGAGGCTCAAAATGGTCCCAGGTCTTTCAATCACGCGTATACCTGCAAGACAAAGTAAAGGAGGGTCGCAGGAAAACTGCCGCGACCATCCAAGGACGGAAAAAATGTTGATGGAGGAGAATTAGGAGCTCGCCGAAGCAAACTCCGGCGAGATGGTAATGAAGGTGACGATTTGAGCAAAAAATGATACGAAGGTTCCTAGATGATTCCTAAGGTTACGACAAATAAAGAAAATGCGAGAAAATCAAGTAAAACTGACCTCGAAGGCAAGGATGCCCAAGGTGTGATACCTTACGGCGGCACGCCGGAGATGGGGGTGGAACATGCCCTCTGCTCTTACCCGGCCTCACTTGAGCTGCTGGAGGTCTCCCTGTCACCGAGACCAGTCTGGAGCAAGCCACGCAAGGCCAAAGCAAGGAGCAAAAGAGGTTCAAAGGGCAATGGAAGGTTTGGGGGTTTTTTGAAAAGATGGCGTGACATGGCTCAAAGATAGAGTGAAATCAGAGGATGCAGCGGTCCAATCCCTGATATTAGCATTGGGCGTGCATCATCGATTGTAGAGGAAGAAAAGTCAAGAAGACAACTCGGCGATTTGATGAAAGAGCTGGCCTCGAAAAATACGCAAAGGCGGACAAAAAACCATTTCTGACAAGGTCCAGACCTCGGTCAGAGAGTTGACCGAGGTCAACCAACAGAGCTTTCTGGTTGGTCCACGTGGACCAACCAGAAAATTCCTTGGAAAAAAGGATTGTAAAATCAATTTAAATTAGTAAATGATTTTATTATTTTTTGGTTATGAAATAAAAAATATTTATTATTTTATAAATTATTTTATGGTGATTTTGATTTATTTTTTTAGAGATTAATAATTACAAGTTACCATTTATACCCTTTATAGGTATCTATATCTATATATTTTAATATTTTTTTATTTTATAAATTTAATTTATTTATTTTTTTATTATTTTATAATTTTATAAAATATTTTCATACATTTAGATATATTTTTATTTTATTTTTCTGATGTCACTACAAGGAAAACAAGTTGTGACTACAAAATTATGGCTACGGATATGGGATTTGTGGCCACGGAATTGGGCTCTGGCCATGACACGTCGTGGCCAGTAGTTGTAGCTACAAGTCTCGTTACGAGAATTCTCTAGCCATGAATATGCCGTGGCCACTACAAGTGGCCGCAGAACTTATCGTGGTCACAACTCTTATATAAAGACTTTGGCCACGGATTGTGGCTACGAGAAACTAGTGGTCACGGAATTATCGTGGCCACAAGTTTCCGTAGCCACATTCCGTGACCACAACTCATTTTTCTTGTATTGTGTATTTTATGCACTTAATAAAATAAAAGTGTTAATAATATAGGTATATGTACAGGTATTATACCTATATAAGTTATATACAAGTATTTTATTTTGTGTTTCCTTGGTGTTTTTATTCTGATTTTAATATACACATAAATTATAAATAATATTTACAAAATTATAAAAATATAAAATTATAAAAACAATGAATAAATAATAAAATGAATATTTTAATATATACAAGTATACAAATGGGGTCCAAAACTCAACTTTCAAACTGTAGCTCCGCCAAACACGAAACCACTCCATTAAATAGATTATTTTAAATTACTTGTGAGAAACAGGTATGGGAAGTTGGGATTCTGGAATCTTATTCAGGTCATAACTTTTTATTTGTATATTATTTTTAAGAGAAATTGATTTTGTATTTTTCTATATTTAATTATCTACAACATTCATTTCAAAGTTTCTTTATTTGAGGTATAAAAAGTAGAACTAAAAATAGGCCCCAAAATGAATAAATAATGGGTTAAATGAAAGGGATTTTTATTGTATTTTTGGCCCTTATCTCCCCTTACTTTATTCCTTGTCGACCCAGTCATCAAGATGCCTAGGTCTCGGGGTTTCGGGTCATAAAATATTATTGTTTTTCTTTTCTTTTCTTTATTCCATAATTTTGGCTTTAAAACCCGCATTTTATACACTATTTACACAATGATGCATGAATGATAAAATACATGAATTAACGTTATTTACATGCATTTAATAGGGTTTTTAAGGCCAAAATGATAGAATAAAGATGATGAAACGTATATTCATCAACGAGACCTCGCAGGACGACACTGATTACACTTCTTCCGATGATGATGAGTTCATCCCATTCCACTTTGATATCAGCGAGACTCCCAAGGTCGGACCTAGTCGTACTTCTTCCACTGACCCGTTGATGAATACCCATTCATCACTCTTTATTCTTTTATTTTAACTACAAAACCTATGCAAAACACATGTAGATAAGTGTAAATAGCAATAATTACCATTCAGCATGCATTGTGTAAAAATGAATAATTAGCATGTTTTTGTGTATAAATAAAAGAATAAAGAAATAAAAAAAGAGGGAGATATTTAAAATAAATATTGAGCGACCTAATCCCAAGGGAGGGCTCAGCATGGTCCTAACCGCAAAAATAACCCAAGTAGAGGGAGATAGGGAAACTCATGTGTGTACATATACCTATAAATAAATAAAAATTATTTTACTCTAATAAAAAATAAAAATGGGTGTAAATATGTATATATCTGTAAATATAAAATCAAAATAAAAATGGGAAAAATAAAAGCAAAATAAAAGGAGATAAAATTCCTTCTTCATTGTCTATATACACCATGTACATAAAACCACTTATATATTTATTTTCCCTTATAAATAAATAAATAAAAATTCAATAAAAATATTTTCTCATCCCATATTCCATGATGTATATAAAAAAACCATAAAAATAAAATAAAAATAAATAAAAATAAAAATAAAAATAAAAATAACATTGTATATATACCATGTATGTATATAAATAAAAGTATTTATTTAACCCTTGTAAATAATTAATAAAAATAAAATAAAAATACCCGTTGATTCCAAATCTTATCTTATAAATAAATAAAATATAAAATTGGAATAAATGTATAAAAATAAACAATTAAAAATCAAAAATAAAAAATACATATGTATATACCTGCATATAATAATAATATTTTGTAAATACATAAAATATTTTTCAAAAAAATAAATAAAAATCACTAGAAAATAATTTGAAAATAAATAAACATTTTTTATGTTTTGACTTTTTTGAAATAAGGCCATTTATTATTTTAAATTGAATTTCCATATCTTTATTGAATGGTTGATTCTGATTGGTCCGCGGGGGATGTTGACCCCCGGTCAACTCCCCCCGGACCATGTCCCCCGCGGATCCAGCGCCCGACCCGACTTCTCACCATTTCCCCCGCTTGATCCGACCACCAAACCCTTAAACCCCGGGTCTTAATCCTTCCATGTAGATCCGAGATCCACGCCCGGGGTGGATTTTAGGGGTCCGTGCATCGACGTGCGTGCCCGACTCCCTTCTAGCCAGACCCCTCACACTATTTATCCTGAGCTCCGCCGCACATTTCACGCCATCTTTGGCGTTGACCCTTCTTCCCGTGACCTCCACTAGACTCCCCAGAGTGACAGCTGAGCGAGGCGAGTGTCGAAGAGAGGAGAGGACCCCTCCGCCAATGATCCGGCAGCATCTCGTTGCCGTGCGCCGCCTAGAGTAGCGCCTGAGCCTCGGGCCTTCGACGACCCTCGAGGCGACGACCAGAGCTCCAGGAGCTCATCCCCAGTCGATCCCACGCATCAGGTAGCCTTGATTCTTCCCATATTTCTTGAATTTTCGATTTCGCCCAAATCGCTCCGATCATCCCTTTCATCGATTTTGACCACCTCCGTCACCCAATCGATCATCGGACTTGACCATCATCTCCGCCACACTCCTCTGCATGTTCTACGCCCATCCATCCAACCCAGTTTGCCCCGGAACTGGGAGTCCACCCTCCTTCGTCGTCGCATCGCCGGAGGGTGCCGCCCTGACGCATACAACCCCCGTTCACCCTCTCACCGGGTCGAGGCACTTTGCCCTCGACCCAGGAGTTTGTTTGTGGGTTTTGCAGATCGAGAAGAGGCCCATCAGAGGGTCTACGCGTTCAGCACAGCTATTCCCAACCGCTGCCGTCGTCGGAGCTCCTCGGAGCTTCCCGGTCTCATCGGAGAGGCGCATCAGCTGCGGACCATCGAGGCGAAGCTCTTGGACATCTCAGCAGCAACAATGGAGGACCCTAGCGCAAGCTTTGGGCCGGCGAAAATCACCGGCGACCTGTTCTTGGTGCATCCTCCATCGTCGTTAGATCGAGCACTCCTCGCCCAGTTTTGATCTGGAGCATCTACGTGCGAGGAGCCAGCCACCGTAGATATACCAGAGGCTCGATCGTGGCCCTTGATCCAGCGAGGAGTGCCCTTGATCCACGAGCGTCAGATCAGCCATGTGGGCACACCTCAGCCGTCAGATCCGAGCCGGCGTCCTTCGTTGAGGCGCAGCGCCCCGCAGCCGTTGGATCCTACACGTGGCGCGCCTCCAGCCCTCGGATAATAAAGGGTAAATTTCACTTAGGCCCCTTCTGTTTTGCTTTTATCAATTAGTCCTGTAAATAGTTTAAGTAGTTGTTTTGATTTTGTAAAAATTGCATTTAGGACCTGAACCTTTACTCTATTTGCATTTTCATCCCTGTATATGTGAGACACGTGCTTCGTCACGTGATGTTTGGTGAAATTGCATGATCTGGGTTGTAGTTTTGATGTGTTACTAAATGAAAAATACTTTCTGATATTTGCATCCATACCCCTGTGCGTGGTGTTATTCGACATGTGTTGAAATATTTGGGTATTTTGCAACTTGTCCCCTGGGCTTTTAGCACCTGTTGCTAATAATCCCTCGAAACTAAGTTTTCTTACATTTGGGTCCCTCTATGCCCAGACCACGTGTCGTGTGCGTGGGGACCTGGAAATTTTTCACGAGGACCCCCCAGGCTTTTGAGCTCGTTACCTTCTAGCCCTTAGAAATATTTTTCCTTGCGAACAGGTCCCTGTGCACTGTGAGCTTGTTTTGGATTTTAATAAAATATCAAAACTAACCCAAATTGCGTGAAAATTGGAAACGTGGCTCCTGCCACTGTGTAAAATTATCACTAATTTTTGGGTACATTTTTGTGGCTTTTTAGTATTTTTAAAAATTCAAAAACCTTCATTTTTTCTCTGTTCAGATTAGAAAACCATAAAAAATATAAAAACTCTCTTAAAAATTCTAAAAAAATTAGGATTTGATAATTTGTGTCTGTTTGATTTTCTATGCAATTTTCGTGAATTTTGGTTATATAAAAATGCTAAAAATTGAAAACCTTTAAAAAATCATAAAAAATTCTAAAAAATCATAGAAAATTCCAAAAATAATAAACTCTTTTCCTGAATTTTCTTCATTGCTTCTATTTTTCATAAAAAATACCTTCATGCTCTTTTAGGATCATTTTATATTTTAAATTGGTCCTCCAAGCCTGACTGGACATTTTTCTTCTGTTTCTGCCTTCTTTTTTTTAGAAAATTCCATAAAAATTATAAAATTCTCAAAAATTCACTAAAAATAGTAAAAAACCTAAAAAACATAAAATTATTTTTGTTGGAACGTTTGGACCATTTTTGAGTACTTAAATAATTGGTTGAAGTTGCTTGTTTCTTGCCTTTTATTATTTTCCTTGTTATTAAAAATCCCAAAAAGATATAAAAATATTAAAAACCACCAAAAAATTGTTATTTTCCCTTCATTTCATTTTTGACTACTTCGTAGGCCGCAAGGCCAATTCGTGCTCCTTGAGTCCGACCCTGGGTGCTACACCGGGCTAATCTCATAGCCAGGGCCACTATTTGATTTTCATTGTTTTATCTGCTTGATTAGGTGGTCTGTTTCTCTTTTTCTTGGTTGAGCTGAGATCTCTATCGATCCGGGTCGCAACAACCCTTTGAGTGATTATTTTATCCCGGATTGATCGAGTGATTTTTGGCTCATCACCTGTCTGTGTCTTCACACCCTAGGGCCACTGAGGACCTACACCCTATCGACCCTGATCGATTTGTGTCGTCTGAGGACTCCGATGTTGACCTGCACCATACCAGATCTATTCCTCAGCGGTCCCACAAGAAGGTTTGCTTTCGAGCTTCTTGATCCTCTGTATATTCTTTCTGTTGTATATTTGCTTTGTTCATCTCAGTCCCTCTCCCGTATTGCTCATTCACCCCATTCTCATGTGTGCCTTTCTTAGGACATACTTTGTCCTAAGTATAGGGGGTGGATGAGCCGAGTGTTCCCTCATCATTCCATTTCATTACTCCTGTTGTTGCCTATACTTAGGGCTTCTTTTACCCTAAGTATAGGGGGAATGATGCGTACATCCTTCTCTATCTTTTTCCATCTTCTGATCTCTTCTCTTCTTTTTTGCTTTTCTTATTTTCCTCTTCTGTCTTCTTCTTCTATCGAAAAGGTGTCGCCCCTTTTGTCAGTCTTCTATACTTAGTACGTACTTTTTCTTAAGTATAGGGGGGTGTGCACCCCGAGTTTGTCTATTCTTTGATCCTCTCCATTGTCTCCTTTTCTTGTCTATACTTAGGGTGCGTTTGGTTGGGGTGTGGGTTGGGTTGGGGCAACCCTTGCAGTGTGGGTTGGTTGGGTGGATAACCCGATTGTAATAGTAGGTGTTTGGTTAAGAAGAGGGTTGGGTTGGAGTTGGATGTGACAAGATGTGATGTAATGATGGATTGGAGTGGGTGGGTTATGATTGAGATATAATTGTGGATGAGAATAATTTAAATTTGTTTTCTTTATTTGGTAAAAGGTTACCCTTGAATATCATTATTGTGTATATTTTTTGTGCTTCGAGTGCTATATTAATTTACATCGGATATCGTTCAATCATTGAGATAACATATCGACACATGCTTAACGGGATGAACATATTTATTTAAAAGACGAATTTTCCTTCGTAGGATATGGTTTCAGATTCGGTTGACATGGCTTCCCAACCCTTGTTGAACCTAATTACATAAGCAGTACTCAAATTACGTGTTTGTCCACTACGTCATCATCCACCGTCGAAATCCTTGCATCACGCAGCTGCAGTCGAAGTGTCTCAATGGTCTCCTTCATCTGAGATCTATGGCCATTTTCATCGTCCAACTCAGAGTACAGGTAAGCTAGTTCAATGTCCTTGTCCTCTGCTTCCTTCAAGGTAGATTCCACCTTCCGAGATAGTTCTCTATTCAAAGTTTCCTGCTCCGACAGACGCTCCGCAACGAAGAGAAATTCACGAGCCAAATTTTCCAAAATCCTGCTGGCACGCGCGTACGGCTTCCTGTTGTCGCATCCACTTATCGAGCATATGTAGAATAGGCGTCTAACTGGATGATGTGAGTCGTCCTCATATCTGAGAGTCATTGGATAACCACATCTGCACTTATCCGCTGCCGGCTCCATTCCTTTCTTCCAATAATTTGATAATAAGATTAATTTATAGAACAAACTTTTACATCAATCAGGAAGTGTGACATAAAATGTAAGTGAAATGTAAAAACCGTAATGGGAGATTTTCAAGTCAAACATGTTAAAATGGTAATCATCCAGGAGAAACATCCATAGATTAGCCAATGTACTATGATTGTGTCATCCTTCTAATATTCCACATAGCGTTAGCAATTCTATCTCGCAACAACTGTCCATGCCTAATGTCATCACGCAATATGCCGACAACTCGATGACGCTCTTCATCCGCCTCCTCAGGCAGTACCTCTTCCTTGTCGTCATCGGATGTTGAATCTCCCCCGTTGAGCTGTATAAAGTTGTGTATTATGCATGTTGCCCTAACAACATCCCTTTGTATGTTGAAAGGATAAGCAGGCATATCACGTAGGCAACGGAATTTTTTCTTCCAAACACCGAAAGTACGCTCCACTACATTGCGAAGACACGCATGGTGATGGTTAAATAAGTCCCTGTGGTTTTCGTACAAACACCCGCGAGCCCTCCATGCAGGAAGATGATAAAGGGAATCTCTATATGGAGCTAGGAATGTGTCGGTGTTTGCGTATCCACAGTCTACCAAATACTTGCATCATTCTGGGATGACAAACGAACCACTCTCCACTGCATTTCGAAGTATTGTCATATCTGCACAGGAACCCTCCCAACCGGTGACGACATACGTAAAACAGAGGTTGAAGTCAACAACGGCCATAACATTCTGGGCCGTGAATAACTTTCTGCATCGATATGCTCCTTGTTCCTCCGGATCAACCTGAGCTGGAATGTACGTCCCATCAATAGCTCCTATAACTCCCTGCGGGTACAAGGTCATTTAAGTAAAGAATAATGACCGCATATAATAAAGCATCGTTGGTTGATAATTGCTTTAAAGTATGGATAGTAGAGGGGGTTCGATGTGATTATCTCAGGCATCACTGGGGGTACCAGGTCTATATATTCTCCTTCCAAAGTTAGTATCTTCGAGAGAACGTTTCTTATGTGCCTCGATATGGTCTCACCGCTGTGTTGGAAGGCCTCCTGAATGACTCTGTTGGAGTGTGCATTAGCGAATGCATAAAGAAATATGCAGACCTGCTCGTCGACATCCATGTGTCTTGTTGGTGACAAACCATGCTCTGATAGGACACGAACAAATCTTCTTAGCATACTAGGTTTCATGCAGAAATTTTGGTAAGCACGGTCATCATGGCCAGCTAGCATTTCCTTTATCCATTGTCCACCACTGAGCGGCCTTGTATGCAATGTCCTGGGGATTTGTCTTTCGTTCACTTCCCACTCCTCTATCGCAATAGCTCCAACTATCCCAACGCACGCTACTAGGATCGCATCTCCCATATCCACAAAAGGATTGTAGGACCGAGTGGTCATACCTATCGAAGTAGTAATGCAAATCAATGGTCACGAAGATAAATCATGAAGCAACAAGTTTATAGTATTGGCACGCAACAAGATTAAATGATCTATTTCTCAGCCCTGCAGGAAAGAGATTGTGGATGAGCATTAGCCGGCTACGACAGAATGTAGCTGCCTATACCCCTACGCCTGCATGGCAGTCGTTGCTACCTTGAACCACCTGCAAGCAAAACTTGTTTCGAAGAACGATATCCATAAACATGCCGACCAACAAAAAAAGCAAGCAACTGTGATATCCACCACCACGACCACCTGCAAGTAAAAATTCTTTCCAGCGACAAACGACCGACCAAAAAAACAACGAATTCTAACAGCCACAACCATGACTATGCCTTCAAAGGGAGGAAGCCCTGCAGGGGTAAAAATTTCGCGCAGCCAACCTGCAGGTAATGTAGTCCAACATCAATGATAGGTTCAATCTACCAAAGACCTGCACGCAAAGATGTTAGGTTAAAATGATAAGTTCAATCTACCAAAGACTCCCACAGGCGGTTAATCTAGTCTAAGTTAAAATGGCCGAACAATTACGATTCTATGAGTTCATACATTTACTTCAAATTGGCAAAGTTCTAAAAATGTTCTTATACGGAGAAATATTAATGGGTGCAAGAGGGGGTCCTCAACGTGATACTATCCTCTCAATCCACGCATTCAGCTTCGTTGGATCTCCACGAAGGATCATGTAAACATTCCGACCAGTTGAAGTCGCCAACGTTTCTGCGATCTTCTCGACTTGTTCCACATCAAGATCAGGACGCATGGCGTTGATCTCCTTATTACACGCAGCAAGGCCTACATCCTCTGGACCATTCTTGCTCTCAGTAACCTTTTCAGACAATGATGAAAGGAAATTCTCAAGTATCTCTTGCCCAGCTACGGATCTCGTCCCTCCACTCTTTCATTTCTTACTATTGGTCCGTACCCCACCTGAATTTCTCTTCCGAGACGGAGTTGGGGTCATTTCCTTGCTACCTTCCAAGTCATCCCCCGGTTCAGGCATACATTCGTCGAGGTTCTCATCAAAATTTAGCTCCCTCTGGCTTGAAGGGTAAAACGACGTCGACGCACTGACTACTGGGACCTCCCTTGGTGGGCGAGAGGAGATGGCGTGCATGCCTGTTGTAATGTCCTTACTGAGAAATCTCTGAATGTCTCCAAAGTATAGGAAAGGCTTGTTGCGATATTTGCGATATTTATCAGCCAGCTGTTAATGTCAAAAATGATATGAGACATGAAGCGAAGGTACATTGAGCTATAACTAGGTTATATATCTTCAGACAATGGACATAGAGGTTACCTCAAACCAAGCGGAGTCCGACGGAGCAATCGGTCTGTTGTAGATGCCATCCCAGCCCCAACCAAACTTGTTGCGAAGGTATAGGTAAGCTGCGTAGTCCTTCTTCAAATTTTTCCACCTATACAACAATTGTGCCTTCGTATAGTGGAGACAACTAGCGTGGTTGAACCTTGTCAGAATCATCTGCCACCCAGGTACTGTGAATGTGCTTCTGGCCCAGGAAGATTCATGTTCTAGCATCGCATCAATAAATATCCGGTCTAACACTGGATTCCAGTGCGTATTTTTGCCAACAACCATCTCTGGGCATTCCCTTGCTTCGGATGGAATTCTCTCCCCATGTGGGAGTCTCGCAGACATAGCGCTTAAATTATGTTCACAACATCATCAATCACTGCCATATGTATAAGCTAACAGAATACAAGCCACAATGACCATATAATGACAGAATTTATTTGCGAAACCATTCGGTAAGAAAAGAAAACCACACCCCCAAAAGAGAAGTGTTGTTGCGGAAGGGAGGTTCAAAAAGGGCCTTGCTCTCCCAAGGCCATTGATCTACATAAATCTGTAATGCAAAGGTTGATCTCGAGAATATTATAGATACTGATAATTTGAGAACATATGATTACATTGATAATTGATCGGAAAAAATAAATATTTGTTATGCCTAAGGTCACTTTTCTGCTGCACGCATTGCACAGAACTTAAATTTCTATGTTGCTTCAGACCTTCTATGCCATCTGTAGCTTGCCTTTGTACTCTTCATACAATCTGAATAGATGCACTATGTTGTACACGGTTACCCCAATAGCTTGGTGAATTATAATTAGTTAAATAAGTTTACTGTCCAAAATATATATTGACCTCAATTTGTTCTGGTTGTTTTAGACCTGCAAATTTGCTTAGCTGGGATCTTTCCTCACTCCCATGTGCAGTATTTAACTCTAATGTGTAATGGATAAGTTCATAAGAACAATCGTAACTACTGCAACCAACTACTGCACGTTAGACCTCACTCCCATGTGCAATATCACTACTCTAATGTGCAATGGATAAGTTCAGAAGAACAATCCTAACTACTGCACGCTAGACCTCACTCCCATGTCTGAGCCCGGGTTCGAACCGGGGACCTCTACTGGAATTAAAAAAATGCAAACAATCCTAACTACTGGATTTGAACCCTGGTAATTCGGTGGTTAAATCCTAATTACGTATGTTCCAGATGCTTCTACTTTTTCGCCAAGGTATGCTAATATATTCCAGTACAATCATATAATTATGCTCACATATTCTAATTAGACATCTGATCTAACAAATACAACTACCCAAGGTATGCTCACATAGTCTAATACATTCATAAAAGTATTTTAAAATACGTAGAAGAAAGAAGCAACGGAGCTTAAAAATTACAATGGTTTGCACAGATCTACAAATACAATGTATCCCCAACTGATCGGGTAGGCATCTTCCCCAATGGTTCGTAATAAAAGACATGAGGCCACACTCTGATCAAAACGAGAAACAGGTAGCATGTCCGAAAAGGAAAATAGAGAAATGGGGGGGGGGTTTGGAAGATATACCTGCCAAGGAGATGTCTGAGGATTCTCACAATCGGCTGCAACTCCTCCACCCCAAATGGAACTCCAGCATATGCCAAAGCCCAGATCAGTATTGAACCAATTTTATAGGGGCACAACTCCTCCGCCCCTTCTTGCCTTCTCCTCCTTCCGCCCCTCAATGGTAGAGGGGACACTGACGGGGCTATGGACTTGGGACCCGATTTCAATTAACGCGGGGATTCTTCGCAATCCGTCAAAAGCATACTTCACGCGGTGTGGCGGGGGGGGGGGGGGGGGGAGGGTTGTGGGTCGGTGACCTCGCCCGACCCGGGTCACACCCCCAACCAAACGCAGCCTTAGGGATATCTTACCCTAAGTATAGGGGAAGACAGTATGAGTATGATCCGTTCATTCCCACCCTTGACACTCCCAGCTTTGTGTATAGTCTGCGATACTTAGGATTATTTGATCCTAAGTATAGAGGGGACGGTCAACTTCTCGTTCGTTCATTCATTTATTCATTCGTTCGTTATTCTTTAGACTTGTCTATACTCAGTACGAGTTATGTCTTCTCTTTTTCTCTCTGATATATGAGGACATAGCTCAAGCTAAGTATAGGGGGTCGTATATACTTTAAGCCATAACTTATACTTTCGTATTTTTATTAATAATTATGGCTAATTATACTATTAAAAATCATTAAAAATTTTAATAAAAAGATGTTGATTATTCCTCAAATTCTTTTTGTATATACTGATTAATAAATCAAATGAAAATATTTTTTGCAAAATGTTTGAAAAATAGTTTGAAAATCTGTGTGAAAAATCTTCTAAAAACTATTTTGAAAATGTTTTGTTACATGTTTTCAACCTTTGCAAAACGTTTTGTTTGAAAAATTATTTTATTTGTGTGAAATAAATGTTTGAAAAGCTATTTGCAAATGGTTTGAAAAATGGTTGCAAAAATATTTGAAAAATCTATATATATTGTTTGGAAAACCTTTGCAAAATGATTTTCAAATGCGTGTACATGTTTGTAAAAAATATGTTTTTAATTTTGGACTATAATTTTTCAAAATTATTTGTAAAATGATTGCAAATAAGTTTGAGGAATATATACATCACACCAAAATTCATTATATATATACTTATAAAATTGACCACTTACCCTTGTAAATTCTTAAACTCTAATTCTTGTAAATGTAAGATGCATCAGTGTGAAAATATTTGTACCTAGTTTTTATCCAAAACCTTTTGTTTTCAAAAATCTCAAAGAATTTTGGAAAATTAAAATTAAAAATTACCAAAAACATTTGAAAAATCTTTTTGAAAAATCTAAAAAATGCATATGCATAATCTTTTCAAAAATCCATAAAAGTTCAAAATCTTTGAAAATTGCATCACAAAAATATTTTTTGCATTTTCTGCATAGCATTTGCATAGCATTAGAATTTTTTCGGATTAAATTTGATGCTTGAACAAGTCTAAGTAAAATCCGAAGACCAGAGCTTGGTTGGACCTTAAATCTACCTAATTAACAGGAACCTTATAGGAGCTGGAATTGAGGCACTTCAGGTCTAGTTGACTTAATTCTTTGAGGATCGCGAGACTAGGTTCAATGGATTCTTGACTGCCTAAGTAGAGTATTTCAGAGCACATGCACGACTCTTGTTGATAATAACCTCACTTAGACACCTGCACCTTTCACATGGCTCAACTTAGTTGGAGTGGTGAGGGGATTGGATTTGCTGGTATGAGATGCACACATGTCGAAACATTTGTCCTCCTCTAGGGAGGGAAGTGCACCCCAACCCGTCCGGTGATGAAGAGTTTTGAAGACAGGAGAGTGTCGGTTGCAATAAAGCTTCAAAAGAGGGATAGTCTACTGACTCAAGAGGAATAACTCCTTATATAAATGCTGTTGTATATTGTATTTCAAGAAAAAACTCCAAAAAAAGTGGACAGGACTGTATAAAAATAAAAATGCATGTCGGAGTGCATATATTTGTATAGCCAATAAGCAAGCTTGAGCTTCAAAGTCAAATCATGTGAGCCTGCAGTTGGATGACTTGACTACACTGGTCTTGCATCCTAAGATAGGTAGCTACACTGACTACTGTCCATTCTTCTCTTCACCCCCTCCTCCTGAGTCGGTTGCCACTTGAACTTAGAAGGGAATACCCCGCTCCTCGAGGAATGAGTTATTGGATTGGGGAATCATTGGGTTGTCATACTGGAGAAGTCAGTCCCTTTGTCATTTCAGTTGGGGAGAGCCACAATCACTTACACTGTACGAGTCAGATTCATAGTCATAAGGTTTTGTGTATGAATTGAAGTATTCTAACCTCGCTATTGAGGAGACTTGAGCAAGGTTTTGGGATTCTAGAAGGCTGTTGGATTTCAAATCAAGTTCTCATTAAGGTTCCGCCCGCACTAAAATTTCAAAAGTCCGACTTGAGCTCCAAACTTTGATTTTGTGAAGACAAGTTTGATTATTAAAATAAATCCAATTTTCTTTTTTTCTTTTCTTTGTTTTTCTTTTCTACACTTATTGCATAAGTGTTTGCTAAGGACTAGCAAAGGTAAGTGTATGAGGATGATGAATCTCCATTTCATCATCTTTATTCAATCATTTTGGCCTTAAAAACCATAGTAATGCATGTAAATAGCGTTAATTTAGGCATTTTATCATTCATGCATTAGTATGTAAATATTGTATAAAATACGGTTTTTAAAGCCAAAATTATAGAATAAAGAAAAGAAAAGGAAAAGAATAAAATATTGCAAATATTTTATGACCCTAAATCCTGAGACCTAGGCATCTCGATAACTAAGTCGACAAGGAATAAAGTAGGGGGAGACAAGGGCCAAAGTACAATAAAAATTCCTTTTATTTAATCCATTCTTTATTCATTTTGGGACCTATTTTTAGTTCCACTTTTTATACTTCAAATAAAGAAACTTTGAACATGAAAGTTGTAGATAATTAAATCTAGAAAAATATAAAATTGATTTCATACAAAAATAATATACAATATACAAAATATACTAAGAATAAGTTTCCAGAATCCCAACTTCCCAGACATGTATCTCTTAAATGAAAACAGAAATGCATCTAAATCCCCTTTAATTGTATATAACTCTTAATAAGTTATTTAATGAAGGTGGTTTCATATTTTTCAGAGTTACGGTTTGAAATTTGAGTTCATTATTTTTCTAATTTTATATTTTTATAATTTTGTAAATATTATTTATAACATATATGTATATTAAAATAGGAATAAAAATATAAATAAAACATAGAAATAAAATACTTGTATGAAATACATAGGTATAATACCAATAAGTATACTTATATAATTAACACTTCTATTTATTTAAGTGTATAAAATTAAGTTATAATTTTATAAAATAATAAAAAAAATAATAAAATTAAATACATAAAATAAAATAAAATATGAAAATATATAGATAAATATAACTATAAAGGCCATAAAAGGTAACTTATAATTTTAAACCTTGAAAAAATAAATAAAAATCGTAATAAAATACTTTATAAAATGATAACATTTTTTATTTTATAAGTTTGATTTAATAAAATCATTTCTTATTTTTAATTTATTATAAAATGTTTTTCCCATGCTTTTTCCTAGTTGGTCCACGTGGACCAACCATGTGGCGGCAGACGTTGACCTTTGGTCAACTCTCTGCCCAACGTCTGGCCTGTGTTAGAAACAGGTTTTGACCCAACTTCGCGATTTTTTTGAGGCTCCGTCTTTCACCCTTTAGCGTCACTCCCTTCTGTACTTTTCATGCCCATACATCCCTGATTCACGCCCTGGGCTCTTTTCGATCTTTGGATCGATGAGACGCCTACAACGCCTCGTTTTTCGGAGCTGCCAAAACCGCCTGTTCAAAAACAACCCATCACCTTCCTTCAATTCTCGAACCTCTTTTGACCGTTTTAGCTTCTCTCTTGATGGCCCTGGATTGAGAGAGGTGACAGGGATCTCTCTGACCATCGAGAGGCGAGGTTAGGCGGCCGTGGAATAGCTTCCACGACCTTCGCTGGCCTCCGACGTTGAGGTTTTATCTTGTTGGCTTGCCGGCCAACTTGAGGTGTTTTTGATCCATTTTCCTGTTAATTTTAATTGCTACATTGGTTGCTTGTATTTCCTTGTCAATTTCAGCACGTGTTTTAGCGTCACCTTTGCTCATCTAAGTTCGTCGGAGCCCCGCTCCGGCGAACCTTCCACTGACGCCCCCTTTATCCATTAACACTTGCATGAGCCCCCAAGACCCCCATTTTGTCGTCTGAGATTAACTTGCAGGACCTAGAGGCTTAAGACCCCACTAGGGGTCGGTTTTTGAAGGACACCATGATACCTGGAGCCTCCCCCTTCGTCAACCTTGTGGCGACGCTCAGATCGTTCTCTCGCCATTTTGAAGCCACCTGACATTTGAAGAGACTCTCAGGAACTTTCCAGTGCCCACTGATGCAAAGAAGGTGGTCGAAGAACGTAGATACACAAATTCTAAACTCGTCGGCGGTGAGTTCTTCAGTCGTTCTTGCTCCATCAGCCAGAACCATCTGATTCGGCCTTGTTCTTGGCTAGATACAATAACCGTTGGATTTTCCAAGCCGCAACCGTTCGATCAAGGGCCAATATCTAATCCTGGCCACTCATCTGCGAAGGGGTATCGTTCGACGTGGGGACGACATGTGTTTTAGTGAAGACAGATCTGTCGTCCGCCCGCGCTTAAGGGGGTATTTTGCATCGGCCCCCCTTCCGTATTTTTGTCTTTAATATTTCGTCTTCAATATTTCATCCGTCATTCATTAATTTTTGTCAAATTTACTAAAGGACCCTACTCTTTATTGTAATTGTGATACAATCCCCACTTGGCTCACGTGTTCGAACACGTAAGGTAGGCAATTTTGCAAAGAAAACCTAGAATGTTTTGTTATTTTTGATTGGTCCTTATACCTTTTCATTAAGTTATATAATTTCTGGGAAAATTGCACATCGGCCCTCAAACTTTTAACCATTTACAAAAATATCCCTGCTAGCGTGTATTTTCTCTTTGTTTCTAGTATTTACTTTATGCATCTCTAAAATTCAAAAAATCCCCAAAAAAATAGACATAAGCTCCTGTTGCATTGCACATTCATGCTATATTTTTATTTTGCATTTTTTGTATTTTATTATTTATAAAATAAAAAACATGCATTTTCATCTCTGTTTCCATTAGAAAATACATAAAAAATATAAAACATATTTGAAAAATACCAAAAAAAAATATTTTTTGCGTGTTTTTGCATCTTTAACCTCAAAAATCACTAAAAATAGAAAAAAATCAAAAAATAGAAAAATAATAAAAGTATCTATAAAAATATATAAAATCCATAAAAATCACAAAAATATAATTCATGTTCTTGAATTTTCTTTATTGTATTATCTTTATTTCAAAATTAATTTGTAGAATTTTTGTTACTATTTTATATTTTTCAACGCCATTTTAATTTTGGCTATGAATTTTATTCACTATTTTGAGTATTCTTGACTTTAAAAATACCATAAAATTAGCAAAAATACAGAAAAATCATAAAAACATTAGAAAATATAAAAAGCACAAAAACATTTTATTTCTTGTATTTTGAATATTTTTACCTCTCTTCCATCTCTCTTGTATATATACATCCTATATAATTTTATCTCCTTTCTAAAGAAAAAGAAAATATAAAAATATAAAATTGGAAAATTAGAAAATTAAAAATTAAAATATAAAAATGTAAAATCAAAGTTAAATAAAAATTCTAAAATTTAAAACCCACAAAAACATAGCACATATAGACAACTTGATCACATTCATTTTTGAGCTTGATTGCCCCGATCTACCTGTTTGCTTCCTGTGTTCGACACTCTACACATAGTTACACCTATACACATCTTTGATGTAGAGTTATAATAAATTTTAACTTCGCACTGTTTTCATTGCTTGATCTTTGTTGTGGGTTAATTTTTATTTTAATCCGGATTTCGTGCAAGGTCAACTCAACGATTGTTGATTGGCCATGTGAATTAACATGACCTCTCGATTTGTGGGTTAAACAAATGGTGTCGTTGCCGAAGAGCAACATCGTTTAAATTGGGATTCATTGATTGATTGTGATTTTTCTCTATATTTTTGCTCCATCATTTTTTGCTCATTTATTTGATATAATTGTTTAACTTCTCTAATCACCCTCTCTTTTTGAGTTTGTGTGAGGAACTGCGGATCGAGGCAGGCGCTCTACTCAAGGCGCTTGTGCACCCATGATGAATCCACGATTCATCATCTCAATATCTTGATCTTAGCAAAATACCCGAGTAAAATCCCAGAAAAATGTTCATAAAATCAATAAATTAACAAAATGACTCTTGTAAATAAAACATACTAATTAATGTGTATGAGATTGTACAAAATAAATTACAATAAAAGCCGTAAAATTAAATGAGTTTTTCACATGTAAATAGCCCAAAACTTCATGTATTTTTAATAATTTTATTTCAACTCCTTTTTGGCTAATTCTTTATCTAACTTGTTCATAACAATGTATATAAAAATACAAAAATACAAAATAAAATTTACCTCAAATAAATGCTCCTAGATCCCAAAGGGAAAAGGCCATAAAGACCAACTTCCAAGCCAAATTTCTGCTCCGTGTGAACTCCAAATTCACCAAACTCAGTTTTAAGTTTAGAAAATTATATATCCAATGGAAGTGGTTTCATTAAAATCGGAGCTCATTTGCAAAAGTTGGGTTTTGGGACCTAGATGTACATTGTATATTATGTATATATTCATTCTTTCTTTATTTTATATTTTATCTTTCTTAATTACTAAAAATACAAAAAAAATCATACTTGTGTTGTATTTTAATTATATTATTTTTTAGTATTTTTTCGCTGTAAATATCTCTTATTAAAAAGAAAAAAATACAAATTAGAAAAGTAAACAAAAAAATTGTACATGGTGTTTTGTCTTCTTTTGTAAATTCTCCACTACTTGTCTTCACTTTTTATTTTATTGTATTTAAAGTAACCTACTTTGTTTTTTTATTTATTATTTAATTTCCATTCTCTACAATAACCACCAATTCAACTCCATTATTCAACCATTTTTTCCAATTTCCCACTCAACTCCATTAATAATACAACCTCCCATTCAACTCCACCACCTTAATAACTTCTCATTCTTTTCTCTTTATATACATCTCAATCTCCTTATTTTTGCCTTTGATCTATCTTTATGTGAGGAGAGCCTAGTTCCCAGAGTTGAATCGGTGACAGCGACACAACCGCGGTCGAGCTACGATGGCCCTCTCTTCGGTGAGATCAGTTGGCTTTTTGGCCAACATCGCAGCCGCATACGCGCGTTGCTCGAGCTCATCGCTCGCCGATGATTCGAGCGAAGACCGTGCTCTCGTGAGCACATCATAGGCGATCGTTTCCACCGTAGGTATTTTTTCGTCTCATTTTGTCATCATTGTTATTTTGTTTGCAATTTTTTTATCATATCACCACCATTATATCCCCATTTGTTTAGTTCATCATCATCACCATCAACCCATTTTATTATTTTTTATCATATTCCCTGTTTAAACAAAATTAAAAAATTGAAAAACAAAAATAAAAAAATAATTTAGACAGTAGTAAAAAAATTAAAAAAAAATAACGGGAAAGCAACAGGTCACCGCCGCCCCCTCCATCCACGGGCAGCGGCCACCTGCCGCCCCCCATCATCTAGCCACCGACGTGGGCGCCGCGCCCCCCAGCGTGGGTCGTCGTCGCCTCCGCCGTGCCACCTCCCTCGCGTCGCATGCGCTACCCCAGCGTCGCGCCCCCGCTGCCGGCTCCGCCTCTCCTACCTCCCACCGCCGTGCTCTCCGCCCGCCGCGACTTCGACGTCCACCACCTCAGCTCGCCGTCGCACTCACGCCTCCACCGCGCCCCTCACGCGCGGCTGCGTCCTGTGCCCCGTCCACCATCGTTCAAGCCGACCCCCTGATGAATACCCATTCATCACTCTTTATTCTTTTATTTTAGCTACAAAACCTATGCAAAACACATGTATATTTATGTAAATAGCAATAATTGTCAAATAGCATGCATTATGTAAAAATGAATAATTAGCATGTTTTTATGCATAAATAAAAGAATAAAGAAATAAAAGAAAAAGAGGGAGATATTTAGAATAAATATTGAGCGACCTAATCCCAAGGGAGGGCTCAACATGAGCCTGACCGCATAAAAACCCAAGTAGAGGGAGATGGGGAAGCTCATGTGTTTGTACATATACATGTAAATAAATAAAAATTATTTTCCTCTTAATAAAAATAAAAATGGGTGTATCATTATTTGTATATATTTGTAAATATAAAATTAAAATAAAAATGGAAAAATAAAAGAAAAACTAAAAAGAAATAAATTCACATCATCATTGCATATAAACCATGTACATAAAACCGCTCCCTTATTTTTATCACCTTGTAAATAAATAATTAAAATTCAAATAAAAATATGTATATATTCCATAGTGCATAATGTAAATAAATAAAATAAAAATAAAAAAATAAAAATAAAATAAAAAGAAATAAAATAAAAACCAAAAGCCACCTTATATATATATACCATGTATGCACATAAATAAAACTATTTAATTCACCCTTGTAAATAATTAATAAAAAATAAAAATACCATATTATTCCAAATTTTATTATAGAAATAAATAAAATATAAAATTGGAATAAAATGTATAAAATAAATAATTAAACATCAAAAATCAAAAATACATATGTATATACCTGTATATAATAATAATATTTTGTAAATACATAAATTATATTTCAAAAAAATAATTAAAAATCACAAAAAATAGTTTAAAAATAAATAAACATTTTTTATGTTTTAAGTTTTTCGAAAATAAGTCATTTATTATTTTAAAATGAATTTCCAAATAATTATTACGTGGCTGCACCTGAGTGGTCCACGGGGAATGTTGACCTTCGGTCAACTTCCCCCCTGGACCACTTTTTCCAGCGGATCTCGCTTATGACCCGACTTCGCCCATTTTTCGAGCGATGATCCGACTACCTCCCACCTAAACCCCGGGCTCCGATCTTCCAGGAGACATCCGTGATTCACGCCGGGGTGGATTCTAGGGATCCGAGCTCCACAAATCCATGCTCGACCTTGTCTTCTCGGACCGTTCACCATATTTAGCTGAACCTCCGGCCGTCTTTCTACTCCATCTTTGGCCTTCCCCCTCGACGCCAGTGACCTCCTCCACCTTGCCTGAGTGACAGCTGCGCGAGAGAGAGTAGCAGCGAGGCTCGGGCAGCCGGGAGCCACTGATCCGGCGATATCACCACCGTGTGCCGCCGCGAGGTGCGCCAAGCCTCGGGACGCGACGATCCCTAGAGGCCATAACCCCCGGAGCTCTGCCAGCTCCAGCGTAGTCGACTACGCCCGCCAGGTAGCTCTGATAGACCGTAGGTTAGCTTAGAGATTAGTTTTTCATTTTCTGTTCATGTAGCTCTGCCGCCATCCCCAGCCACCTCCGATCGTCCATCTGCCATCTCGACCCTCCTACCACATTCGCCATACTCCTCTCCACCTTCTTTACCCAGCCACCCCCCATGTCTCGCCCCGGAGCAGGTCCCTCGCCTTCCTCTGCCGCCGCTTCGCCGGAGGGCGCCATCCCACGTCACCCATTCACCCATTTCACCTCTTACTGGGTCGAGGCACTTTGCCCTCGACCCAGGGGTTGCTTTGTGCGTTTTGCAGGTCACGAGAGGACCATCTGAGGGCCGGAGCATTCAGGCACAACAGCTCTAGTCCTCCGCCGTCGCCGGGCCTCTTCGGTGGTCGTTGGCCTCATCGGAGGCATCCATCAGCTGCGGAACACCTTGACGATCATCTCCACCATCTCAGCTGCTCCAGAGGAGGCCTAGCGTGCCCGTGTTGCGCCGGCGAAGTTCGCCGGCGTCTTGTTCTTCCTAGACCTTCCTCGGTCGTCTGATCGGCCCCTTCAGCTCCAGATTTGATCAGAACCATTGATTCGCGAGCAGCATTCACCGTTCATCCATCTAGGAGTCGATCTGAGCCATCCATCCAGCGCAGGGTTTTCCACCTCCAGCGAGCGTCAGATCTGCCACGTGGAGAGCCCTCGAGCGTTGATCGCGCGGAGAGGCGCCCGCTACTGTCCACCACCCGATTAGCCACGTGGCGTCGTCTCAGCCCTCCAATAATAATAGGGGTAAATTACTCTTAGGCCCCTTTTGTTTTGTCATTTACTTTTGAGTCCTGTAAATATTTTATTCAGTTGTTTTTATTTCTAAACATTTACACTTAGGACCTTTATGTTTCTACTATTTGCGTTTTAGTCCTTGTCCACGTGTACCATGTGCCTCGACACGTGAGTTTTGAGTATTTTGCATGACTTGGGCTGGGTTTTATGCTATGTTATGAAATGAAAGTAAGTTTTAGATAATTGCATTTATACCCATGTGCGTGAATGAATTCGAGCATGTGCTGAATATTTGGAATTTTTATGCGTTTTACCCTACAGTTTCTGCACATGTTACATTTAAGCCCCTGGAAACATGTTTTCTTTCATTTAGGTCCCTATGCACTGTGAGCCTATGTTTGATTTAAATAAAATATCAAATCAAACCCAAATTGCGTGAAGTTTGGACACGTGGCTCCTGCCACGGTGTAAAAATTTCCATAATTTTTTGGTACATTTTTTAGGCATTTTTAAAAATTCAAAAATCACTCTTTTTGCTTCTGTCCAGATTAGAAAATCATAAAAAACATTAAAACTCTTTTAAAAAATTCTAAAAAAATAGGAGTTGTTAGTTTTTGTGTGTTTGATTTTCTGTGCAATTTTCGTGATTTTTGGATATTGAAAAACCTTAAAAATTAAAAAACCCTTAAAAACTCATAAAAATTCTAGAAAATTGTAGAAAATTCCAAAAACAATAAACTCTTCTTCTAAATTTTGTTTATTATTTCTAGTTTTCAAAAAAATACCTCCAGGCTCTTATAGGACCATTTAATCTTCTAAATTGGTCTTTGAAGCTTGGCTGGACAGTAGCTCAATTTTACGGTCCTCTTTGATTTTTAGAAAATTATATAAAAATCATAAAAATCTCAAAAATTCAACAAAAATAGTAAAAAATCTAAAAAACATGAAAATATTTTTGTTTGAATTTTTGGACCATTTTTTAGTGATTAAATAATTCCTTGAGTGTGCTTGTTTCTTGCCTTTTCCTTATTTTCCTCCATTATTAAAAATCAAAAAAATATAAAAATAATTAAAAACCACCAAAAATACTTGTTTTCCTTCATTTCATTTTTGACTACTTTGTAGGCCGCAAGGCCAATTCGTGCTCCCTGAGTCCGACCCTGGGTGCTACACGAGGCTAATCTCATAGCCAGGGCCACTATTTGATTTTTCTTATTTTATCTGCTTGATTGGTGGTCTGAATCCTCATTTTTCTTGACTGAGCCGATTTATCTCTTATCGATCCGGGTCACAACGACCCTTTGAGTGATTATTTTTACCTAGCCTAGATTGATCGGTTGAATTTTCGGCTCATCAGAATGAACCTTGACACAGCTTTGTCCTAGCCTTTGCGCCCAGCTAGGGGCGTAAAACCTAGCGCTTGTTGAGAGGCACCTCAACATTGTACCTTTTGAATATACGTGTTTTGTCTTAGTTTGATCTTTATGTCTTCCGTGTTTGTTTTCACCCCAGGTCTCGCTTAGGATTATCTTTGCTATACTTAGGATATACCTCATCGTAAGTATAGGGGGTGGAAACACCGAGTTGTTCCTTTCGTTATGTTCCATCACTTCTGTTATTGCCTATACTTAATGATTCTTCGCCTTAAGTATAGGGGGAGTGATGCCCTCCACCTTGTATATATTTGTTGATCTTCTTCGTGACTTTCTACCCCTGTTTTGCTGCCTATAAGGGATATTTCACCCTAAGTATAGGGGGGTAGACCCTGTACATTCTTCACTCAGATTTCCCTTCGTGTACAGTCTGCAATACTTAGGATTATTTGATCCTAAGTATAGGGGGAATTGCCGAGCTCCTCTTGATTTCTATTTTTTGATTCGTCTTTGTATATAGCCATTCCTTTTCACTTCCCTATAGTAAGCACGAGTTATGTCTTCTTCATCGCTCTTAATCACTCTAAGGACATCGTTCGAGCTAAGTATAGGGGGTGTGTATATATTTCATATATACTTTAGCCATAACTCATACTTTGTGTAATAAAATTGGCTAAAAAACCAAAAATCCATAAAAATTTAAAAATCTTCCTTGTAAATAATCATTCTTTTATTGCACATACCTATTTATTTATCAAATTATTTTTGTAAAAATGTTTTCAAAAACTTTTGTAAATAGTGTGTAAATATGTGCATATCAAAATTATGTATATAGTACAAAATTTTTCCAAAATGTTTTGAAAATCAAAAGTTTGCAAAAACCTCGTGTAAATTTGTGTACATATTTTTCAAAACTTGCATTCATGCATACATCCATGATTTCAAAACATTTTTTAAAAATTTTGCACATATGTAAATATTTGTAAATAGCATCTTTGTAAATACTTGTACAGTTTTTCCTGGATTATAGTTGACATTTAACTAGCCTGGAATTAAATTGGAAAATGGAGCTTGATTAAGATCTTAATCCACCTAACAATAAGAGGAACCTTATAGGGCTTAGGGTTAAGGCTTTTCAGGTCCATGGTGACTTAATTCTTTGAGTCCACTAGGCTATGAGCATATGTCATCTTGATGAGCCTAAGTAGGAGCACTTAACAACACACGCATGACTCTCAGAGACAATGGCTTTACTTGCACCAGCACTTTGCACCTAGCTCTCTATGGATGAGGTGGTGAGGAGGCAGTTTCCTTTGGCTTGAGGTAGCATATGAGGGTAGTACTTCTAGGCGGAACCTCTCTTCTTCTTATAGTGAAGGAAGTACGTCTCAACTTGGTCCGGTGGTTATGAAGTCTAAAGACAGAAGCCGTGGGTTGCAATAAAGCTTCAAAAGAGGGATAGTCTACTGGCTCAAGAGGAAAAACTCCTTGTATATATATTGCATCATGTAGAAATGTTGTACAGATGCACATGAAAAAAATGTGCAAAAAAGAAAAGAACTCCAAAAAAGTGGTGGGTCGGATTGAAAATTTAATAATCCCACCGGAGTGTATATAGTCAAATAAAGCAAAAAGCTTATGGTATACATGTTCCATCTCATGAAGCTTGCAGCGGGAGACTCAGCTACACTGGTTAGAGGCTCCCAAGGATACATGACTACACTGGCTATGGTCCATTCTCTTCTTCCCCCTCTTCTTGAGCCGGTTGCACTTGAACTTAGAAGGGAATACCCCGCTTCTCGAGGAAAGAGTTGCTAGACCGAGGCATTAGAGTTACCAGGTTGAGGGAGGTTGTTTCTTTGTACTTCTGAGGTGGGGAGCTACATATCACTTACACCGTACAAGGAAAAGATTCATAGTCATTAGAGTTTGTGTATGTAGACTTGTTCTGATCTGGTTTATTGAGGAGTCTTGCCCATAGATTGGTGGAACTTAGAGGCTGTTAGGTTTAAGCTTAAGTCCAAATAAGGTTCCAACACATTAATAATCCAAAGATTTGATCGAGCTCCATATTTCAATTTAATGAAGGCAAGTTTAATAATCAGCATTGATCATTGTATTTTCTCCTCTTTTTCTTTTTCTTCTTCTTTTTCACTTCTTTTTCAAATAAGTGTTTGCAAAGGGACAAGCAAAGTTAAGTATAGGGGAGTGATGAACACCCATTAATCACTCTTTATTCTTTTATTTTAGCTACAAAACCTATGCAAAACACATGTATATTTTATGTAAATAGCAATAATTGTCAAATAGCATGCATTATGTAAAAATGAATAATTAGCATGTTTTTGTGCATAAATAAAAGAATAAAGAAATAAAAAAAAAGAGGGAGATATTTAGAATAAATATTGAGCGACCTAATCCCAAGGAGGGCTCAGCATGAGCCTGACCGCATAAAAACCCAAGTAGAGGGAGATGGGGAAGCCCATGTGTTTGTACATATACATGTAAATAAATAAAAATTATTTTCCTCTTAACAAAAATAAAAATGGTTGTATCATTATTTGTATATATTTGTAAATATAAAATTAAAATAAAAAATGGAAAAATAAAAGAAAAACTAAAAAGAACTAAATTCACCTCATCATTGCATATAAACCATGTACATAAAACCACTCCCATATTTTTTATCACCTTGTAAATAAATAATTAAAATTCAAATATAAATATGTATATATTCCACAGTCCATAGTGTAAATAAATAAAATAAAAATTACAAAAATAAAAATAAAATAAAAAGAAACAAAATAAAAACCAAAAGCCACCTTGTATATATACCATGTATGCGCATAAATAAAACTATTTAATTTACCCTTGTAAATAATTAAAAAAATAAAATAAAAATACCCTATTATTCCAAATTTTATTCTATAAATAAAAATATAAAATTGGAATAAAATTTATAAAAATAAATAATTAAAAATAAAAAAATAAAAAATACATATGTATATACCTGTATATAATAATAATATTTTGTAAATACATAAATTATATTTCAAAAAATAATTAAAAATCACAAAAAATAGTTTAAAAATAAATAAACATTTTTTATGTTTTAAGTTTTTCGAAAATAAGTCATTTATTTATTTTAAAATGAATTTCCAAATAATTATTACGTGGCTGCACCTGATTGGTCCACGGGGAATGTTGACCTCCGGTCAACTTCCCCCCCTGGACCACTTTTTCCAGCGGATCTCGCTTATGACCCGACTTCGCCCATTTTTCGAGCGATGATCCTACTACCTTCCACCTAAACCACGGGCTCTGATCTTCCAGGAGACATCCGCGATTCACGCCCGGGGTGGATTCTAGGGATCCGAGCTCCACAAATCCATGCCCGACCTTGTCTTCTCGGACCCTTCACCATATTTAGCTGAACCTCCGACCGTCTTTCCACTCCATCTTTGGCCTTCCCCCTCGACGCCAGTGACCTCCTCCACCTCGCCTGAGTGACAGCTACGCGAGAGAGAGTAGCAGCGAGGCTCGGGCAGCCAGGGGCCACTGATCCGACGATATCACCGTCGTGCGCTGCCGCGAGGTGCGCCAAGCCTCGGGACGCGACGATACCTAAAGGCCATAACCCCCGGAGCTCTGCCAGCTCCAGCGTAGTCGACTATGCCCGCCAGGTAGCTCTGATAGACCGTAGGCTAGCTTAGAGTTTAGTTTTTCATTTTCTGTTCATGTAGCTCCACCGCCATCCCCAGCCACCTCTGATTGTCCATCTGCCATCCCGACCCTCCTACCACATTCGCCATACTCCTCTCCACCTTCTTCACCCAGCCACCCCCCCTGTCTCGCCCCGAAGCAGGTCCCTCGCCTTCCTCCGTCGCCGCTTCATCGGAGGGCGCCATCCCACGTCACCCGTTCACCCATTTCACCTCTTACTGGGGTAGAGGCACTTTGCCCTCGACCCAGGAGTTGCTTTGTGCATTTTGCAGGTCACGAGAGGCCCATATGAGGGCCGGAGCATTCAGGCACAACAGCTCCAGTCCTCCGCCATCGTCGGGCCACTTCAATGGTCGTCGGCCTCATCGGAGGCATCCATCGGCTGCGGAACACCTTGACGATCATCTCCACCATCTCAGCAGCTCCAGAGGAGACCTAGTGTGCCCATGGTGCGCCGGCAAAGTTCGCCGGCATCTTGTTCTTCCTGGACCATCCTCGGTCGTCCGATCGGCCCCTTCAGCTCCAGATCTGATCAGAACCATTGATTCGCGAGCAGCATTCACCGTTCATCCATCTGGGAGTCGATCTGAGCCATCCATCCAGCGCAGGGTTTTCCATCTCCAGCGAGCGTCAAATCTGCCATGTGGAGAGCCCTCGAGTGTTGATCGCGCGGAGAGGCGCTCGCTACTGTCCATCGCCCGATCAGCCACGTGGCGTCGTCTCAGCCCTCCGATAATAATAGGGGTAAATTACTCTTAGGCCCCTCTTGTTTTGTCATTTACTTTTGAGTCCTGTAAATATTTTATTCAGTTGTTTTTATTTCTGAACATTTGCACTTAGGACCGTTATGTTTCTGCTATTTGCGTTTTAGTCCATGTCCACGTGTACCACGTGCCTCGACACGCGAGTTTTGGGTATTTTGCATGACTTGGGCTGGGTTTTATGCTATGTTATGAAATGAAAGTAAGTTTTAGATAATTGCAGTTATACCCTTGTGCGTGAATGAATTCGAGCATGTACTGAATATTTGGAATTTTTGTGCGTTTTACCCTACAGTTTCCGCACGTGTTACATTTAAGCCCCGGAAACATGATTTCTTGCATTTAGGTCCCTGTGCACTATGAGCCTATGTTTTATTTAAATAAAATATCAAATCAAACCCAAATTGCGTGAAGTTTGGACACGTGGCTCCTGCCACGGTGTAAAAATTTCACTAATTTTTGGGTACATTTTTGAGGCATTTTTAAAAATTCAAAAATCACTCTTTTTGCTTCTGTCCAGATTAGAAAATCATAAAAAATATTAAAACTCTTTTAAAAATTCTACAAAAAATTAGGAGTTGTTAGTTTTTGTGTGTTTGATTTTCTGTGTAATTTTCGTGATTTTTGGATATTGAAAAACCTTAAAAATTAAAAAACCCTTAAAAACTCATTAAAATTCTAGAAAATTGTAGAAAATTCCAAAAAAATAAACTCTGCTTCTAAATTTTGTTTATTATTTCTAGTTTTCATAAAAAATACCTCCAGGTTCTTACAGGATCATTTAATCTTTTAAATTTGTCTTTGAAGCTTGGCTGGATAGTAGCTCATTTTTGCAGCCTTCTTTGATTTTTAGAAAATTATATAAAAATCTCGAAAATTCACCAAAAACTGTAAAAAAACTAAAAAACATAAAAATATTTTTTGTTTGAATTTTTGGACCATTTTTTAGTGATTAAATAATTCCTTGAGTGTACTTGTTTCTTGCCTTTACCTTATTTTCCTCCATTATTAAAAATCCAAAAAAATATAAAAATAATTAAAAACCACCAAAAATACTTGTTTTCCTTTATTTCATTTTTGACTACTTCGTAGGCCGCAAGGCCAATTCGTACTCCCTGAGTCCGACCCTAGGTGCTACACGAGGCTAATCTCATATCCAGGGCCACTATTTGATTTTCTTATTTTATCTGCTTGATTGGTGGTCTGAATCCTCATTTTTCTTGACTGAGCCGATTTATCTCTTCTCGATTCGGGTCGCAACGACCCTTTGAGTGATTATTTTTACCTAACCCGGATTGATCGGTTGAATTTTCGGCTCATCACCCCCTCCCCCATTTGGGTTCATTCCATCGTGTACGCAAGGAGGAAGGAAGAAGGTGAATTGTTTTTTATTGTAAAAATTGTAAATTTTCAATTTATAGTTTCGGTATTTATAATAAGATCCATGTACATACTTTGTTGTATATATTGTTTTCTGAAATTACAAAGACACCCCTGTGTTCGTATTTTAATTTGGACTTCACTATTGCATCTTTTTATTTAAGAAAAAATGTCATTGTGTTATGCAACTTAGTCTCTATCACCTCTCCCAAGTTGATGGGTTCAAAGACCTACCCCTATCTACCTGCAAGCAGGCGGAGGCTGACAAGGCTGGAACTTCACCCCGAGGGGTTACTAGCAACTTGTCGCGAAGCACCGCTGGTTCACCCCTATCTACCTGAGAACAGGCAGGGGTTACTTGGTGCTAGTCAGTGAACCTGAGAAAATTCAACTCGTGATATTTGCTAGGATCAATTGGTACGTAATATGGAAGGCGGGGATTTGGGCTCCACCTTAGGATGTGCACACACACTCTAGTACTCTCACTCAGCTTGAAAACAAAGTCGGGGGTTACTCTCCCGCAAGCAAAATTTCTGATTTTATTGATTTTTTTGGTCAATTTTGTTTAGCAGTCTCGGTTTTAAATTAGGTGATCACTGATTTAATCCAACCACAAAGCACGCCTATCGTCCAATCCAAATTTCCTTTTTATCCTAAGTTTGAAAACAAAGGGGAAGGAGTCGAGAAAAGCCGGTGCAAGATAAAATAATGATGGTATGCGGGGTAGAGAAGACTTACAGTGGTCCCTTTGCTTTTATGCAGGATACAGAACAGAACTGAAAACTTTTACACTATATGCAATGCAGACGATAAAACCCGCTCCTAAACAGGCGGTTCTATTAACGGGTGAAGCATAGGTTGAATTTGACTAGATCTGCGGTCTAAGTGTGTCTTTTATGTGTGAAGTGTGGTCCTAGAACTTATGAGCACAAGCAAGTCCTAAAGTAGCTCTAAGAGCCGCAAGTGCAAGCCTAATCTACGAAAAAGCTGTCCACACAGCACACGGGACACGTTTCCACTATTTTCACAAGCACGAGAACCCACACAAGAACCGCTGAAAAGAATGCAAAAATAATGAAAATGACATTATTATACATCCTCACAATTACTCAAAATATTTAAATGCAAGCTCCTCGAAGTGCCTTCGATTCCTCATGTTCCTCGTACGAAAACAAATTGAGGTCAGATAAAGGACGATACAAAATGCACAAAAATAAATGTCAGAGAAATATTAACAAAAGAAGCCGAGAATCAGACTACTCGGGGATGGAAAATCAAACACTCAAAGTTTTCAAAAATTAACCTAACCCGTGCCTCCCGGCAACGACGTTATTTTGACGTTCGTCTGACTACCCTTGTTAATTCAATCAAATTAACGATCAAATTAAGTGATCAGTCCATTGTAATCGGGTAATCAATGCTTCATCAAAAATACCACTTCAATTAATGTTCAAATTTAAAGCGAGTGGCAGATTTATTTTTACTTGTGTAAGCCCAAGGTACAGGGAGGTAGGCCTCGCAAGGCAAGGACATGAGGAAAGTCAAATTCAGGGAGGTTTTTGTCTCCTTAGGTAAATTTTAAGTGAATTAAGAGGTCAGATTTTCAGAAGGATATTTTTGGTCTTTTTTAGCAATTTTTATGCACGAAAGGAAACACAATGCAATTCCAGGCCAATTTGACAAGTTAAATCAGAAATACAATCAAATAAAGGCCAAAAAAATATGAAACTTGGTAGGATGATGGAATGCTGTGAACCTAAGTGTCTACATTTTTTGGAATTTTTCGACTATAGATGAATTAACTGTGAATAAAATATGAATGTAAGGTGATTTTTACAAAATAAATTCTAATAAATAACAAAACACATTATTTACAGATATAAAAATTATCCTATATGGGTTTGAGTGTGAAGAATCCAGGAAAATTAATAATCCTAAAATTCTATATAAATTGGACCTATTAAAAATCAATTAAGAAAATCACTATTTGATTTATTCAGGCCTCGTGATGCGTGTAAATTCTCACTAGACTGATTAAATAACCAGAAATTGGAGCAGGTATTTCTCTCTGAAATCTTCATAGGTATTCTCTTGATTTCACGGGGCCCTAGTTTCTAACGCAATGATTTTTGGGCACAGTGTAGAGTGAATTATCCTAAGTCTAATGTGATTTTTTGATGATTTTTGGAGCAACAAGGAATTTAATATGAATTAAAAGGCACTCAGTGGGTAAAATATAGAAGATTTCACCAAATTAATAATATTAAATTCTAGAGAACTCACAAAAATAAAACACGTCTCACATGAGATAAAGGACAAGTTATTCTACAACATACAATTTTTTGAAATTAAAAATGAGGCTAAATAGATACCTAATTATGCATGCAAATACAGGGATGTAAATGCAATACAGAAACAAAATTGATTAAAGAAATATGCAGACAAGGACTCGAGTGCAATTACCAGGACTTTCAGGGGTAGATGTGCAATTTTCCCATAGTTCTTGTGCTTTCCACGTGACCTCCAGTGGGCGGAGCTTCTGCACGATTATGGAAAGGTACGAGGCTTTTCATGCAATTTTCTCCACCAGGGCATGTGCAAAGCACGTGAAGGAGGCTTGGCTGCTGAATCATGCAGAAGGTGGGGGTGTCCTTGCAAATTCCCCCATAGGAAATAATAAGGAGGGTTGGAGGTGGTCGGCGCTCGCCTGCGGGGGGGAGGTGGCAGAGCGGGTTGGCCCAGCGAACGATTGGAGGTGCGTCAAGGAGCAGTGGCCGCGGAAGGCGCTGCTCGAAGCAGCGCAGGTGTGTCGATGGCGGTGCGAGGGCGGTATCGTGCGGCTCACCGTCGCTGCTCGCTGGTGCGCGCCTGGCCGCGAGACGATGCGCTGCTGCGGAGAGGGGCTGGCGGCGAGGAGAGTGGGAAGATGCGCGTGGCGGCTGTCGATTGCGGTGGCATGAAGTCGTCGGTGGTGGAGGTGACCGAAGGTGAATGGAGAAGTTTGAAGAAGAAGAAAACAGATCAACATGTGATTTATCCATTGAGATGAGATTTGTGTTGCGATTTGATGAGTGAATGATAAAGTGGGGAAGAGAGAGAGAGAGTGAGGAGTAAGAGAGAAGGGGTCTACCTGGGGGTGGTCGAGATGCCTAGTGGAGGAGGAGCGAAGCTGCTCCTGTCGTCGCACAACGCACGGCAAGCGAAGCTCGAGCAGGCCTCGTGTGAGGCTTGCAGCAGCGAAGGTTGAAGTCTCGTCGGATCTCGCCAGAAGACTGAAGGTCGTCGCTCAACGATGATACCTTAACTGTCACTTAAGGTGGTCAGAGCTTGCTTCCTCTCCGTGGAAAAATGGTGGATTGTTGTGAAGTGGGGGCGTCGTTAGCTTTTTAAGGCCGAAGCAAGGAGTAGTAGTGGCGTAGGAGGGGGGAGTTCGTGGGTGAGGTGAGAGGAGTGGGGGAGATGGGGGGTTGGAGATGGCATGCTCCCCAAGCCGCGGGAGAGAGGGGAAAGGGGGGGGGTGTGGAAGAAGAGAGATCTGGATCGTTGGTGAAATACCCCTTCATCCAACAGCCCAAAATGAAGGACCTAAATGGTATAAGTGGGGGAAGGAGGAGGCGACATGTGGCACCTTCAGGAGCGGCCACGTGTCGCTCCCAGAAAAATCCAAGACTAAATGCAAAGAAAAATAAAAAAGAAATAACAAAAGAGGTTAAATCAAAAAGTGGTCAACACGAAAGTTGCTCATCTCGACGGGATCTACAACTTTTGCGAAGGGCCAAAAATCAAATGAAATCAACTGTATAAAATGTATTTTTGGGTGGTACCTTATAGATATAAAATGCCACATTTTTGTCTTTTACATTTTTTTGTCATTTTTAAATAAGAGATAAATTAAAAGAAAGTTAGAAAAAATATGAAAGAAATATTTACAACTTAGTCTATTTTTTTAGATTTTTAATAATTAATAAAATGAAATGATAAAATACAAGGGTAAAAAGGTCAATTGTACAATATACAATAGGTGCCCAAAACCCAAATTTCGCATACGAAATCCGATTTTAATGAAATTGGTCTCATTTTGAAGGTCTTTGAATGTATATTAAAAGTGAGTAGACCGAAATAGGACACTATATGAGAGAGATACGTACATTTTACGGCTCCTGGTTTCAAATTTGGGCTCGGGTTTATTGGTCAATTTTACAAGTTAGTATTTTTTATATTTTTTATTAATGTTAGTAATATATACACTATGGAGTTGATTTTATTGAATTTGGAGTTAGTATAAAATATATAGAAATAGGTGAAATATGGTGAATATATAGGTGATTTTTACAAGTGAATGTGGCTTCTGATTTAGTGCAGATGCAAATGCTAAAATGCAGATGTTATCAATGCATGCATGAATGTTAATTATGCAATATTGGTAGAAATATGCTCCTAATTACTCAGAACAAAGCTCTATTTTCAACTTTTATAGTGGTGAAACACAGATTCAGCACTGGTTGCAGGTGAAAGAGTAGCGGCGTGGGTTGTAGCTTCTGGAGGTTGCCGGTCGCCGTAGGTGGAGGAGGGAGGGTGTGGCTTGGAGCTGTTGGGCGCAGGTGGAAGAAAAGGTCGCGACAAGGGAGAGGACACAGATGTTTGCTGCGTGGGGAGGAGAAGATGCTGGAGTTGGTGGCGGTGTCGAGGAAGAAGAGGCCACGTGCTGGAGTTGATGACTACGCGAGGAAGAGGATGCGAGGGAGAGCTCCTTCACGTACGCGGAGACGTTGGACGTTTGGAGAGGAAAAGAATGCTTGGCTTGTGCCGGGGAGAGAGAGTATAATAGGTAGCGGGGCTCGGGTCCCCTCCTTGCGTGAGATATGTGTCTTTTTTATAGATGACGTGGATGGCTCCTACAAAACAAAGAAATAAAGGGAGTTAATGGTTTCGGGAAGGGTCAGCCACGTGCATGGGGAAGGGGATGCATGGGTAGCTTTTGTCTTTGCATGGTTGCACGTTGGGGGCTCTATGCAAGAGAATAAAGAATGGGGTTTTTACACTAACCTCCCTCCCTTTTCTTTCCAACAAAATGTGAGAGGTATTTGTAGAGCCAAATAAATGTGTTGGATTTTAAATGTTTCTCTCTCCATAGCTCTTGTATCAATATAATTTTATGAAGTCTAAATTTAAGTTATATTTTGATAATGAACACATATAATTAACAATCTCAATGTTCGATGTAGTTCATAGATATATTTATATAAATAGATATCATTGAAATAATTTATCTAGATATATAAGCATGAATTTTCGATTTATACTTTGATTAGTCGTCCTCTATATGTATTAAAGTGGTTTTCTCTGTTGGGTGCATGGAATAAATTAGATACAGATTATGTGAATTTGGAGTTTATAAATCAAATATTAAGGTTGTACTCCATATAATTTAAGCATGTTATAACTGCATATAATGTAATCATCAGATCACATCACCCTCATGTATTCGTAACACATGTACATCCTACACATTGAAAGACCTATGATAAAATTGAAGTTTTAGATCTTTTTTAGACTGTCTATTCAAGGTTTTATCATTAAGTATATCATTTGATCATTGGGAGTCGGTATCGATCATATACTTTCCAAAGGCATATATCGTATCAAGGTATTGATCATTTACTTTCCAAAAACATATATCAAACCTACAAATTCAGTCAAGCATCTAAAACGAGATGACCTTGCTCGGAATTTGATTTCCAATATCTAATGAGTGAGCTCATGTCTTCCCTTCAGTATTGAGCATGTATGATCCCTTCGAGAAATTGTATTCCTCATATGCCCTCATGTGCACACCAGTGCGCCGATATATAGACCTTGATTAGGCCATCAACCTATCGGTCTGGCAAACGTACGTACTCAGACATGTAGTAACGCATATATATCCAATTAGAGGATGTGTGCCTATATCCTGACAACATACGACACAGGTCTTGGTTATCTCAACCTCGTTAGGTCAACTATTTGACCTAACTTATCTAACACCTCTGAATCTCTATTCATATGTAGAGGACCTATATCAAGAGGTCGATTATATCTCAACCCATTAGAGAAAAGATAGCCATCTCCTACTCTGGCTAGAAATCATCTCTTAATAATCATTTGACAATGCTTGATGAGTCCCCAATCTAACTCTTTGGATTTTCATCCAAGCACCAACCTCTATGATTCAAGAAATGAATTAACAGTTGTATGATCATCAAGATGACCATGGTATGTAACCCTAATTGTACTAAAGGGCATATTATGGAAAATAGTTATTCTTCATTTCATATCAAGGAATGATATTTGCAATAACATTCATTGCGTGATGGCTCACCATAGGCTCGCATGTCCAACACATACCTCTTGTAATTATTAAGTATGCAATGAAGTGTGATAATTAGAGAGGCTTAGTTCCTTTTGACAAAGATTTGATTGAGCTTGGAGTTGAAAAGCCATGTGAAACTCATGTCTTGAATGTCAAGTCTTGTACCTTAAATGCACAACCAATGATTCAACTAACTTATTCATTATGTACTTGCTCGAGCACGAGCAAAAGTTTAAGTATAGGAGGTGATGAATTTCTTATTGATCGAATTTATTTCTACTAAGCATCTCTTTATCTTAAACTAATTAATTTACAAATAATAAATTACATTTAACTCCACGTAAATAAACATGGCTAAAAAATGTATACAATAAAGTAACATTTATTATTGTTTTCCCCCTATATTTTCAGTATCCCTCCTCATTAAAATCATATAAAAATGTGAATAATATTGTATATTATTTATTGTATATTGTTTATATATAATACCAAAAATTTAACATAAGGAATAAAAATAGTATTCTTAATATTAAAATACTTACAAAAATAATAAGTATGTATGTATGGTATAGTTTAGCTTAGAGTTCTACACAAGAATTGTAGATCGTGAAAAGATACACACCTTTCATGTTGAAAACTTTTTTGTTTGACACCTTTAGTATTTATTTCCATTGTATAAGATTTTATTTATTTTCTAGCTTTTTGATTGGTCCATGTGGCCCAATCTACGCTCTATACGTCTTTGGCACATCTTTGGACCCCACCTCTCATTGAGGCCCTCTGACCATCTGATCAGACGGTTGTGATTCGCTCCAGTGTGTTGCTTCCTTAACCGCTTGATCTCTTGATCAAGTGGATCCCAGCCGCCCCCTCACACTCTTTTCTCCACCGTCCAATCACGAGATTAGATGGTAGCTGCTTGTCATCTACCCTCGACGATTTCCCTTGCAAAAAGTTGCAATTCTTTGTAGTGATAACTTCTCCAATTTCTATTCGACAGTCCACTTGACCTCTCCTCCTGATTCTGATGCCTATAGTGAGCCATAATATTCCTCTCTCGCTCCACAACATCCAGTACCTCCCTCTTCGTACGTTAGTCATCCAGAGGTAGGTGGAACCACCTCCGGCAACCTCCTCCTCCATCGATAAAAAAGCCTCATCAACTACTATTCCAGCACGTACACCATGTGCTTGAGTTTCTTCTAGCCATATTCCATCTTTTGTGATAGCGAATGTTAGTGAAATGGAGTGTCGAGGAATGTTACATTCCGGTGAGATCCTTGGCATCTCTGCCAAGTCGTGGTCACTCAGATTTGATGTTGTTTGAGCTCATTGCATCATCAATGGTTAGAGAAAAGACTAGAGGTCTTTCCAGACCTTGAGCCCATGCTTTTGCCAACCTTCCGACCTTCCTTCTCCATCCCCGTGTATTCCTCCATTCACCACCTTTGTGTTTTTTTGTATTTTTCTACAATAACACACACTATGTATCGGACAACTGATTAACACATAAATCTCCATAGTTCATCCAAGATCTCCATGTACCACTTCGATGTCTTCCTCTTTCTCTTCATCAATCCCTTTGCATCGATCCTTTTTTTGTACATGAGGGAAACCCATTCAGGGATCCACGTCAACCACTCAATCGGGTCCTCTGTTCACCCCATATTTTTAACTTCAGGTTCCTATGTGCTCCGACTACTATGCTAACATCTACATGCACGTCAAGTTGCGTGATTGATCGGAATTTTTGGCGAAATCCCGATCTCCTCATCCTTCTCCGATAAACCTACACCATCAGACCGCCTCGAAGACATTCATCCTCTCTCATATCCTCCATCATCTTCACTAGGTCTTCAAGGATCTTTTCCAAACATCAGGAGAGGAGAGGGCTCACGGAGGAGAAGCTACCATGTCGTCAGATTTCCACCTCCTCAGACATGCCATGGAGGAGGAGAAGAATCCCTTGACATAGAGATATCGTCTGATTGCCTGAATCGAACGATCTAGATCAATCATCGTGTTCGCCTTGGTCCACCCAAACATCTCACTAGACCTATCCGAAGCACAGGGGAGCGCCATTTATACCAAACCTTTGGGTGCTGCCTGGGCCTAAGACGCACGTGTTGTACACGTGCGTCCCTTGGGGAAATTGCATTAGACATCCGTCGGATCTCCTGAATTACATATATGTCTCTGCACATGTAGATAAATACAAATAAGCCCCTACAATCGTGTTCTGTTACGTTTTAATCTATTTTGGACTAATTTACAATATTATTATGTAGTTTAAATATGTTTTCCTTATGTTTATGCCTTTGGATTCGAACCTTAATAACTTTTGCATCTTAAATCCAATTAATGTGATTTTGGTCTCGGTTAAAAGCTCATGTGATTCTATTTGATATAATATGTTCAATTTTATGATTTAATTATCATATCTATTTAAATTTAGAGAATTATAGTGCTCAAATACTTTGACGTGATTCACATTTATTCATCATAGTTATATCATGTTAATTAATTTAGCCTTGATTTGGCGAGGTTAATTGAGTTTAATCATGAGCTTAATAAAATTAAGTTCATACCATCATTTCCATGGTTAAGAATAAATAAATTGTGAGATTAAGGAGCATGATTAGTCAGCACATTTAAATATATATTTAGAATCAAGATCATTTATCAATCATTGATTCTGACTGTAATGTGCATGTAATTGGATTTCTTTTGATCAGTACTTCATTCATGAACTTATGTTGTATTGCATCATCATTTTGTTTCATGCAGATATATGGACATTTGACTTGCACATAAAATTCGCAAGAATACCATGCTTTCATATTGTGCTGCATTCTTGACCTAGGTTCACTATTAATTCACTAAAACCTAAGTATTGAGAGCTCGATTATATATTATTATAAGAGCTTGTATTCCTATGTTCGACCCTAGACTTATCCAAGTTAACGTAACCTCAATCTCTTTACAGAGATTATTCACCGAGGTTCTAGCTAATTGCTAATTGACCGTACTACAATTCGACCATATTAGGATAGTCTTGTAGGGATACATAAGTGGTCATGTGAAACCGATTGTATGAGATGCCACCCATGTCTACGGGGATTCGAGGTGTCACTTGAGACGCCACCTAGCAATTGGGTGCATTCACTTTGGTGGTGCTCTTGGCATTTACTTTTCCAAGTCAAATATGTAAAACATTGCATTTAAAGAACAAATTCGAATGCATTTTTTTTTCTGTTCCTCAACGAGCACATCAGACTAAAAGTTGTGAAGTTTACGTGTATGCACATACATATATCAGTACTCAATCTATACACGAACTGTGTGCACATTATTAGATTATGTAATAAACAGAAAATAAAGATACAAAACGTACAAAACTTAAACTAAAAAATTCACAAACATTTGCACATACTTATCTAATCGTACATGCATATTATTTACATATATTATGTAAAACATAATTACCTACATCTATATACCTTCTTTAAAGCTAGGTTTTTAACCCATTGATTCCGTCTCCCCTCGCGTTTTCTTCCTCCGTTTTAGCATTCCCCACTTCTCCCATTTTTTTCACCCATCATCTTCGCTTGAACCCCCGTTGTTCACTTTTCCATTGGTTTGGGACGGAGGATCCGTGCCTCGACTCGAGTGGTTCATCTACAGGTGTTCATCTAAGCAGAAGCTTTATCGAGGATTCAAAGCACTGTCGTTCGAGGAATGATAGTTGGAGATCAAAGTGGCACCGCGAGAACCTATAGATCTAAGAACAATGAAGTACAAATACTGGAGATTAACGATCACTTGGTAGCACAACACCTCAACGTAGATTGAACATTATTTGGATATCTATCGAGCCTCATCCATATTTGCTATCAGAAGTTGAAGTTTCGCAGCAGCCATCACCGATCCTTCGCGTGCTTCAGATCAGTTGCCACTTAATCGATCCACCAGAGGTCCAACAATCACTGCCTATAGAGCATCCGGGACTTGAATCAATGAAACGTAAGTAGTAAAACAACTCGTCGGAGATTCGAGATCAGCGGATCGAGATCCATTTGCCGCTGCCTGGTTTTCTGATTTGGGGAAGAACAGATCGACAACTCTAGGTTAAGCCCAACCGTTCAATTAGATCAAACTGATATATCAGAGTCGCACACCGTCCCACCGTCGTAGCCGTTCATCAAGTGACGGGCACGTGACCGAGGAGATGTTTGTGTAGGGTTTTGCGTTATGTTTCTCGAAACTCTTGCATTTTCCAAACATGACTCGCTACAGATCGAAATGTAAATCGTTATGTGATATCTGGGGTCTTTTCAATGTATCCTCCAATTTTTATAATATTTCCGAAGGTACAGGTCTTGCTGCTTCACATGGGGTACCATGTGATTTATTGAGCATTTTGCGCGCTACAACATCCTGCCTATCCTATTTTTGTCCACCCCTACTACTTTAGTTTACTACACCCATATCCTTATACATGATACTAAATAATTCAATATAAAATATGCATGAAATCAAGTACATGACATACAAAAAATCAAAAAATACAGTAGTATAGCTTAGAATAACTCTATACAATATAATAATAATTTTAAAAATAAAATTTTTTTTCTATTTTTTATCAATGAAAAACAAAATACAAAAATGCATACACTTCTAAAAGACATAAAAAGATACAAATATCTCTAAACTTCCACAAAAATTATATTGGGTATATTTTATTATATTGTAAAAAACATATAAAAAATCAGCTAAACTTCAAATATAAAACCTTAAAAATCTTAAAAAATACTTTAAAACTTATACAATTTATAACTAATTCGTGCAAAGTAAAATTCATACGTATAATAGTTTGTCTTAAATCTGCTAAAAATCTATATAGTACAAAATAAATAAAAAAGAACTTCTACTATGTATTATTTTTAAAATAAAAAACACTTCCATGTTTGTACATGAATACATTGACACGGCTTCAAAATATATCTAAAATCCAAAAAAAATAAAAAATAATATAAAAATCTATAAAAAAGAAAAAAAACTAAGAAGATAAAAATGTATTCTCTAACAATTTTACACATATTATTACCTAACAAAAAAATACAAAGAACTTTCTTTTAGATTGGTTACTTTTATGATACTTTTTTCTTACTCCAACATTTGCCATTATGCCATGTTTAAACGTTTTGCTCCGTTCGTTGGTTTTTCTCCTTTTCCCTTATCATTTTCCCATGCGTTGTATTCTCCACATGGCCTTCCCATTGGTTTGAGGTCCTATCTTATAACTCGGTGCGAGCCTTCATCGCATCGAACAATCACCATCTCACTCCTGGAGAGAAAGCATCATCTCCTGCAAGTTGACACTAAACCGATCAGATCCTCCTGAGGCCAATAACTACTTGAGATCATATTGTTGAATATCTATAACAGCATCCCTTAGACAAATGAGCACCATAAGAGATTTGGAGCACTTGACGACTAAAGATCTGTACCTAAAATCAAGCTTCAACATGGAACAACACCATCAGAGATAAGGGAATTATTATTGGAGACCCGATCGCCACCGTTGGAACTGACAAAATTAAGGGAAGAACACATCCAATGTCTAGGTCCCACCACATGAAGTTCTAGAGCTCAATCCATAGATCAATCGACATGGAATCTCATCAATGATCGAATGGGTCAAGTCTGATGACGATCCGAGTAGCAACAACATCCAATAGATTTGATTGATCTTCACCTAGACGAGGTTCTTAACTGTTCTTCATGACATTCCACTTGCCGTTGGATTCACAACAACAAATGGTTGAGATTCATTGGAATACATCTAAACAGAGCCCTCAGCCCTCCATCAAGAGCATGTAGGCAAGTTAAGGTTAACCAGCTGACTGTCATATGGGCAGAACATTTACGCTCTAGCCCTACGAGTTTGCTTGAATTGCTTACAGGTTTAGACCCTTCTACATCCACATTATCCATCATGTGATCATTGGTGAATTTGCACCCCCCTTTTTTTGATACTCACGACAGGTGCACGAGAATAAATTTTTTTATCGAACTACGTTCATACCCATGTGTCACCATATCGAAATAAATAACTATTAGTTCTATGTTAAACAAAATAACATAATATACTTAACATAGTAAATCATATACAAAATTAATTTAGAAATATAAAACTATTTTTTGTTAAATAAATAAAAACAACATCAAAAGTTACTTCTCAACTTAAAAAGTTCATAAAGATCAAGTAAATACTTAAGAATTCGAAAAAATATTTTCGGTAGATTTTATCACATATTAAAACATATACAAAAATCAATGAAAATGCTAAGTAATAAGAAAACATATCTGTCACTATTTTCCATTCTCAATTGTCCATTGATTTAATCATCAATTGAATATGAATTTACCATAAGGGTTAACATGTTGAAATGTATACATTTATTCATTTATTCAAAATTATTCAAATCATTTGATAAAAAAGTGTATATACTTGATTTTGCATCTTCATAGTCAATTTTCTTAAATTAATAAAATATATTTTCCCAAACTTACACATTAAAGTATTACAAAATAATCAATTATTGTTGTAAAATTTACATCGAATATATTTATTATTTTATCAATTCATGTATACTAAAATATTTTTATTTCATCAAAATAATGTTAGGTTAATTACAAATAAAAAGCAGTACATGAATTTCCATTTTTGAAATACGCTAAATGATATTTGATTCACCATTCTCTTTTTATTATGCAAATCATAAAAATAAAAAATATATTATTTATGTAAATTTATTAATACACACCTTTTGCAAAAATGAAAGAGTTGATTGCAAGTGCTAATGCTTACCTACGAATAAGATATAGTTCACTCTTTAAAAATGGAATACCGTTTACATGTTAAATTAAATTCATTATCCATTGTAGTCTTTTCCAAAGATATCTGTTAACCATTCTAAAAAAGTATTTATCCGCAGCGAAAAGCCCGGGTAATATTCCTAGTGTATATAATAGTAAAACAGTTTAGTCGTCACACACACATCATTATTCAATTTTAGAAAAATGGTCCAACGAAACAACAACCGCAACTTTTTGTGGTTGACCTAAAAAACAAAATAACATTAAACATGAAACCGACATTCGAGAACTCTCGGTGCGCTCTTCCAACTTTGAGGAACACTGCAACCCCCAGCCCTTCCTCACAAATCTCCCACTCATCTCTTTCAATTTCTCTCTCCCCCTCCCTCTCTGCCCCGTTCTCTACCCGCGAGAGAAACCCTAACCCGCCATCTCTCTTCGTCTCCCGTCCCTTTCCCGCGCTGCCGCCAACACCACCTCCGATCCCGCCACCGCTCCTCCCTTGTCCCGACACCACCACCATCCATTCCCCAACTCACCGCTACTTCGCCACCAGCCACGACGCCCGGCAGATCCCCACGCCGCCATCGGCTCACCCACAGGCCGGTGCCCCTCAAATCGCCACCCCGGCTGCCGACGCCACGCGCCATCGCCGCCTCCGATCGGATCCAAAACTGCCCCGCCGTTTGTGGTAACAAGTGCCATCTTTGCATATTATCTACCCTTTAAATTTAATTTAGTTATGTTTCACTTGTTAGTGTAAGAAGACTAAATTATTGCAATAAATGGCATTTGAACTCAAATACGTATACAAGCACAGTTCTGCATTTTGTTTGACAATATCCTCATCTTAACTATTAAAAGTAACATACATGCATTTTTCACCTATATCTTGCGTTGAATTTTAAATTAAAGGAGCTGTGACTCCATTAGTTATTGCCTTTTAGCAATTTCACACATCCAACCTTATAATTCGTCTCTACTGAATAATGGCCAGAGAGCAGTAACCTTTATAATTTTTTTTGTAAATGTAAGAAATATAATTTAAAAGAAGCATATAACTTCATGACTGGTTGTGTATCATATCAACTTATTAAGCAATAGAAAGGGCAGCAATTCTGCATGCTTAAGTCATTCAAAAAGATGCAAATAGTTTTAGGATCAGACTGTTTAGCGTGATCACATGATTGTGCAGCTTAAGTCCAGTCAGTGTCTAAGGCCTGGGTTGCGGGCTAGCGGTATAACATGCTTATTTTACTGCTGCGCATCACACCTGCCATACATAACCATTGCCAATCTATTAGCAACCACTTCTTCAAAGACTAAAGAATGAAATGACTAATAACTAAATATGTAAATAAAAGTAGTAAGGTGTGTTTTCTTTTAGATTTTGTTGATACAATCTTCCTAAAACAGGAATCCAACAAAGCCCGATCTTGATCAACAATTTCTTTGGAGACATTTTAGGAACTTGAGGATTGTAATATCTCTTTTGTACATATAATATAAAAGTATATCATAAATTCATCAAAATAATGACCAAATGGGCGGACCAAGATAGTCTCATGAGTTGTCTCACAAAGGTGAGGACATGAATGTAACCCTCTGTAAAAATCAAGGTTCGAAATTTCAATATCGATATCCTATCGGTCCAATTGGAAAATGATATATCAGGTGATATATTAGGTATATCGATGATATCAATGGAAATCTTGAAAACGACGTAAAAAGCTTTTTTCACGAATTAAGATCATTGTAGCTATTAACAAAATATATAACATACACATACACATCTACATGTAAGAATGATGTGTATTTAGCATACCGATACACATTATATCGCAAATATTGCTGGCTGTTAATGCTGACTACTCACTGCGGAGATATATTATGGACCTGTGATTCTAACTTGATCAACATTAGGCTTGTTTCATCTTTATTGCCAAAGAGGACGAAGTCCACCAATAGAAAAACCATCATATGCACCCCTTACTGCACCATATCCTACCGAAACAAAATATATAAATCACGATGTGTTTTGTACAAGGAGTAGCAAAATAAGTAGTGAAATCAAGCTTACAAGGCTAATATTATCAATATATATATAAATATCCGTGAAATATCAACAATAGCAATTGATATTCGAGAAATTTGTACTGAAACAAATCATTTTTAGCGATATGACTTGATATGATGATATATCACCGATATGTCAAAGATATTGGTCGATATCATGGAAAAAAGATATATATATATATATATGTGTGTGTGTGTGTGTGTGTATATCGATACCAATATCTCGTCGATATCGACGTATCGGCGATAGATCTTCGATATATCCTGATATTGCAAACCTTGCTAAAAAAGCTTGCACCTTCCCTTGTTTATATCATGATAACGAAGCCAACACACCAAACAATGGAAGCTTTATTGCAAGTAGTCATTAGCAACAAGTCAATAACAAAATGTAGGTGAAGTGACATGATTGACATCTAATGGTCGAGAACACGCGATAGATAATGGGCAGAAATAATTTTCCCATCACAATACCTCTTAGAAACTTTAGCTTTGCATGAAGGGTTACAAAAAGTGTGTAATTGGGAGTTGAGGATGATAAAAGAATGATAAAAGGGTGGAGTGGGTTGAAGAAACATATGCCAATTATTATACAATGGGATTGCACAACAATAGAAAAAAGTATGTAGCGCAGCTTGGTAGCACATTTGTGTTGAGTACGGATTCAAACCTTACCATCCCTACATATTAGTTCTCCTACTGACAATAACGACGGATTATTTAATATGTTATTAATAATAAATATTAATTTAGATAATTGAGATCAAATAAAACTACCCATAAATTTTATTAAAATGTATTTTCTAGGGCACAAATAGAATTTATAAAAATACGACATTAGACCTTTTTGAATGTAGCAAATAACAACATGGATAGAGATTTTTTGCGTACTCCGATCTTAGGGGTTTGTTGTCATCAATATGCTCATATCGGTGATGTCATTGTTGCTGTGATCGAGGAAGCAATGTCTAATATGCCTCATGAAAGATCAAAACTAATTATACATGTAATTGTACACACACGTATATAACTTAAACATGACAAGGATATGATAATACTACATGATGATACTCTAGCTATTGTCTTCGATGAAGAAGGAAACCCTAAATGGACTCTAATTTTCATTGCAATTGTTTTGCAAATGTTTGAGAACTAAGACAATTGATATTTGAAAACATTTTTAAAATAATTATCGAATCTTGGAACAATTTACTCCACCTTTTTTTATTCTTCATCATCATCAACTCTCAATTATATATTTTTATGACCCTTTGTGCCAAGTTAAAGTTTCTAAGGGGTATCGTGACTGGAAACATGATCTATGCTCCTTATCTATCTCCTATTCTTGACCATTAGATGTCAATCATGTCATTTCACATACTCTCCATTGTTAACTTGTTGCCAATGACTGCATGTAGTAAAGCTTCCATCGTCTTGTGGGATGGCTTCCTCGGCATGATATGGTCGGATGAGGTGATCGGATCTTCATGCTGATGATACTTTTGCTCCGAACTCTGGTGACTTGTCAAGTAGGTTGGCAGTTGGCGTCCTCATGGCGGGGGCTTTTAATCCCCATTACCCTAAAGATTCTGATGTGGAATGTCCAGGGCCTGGGCAACCTAGAGAAGAGGGAGGTGGTGGTTGGGCTTCTCAAGGAGTGGAAAGTTGACATCACCCTCTTCTTATCTATCTCCTATTATTGACCATTTGTCAATCATGTCATTTCACATACTCTCCATTGTTGACATGTTGCCAATGAATGCATGCAGTGAAGCTTCCATCTTCTGGTGGGATGGCTTCCTCGGCATGATATGATCGGATGAGGCATGATCGGATCTTTATGCTGATGATACTTCTGCTCCGAACTCTGGTGACTTATTAAATAGGTTGGCAGTTGGCATCCTCGTGGCGGGGGCTTTTAATCCCCATTCCCCTAAAGATTCTGACGTGGAATGTCCATGGCCTGGGCAACCTAAAGAAGAGGGAGGTGGTGGTTGGGCTTCTCAAGGAGTGGAAAGTTGACATCACCCTCTTCCAAGAAACAAAATTGGATCGGTGAGATATTGCATGTAGATGTAGTTTGGGCATGGTCCAGAGTGCTAATTGGGTGGCAAGAAATGTGATCAAAAGTGCGTAAGGCATTCTCATTGGGTGGAATGATGAAGCTTTTGAATGTGTGGACTTCCTAATTGATTCGGGGTTTGTATCGGGTTTGCTTGGTAGGAAATCATATGATTTCTGCTTTGTGTTATCTTCAATGGAACTCCATTAATTCACTTGTAGAGAAGTGGTTTGGTAGGAACTAAAAAGGCAAGACTGCGGTTCTTGGATACTCCTTGGGTCATTAAACTGACATGCCATAGGAGGCGGGAGGATGGCATCCTGGTTCAGATGACTTATGGGGTGTGTTGGGAGAGATTCTTGGAAATTATGGATGCGGGAAAATTAGAATTACACGTGGAGAATAGTTTTGTCCCTTTTGGGGATCGATCCATTTTGGTGTTAGCTGAGCTGTTTCATCGCTTCATCTGGCAGAGGTTTGTGGCTTGCCTTGATCCAGATCGGACTACATGACCCTTCTTACTTCGGTAAGGATTGTAACACGTTGACCTACTTCTAGATTGTGCTCATGGTTACGTGAACCCAGGTTCAAGGAGTGGCTGACGGAGAAGTATGAGGGCTTCGATCGTGAGGGTTAAACCTCGAGAAAAAAATGACTTTATGCTTAAGTGCCTACATATGGCTGGATACTTCTCATGGGGACTAGTTTTGGAGATCCTTATGTGCCCAACTTATCACGTTTGAGTGATTGATCAAAGCTTTCGTCGTCTGCTGGGCTATTTGGCTGGCCAAGAATACCAGGTGTGTAAATGGGAGAGACATTGTATGTAAATTATAATTGTACATCCAAATTACTTGTACAACCAATTGAATGCATACCCTTGTTTATTTTGATTTATAGTGGAGAGCTCACGAGAGATCATTCCCTTTTCCCACATATATATTAAGGAATCCCGATTTAAATAAGTAACAAATAATTGCAAATCCTAGGCTGTATGCCACATTGCCAATTTTGCATACTCATTACTTTAAGAGATATTTTTTTTACTCTACACACATTTAAAATTCATCTTACAATATTTTTTAAAGAAGAGTGTAAAAAATGAAGATTAACATAGAAACAATAAATTTGGAACCCCTTTTACAATATATAAGACAAAACCAAGCTTCAATAATTTTAACTATTTATGTACATTCTTCTTACCGTATTTCAATTTTATTGAATTTGCATAACTTAGATCTACACGGAAAAATATATAAAAATAAAACAAGAAATGAAAATTAAAAAAAGGTAGAATTAGGTTGCCCTAGTGGTAGCCAAGTTAACTTCCTCCACCCTTATTTTTAATTTTTTACGGTAGTTTTTAATTGCATAGGGGGGAGTTGGATTACTCAATCCCAATATATTCTCATTGAAAATTCAACTCCATTCAAGACTCATCCATCCATTGAAAATGACCCCTCTTAATGGACATGATACAAATGTTGGCTTTACACAAAATTTTAAACGCGTATTCCTCTTATTAATCTAAGTTAATCCAAGGCCAACTACCCTCAGAGGATGGCCCTATTTTACTCTAAACAATGCATATACTATATGTGTATTTTATACCTATTTGTATCCGTAAAATCTTGACTTTTTACTTTAACTCTTCTTGACGGGGAAGATGGAAACTTTTATCTGTCTCTTTATCTACATGTTTATTGGTGAATGTGTTGCCTATTTTTTTTATATTTGTCTCCCCTATATTTGGGCACTCAATACTTGGGTTTTTTACTTCATCTTCTTCACTTCTTCTCCATCCATGTGTCCATCTTTGTCACCACATTATCTCCCACCTCCCTCATATCTGAGTCTCTCTGTTGAAATTTGATACTTTGAGTGTATAGTTGGCTTTTAATAACCTTTAACAACTTTGAGTTGACTTATCAATACTCCCCATTGTCTCAATATATTGGTTGGAGAATTCATCTTCTTTATTATCCATCATTTTCATATCTTCCACATGAGCTATGGAGTCCTGCCTCTTAGTGGTAGTGGTTGAGGTCAGAAAATAGGTTCAATGAGGTGCATGAGGGCGAATCATGTTGGGTCATAGGTTTATTGATTGGATAAAGAGATACTTCTTGGTAGTTTCTTATTCTGTCTTTGTTAATGGACGATTGGAAGATGATTTCTTTTAGCTTGAACACCCGTGAGACATGGATGTCCCTTCGATCCGCTTTTGTTTGTGATTATGGCAAATATGTTAATTACGATGGTTAGATTGGTTGTTCATGGAGGGATATGATTGTGCTACAAATGGTAAAATTTCATCTTGGTTTTTTTAATTCATTGATGAAACAAATTTCTTTATGGGTGATGTGGTGACTTATGTTATAGACATTTCGATGGTGCTTGACATCTTTGGGGGACATCTTGCTCCTCAAGGTCAATAGGGGCATGTTCTCAGATTTTGTGAAATTGTGGCAAAATTTCGCTGAAATTTTGATTTGGACATGGGATCAAAATTTTGAGTAAAATGGCGATATGGGGGCATTTTCTGATCATCCCTTAAAAAGACAGATATGGGCAAAATTTCATGAAATTCATCGAAATATTGTATCAACATGGCGTCAATAAGACAACTGATACCGATATTTAAACCTTTGAATAGGGGTATTTTCACCTTTATCCCTTTGGTCTAAAAAGAAGGTGGTGGTTGGTTGTGAAAAGGATCTGAATACTTCGAGGGCACCCCTTTATTAGGTGGGATGCTTTGATAGGTTTTGCACAAAACTAGCAATGTCTTGGCATCTGGCGGTAGATCCAAGAGGTAAGCATTATGTCCAATTCACTTAAGGATTGTGAATGTGCCATATTTTTTGACACTCAATTTTTGGTGGACACTCCAAGGGAACCTCTCCTTTTTGGTGGACCATCATTAAATCTCCAACTTTAAGCTCATTATTTTTGAGGTGCGGTTTGGGTTGGAATTGGTATTTTTGGGTCCATGGCCTGGAGTTTGTTTTGGATTTTGGTATAGAGGTGGATTAGGTGCTCGACCAAGTCTTCATCAGCTACACTAGTCCTTCCATGCATCGTTGTAGGTGTAAGGTCTAATACACACTCTCGAAAGGTTGCCAGTGGATCTTATATAGATGGAGAGTCCCATGTAAGACATCACAATAAATTCTCTAAGATCTATTAACTACGTCGGTTTGTCCACCTATTTGTGGTTGATAAGCAATGCTGTAACCAAAGCGTGCGTAAAAAATGACTCATAAAACTTGTGTCACGATCATATATAATTAAATGTGGAATGCCATGCAAACGAACATCACGAAAAAACAAATTGACGATATGAGATGCATCTGAATTTTTTCTTAAGTGCGATGAAATGTGCCATTTTGGAAAATCTATCCACCACCACCACAAACAAAGCCTTTTCCACAATTAAGTAGGGTCGTCTACATGGATTTTTCGCCTCCATTCAGATCAATCGTGGATCAATCCCGGGCTTATATCCACAAAACTAAGATCCCTTCGTATAGTCTCTTTCCAACACTTCTTGGGCCGTTGATGCAGCGTGACCTCGAATTATAGAGCCGAATTTATTTAATTAATCAGTGGTCAATTTTATTTACGTTTTTAAATTGTCGTAATTGTCTAATTAAATGATTGAGATCGCATGTGATCTCAACGTTTATTCGTAGATTTAATTTGGTCAATTAATTAATTAGAGTCCAATTAGGATAATTAAATGTCAATTTGAATTTTAAATTTTGTCAGAATCAAATTAGGATAAGTTGGTTGTCAAAATTAAAATTCAAATTATCCTAATGAAATCTGCTGTTGTTGCAACCCAAAATCTGTTGTTGGCTCAACCGCAAGAGGTAAGCCCAACCCAAAATCTGTTGTTGCATGTTTGACATTTTTGCACATACCTTGTAATATCCTTCCGCAGTTGTGGCGAATGAAATTGCTCTTGGAGTGATGCAAATTAAGAATTTCAACGGTGAAATAAAAATATTGATGGTGGAAATTTGGGTGGAAGAAGAAAGTAGAGGATGAGAGAAGAGAAGATCGCGCCGGTTGCACGGGATTTTGGAGAGGAATCGTGAAGATCACGTTGGGAGAGGGAGAATTGGAGCGAGAGAGATAATGATATAAACTCAACTTTTCATATAATCTGAACTGTCTTTTACAATATGCTACCAACCTCTTTATATAGTAGAGGTGGAATTACAAAAATAGAAAGTGAATTGAAAATAAAATTTGACTCGATCCTAATTGATTTGAATCGAGATTCAAATCTACATTATCCTAATTTGATTCTAATTCAAAATTCAAATTTAAAATTTAAAATTGACTGACTAATTTAGAGATCACACGTGATCTCTTTATTTAAATAAAAATGCGACGATTCGAATAAACGTAAATAAAATTAACAGATAAAAACATCAAGCCCTATATTTTAATTTTATGCTGCATCAATTCTCCTCCACTTGAAAATTCGTCTCCTGACGAATTGCTCGATCTTTGTTCCGTCGGTGGAGAATTCCATCTGGAGTGGTTGAGCAGATATCCCTAATTTTGATTATTTTCCATGTTACGCTTGTAGTTTCTTTCCACTGAGGGGCATGGCTGCAAATATTCTACCCCTTCACTTAAAAGGATTCCATAGCATAATATATCCTCCAATTGCCCCTTTTGATAACAACTTTTGTAAGGGGGACCTTTGCTGCAATTTTTCCAAATTATATCCCACTTCCTATGTCCAAGGGATTCGAACCCCTTTGGAGGCTCCTTCCCCCACGTTAGGGTTTCTTTTCTTCCGCATAAAAGAGGGCGTTGTTGGCGGCCTGGGTCAAATGGTTGCACGTGATGGCTGCGCAATAGGCCGAGAGGCCTCGGGCTGCGCCAAGGAAGGAGGAGCGGTGGCCCCAGCTCGTATGGGTGGTGATTTCCATGCCCGACATCTGCGCAACTGCTGTTGTAGCTCGACATCGAGCGGCGGCGACACCGTGGGTAGCGAGGGCGATATAAGCCTATGTCGGGGAGCTTTAAGCGGCGGTAGAGGAGGCTGTGGCGGTGGCACTGCGAACGACGAAGACGGTGTACCTGCGGTGCACGGGTTGTGCGTGTGTCGTGACCTCCATGGTATTTGCTCCTGGGATGGCATAGGTGTGTGGCGCCGTGATGACGAATTTGGAGGCGTGGGGAAGCGCAAGGGCGACCACTGATGTAGCCGTTCGGGGTTGGCAGGGCTGGTGATGTTGAGACTTCATGCCCTTGGACAGCAATGACGAGGCTGTTGGCAGTGAGGTCATTATGCTCGTCCACGATGCTTTCATCGTAAATCGGTCCCTCATCTTCCTGGACAGCAAGGTCTTCGGCAAATAGATCGAGATTTTGGCCTTCGCCCTCTACAGGATCTTCGTCAAAGATGGGCCCCATGTATTCGATTTCGTGTTGTATCGAAGTTGTATCAATAAAATTTTTATTAGGACTGAAAATACCTTCACTTTCTTGGCTGAAATTGGATTGAACAACATGTCTAGCAATCTGATTTCTGTTGTTATCGTACAAATATTCATCGATTTGCGCATCCAACCATGCTTGGACTTTGATACTTGATAGGAGTCGATGCTTGAACTTCCTCGAACGCGAGCATGAATGCGAGCCATGAGAGAGACGACTCAAATCATATTGCATCCTCCAATACGCGACGGGATCGTCGAATCGTAAGAACGATTCGGTTGCCATGCTCTGATACCAAATGATGCAAATTAAGAATTTCAACGGTGAAATAAAAATATTGATGGTGGAAATTTGGGTGGAAGAAGAAAGTAGAGGATGAGAGAAGAGAAGATCGCGCCGGTTGCACGGGATTTTGGAGAGGAATCGTGAAGATCACGTTGGGAGAGGGAGAATTGGAGCGAGAGAGATAATGATATAAACTCAACTTTTCATATAATCTGAACTGTCTTTTACAATATGCTACCAACCTCTTTATATAGTAGAGGTGGAATTACAAAAATAGAAAGTGAATTGAAAATAAAATCTGACTCGATCCTAATTGATTTGAATCGAGATTCAAATCTACATTATCCTAATTTGATTCTAATTCAAAATTCAAATTTAAAATTTAAAATTGACTGACTAATTTAGAGATCACACGTGATCTCTTTATTTAAATAAAAATGCGACGATTCGAATAAACGTAAATAAAATTAACGGATAAAAACATCAAGCCCTATATTTTAATTTTATGCTGCATCATGGAGGAAGGCTACTGTTTTATTCTATCTAAAGTGGCCAACTAATTGGCTCTTATGCAGTTCTAAAATGAGGTTTTCACGGAGCGAAGTGGTGGGGATGCAGAGTTGATGCGCCTTGAACAAGAATCCTTCTTGAAGGACGTAAGCGACCGTGGGATCTTGTCCAATGTCAACACACTTCAAATATATAAAATCGAAATCAGGATCAATGGAATAAATATTTTTGAGCGCATCAAATTCTGTCATGCTTATCGTCATCGTGGTTAAGACATAGACATGTGCACGTCTACTTAACACATTGGCCACATGATTCAAGGTCTCGGCTTTATGCTTAAGGTGGAAGGTATACACATGGAGGAAGCTAACCCACTTGGTATGGTGGTTGTGAATTGTTTTTTTTTTGAGTTTAGATATCTCAGAGCCTTAGGATCAGATTTCCAAACAATTAGATAATGCCTTCAAAGCTTCATGGCTTATACTACATTATTGTATTCGATATCATACACATAATACTATAATTGTGCCTCATTCGGCCTTTCATGTGTGAGATTACAATTAACCACGAAAACCTTGGAAAAATCGGGGAGGAGATAGAACATGGCATTGGCCAATCGGTGTTTCAAATTTTTAAAGCAGATTTTGCTTCTGGAGTCCAGGTTGTTGCGTTTTGACAGGTGCAATCGATCATTGGAGCAACACATGCACTAAAGTTCGGAATGAATCGTCGATAGAGCGAAGCCAACCCCATGATGATAATTTCGGTGATGGTTTGTTGCATTGGTCAGTTGAATTGCTTGGACCTTGGAGGGGTGAACTTTAAGTGTACTCTCTCTCATGGTCTCATGTACCCAAATTTCTGCTCTTATTACAATAAAAATGCACGTTTGTCACTGATCATTCCTGCTAGGGAGCATTTATGAATTAAGTCACATTGGGTGTCCTACACATGATTTGGTAAGCCCTTTATGGACTACCATTATACCATATTACATTGATGAGCGAATAATCTATGGACATCTTTATTATGTGCATGCAAAATGGTTCATGCTACAACTTGAGGGAAGATATTTTTATCTTCATTTATCAGGTTTCCATCTATTTTTCGAGAACTTTAGGTCATACATCTTACAATTCATACATCTTAGTTTGTCGAGGGTATTATCGTATCTCAATTTTGTCCGCTTCCCACTTGGGGTCAAGAATCGGGATATGTTGCATAAATGTTGATCACACTTGTAGTGGGTCGCCTTTGCGAGTTTACTATACGGTTGGGTTGGGGGATTGTGGGTGATTGAGTAGACAAATTTTATTAGTTGCTAGGAGGTCCCGCATATTAGTTGGTTGGATTAGTTGGTTACTCGATTGACTAATGTTGATAGATGATTTTAAATTATTTTCTTAAACCTTTTAAATTAAAAGCAATATGCATTATCTTTGAAAATCTTAGATTTGAATTCAATTATTGCTTTTAAACATATAATAATATATGTATTACGGATGATTATTATATTTAAAGTAATTAAATTAAAGTTGAATATTTTGATCCAGATAGTGATGATTTTGATTGAATATTGAATATCTCCTTTATTCGGCGAACTAATGTAGAAAGATGATTTTTAAAATATTTTTTCTAAACCTTATAAACTAAATTAAAAGTAAGATGGATAATCTTAGTTCGGATCTCAATTGTTACTCTAGTCTTGTTATGTTAGTTCGACTAAAGCCACATATACATACACACATACACATATGGGTTAAATGTGGCTTCCCCATGTGGGATCTAACTTGGCTCCCTCGCACATTTTTCTTATTTTTTTATTTTTATTTTGAAAAACGCTTTAATGGATTTTCATAACTATAGCTTTATATTATGTCATTCAGGTTTCGTGGAAAACAAAGACTCCCACGACCTCCATCCAGACGTGGTAGATTTTAATAATTATGTGACCGTTAAAAAAATGTCTGTCTTGATGGAGTCCATATAAGTCTCTGTTTCGTACGAACTTGAATGCCATAATATAGGGATATAATGATGAAAACCCACGGATTCATTTTTTAAGAAAAATAAAAAATGGAAAAATGGGTCGGAGAGAGCCAAGTTTGCTCCCCTCAGTGGACAACCCCATTTCCCCCTATATATATAGAGAGGGAGACCCATTGGCACACACAATTGTGTGTGCTCATGGTTAGAATAATATATTTTTCAATTAAAATAAAAATTAAACCTTGTGATCTTAAGTCATACTATAAAATAAAGATTGTATTAAATTTTGGGTCATTTGGAGTTCTGTAACCCATCCATCATGTGATGTTGATTTCGTTTCGCAAGAACCATTGATTGTTTATTAATGCATGATACTGTTCACACTAGGATCTAACATTTAGAATGCTATAAGTGCTCATTTTTTGTAATGAAAGCTTGGGGATTTATTTAGAATTATTGGTGGAATATGTGTTTCAAATTTCGTGTAAACATACATTTTTAACATGTCCTCTTGTAGGGTTCAATTTCATCAATTCTGACACCGTTACAATTCTGCAGTATTGATAGATGGATTTGAAGTCTCGAATTAAGTTGAATTTTAAATGACAATGTGGTGACATGAAATGATCTAAATTCCATGTGGTTTTATCTAAAAAATAAAAAATGAAGTTTGCGGTATTGGTGCATGTAAAGTTACATGTACCTTGGTACAACCGTACAAGTTTCCTAACCATAGAAGGTCACATCGGCGATATATCGCCGATATGTCGTCGATATATCGATTTCAACAGAGAAGGAGTTTTGATATCTCCAAGTATATCCCTTTACAGGGATATCAATGATATATCGCCGATATATCGATGATATATCGTCTTATCGGCTCATATTGGTCAAAAATGACTGGATTCAATACAAAAAATCCCGGATATCGATCGATATCATCGATGTTTTGTCGATATCTCTCTATGTCAATGCTATTATTCATGCAAGATTGATTCCATTACTTATCTAGATACATCCAGTATTAAAACACATATCTAGCTACACCTTGTATTAACCACACAATGATATATATATATATATTGTTTTGGGTATGGTGCGACAGGAGGGTGCATATAATGGTTCTTCAACTTGAGGGTGTCCAATCAATTTTAATTCGTCTTCTTCCCCCTCCCATCTCGAGAATATTATTATGAATTATGTCTCTTAAAACATGCTATATCCGCTACGATTGACAACATGGTAGGGTGGCGATTCATATCCTACTTCCTCGACAGAATTCTTAATTTTAGGTAACCTCTTTTACAATATTACATTGATTTAAATATTTTCATTTATTTTTATAAGTAGATAAATCTTTATACCAAAGAAACATTGTCTCCTTAAACATTATGCACATTTTTTGAATCAAATGACTCATGTCAATGCTATTCACTATGTCGTGTGACTAATACGACCGATATGAGCGAGTGATTATAGATCATAGATGATCTATAATTATGAATATCTAAGTGTATATTTGCAAGTTATTTCATGTTGTAAGAACTTGAATGAAATCCATTTCCGATATCTATAAATCAATTCTTCAAAAAAATATCTATAAGTCAAGAATCAACATTAATATCGATTTGTTTGAAATGATCGATATATGCGATATCAGTTTCGTAGATGATTGATATGCGTGATTTAAGAGTATATTTGTAAGTTATTTAGTGATCTAAGAACTTGGATGAACTCCATTTTTAATATATATAGGTCAACAACTAACAGTACTGGTGATATGTTTGATATGACTGATATGTCCATTATAAGGATCATAGTATTCATAAATGATCTATATGTATCATCTAAATGTATATTTGTAAGTTATTTAATGTTATAAGAACTTGAATGGAATCCATTTCCAATATCTATAGGTCAAGAATAATCATTAACAATGATATGTTCGATATGCCCGATATGTGCGATGTATGGGCTATAAAGGACCGATATGTGTGACATAAGTGCGTATTTGTAGGTTATTTATTGTTTTAATATTTTGGATGATCTTAATTTCTGAAAAAACAATAAAAAAATAGTTTTTTGAGCCATCTCCGACATTTCCACCGATATCGTCGATATATCGGCGATATATCCCGATATATCCATTTCCGGGTGGACCGAAACGATATCGATATCGATACGGCCTTCCTTGTTCCCAACCCCTATTTATATATCAGAAGTGATTGTTATATTGTAAGTATTGAAGATATGGATGTGAATATCCGATCATTCACCTGTATATTGTTTAGCCTATATGACCCTTTTGATTGAATATCAAAGACTGACTTTTTGCAGATGCAGTAGAATAAGTTTCATTGATCAGATGTGTCGCTTAGAGTCAAGAACACCGCTGACTGCTGATGAGGCTGTTGCTGCGGAAGAAAGTCTATCTGTTTATTGCAAACCTGTTGAGCTCTATAATATACTCCAACGCCGGGCTTTACTCAATGTAAGGGAATGTTAGGTATTTTTCTTTGTTATATCACCATAAATTTATGTTCTTAGACGTCTGATTATGCACTTCATATCTCTTGTTGTTTGGGCAGTTCTTGTTATGACCAGTAGTGGCAGAAAGAAATGGGGTCTTCTTTGACATCTTTGTGAAGTCCACTCCAAACAAGCTTAAAACCCATGGATTACTCTCAACATTGAATTCATTTGCATTTAGTAAAAAGTATTTGCATCCATCCTCATTTTTTTATGACCTTCCTTGCTTGTTTATTTAAATTCTTCTCTTCTTGCACTGACACCTGTTTATTTAAATTCTCTTTTGTCGACAATGACGCAAGGTGCCATGGTAGTTTAATGGTTTAATATTTTTTGCTAAAACGATGAATGCTGTTTATTATATATGGGGTCATTAAACTGATAAGCACCTAGAGCATTTTTTTACCCTATTTTATAAGGGACTGCGGTGGTAGTGCAGTATGCCTACCACCCAAAAGATCAGGGTTGAAATCTCTTCTTGGGGACTTGCGTTAGGTAGCCGACAACCATCATAAAAAATAGTTGGTTCTTTCAACATGGATTTGAGCAAAAATCCACATAGCCGACCATACTTATTATGGGTTCTTTCAACATTGATTTGAGCAAAAATCCACGTAGCCGATCTACTTATTAAAGTGGGAGAATGCTTCACCATTTTTATTTTAAAAGGGTCTCTATATTATATGGTTGAATTCACAAGCCTTTAAACTTCCATAGGAAGTAATAGGTACGTGCATCTTGTCAACTTTACTAACTTTAAAAAACATGATCCAGATTATTTGCATACAATGGCAATTTTGTATGCAATCCAATTTAAGTTCATTTTCTGGATTTATGTTTTTAAGTTCATTTTCTGGTTTCTATTTTTTCGTCATCTTTATAAAGGTATAGTTTTGCCATCTTTACTTTCATGTAAAACCAATATATTTGTTCTTATATAAATGTATATTGATTATTTACTGAAATTTGTTTTTAATTTATCAAACATTGTATCTTTAACTTGAATGTATCCTATATGTGGTTAGTTATATGAATTTCGACATATATTTTGGTTAAAAGTTTACTTCAGTTAGTAACAAATACATATAATGTAGTCTCAAGATAATACTTCATAAGATGGGCAATATAAATTGGTGATATCAGTGGCTATTCTCTTAATTTTGCATTCTTTAAGTATAAAGCACGTTTTATGTTCCCACTTGCATTTTTTTCAAGTTTAAACTTATCTTAGACTTTGATGTTGGCCCAATGATGGAATTCAAAATTAATGAACATTATTTATGGTGAGGATTCACTGAGAAAATAAAGTTACAATGCGATTCTTGGTAAATAAATTCCTCATGAATGCACACATCTTAATCTCCGGCCAAAGCAATATTGATGCAACATGGAGCAAATAAATATGGTCCCATTCAATTTTCTTCTGCTAATTAGAGTTCAAGTTTAACTCACGGTTAATTGAGTCATTTTAATTTTATTTAAAATAAAGAGATTGCATGCGATCACAAATCAAATTAGTTAGTCGGTTCTAGTCAATTAAGGTAATTTAGATTTGAAAATTGATTTTCTTTCTATTTTTGTATTCCCACCCCTCCTATATAAAGGGGATGGTAGTCCTTTTTTTAAAAGACAGTTCAAGTTGCAATTAAGTTGAGATTTTATCTCTCTCTCCCTCCCTCCCTTCTCCCTCCACGCGATCTCCGCAATTCTCTTTCTCAATCCCGCACATCTGGCGAGATTTCTCTTCTCTCCCCTTCTATTTCTTCTCCACTAAATATTTTCCTCCATAAAAATAATTTTCCACCATTGCAAATTTCCATTTGCATCAAATATGTTCTTCTGGATGTCCAAGGGCCGCGTAGAAAAAGGGAAATAGGATCTCAACTGAAATCTTTTAATTTTCTTACACTAGTCTTTAGTTCTGGTACTCTAGGGGCATTGAGATATGGGCGGGGGATTTGGGAGTTATTTCATGTTCTTCTGTAATGTTCCATTGTGTCAGACCTTGCCTTTTTTATTGTCAAAATAGAGATTGTGGCAGCTTTTGCTGTGAACTTTGGATGACTACTTTTGATTGGTCCTTTGAGCTCCTTAAAATATATAAAAACAGATGTCTCTCTGTAGTTGATAATTGAGCTTCCACCACTATTATTTCGCATTGTGACTATCTTTTCTTGTCTTCATTGCCTATTAATTTATCCTGATGCTCTCTTCCCTCTCGCAGCCATCGTTTCTTCAAAGATGCCTACATTACAAAATACAAGCTAAGCGTAAAAGAAGGTACATGCTGTCTTTTTGTATTTAGTGAACAAAATGTGCTTGAATTTGTAATTTATAAACCATTTGATCACGTAATCCGTCCTTCCAGCTTGCATGTTGTTGCATGCAGTACTGTTATCATATTTTCTTAAAATTTTCTCTATTCTCTTCCTCTAACAATTGTGTATTCTCTACCTTTTTTTATAAGTAAGGGAACTGTTTATTTGTTTTCTCTTGTATAATCGCATGCATTTTTTTCTTAAAATGCCATCTCATTTCACCTCCATTGGTTTGTTTGTCTTTCTCATTAAGTCGTGATTGATAGTATATGTCCATCACCCTTGTTCCCTCTTTCACTTGTCTTGTCACACTGTACAATCAATGACTTTGGATGCTTTTGGGCCAGTTGTTACTTTGAAGTTTGCAATTAGCTTTGGGTGTTTTAAAAATATGAAAATTGAATGTGAAATCAAAAGAACCCGATGGAATCTTGATTTTACGTGGAACCTTACTCCCTGGAGTGGATGGATTTTGTGAGAGAAAGCTACTAAGGGTTGGGTTTTCAATTATTTTTTTCTTTATGGGCACATGGGGGTGGGGGTGGGGGCTCCTTATGTATCACTTCTAATATAACTAAGTGCCAGTACTCAACATTGTAGGACTGAACTAATCATCACAAATATGTTGTTCAATTTTACAATTATCTCACACATTTCTTCAAGATGAAGCTCGAATGCTTACATGAACAAGCTGCATAGATATCTTATTACAACTCATACTCAATACCGCATCTCTCGCACTTGGAATTTGGGTATCTGCATTCGTTGGGCTCTGAAATGCTCTATGTATGGAGATTGAAACGTGCCTCTTTACCATGCTTATGTGAGTGCTACCACTATAGAAAGATATGAACAATGGGTTCTATCATGAAGTTGCTGCAATGGGTCTCTCGCAACGAAGGCCTCGAATTGGCCTTTACAAATGTGCATTGTGCAAAATACGATGAAATGCGGGAAATATGCAACTAGTATTACACATATCAGGTGAAATGTACTATAAAAACAAGAGAAATTTTCACAATTTTCATTGATATTTTAGCGATATATCGGTGATATATCACTAGAATGTAGGGCTGGCTATTGAGTCACAACTCGATGAGCCAGGTTCGAGCTCGGCTCGAATAAGGGCTCGTGAGCATGGCTCATTAAGCAAGCTATTGAGCCGAGCTCGAGCTAGATTTTTGGGCTCGATAGCTTAACGAGCCGAGCCCGAGCCGAGCTTTGCTCGACTTGATAACTCGATAAGGGACTCGATAAGGAATATATACATATTGTATTTATATATTTATTTGAAAATTGATGGAGATGTTATTAATAGAATAAATGCAGGCTGGCTAAAGTGGAGAGGAGCCTTTGCTGTTTTCTGTGATAAGAAAATTTCTTTACAAATTAAAGGAAAGTTTTACAAAGTGGCCGTGAGACCTGCTATGCTCTATTTATCTGAGTGTTGGCCTGTGAATCATATACATGTGCAGAGAATGGATGTAACGGAAATGAAAATGCTAAGGTGGATGTGCGGACACACATGTAAAGATCGGATTCAGAATGATGCAATCAGAATGAAAGTTGGTGTAGCTTCGATCGATGATAAGATACGATAAAACTTCTTAAGATGATTTGGTCATTTGCAAATAAGATCAACTGATGCACCGATTAGGAGATGTGAGTGTTGGGATGTTGAGTCAGTTAAGAGAGGGCGATGATGGCCCAAGAAGTGTTGGAAAGAGACTATACAAAGGGATCCTAGTCTTTTAGATATAAGCCCGAGATTGACCCAAGATAGATCTGAATGGAGGCGAAGAATCCATGTAGCCGATCCTACTTAATTGTGGAAAAGGCTTTGTTGTTGTACACACACATGAGGAGTTGCCTGTTCAACAACCGATACCTATATCTATAGTTATAGTTGTCTATGGAGGTAGTAATCAAATATGCATTACCTGTACCCAACCAAACTCTAGATCGATATAATTTTTATTTTGTCGGCATTTAAAAACTATATATGTCCATATATGTGAATGTGAATTCCAACATGGCAAGGTCTCAAATATATTATACTGTAGACTTAATTACAGATCTCATGTTATTATATGTCTTTAAATAAGAAAATGTTCGACAATATATATTATCCAGTAACGAGTCGAGCAAGTATCGTGTTTTTCTAGAGAATAGAAAACTACATCTATATTTATGGGTTTCTAGGTTATAGTTAGCAAAATAATATTTTTTATTAGCAAATAGAATGCTACAATATATAATATAATTTAGCTTTTGAAATGTAATTCATATAGTAGTCTACTGGTAAGGACCACAATCTTTAAAAAAGGTTGTGGGTTCTAGCCTAGGGAACACGCTTTTGTACCAAAAAAATGCATATTTTCTTTAAAAAAAGTTGTGGGTTCTGCCATGTCTTAGAGTCATAATTTGTACAAACTATGTGCATTCCTTGATAGTTGCACATTTTCTGCAGCAAATGAACTTGGAGAACAAAGAAATAATCTGCAGAGCACGAAATTGAAGAGCTCAAATAAAAACAAAATCAAACTTGGAAAATGAATCTAGAACTGGCTGATACCGTGTGAAAATATAAGATATGAAATGTGCTATATAAGGTCAAAGCTTGATTTTATGTGGTAAACTACTCCCTCATGAGCGTATGAAACCACATGAGAAGGCTGCTCAAATTTTCTATTATTCTTTCATCAATATATATATGTATGTATGTATGTTGCCTATCATATAGTTCTCTACACAGTTGTAATTAGACACAATTGCCTCCAATTCTTTTTTAATCGATCTCTTAAAATGTGTTTAGGAAGATAAATTCAACAACTCTAAGAATAGACCGGTAAACTCAGAAGTCTGATGCTCTTTCCTTTTTCTCGTGAAAGTCCTTCCCATAAGCTTGAACATCCCTAAATACCTCGCTTGCTCCCTCAACTTCAGTTCCTAAGTCACATCAACATGTGTTTTTTCAAAATATTTGAGAGTAGACATGGCTTCCTTATATGCCGGTTCAGTAGTCACATCCGTGCTTGCGTGGTTACACTCGTAATGCTAATCTATGCTTATGAAAATTGATTAACGATTGTAAAGGGGATGAGTCGTTTAGTATCTTCGCTCTACATAGACTTTTTTGTTACTTGTTTCATATGTTGGATGATGTCATGGGTTTTTTTGAAAGGAAAAAATGTTGATTTGTCAAAAAAAAGCCCATGAAGAACTTTATATTCAGAAGTCTAACGTATATGAATTACGAAGGCCAAGACCTCGGCAAAATCTTGGCAATGATGGCATCCTCCATATCAATATCTTCATAAAATTATAAACTCTTATTACGGAAATCCATTCTTGGCCAACTATAAGGCCCATAGGATGGACTAAATCCAATTGTTTGTTGGTTATCCATTAGCCAGAAGCTGGTTCATAGATCCAAAAAATTCGGGACACACCTAGTGGCCGCTACATCCATGTCCGTCATTGCCCAAGCATCTTTGTAGGAGTTGCAAGCAAGTCCTCAAATGATGTATTTCGGTTTTGTATCAGTAAATCGTGGAAAGAGAATTTTGGTAGAATTTGATTGAATTTTTGTAAAATGATTGGAAATTGGAGAAAATGAGATATATATAGATAGATAGATTGTTTTTGCTAATAATAAGATGTCATGATCCATGACTAAAAATTAGCTTCACTTACTATATTGATGACTGATCGGAACAAAGTTTTGATACACGACCGTAAATTTTATCATTCACTTTTTTCGCCAAAGCCCAAATAAAACAATAATTGTTTTATTTAGAGAATCCATAGATAACTTTAAAGTTGAAATATCAAATGTCAATTGTCATAATACAAGTCTAGACGATTACATGATACACAAATCACATAATAAACATGCACTTACTAATACTAACCACTAAGCTAATAGTCTAGTACTGTCCTTATTTGGGATTTGGGAATGATAATTCATTCGAATCAAGAATTTTTTAGTGGATCCATGTACCTTGTTTGAATCCTTCCTCCATAACGTGTCCTGATGGAGTTGCTATATTCCATGTAAACCTCCCATGTCATTATCAGAGTACATTGTTTTGTAGTCTATCACATACTTCGTAGTCATGCTCAATCACGTATACAAATGGTTTTATTGAACACTGCCTCGAGACGCAAAGGTGTACGTCGTAAGGCGAGACACATCAAATTCACCTTGAGGCATACGTCACGTGTGCTCTTCCTGGGGCGTTCTCTTCAAATTTGTGACGCACATCTGAGGCGTGAGGCTGATGCATGAGCCTCAAGCCCCATAGCTACAACAACAACAAAGCCTTTTCCACTTTAAGTAGGGTCAGCTACATGGATTTTTTGCCTCCATTCAGATCTACCTTGTAGGGGTTGCGTTAGGTAGTCGATGACTAGCGTACAAATTGTTGAATCTTTCAACATGGATTTGAGCAAGAATCCATATAGCCGACCCTACTTATTATAGTGGGAGAAGGCTTAGTACATTTATATTCAGATCTATCGTGGGTCATTCTCAGGCTTAGATCCAAAAAACTAAGATCTCTTCGTATAGTCTCATTCCGACACTTCTTGGGCCATCCACACCCTCTTTTAGCTGGCTCAACATTCTAAAACTCACATCTCCTCATTGGTGCATCGACTGACCTTCTTTGCAAATGACCAAACCATCTTAAGCGATGTTCTCACATCTTTATCCTCGATCGGAGCTACATGAACTTTCATTCTAATGGCATCATTCCAAATATGATCTCTACGTGTGTCCACACATCCACCTTAGCATTTTCATTTCTGTTGCTACCATTCTTTGCACATGTTTATGGTTCACAGACCAACATTCAGATCCATAGAGCATAACATGTCTCACAACTGCTTTATAAAACTTTCCTTTGATTTTGAAAGGATTTTTTTCACATAGAACAATAGAGGCTCCTTACATTTATTCTATTTGTAACATCTCCATCAATTTTTCTATAATGTTGCAAAACAGACCCCAATTATCTAAAAGAATCTCTCTCTTCTGAATGGCAATCTTAACATTGATTCCTTCACCATTGCTTCCATTAAAATTTACACTCCATATATTCCTTCTTAGCCCTACTTATACGAAATCCTTTGGTCTCCAATGCATGTCTCCAGATCTCAAGCTTCTCATTACTCCATCTCCAGTCTCATCAATCAACACAATATCATCGCGAATAGCATACATCAAGGTATCTCATCTTGAATGTGACTTGTCAACTCGTCCATAATCAAAGTAAAAAGAAATGGACTCAAAGTTAAACCTTGATGTAAATCAGTGTTGATGTTAAAATAGTCAGTCTTCCCAGAATGTATCCTTACACAAGATGGAACCCTATTATACATATCTTTTATGAGGTTCATGTATAAGATAGGTACTTGTCTCTTCTTCAAACTTTCCACAATATCTCCCGTGGGATAGAATTATAAGCCTTTTCTAAATCAATAAAATCATACGGAGATTCTTCCTTTTAGCTCTGTAAATCTCCATTGTTCTCCTTAACAAGTGGATGGCTTCAATAGTTGAGCGACCTAATATGAATTCGAATTGATTTTCTTTTACTATGGAGACTTGCCTTAACCTTCTTTCGATCACACATTCCCAAGTTTTCATAGTATGACTCATCAACTTGATACCTCTGTAATCTGAACAATTCCGAATGTCTCATTTGTTCTTATAAAGAAGCACTATGATGCTTTTCCATTCTTCAGGCATTTTCTTGCTTCGGCAAATAACTTTGAATAAATTTGTAAGCTAAGTCAAACTACGCTCACCTAAAACTCTCCAATCTTCTACAACAATGTCATCAGGTCCTCGTCCTACACCCTTCCCATGTCTCATAACCTTCAAAGCCTCCTCTACTTCCTTCCTTTGTATTAATCTGTAGCTTGCACGATTCAAGTAACTTTCACTATTAGCGAGATTTCCCAAAGTGATCTCTCTATTTCCTTTCCCAATGAAAAGCTTTTTTTTTGAAATCAAACATTTCGGGGGAGGCACGACACGGTGCTTACCCCAAAAAATTTATTAAAAAAGCTTAGAGCAAAAGAGAGAGAGGTACATCGGGACAGAAGGAAGGTTGACAAGAAGAAGGGGATCGAGGAGATCCCAACAAAAGCAAAAGAAAGGAGCTACATCAACGACCAATCCCAATGAAAAGCTTATGGAAGTATTGTTTCCATCTAGTCTATATATCCTTCTAAGTAATAAGACATAACTTTCCTTATCCTTAATTCATCTCACTTGAGAAAGATCTTTGGTCTTTCTTTCCCTTGCTTTAGCCTGCTTGAATATATCATTCTGACCCTCCTTAGGATCGAGATTTTTGTACAAAACTTCATAAGCTTTTGACTTAGCATCGCTTACCACCTTCTTTACTTCCTTTTTAGCTATTTTGTAGTTTGTGACAATTTCATCTGTTCTATCCTTAGAAATAGCTTTAAAGCAAGCCCTTTTAATTTTGAGCTTCTCTTGCACCACTCCACTCCACCACCAGGCCTCGTTTTGGCTTGAAGTTCCTCCCTTTGACTCGCCTAGCATCATGACCCTAAATATCGGTTTCGATCACCATTTCAGTAACCGATCGAAACGGAATTTCGGTCGAATTTCGACAGAAGTTTCGATCATATCAGTCATTTTTTTGTACTAGGGCTTCAACCATTTTGGTCGAATTTTGATTTCAACTGAATATCGATATTCGACAGAAATTCGATCGAATTTCGCTGAAATTTGGGGCCATGCCTAGCATCTCTTTGGCTACCCTTCTGATACAAGATATTACCACCTCCCACATCTCATTAGCACTTTCATTACAATCTTAAGATAAGTCTTCTAAAACCTTCTCCTTGAAGCTTGATTGCTTCAATTGAAGTTCCAATCCACCATCTAGTTCTAGGGATCTTGGAAACCCTCCTTTTGTTTACTAGCCTTTTATTTGCACATCCATGACTAACAACAAGCTCTCTTCTGGGATTACTTTGCAGTCATTGCAACACAACCGATCTCTTCTTCTCAACGCAAAGTGGTCTATTTTTGTTCTAGTTGAGCCACTCTTATAAGTAATTTTTTTGCCTCTCTCTTCTTGAAGAAAGTATTTGCAATGAAAATATCATAAGTCATTACCAAATCTAGAAAGACTTTTCCCTTTTCATTGTTATCCCCGAAGCCACTTCCTCCACGAACACTACCATACCTTGAAGCATCCTTTCCCACATGTCCATTATAATCTCCACCTAGGCAAGTCATATCTCTTTGTGGGATTCCGTGTATAATCTTATCCAAATCATCTCAAAAAACTTGTTTAATCCTATCATATAAATCATTTTGTGGTTCATAAATTGAGATGATATTCAAAGTTCCTTCTTCGAGCATCACTTTTAGCATTATAATCCGATCCCCAGATCTTTGCATCTCAACCACACAATCCTTCAAATCCTTATGAACGACCACTCCAACACCATTTCTGCCCTTATCCGTACATGAGTACCATAGTTTAAAGCATGATTTCTCGATCTCCCTTGCTTTCTCTCCAACCATTTTGTCTCTTGTAGACATAATATCTGAGTCTTTCTTCTTTCCATCGCATCTACTATCTCCATCGATTTTCTTGACAACGTGTTAATATTCCAACTACATATCCACAACTTCCCTTGCAATCTCTTTTGGACTAACTTCTTTACCCGCATCCATCCATCATGGGAGAACCTTTGCAAAATCTGGATTGCATTTGGACTCAATTCACATTTCTTATTTAAAATTTTGGTTACGTGCTTTGCAAATGATCTTTGATTTGGCTTAAATCCAAAGAAAACAAAGTTCTTTCTTTCTTAAATCAAGTTCGAGTTCTATGTGAAGTTCGAACCCCTCCCCCTCCCCCTCCGAAGTAGCTCTACCTATCGAAGATCGACGACTCACCACTATTCCAACATCGTTGCCTCTACATTCTAGAGGTGCCACCGCCACCCAAACTCCCATCAAGCCTCCCAACACACCTACCCGGCTCCAAGTTTGACTCTTTCTAGATCCAGGTGATTTTTATGTTTGTTTTTTGAGGAATGAATATATAAGTGGATATGAACATAGTCATGGCCGGTCCCAAACCCGGGTAAATTGAGGAGAATTGTACGTTAGGTAGCCGACAACCAGCTCATGAGATAAATTCCTAAATAGTGTTATTTAAGAACACTATTTAAGAATTCGTTCTGAAATCTTTCGGCTCTTTTAAACATGGATTTAAGCAAATCTCTAGATTTCGTTGGGGTGTTCCCTACTTACGATGCGTTGCATCTCTCGAATGCAATGAGAAGTTGGCAAGGACCACTACATCGCTACCCGGATGTAGTTCAAAATTTGCAAGGGTTCTCGTATGAGGAACACACGTGAGTAAGTAAGCTAGTTTTGTGAGAATGGGATTGTATGTTGCACTTCCTCACTTTGTAAAGCTATTATTGTGTATGTATTGTGTGCTCGTGTATAATTAGGGTGACTGTTATTGACTTCCTTGTATGGTGCGCATACATAAAACTCCCTTTATTTACACACTTTTATTATAAAACATGGATGATTGCTTTTATTCACAAGGTACAAAGTCATGCAGTTGTTATTTTTTAATAATGCAAGGCAATGCCAACAATAACAAAGTCTTGTTTTGCATTAGGCAGAGTTGGATGCATGTATTCCTTGATTTCATATTGTTGTTAATTGGACTGTACCGAGCCTGAATCTAGATATGTAAGATAGTTTATAATATTTATGACGTATGTAATTGGGGTAAACATGTGACATGTATGTTACTCGTTTACATTGTGACACCGTGGATATATATGCCATATTCGATTCATGCAAGGGCCATGTGTATGTTATTGCGTAACTTGTAGATATGGGAGGAATGCTAAAGTGGGGGGTGGGGGGTGGGGGGGTGGGGCGATCGGATCCATGATGGAAGTATTGATGAGAACTTTATGCATATGAATGTATCTTTAGGATTTGATCTCATCCTTAAGAGAATGCGAATAGTGATTGATAGCACGACAAAGGAGCATGTAGCGAGGATAATCCTTTCACTAAGCCATCTCGCAAGCCCAATTTAGCAGGAAGGGGGGCCATCACCAAAGCAGGGCCCACCAAGAGGTGTTGCTCTATCCATTCTGAAGAGCCGAGCGGGGGGTCCTGGATGGTTAGTAGGGTTAGGGAAGCGTGAATCATATGGGAATCGAGAGGCTTTTTGACAACCTTGTCGATAGGCAGTTAGACCCACTCACTCTGCCTTTACAACATTCACCTTAACGACTATATTGCTCCAATCACTCAACACCTTCGAGAACTTGAAAATCGTAAGCTTACTGTGCTGCCGCCATCTTTCATTGTCCACTATGAAGAACCTTTTACCCAACAACTCCCATGACAAGCCCGCAAACCTTCTCTACATCTTTACCAAATGATGCAAGCGTTCCTCTCTTTCATTTTTATCTCATAGTTTTATGACCACTGAAATGGTCTGATGATAGTGCCGTATTCCTACCATCCAAAAGACCATGGTTCAAATCTCCCTTGTAAGGGTTGCGTTAGGTACTTGACAACCATCGTAAAAAATAATCGATTCTTTCAACATGAATCCTTGTAGATGACCTTCCTTATAGTGGGAAAAAGGCTTTGCTGTTTTTAAATTTACCCCCTAACTAAGTTTCAACACACCTTGTCGAAATCAGGGATGTTGAACTCGAGCATGTGCTTGTTGTTGGCAAGATCAATGTTGAAGCCTTGAAGGTGTTGCTGTGGTCGGATGGATATGTTGGCGAGGAAGTCGTGGTAGTGTTTGAAATGTCAGAGTTGATGGAACACACTACCGAAGGCTAGATCTCATGACTCCTCCTTCGAGACACGATCATGACGGAGGAGCTTCATGCCATAGATTGAGAGAACGATCATTGCCGCCGTGGCTTTAAGAATACTCCTTGAGGCTATGAGGCGCATGCCTCTACGCGTTTTGTCTAAATACCACCTTGAGGTGCAATCCTCAGGTACTATCAACTATAGATTTCATGGGTTCTAAATGACCCTATTTCAGCTTCTTTAGCTCATACCGGTCATTATGCAACAAAAAAGAAAGGAATGGATTATTTTTTATTTTCCATTTTGCTTAATTAGAGCCTAGTTTGAAACCCACCACAAAAGATACTCTTTACTCAAGCTTACCGTCAAGGCCAACATATATATATATATATATATGGGGTTAGGGAGCATGCACCCAGGTGCATGTAATTTTACATGCACCGGGTCCTATATCTTCCACGTTTTTCTACTTTTTTGGAAAATATAACCATGGGTATTCATCTATATATCCCTTCATTATACTATTCGAATTTTGTCAGAAACAGAGACTCCTATGCCCTCCATCTAGAACAGGTCGATTACATCAATTCTAAGACCGTTAAAATTACTTGTACTGGATGGAAGGCATAGGAGTCTCTGTTTCTGACGAAATTGGAATGTCATATAGGAGGGATATATGGATGAATATACATGGTGATATTTTTCAAAAAAGTAACAAAACTTAGAAGATATAAATCCTGGTGCATGTAAAGTTACATGCACCTGGGTGCATACTCCCTTTTCCCTATATATATATGTGTGTGTATGTGTGTGTGTATGAGTAAAATGGGGCCGCTCCCTTGGGATAGTCAACAGGCTGCTCTCGCCCCATTTTCGACATTTTTTTGGTTTTTTGGACCTGTTCTGGATGAAGGGTATGGAGTCTCTGTTTTTTATGAAATTAGAATACCCGCTCACGTCGTTGGTTATAACGTGATGTTTCTTGAAGCATATATGTGAAGATTCTTCAATCTGATGGTAAGCGAAATGGCTATCGATGGTCTAAGTTTCTCGTGTAATTCACGATTATGCAGGGTTATGAATGTTATTACGAAATTACTGAGGGTTATGAGTGTAAAAATCCTTTTTTTGAATATCAAGTATTTATTCTGTTGTTTTAGTTTCTGTGGATGCACTTAAGGCAGAAAAAATGTCAAGGGGACTTTCTTGTGTATGTAGAATACAGGTTACTGTATCACTTTCTGGTGGGGTGAATGAGGGGCTGCCTCCAAATGTTTTCCCACTCCATATCCTCCTTGCTAGACCAATTTCTGATGCCATAACTATTGAGGTATATGTTATTTTTACAAATACAGTCCCATGCAACACACATTTTCAGCATGGTGTCTACTAGTTTTCATTTTAAATTTCTACTGTCGTTTCTTAATAAAGTTTGAACAGTATTCTGCAGTTTACCAGGTTAGTCAAGCTTTTATGTTGACGACCTTCAGTGAAATGGGGAGACAGGGCCGAACAGAGGCAACTTTTGTTATTCCAGAAATCCAAAGGCTATCTATAGATTCCAGATCAGGCGACTTGACAATTATATTTCTTACACAAGGTTCGTCTACACACTTTTTGCTGCTCAATTTTGTTGTTGTAAGTTGTCTTATTGTTTTTGATGTCCTTGCTAAATATTGCAGGGGAGGTTAATGGATTTTGTCCTGATAATATTCCTTTAAGAGATCGTAAGGGTCTTTTTTGGAAATCTTGAATTTAGTCGGTTTTCTTGTTACCATCTTGTCACAATTTTTTTTTGCATATTCTAACTGTGGTACACTCTTTTTTCTTTGTTTGTAATTTACTTGTCGGTTGTGTTGCTTCTTTCTTATGCTAGCAAAACTGGAAGGCCACTGTTTGTGGGGCAAATTTCTAGTTACCTCTCTCAGTTCTTCTCTTGAAAAATCTGCAAGCTTAAGTTTGGGACATAGAGTTGAGATGCTGTCTCCAATTGATATGAATGGAAGCATTTTTGAGGTGAGTTGTATAGCTCAACATCATAGATGCATATTTATGCACCAAAGCTATAATTACAATGTTCTTATATGGATTAACAAGAGTTTACCTAGAATAGAACAAATTATGTTTTTTTAGGATAAGTACTTTAATTTGATTTATTTTGACATTAAATTGTTTTGGTCAAAAGTCTGCAAACCTTGGTTAGCGAGAAAGATAGTCTAGTTTATGGCAGAATGGTAATCCGAGTTGCCTCTGCTTTTTCCTTTTTTACATTTTTAAAAGCCAAACCCAATTCCCTTGTTCTTTTCCCGATTCACAAATCTTATCGTGTTTCTCACTCCCGTCTTCTTTTTTTTGAAGCCAAAAAAGGGATAACATGCTGTGGTGTCTGTCCCAAATATATTAATAAAAGTGAAAAAAGTGATATTTACATAAGCCGAGATTTGAGGAGAGTTTTGGCATTGAGATTACAATATCAATATAAAAGTATTGTGCGATAAAGAGTTCATGGCTAGCTACAGTGTCCCAACAACTGCTACAGGCAGAAGAAGCTCCTCCCTTGGCTTATTATTCACATTATAAATAGAATATCAAAAATCCCTCAAAATTAGTAATGCTCGTCCATGAAATATGAAGCTCTATCTAGGTCCTTGATGTTCTTTCACAATGGAAGAAAAGATATTCCTGGATCTCTATCTCCGCACCATAAAGAGGACAAACCAGACACCCCTTTGAAAACCCTACACACTAGTCTCTAGCAAGGTTTTAAAAAGCGCGAGGCGTATCGAGGCGTTTTCCCAGTATTGCCTCGACGCGTAAGCCTCACTCGTGAAAGATTTTTTTTCATAAAACACGGTAATTAATTGTAAATACAATTTTCAAGTTCTTGAAATTAAATAGTTATGATTAAATACATAACTCTGACATTTTAAAGTTAACATCATGGTTTAAACATCCAAGTTGTTATATAACTCTCTTTTTTTGACTATAAATCTGTAAGGACTAAGGAGTCAAGTAAATATGGATATACAAGCACAACAATGGATAACTCTCCGCAAAATTTAAAGTTTTGACTAAAATTTAACTAAAGAGACTAGATGTAACACACCATTTTCAAAATTAGGTGAGATATGCGTGTCATTCAATTGAGAAGGATAAGGGAGTAAGCAGGGAATCAATGATCAATTTTTACTTTACCATTAAGATTTTTTTTGAATAATAACTAGGGGGAGCCCTCCCAAGATGGGAGTCACCACACCAAATTTCATTAATTAGCGGGAAAGTACATCAGTTGGATACCCAGAAATTGTACAGAGCGTTACACTGAGCTAATGCATTTTCATAGTAGAAGCGCTGCCCCTTGAAGATAGCATCATTCCTGCCGAGTGATGATCGAAAAATCCGATGAGAATTCAAACACTCAGATCCGAGCTAGGTAAAAATAATCACACTCGGGTCGTTGCGACCCGGATCGAGCAGAATCGGTCAATCAAGAAAAAGAGACCACCAAACAGAGACAATCAAGCAATGAAATCAAGAAGCGGTCCTTGCTATTTTTATTAACCTGGTATAGCGAACATGGTTGAACTCAGGGAGCACGTGATGGCCTTGCGGCCTACGAAGTAGTCAAAAGTTGAAAAGAACGGGGAAAAATATTTTTGTTGGATTTTTAGGGCTTTTTAAATGATCGACGGCTGTGGTGCACACACGCCTCTTCAGTGGGATGGATGATCCAGATCAACTCCTCGGATGGATTGACGGCTGCGAACGCTCCGCAGATGAAGGGTCACGATCTAATCTGGCTGATGAGGTGAGATCGGACGGCAACTGGAGATGCTCCAAGAACAGCTCGCCGGCCGGCTCAGTGCGCGCGGTGGAGACCTCCGATGATGCTGCTGGGATGTGGAAACGCTCCGTCACGATGGTCCGCAGCTGATAGGGTCCTCCGATGGGGTCGGGGAGCTCCGAGGAGCTCCGACGACGAGGGAGGAGCTGAGCCTCTGTGCTCGAGTATTCAGACCCTCAGATGGGTCACAGAAAGGCTCCTGGGTCGAGGGCAAATTGCCTCGACCCGGTTAGGGGTGAAATGGGTGGTCGGGTTAGGGCGGAGCGGGGTCTCTGGCGAGGCGACGACGGAGGAGACGCGACTCTTGGTTCCGGGGAGAACTTAGATGATCAGATGGGTGGAGAACGTGGGGAGGAGTCTCACGAAGGTGAGTCAGTGGTTCGATGATCGAATGGGTGAGCGAATCGATGGGAATCGGTCGGCGAAGCCGGCGGCGCGATTTGGGCGTAATTTGAAATTCGGCGAAACTAAAGGGTATCGGAGTTACCTGGTGATCGAAGTCGACTGGGGATGAACTAAAGAAGCTCTGGGGGTCTTTGCCTCGAGGATTCGTCGGGATCCGAGGCTCAACGCACCTCGCGGCGGCGCACGACGAAGGAGATCGCCGGATCAGTGGCTGGAGGCACTTCCTCCTCACTGCGACACGTCCCTCGGCTAGTTGTCACTTTAGGGAAGGCAGAGGAGGTCCTGGGATGGGAAGGCGGAGCCAAAGATGCGTGAAAAGTACGACGGAGGTGGAGCTAAATAGTGGGAAGGGTCCGAGAAGATGGGGTCGGGCGGAGCTCGGTGAAGCTCGGATCCCTAGGAGAATGATCGTGCGAGGGTCTCGGATGTATCGAGTGTGATTAGGATCCGGGGTTTAGGCGAATGGGTGTAGGATTGAGTGGGTGAAATTAAGAGAAGTCGGGTCGAAGGCAACGTATCCGGGTCTGGTGGTCCTGGGGGGAGAGTTGACCGAGGGTCAACAATCCCCCGTGGACCAATCACATGCCGCCTTTTATTAATTCTTTAGAAATTCAATTAAAATTATTAAATGATTTTATTTCGAAAAGTCAAAACATGAAAAATGTTTATTATTTTTCAAATTATTTTTTTTGTGATTTTTATTTATTTTTTTGAAAAATAAAACGTATTTACAAAATATTATTATTATATACATGTATATATACATATGGATTTTTGATTTTTATTTTTAATTGTTTATTTTTGTACCTTTATTCCAATTTTATATTTTATTTATTTACAACATAAAATTTGGAATAAGTGGGTATTTTTATTCTATTTTTATGATGTATTTACATGGATTAAATAAATATGTGTATATACACATGTACATGGTATATATACAGAGTGGGAAATGATTTTTATTATTTTATTTTTATTTTATTTTCATTTTCCTGATTTTTATTTTATTTATTTACATCATGAAATCTGGAATATAGAGATAATTTTATGGGATTTTTATTAATTATTTACAAAGAGAAAATAAATAGGTATGTTATTTTATATACATGGTCTATATACACTAATGAGAGAGGTTTTATTTGTTTTTATTTTTCTTTTGTTTTTCTCATTTTTATTTTAGTTTTATTTTTATAAATATGTACAAAATATAAGAAACACTTTTTAATTTTTATTTCGAGGAAAATAAAAATTTGGAATATTTACACCCATAACCCTGAGTAATATGGTAATTACCTTAGGAACCCTCGATAAACACGAATTACACCTAAAACCTCGAATAATGGCTCCGTCTTACTCCCATAACCCTCCGTTAGTTAACTTCATTAACTCAACCATATGGCTGAGTTAATCTAACCTATCTGTGATTTAACGGTTGAGATTAATCAAAAATAAAAAAGAAAAGAAAGAGGAGGTGGACTTGACCTGGAACATGAAATTGCAGGTGGGAGGGGTTCCAGGCGAGCGACCTGGGGGCGGCGCGGGCGAGGGGGATGGGTTCCTAGGAGAGGCAGAGCGTAGGCGACCTGGGTGGCATCGGAGGGGAAGGGGGGCGACCTGGGGCTTGGGCGCGGGCGAGGGGGTGGGTTCCCAGGCGAGCCACACTCTCTACCGATGAGCCGGACCTCCCTGATTTTGACATTCATAGCCAATTTCCCAACCCCTTTGCCCTCCTCCTCCTAACTCGCACGTTTTGGATATGTTTATGTGCATTCGACGCCGTAGCCGATGTCGGTGTGTTGTACTTCCTTGTACTGAGCTCCAATATTGATGCGGCACTCGACTGCAGACACGCCATGAGAGAGCTCCTGGATTGGGCCCGGGCAGATTGGGAGGCTCTTTTCATGAGAGTCCTGGGTCACATTCTTGCTAAGTTTTGCGTCCTGTGCGATACTTCGCCGGAGTACGCTGCCGCACGGCCTGCTACTTGCACCGTCTCATATGCTCTGGATGTCCATGGACTGTGGGCTCTACGTGGGTATTCGCTCGTCGCAGTGATGACCGTATGCTAAGTAGTTATGCCCCTCCGTGTTCTCCGAAAAAGGTCGTGCAAGTTCGCAATGACAAGGACCCGATCTGGGCCCAGTCTATGGGTTATTGCATTAAAACTTAGATAGGGATAGAAGAAAAACGGGTGATGTGTGTGCTCCAGTGGTGGTTGTGGATGAAGGGGAGCCCGGTGATGAGTGCTTGCGTGGGATAGAGCGGGAAACAGGATACAAAAAGGTGATGGTGGGGTTGTGTGCAGATGTTTGGTTACTCGATGGGGCTGTGGGTCGGTTGCTCAGGATTAGGAAGCAGGATGGAGATCCTCCGTGTGGGAGATGGAAGAGGAAGCACATGTCCTCCGGACACGGTGGTTTCTTGGAGGTGGGAGGACCGTGTGAGGTACTCGCTTCTGTTCCGCTTACAGGAACCCCCAACGCCCCCCCCCCCCCCCCCGCGGAACCCACTCCCCACAACATCCCCACCCCCTCGTCATCGCCGTTGACGTCTGCAAGGCGCCCCGCCCCCTCTAACCCCCCGCGGAACCGTCGACATCCCCTGCCCCCCTCCAAAAAACCCTGTTGATCTCTGCAATGACAGGGACCCGATCTGGATGGGCAGAAGGAGCTGGAGGCAATGGAGCCGATTCTGCGGTATGCACTCGCGCATCAGAACCTCGAGGCGGCGTTCCAATTTGAGTACAGAGTTGGCTTCAAAGATGAGCGCTTCATAAAAGTTTCCGTGAGAGTCAATAACCTGAGGGTACATATACGCCGGTTGCGATTTGGTGGGAAGGGTCGGTACACAGAGGTAGAAGACGAGTCCAACGAGCGGCACTTCCCGTCGAGGATCCAGCTCTGGCTTGGTCCTGATCATCGATCGGCGAATTCCCGACGTGGGCGGTGCTGGAGGGGAAGGGGGCGACCTGGGGCTTGGGCGCGAGCGAGGGGGATGGGTCCCCCCAGACGAGGGGGTCTGGAGCTTGCGGCTCGGGCGGTCAGATCTCGAGCTGGGCGCAGGTGCGCGGGAAAGGAGTGCTCGAGCTTGCGCGCGACCGGTGGAAGGAGAGGGGAACTCTCGGGCGGAGGTGGGGGAGCTCGGATCGGAGGCTCTGAAGACGAACGAACGGGGAGGGGGTTATTTTGTTTCATAAATGACATCATGTTGTAAATATGATAGAGTTGGAAGGGTAAAATAGACTTTTTCCGTTACAGTTTTGATGGATGGCATCTTGTTGTGAATATAATGGGGTTGGAAGGATAATATTGGTTTTTTCCGTTAGAGTTAACGGAGAAATAAGACGGAAGTTGACACAGGGTTATGCCATGTAAAGGTTAACCATTATTCGGGGTTTTAGGTGTAATTCGTGTTTATCGAGGGTTCCTGGGGTAATTACCATATTACTCAGGGTTATGGGTGTAAATGTCCCTAAATAAATTTAAATATATGTGGGTATGTACATGTATGAATGGCCTTATCTCTCTCTACTTGGGTTCTTTTGCGGTCAGGCCCATGTTGAGCCCTCCCTTGGGATTAGGTCACTCAATATTTATTCTAAATATTTCCCTCTTTTTCTTGTGTTTCTTTATTCCTTCATTTTGACAAAAAAACATGCTAATTATGCATATTTACATGATGCATGTGTTTTGGCAATTTATGATATTTACACATATTTACATGATGTTTTGCTCAAGTTTCTAGCTAAAATAAAGGAATAAAGAATGATGAATTGGGGTTCATCACCGAGCCAAGTAGCCCACAGCACGACAAAAGCCCTGGAGACATCACCGGAGGATCCAAGCCCCACCGCCCAAATAGATCTCCAAAACAGATCTGCACAGGATGCCTGTACCCATGGCAGCCCCAAAGAGTCCCACACATTTGTCGACTGAATAGATTAGGGGATAAAATACTTGAATACTGCATGTTATGACCATCTTTGTTCATGCATGCTTTGATGTGTATTAATTTAGTCCCGATTGAATAGAAGAAAATATGAGTCACGTTTATAAAAAATATACTTTTCTAAATTTAGATCAAAGTAGGGGACTTGCATCCAAATATTTTAATAAAGAAAGCATTTATGCTAGATTTATACTAAAGAGTAGAGACATTTGATTTAAGGACTCAAGACTCAATCTTTTACTCATGTTGATTTATATATAAAGAACATGCATAACAAAGTAGAAGTAAGCTTTATTTGCTAATAAATTTAAAAAATGCATTTTAGTGTAAGGACTTGAAAATTCTTGTCTACAAAAAATGAAAAACTAACAATAAAAAAGAAAAGAAAAATATTATATAAAAAATAAAAAAAGCTCATACATGAGGTAGCACCTTGAGATACGCCTCATAAGCCTCGAGACGCACGCCTCACTGAGGATCCATGAGGCTATTTCCTCGAGGCATTTTTCCTTGAAAAACTCCTCGAGGCGTACACCTCAATGCCTCAAGGTGCGTTTTTTTAAAAACAATGGTCTGTAGTGCTTTCTCCTGAAAGCCACATAAAAATGCTGATTATACTGGGAAGTTTTAAGCTCCAAATAAAGTTGGAATCTCGTATAAGGTTGCCCTCCACACCCGATGGTAGCTTATTCATTGCTTTGTATGCTCTCTTCACTGAAAAACCATCGTGTTTTCAAACCCTATGATCATGCCCGTCCGTTGGGCCATCAATACCGCTTGATGTGTCCATGAGTAACAAATAGGTCCTTGCATTGGTATGAAAAACTTGTCAAACAGAAGGCATCCAGCTTCCATCAATCCGACAGTTAACACATGTGCCATATGATCTGCCACTAAGGCAAAGAGCGTAGGGAAGAGCGCTGTTAAAGGTCCATTAATTTGTTCGTCCAAAATGTAAACGAATCACTGCTATCAAGTAGTTGGCATGGAAACCATTTCATAAGCACTTTAATTCCCATTTAGAAGGTCGAAGGGAAAAAAATCTGCAAGGTTTCTGTGAGTTGGGATTCTGTAAATGCGGCGAATAAATCTGCAACAAAGGTTCTCACTTCTCTCCCAAATCTTGCTCACCCACTTCATAATGAAGGCCTCATTCATTGAATTAAGGCAATGAACCCCAAGGCCGCTCGTTGACTTAGATTGTGTGATCGTATCCCAATCCACAAGATGGTTTCCATAGTCCTCCTGGCCTGACTCAATTCGCTAATGTATACCCATGGGAAGGTGTCTTGTTGACAAAAAGAACATTGGGATAACAAATAGCATCGCTTTTAAAAGAACCAAACAACCTCTACTAGATAAAATCGATGCCTTCCAACCAGACAATTTTCTTTCCATCTTCTCAGTCAATGGAAGAAAAGAGCCATCTTAAATTTGCTACATGATAACAATAAATGGAGGTAACGAATTGGCATGGATCCTCTCTCTATCCCAAGTTTCGTATAACATGTCTGGGCTTCTAGATCTTCCATGCCAAAAGGAATAACTGTAGACTTATTATGGTTGAACAAGCCTAGAAAGTTACCCAAAATTCTTAAGCGTTATAGCCATCCACTTTGCTTCTTCCTTTCCTCCTTCAATGAGAAAAATGGTGTCATTGGTGTACTGAAGGAGAGGAATGTGAATATCTCCCATGGAATAGTAAAATCCTATTGCAAACTTGCAACACCTAATCAACCACACAAGGCAACACACTAATTGCAATGATAAAAAGCCTATGTACAAGGGGGCACCCCTTGACGTACTCCCCTATGTGGTTAGTAGAATCCTCCCTCATGACATCTGTGGACAAGGACTGAGTAAGAAGATGTGGTGACTGTAGAAATATTTACATGTTCTCTATGTATTCTCTTCATTATTTTATTTCTCTGTATCCGCTTTTTGTAATTTACCCATAGGACTCTCGTATATATAAGAGAGTCCAGGGTTCTCAGAAATATCAAGCTCTTATTTTCTTCCAACATGGTATCAGAGCGACGTCCTAGATCGGAGCTCGTATACCCTAACCCTAAACCCCACCAGCTGCCCTTCCTCTCCTCCTCACGCGTGCGCCGCCAATGCCTCCTCTCCGCGCGTGCGTGCGCCGCCAGCCCCTCCCGCCACCGCCAGTTCTTCTGTGCGCCAACCAACCTCCCGCTTGGCGCCGCCTGCATCGTGTGCATACGCCGACGCCGCTGGTCCGCCCACTATAATCGGCCCCTTCCTTCGTACTCGCATCTTGAAGTTCGTTACGGTTGATGGATTTGATTGCATAAGTCCGCATATGCAATCGAATCCCCACATTTTTGTGTAAACACCTATCTTTGGTCTACAAAATCCCTTTGATCTACATCCGGCAGTATGCCAGACAACAAAGTAGATGTACCCGCTATTGGTGCCTTCAGAGGTCCGGCACCAATTGTCAAGATAGACGGGACAAACTATGAGCTCTGGACCATGCAATTCCTGAGCCTCATGAAGTCGAACACCAAGAAGCATATTCTTACCGATGATGAACCGATGGAGAAAATAGGGATTCACGCCTCTTGGGGCGGACAATGCATATGCCAAAGTTTGGCTGTCAGGTACATGGGCGATAGAGATCGCCAATGACATGTTGCATCACCCCACTGCCAAGGCAATGTGAGATGTTCTGGCCGCAACCTACTCTCAGGCATGAAATGAGACCAAGATTCTTGAAGTACAACATGATATCTTCACTGTCAAGCAGAACAGAAGACCTCTCCACTCATTGTACACATCCTTGCGTGGAATGTTTGAGAAGCTTCACAGCTTCATGCCTCTGACAGCTACTCCTGAGTAACAGAAGACTTACATGAATGCTACCATGGTTGGTGTATTCCTTGCTGCACTTGATCCTGAATATGATGTTGCCCGCTCTTAGATCCTTGCGGATGCCACTATTCCTCCAATGGAGGAAGCCTTCCGTAGACTAAATAGTATTACTGTTCCGACTGCTACTACATATCAGACCTCTTCGACAATGACAACCTCCAGCAAGGTGGCAAAAAGCAGTATGCGGTATTCAGTCGGTAGGGTCACCGATCACTGTTTAAACGTTATGCGGGAGTTTAAACGGAAATTAAACAGGTTATGCGGTTTTGTATTTTTAATTAATAAAAAATATTTACATATATATAATTAATAAGAAACATAAATAATATTACATTTGCTATCAAGATGTGAGTTATTTTAATTAGAATCCAAGGTTAATTAATATTATAAATTAGTAACCCCTAATTACTAACTTCTTACTTTACTAGTTAATTAGCAGTTTTTACATAGTTGACATATCATATGTACTGCTTATAGAGTAGTATAGGAATGTAGGGTAGTAAACTATGATGAGAAGAAAAGTCTCACTTTTGACTATAGTATGAACATTGTATCTAGATATGAACACCATAATCTATGCTAATACTAATATCCTGCATAAATTTATATGTGCCTAAACGGTGTTGATAAAAATCTCGAGACAGATCCATCTCTAGAAAATAATTGCTGTAAAAAATGATGATTAAACGATCGTTTAACGCCGATTAAGCAACCTAGCCGCATATGTGCCCGACTAGGCATAGTCGGTGCGGTCCAGGACCGTATATGTGTAAACGACCGTTTTTTACATCCCTGGCCTCCAAGGTGACGAGCGTCTTACTACCCTTGTTAATATAATCAAATTAATGGTCAAATTAATCGTTGTGTTGTTCGTTGCAGTCGGATAATAAGAGCAGATCAAAAACCACTTTCAATTTAAATCAAATTTATTTCGAGTGGTAAATTTATTTTACTTGGGCAAGCCCAAGGCCGAACTCAGGGAGACAACTGTCTCCTTAGGTAGATTTAAGCAAATTTCCAAGGTCGGATTTTTAGAAGATATTTTTGGTCTTTGTCAGTATATTTTATGCAAGAAAGAAAAGACACATGCAAAATCGGGCCAGTTTTATAAGTGAATTTAGAAAAGCGATCAAATCAAGTCCAAAAATTGTAAAACTTGGCCAGATGGTGGAATGCAATGAAATTAAGCTACATTAATTTTTTTTAGAATTTTCTGACACTAGATGAATTTACTGTGAATTTAAAATGAATGCAAAGTAATTTTGACTAAATTAATTTTAATAAATACAAAATCACAATATTTTCAGATATCAAAATTATCCTAGATAAATCTAAGTATGAATAATCCAAGAAAATTTATAAACCTAAATTTCTATGTGAAATGAACCTATTAAAAATTAATTAAGGAAATAACTAAATGATTTATTCAGGCCTCGGGTGCATGCAAATGAGATGATTTTCGGACATAATGTAAACTTAATTATCCTGAGTTTAATTTGAATTTTTGGTGATTTTTGGAGTCATAAGGAGAGCACTACAAATTAAAAGGCATAAATGGGCAAAATATGACAAAATTCCACCAATTAATTAATAATAAAATCCACTACTTTCACAAAAATATGCCAAGTATCACATATGAAAGAGGACAAATTAAGCTACACAATGCAATTTTCAAACTTGAAAAATGAGTTAAAATGAATGCTTAAATATGCGTGCAAAGACATGGGCCTATTTGCAATTACAGGAAATAAAATTGATAAAAAGTAAACATGTTGACATGGACTGATATGCAATTACCTATAATGTTGAGGGGGTGGATGCAAATTTCCCACAGAACACGTGCTCCTCTCGTAAGGTCTCCTGGCAGGGACTGAAATGCAATTATGAAAACTTCCAGGGGCCTCGCTGCAAAATACCTCGAACCGCACGTGAAAACCACGTGGGGTCCCAGGCTCGGTGGACTGCAGAGGCTCGGAAGGAGGCTCGGGGAACTCTGGAGGCTCGAACTTGGCTCAGGGTAGCTTTGGGGGCTCCGAGTCTAAGGGCCTGTTTGGTTGCAGGGTTGGGCAGGGTTGGGTACTATTCACAGGGGTACCCCCTCACAGTTTACTATTCACCCAGCCTACCCAACCCAACCCAACCCTGCCCAACCCTGCAATCAAACAGGCTCTAAGGGTCCGTTTGGTTGCAGGGTTGGGCATGGTTGGGTTGGGTTGGGTACTATTCACAGGGGTACTCCCTCCTCACAATTTACTATTCACCCAGCCATGTGAATAGTACCCAACCCTACCCAACCCTGCAACCAAACGGACCCTAAAGGTTGGGGCGGAGGCTCGGAGGCGGCTATGTGGCACGCTGTGGACGACATGATCAAGTGACGATCCAACGGCTCTGGAAGCTGAGGCGTGGCGCGATGCAACCCGTTGGATCAGGATGAATCTAACGGACTCTGTGGCCCAATGAAGATGGATACGTGGACGTCTGGAGCGCCCAGCAGGTGACGACGTGGTGTGCTCTGGTGCGTAGGATCCTCCTGATCCTATGGCTGCGGAGTGAGTGCGACGTGGAGTCCTCCTGACCGTCCGATCAAGAAGATCAGAAGGTTGCTGCTCTTCGTCTCCAACCGGCTCGCCGCCTCTTGAGGCGGAGATGGCTGGGCTCCGGTGAAGAAGCTCGAGCTATGCCTCCTCCTCTGATCATCGGTGAAGCTTGCCGGAGTCTCCCAAGTAGCTGGGAAGACTCGTGGAGGCGTCGGGGATCCTCCGGAGGTCTTAGCTGAGGCTGGAGCGGTTCGGCGACCGGTAGCGGTGAAGCTCGAGCTGAGCTCCGATGACGTTCCGGCCAATGAGCTAGAGTGTACCTGCAAGGGGTTATCTTGATAGCCGAGGCGTGCAAAGTGCTCGTGGGATGAAGGCGAGTGCGGAGGGAGGCTTGGAGGGGCGTGAAGATGGTCTGGTAGTGAAGCTCCGCCAAGGCGGCGGAGCTTGCGTTGGCGTGAGGTGGAGTGCTTCATCGGAGTGAATGAAGGAGTGCACGAAAGTGTCCGCTCCGAGGCGAAGCTCGGAGGATGGTTGGCTGAGCGTTAAGAAGATCATAGATGGCGAATAAAATGGAAGAAAAAGCGAGAAAAAGAAGACGAAGATCGGGAGGGAGATGGAGGGATCTACCTGGGGAATGGAGTGCGATGAAGTGCTCCTGGTCGTTGCTCGAAGGATGGTAGGTGGTCCTGAGCTCGTGCAGCTCGTGGAGCAGGCTGCGGCACGGCGGTGGAGGGTCGTGCATCTCGCCGGAGGTGGATCTCGGTCTTCGCTCGACGTCTCCTCAAATTGCTGTCACCAAGATGAAGGTTGGAGCTCGGGGATTCTCTCCGTGATGGCGGATGGGGATGAAGGTGGTCGGAGGCGGAGTATTTATAGGTTGGAGATGGCGGTGTAGGTGGCAGAGTGGTGAAGTTAGTGGGCATCGTGGATCGAAGTGGAGGGTGTTCATGGAGATCGAGGGGTTTGGCGAGGATGAGGGAAGAGTGACGTACGTCGTGGCGGTGAAGGGAGGCGAAGAGGGTGGCCCGAGTGGCTCCCAAAATAGAAAGGGGACAACCCTCTCGCACGCTGGGCGACGTGGGGCGCGAGGCTTGCGAGAGGTGGAAGACGACGCCTGGACCGTTGGATCGCGAGATCCAACGGCCCTGATGGAGGCGCGGGTGGACGCTTGGGATTAGATCTAGGGTGGATCCATCAAACGGCTTCGGGCATGCCACGTGGAGGGCGCAGGTCGAGGCACTAGCGTGCGATCCGGATTGGATCTGGATTTGATCGAAGGGTGGTGATGCGTTGGGAGATGAATGGCCAGGATAGGGTGCTTCTGGCGAAGATCGGAGGGCGTAGATGCAGCCACGCGACGCATAGAGAACGCGACGCTGGCTAACGGTCCAGATGAAGTCCAAGGCCTGATCGAAGGGCTGGGAAGCGTTGTGGCTTGGATGGTCCAGATCAAAAAAGAGGAAAGGCGATCGGACGGTGGAAATGGAAGGGCGCATGACGCACAAAGAAGCGGGCCGCGTGGCGCAATCATAGGGTGCCACGTGGCCAGCTCTGAGTGGCTGGGAAAGAAAGTGAAGTTAGAGAGAGAAGGAGGCCGAATTTGGAAAAACTCAAAACGTGAAAGTTGTAGATCTCGATGAGATCTACAAGTTTCTGTTGACAAAAAACAGAGATGAGGTCAAATATGATACAAAAATACAAGAGTACAAATATATATATATATATATAGTATACAAAGGCGCGGGCGATAAAAAGCTCTTGCTCAAGGCGCGGGCGTGCGGGTTGGCTGGGAGCGTCGTCCGCGATGAGAGGTTGGGGCGATCTGGGGTCCTACGCGTGCGGTGCCGGCTTCTTCGGCGGGTGTGGCGATCGGTGCTTCCGCGCGTGGCTGCCAGGTCCGCGGAAGGGAGCAGCAGTTAGGGGGAAGGTTTGGTGGGGCGCAGTGCGAGGTTCAGATTGTGGGTTCGCCATTGGACCCTTCCGTGCAGGACCGATCGGACACGCTCCCGGACAAGGGCGCGAGTAAGGGCTGTGGTGCGGCCCAAGGTTGGCACTTGGTGGAAGGTCGTCGCAGGGGGAGGTATGCTGCTGCTTCTAGGAGTTGGCGTGGGCCGCCGAAGGTCTCCCCCTTCGGACGCGGATGTTTTCGATGCAGTGGGCTAGATCATTGGGCGCCAGTGTGTCGGGAGCCTGTGCGTTGCTTCTCTTGCCGGGGTTTCGGACATTCTCGAAGGTGCTGGCCGAAGGAGGATGCGCGTGCAGATGTGCTGGTTGGCGAGGGTGGGGGAGAGGGGGCGCTGTTTTTGGCGACTTCGGACGTGGGGCTGTTGTCCAAGGCTTCTTTTAAGGGTGATGTGGCTCGACTCTCTTCGTGGAGGGCGGTGGCGAGGGGCCTCCGTGAGTACGAGATCCAGTGGTTGTTGTATAGGCCGGTGACTGGGAGCTTGCAGTTGAGGTGGCGGAGGCCGAGGGACTGGGATGTTGCCGTGCAACCTGGCAGCGTGGAGAGGGTCGTTGTCAGGGGGCTTCCGCTGGGGGTGAGGACGAGGGAGCGCATTTCAGAGTTGCTGCGTGGCGTTATCGTGGTTGTCTCTATCGAGAGTTCGGGGTGTCAACCCGGGCAGCCTTTGGAGGTGGTCCTTCGGGTGAGGCCGGTTGATGTCGAGAAGATGGGTTGATGGGAGGTTTGACTGGTTGGTAGGCGGCTTCTTCTTGAGGTGGTGGCTGCAGATGTGTGGGCGGCTATTCTGGCTACCGGGTGCCGCAAGAAGGAGGTTCCGATGGCCGAGGTGGCGGCGGTGGAAGGTGGGGTGGAGCTGCGAACTGATGTGAAGGTGGGGGCTTGGCGGCCAGAGGAGGGGCGGCACTCGGTGGGGGGGCGGCTTCCGAGTGTGGCACGCCCCCCGGAGGAGGGTCTTCGGTTCGGTTCCATTTTGGTGGTGGATTTTCCGAGGTTGGCGCCTGTTCCTATGCCTTGGATTGTGGCGGCTTCGGCGCGGTCTGTTGGCGGAAGGGAGGCTCTGGGAGGGGGTGGGGCTCGGTCTGCATCAGTTGCTTGTCTGGTGGAGGAGGTTGAGGAGGGGGTTCTGGCCCGAGGTGTGGAGGGGGTTTGCTTTGGGCGTCGGTTCGGAGAGGGGGGGGGGAGCTGTGACCTCTCCACGGGTGGAGGTCTCTAGGGGGAAAGGGCTGCTGTTCAGGAGGGCCGGGATTTTCAGCTGGAAGGGGTGGCTGCTGTGCTAGGGGTGGCTGGTACGTCTGAGTGTGCGTTGGGTGGGGAGGTTTCAGCTGGGGGTGGGGTCGATCCGGCTGGGGTGGGGTAGGTGGGAGGATCTTTGCAGCTTTTGGATGGGGAGGTGTCGCAGCGTTTTGGTATGGCATATGAAAGGGGGAGAGGGGAGCAGAGGAGGGTCGAGAATGAGGTGAGGGCTGCTCTGAGGGCATCTTTGGCATCGGGGTCGGATGTTGAGGTTGTGAGTGTGAGGGAGGCCAGCCTGTTAGTTGTGCGGAATCGTTTTGCTGCTCTCGACAGGGACATGGCACGACGCTTAGGGGTTATTCCCCCAAGGAAGAGGGAAGCTTTGGTCGCCAAATGAAGCTGCTATCATGGAATGTGAGGGGCTTGGGCCGGCCCGAAAAGAGGTTTGGGGTGCATAATATGTTGAGAGAGGCTGGTGCAGATATTTTCTTGCTTCAGGAGACTAAGTTGCATTCTTTGGATGACCAGTTGTGGCGGGAGATGAGTAGGGGGTTTTTCTTGATGGCTGACAAGGAGGCTGCAGGAGCTTCAGGGGGGTTGCTTTCCGGCTGGCGATCTGATTCGTTCGATTTGCTGGGGATTTCCGCCTCCCAGTTCACTTTGTCTGTTCGGCTGCGACGGAGGGCGGATGGGATCTGTCTGTACGTTACCAATGTCTATGGCCCGTGTCGGCGGCAGGATGGTACCTTGGCTGCGGATCTGGAGAGTGCTGGGCCTGAGGTTGGCGAAGGTATTTGGATCATCTGTGGTGACTTCAATGTCATGTTGTTACCGGACGACTGACCGGGGGGGAGCGGAGGTGCTGATCCTGGATCCACAGATATGAGGCAAGTGGTTTGGTCTCTTGGATTTTCTGTTGTGGATGCGGCTGGGTCCAAGTACACTTGGAGGAACGCGAGAGCGAGGTCCAGACTCGACAGATTCCTGATGTCGGTTGAGGCAGGGGAGGTTTTCCCTTTGGCGAGGGGGCTTGGGCTCTTCCGAGGACTCTATCTGATCACACTCATGTTCTATGATTTTCTGGTGAGGAGCGCTTGGAGGATGATTTCCGGGACATGGTGCACGAACATTGGCGGAATGTGGCGGTGGCGGGCTCGGCAGTGTCGCGCTTTGCGGTAAGCTCGAGTCCCTGAGGCGGTTACTGTTGAGTTATGGGAAGGATGTCACCAGGAAGCGTCGGGACGTCAGGGCGGAGGCAGAGGCGGGGATCAGCAGGTTAGACGAGCTTGATGATGATCGGGGGCTGTCTCTGGAGGAGATGGAGGAGAGGGCGGCATGGTTAGAGACTATGCTTCGAGAGGACAGAAAAGAGGAGGTTCATTGGCGGCAGAGGGCCAGGCAGAAATGGCTAAGGGAAGGGGATGTCAACACGCGGTTCTTCCATTCTGTGGCATCCGGGAGGAGGAGAAGGAGCTTCTTGCATGAGATGGAGGTAGGGGGCCAAAGAGTTTCAAGCGAAAGGGATATTGGGGTCGCTTTGCGGGGTCATTTTGTGAGTGCCTCGAGGAGGGTGTTGGTGGAAGATGGCTGGGGTTGGTCGGGTCGGGGGGCGAGGCCATTGAGTGGAGCCCAGGCTGATTCGTTAGTGGCCGAATTCACGGAAGATGAGGTGCGCAGGGCGGTTTGGGAGCTGAATGCGGACGGGGCTCCGGGACCGGATGGCTTCTCCATATCATTTTACAGAGAGTTCTGGGATCTGCTGAAGGGGGACATCTTGGAGATTATGACTGAGTTCAGGGGGGCAACATGGGTTTTGAGAAAGTTAACAGGGCGTTGATTTTTTTGCTGCCGAAGAAAGAGACCACAGTGGGGTGGGGGACTACATGCCGATTTCTATTTCCAATGGCATTTATCTTATTGTCGCCAAGGTGTTGGCGAGCAGACTTAGAGGGGTCCTGTCCTCTGTGGTTTTGCCGGCCCAATCCGCCTTTACTCCGGGTCGGTGTATGGCGGATGGAATCGTGATCGCTTCGGAGATATGTCGAGAGTGGAAGAGGTCTCAAAAAAAAGGGCAGTTTGGAAGATTGACTACGCCAAGGCTTATGACTGTGTCAGTTGGAGATTCCTTTGGTTAGCTATGCAGAAAAGAGGTTTCCCGGAAGATTGGATTGCTTGGGTTAAGAGATGCGTCACCACTAGCTCCTGCTCGGTGTTGGTAAATGGGAGGCCTGAGGGAGGATGGTTCCAACCGCAGAGGGGGGTGCGTCAGGGCTGCCCCCTTGCTCCCCTGCTTTTTGTGTTGGTTGCAGATTGTCTTGCGGTTTTGTTTGAGCGGGCAGCGGAAGAAAACTGATGCGAGGGCTTCCGAATTGGGGACATCTCAGTCTCAGTGTTGCAATATGCGGATGCCACGCTGATATTCCTGGGAGGGACAGAGGAGCAGAATCGCAATGTAGCTGTGTTGGTGGATGTTTTTGGGTGCCTCTCTGGATTGCAGATTAACAGGCAGAAGTCGGTCCTTGTTCCACTGGGTTTGGGCAGCGAGGAGAGCATCGGGTTGGCGGAGTGGGCAGGATGCTCCTTGGGGAGACTGCCGATAACCTATATGGGATTGCCTCTGGTTGAGGGTAGGCTGAGTAAGTTCGATTGGGATTGTGTACTGCGCAGAATGGAGGAGCGGTTGGAAGGTTGGAAGGCTGTCACTCTGTCCAAGGGTGGGAAGCTTACATTGTTGAAGCATGTTCTTTCGGCCATCCCGATTTTTTTCTTTTCGACGAGATTAATGCCTGTTGGTGTTAGAAGGAAGATTGAGACCTTGATGAGATCCTTATTCTGGTATGATGGAAGACAGACAAAGAGGGGGTTGCACCTGGTGGCTTGGAAGGATCTGGCTGCTCCTGTTGCAGAGGGGGGCCTTGGCGTTAGGGACGTGGAATCTATGAACAAAGCTTTGTTAGCCAAGTGGGTGGTGCGCATTTGGGGTTCGTCCGACTCGCAGGTCTTGCAGATGCTGAGAAAGATATATGGTGTTACTGGGGAGTTGGTGGCAGTGAGGAAGCGTCATGAGTCTTCCTTGTGGAGTGGGATCCGTGCCGTGCTTCCGGGGCTACGGTCGCTTCTTAGGCCGGTTTTGGGGGATGGGCTCCGATTCCGTTTTTGGCTGGATAACTGGACGTGGGATGGGGCTTTGGCCTCCCGCTTCCCTCGGTTGATGGCGTTGGCCGTAGATAGGGGGCGCGGGTGGCAGAGGTCGTCGAAGCTGGGGCGTGGGCGTCGAGGTTCCTTGCGGATCTCTCGGATCAGAGGTTGGAGGAATTTTTGAGTATGTTGTCTGAGATTGCCCCTGCCGGGGAGCTGTCGGGAGACCCGGATCGTTTTGAGTGGACTGATGGTAAGTTCTCGGTGAAGGCGGCCTATCGGAAGGTTACTGTGGCTTTGGTGGAGCGTGATGAGGATCTGTGTGCTGACGTGAAGATGATTTGGGCAGCTAAGATTCCTACACGGGTTAAGGTCTTCCTTGGTGTATGAGGAGAGGTCGTATTTGTGACAAAGTGAGATGAGGCAGACTGCTGAGTGGGACGGATCTAAAGTGTGACAGATGCGAGGGCGAGTTGGAGGATGTGGACCACATCTTCTTTGGTTGCAGGTCTTCGGCAAAGGTTTGGGAGTCATAGGGGCTCACGTGGGTCCGTGCCTTTGATGCTGATCAGTTTTGGAGGTCGATTCGTGGTGTCGGTCATGGGTCTTCCGATGATGTCTCCAAGCCTCTTTGCTGCTCTGTGGGCTATTTGGCTTGGTAGGAATGATACAATTTTCAAGGGGCAGCGGTTTTATTCTGAAAATGTTATAGCCCACTGTAATGCTCTGTACAATTTCTGGTTATCAAACTGATGTACCCTATGCTTTATTATTGAATGCTTTGGTGTGGTGACTCCCACCTCGGGAGGGCTCCCCCGTTCTTTTACTAAAAAAAAGCTAGTGCCCATTTATTCAAAAAAAATAGTATACAAAGGGGCCCAAAAACCCAAGTTTTGCATACGAGCTCCGAATTGAATGAAATTGGTCTCATTTTAAAGGTCTCTGGATGTGTATTAATCTGAAGGTGATTAGACCTAATTCGGAGGTTGTATGAGAGAGATATTGGCCTTCTAAGGTCTAGGGGGTTTGGGGATGTATTGGGTAGTCTACAGGATAGGGATGTCTGGCCTTCTTCTTTGTATTATTAACTAGTAATGTATACAGTGTAAGGAAGGTGTTATTTGATTTTAGAGGTGATATAATTGGGTGATTTATTGGGAGTCTTTTTACACGTGGATTTTACAAATGAATTGGCTTCTTATTTTAATGCAATTATGAATGCTAAAATGCATGTATTGTGAATGCTTGACTGAATGCTATTTATGCAAGATAAAGGGAAATATGCATCTTATTACTCTGGAACAAAGCTTTATTTTCAACTTTTAGAGTGATGAATCATAGATTCATCACAGGGGAAGAGACGATTTTTCTTCCTTCCGTGGACGTGGACCTCGTGGTAGAGGGGGTCAGACCCGTTAACCCAGTACTTATTGTCATCGTCCCGGTCATTCAGAGGATACATGCTATTCTAAGCATGGTTTCCCATTATCAGCACGAGTAGCGGAGCAAGCTGAGTCTCCTGCACCTACTACTTCAGATCAGAGATTTGATGATCTCGTCACCAGACTTCGAGATATCATGCCTCTTGCCCCATCTCCAGGAGGCCATTCAGATGTGGCAACTTCGGCTTCTGCCAGTACATCCGCTTCTGCTAGTACCTCAGGTAGCCCCCCCTGGCCCCTGCTTTTTCCTATTGTCATGGATATGAGATTACAAAGTGGATTATGGATTCCGGAGCGACACACCATTTATGTGGAGACAGAGAGCAACTAACAGCTTACATACAGGTTTCTCCTGGACGGACCGTAGTGATAGCTGATGGAAGTCACTCCCTGATCACAAGACAGTGGGAGATTTCTTTGACGCCTTTGATGTTTCTACAGAATGTGTTACATGCTCCGGATTTCTCTATGAATTTGTTGTGTATGAGCCAGCTTACAAAGGATTTATACTGTCGAGCTATATTTGACCCATCATCTCTTGTTTTTCAGGACATCCTTACGAGCCGAGTGATTGGGTGTGGCTGTGAACAGGGCAGACTTTATAGGCTGGTTCACACTCCTTTTGTAGGAGCATCCTTTCAGTCAACTGATCAACCTCTCCCTTTTTAAAAGATGTGTTGTATTTTACCGCAGATTTCTCCTGGTTCCTCATTCCAGTGTGAAGTATGTCAGTTGGGAAAGCATCATCGATCAACTTTTACCAGTCGTCAGAGTCGGAGCAGTAGCTCCATATTTGAGTTGTTTCATTTCGATTTCTGGGGTCCAAGTCGTGTTCTTGATCATCAGGGACATCGTCTTTATCTTGTTGCAGTAGATGATTTTTCTTGTTTATCGTGGGTGTTTTTATTGAATAATAAATCTGAAGCAGGGGATGTGATTAAAACCTTTATTAATGAAGTGCATAATGTTTTCTCTACCTTTGTGAAGTTTGTCATGATTGATAATGCTTTGGAATTTTGTACTCGTGCACTTTCATATTTTTTCCCGTGTTATAATTCATAAAACATCTTGTGCTTATACATCTCAGCAAAACAAGGTTCAGGAAAGCGGTATGCGTATGCGTTCGGACAGGTCACCGAATACTGAATAAGCGGTCTGCGGGGGCATATGCGGGGTATATGCGGTTCTGCGCGGTTTTCTAATTTTTAATTTACATATATATATGAATAACATTACCACTGAATTTATTTATCTAAGTGGAGTTAAAGAAGATCTAAGAAAAATAGTTCATGTTAGATGGGTGTTTATATGCTTTTAATTGCCTCATATTTAATCATAAAAAAACATTTACCATAAAAACTTCACTTATTAGATGATTCATGATAACAAAACTTCAATACACATGCATGCACTACATGAGCAAAACCTCAATCTGCATATATAAAAATATTCGACGATATATTGCATATACTCATGAAAACAATACATGAGGAAAACATAATACATTGCATATACATAATGGTATAATGCATTGCAATTGTATATAAATGCATGTCATATTCTTACAATAGAATGAAGGAAGAGGCTGAGTTACGGGATTAAGGACTTGAATGAGAAGATTGTAAAGTTGGAGCTGCTGGAGCAGTATGCGGGGCATATGCGGGCCTCATATGCGGGGAGGGTGCATAATGCATTGATTCATGTAATCGGTGCGTTCTGGATGCCGTGCGGGCATATGCGGCCCGTGCGGCCGATTTCATGAACACTGCAGCAAAATGGTGTTGCTGAGAGAAACAACCGGCATTTACTTGGTGTCACTCGGACCCTTCTTACGACATGTTATCTTGTGAATCATATGTCTTCGTCTGTCTTGGGTGAGAAAATTCCTTTCTCTATGGCTTTCCCTTAGAAGGAATTATTCTCTCTTACTCCTTGTATCTTTGGTTTCGTTGCATTTGTTCACCAATTGGCTCCAGGTCTTGACAAACTCTCTCCTAAAGCTGTCAAATGTGTGCTTGTTGGGTACTCCAGGACACAACCGGTATAGGTGCTTTGATCTATTATAGGGGAAATACTATATCAGTGTTGATGTCACATTTTTTGAGTATGTAATGTCTTTCTATCCTACAGGTGACAGGTTGGTTTCTTCAGAGTCTGATATCGAAATCTACATGCCACCTCCTCTGAGTCCGTTTCCCAAGGCCTTAAATGCCGGTTTCGGTTACCATTTCGGTACTGACCAAAACAGAATTTCGATGGAATTTCGGTGGAATTTCGACCGAAATTTCGGTCATTTCGATTACTTTTTGTACTAGGACCCCCATATTTCGATCATTTCGGTCATTTCGGTCGAATTTCGATTTCGACTGGATATCGATATTCGACAGAAATTCGACCGAATTTCGCTGAAATTTGAGGCCATGCCGTTTCCTACTTCTCTTGTTACACCACCACCACCCACCTCCACCACCACCACCAGTCCTCTCTACGCAACCGCCTGTAAACACTGTTCCACCCTTACCCAAATACTATACCCGTCGGTCAGCTACTGCTCATGGTCATGACCATTCATCCAGCACGCCTCCGGTTTGTCCTAATAACATGTTTTCTAACGATGGGACGACGATATTTCTGTACAGGGATCATTGCAGGAAGATGTACCTGAGGACATGGACATACCCATTGCCATTAGGAAGCAAAAGCGTACATGTGTATCATATCCACTTGCTTCACATGTGTCCTTTCGTCGCCTGATAGGGGATTTTCACAACTATGCAGTTGCTCTATCTTATGAAGACATTCCACGGACTTACCAGGATGTCTTGAAAGATAGCCGCTGGCGTTTAGCTATGGAAGAAGAGATGCCGACCTTGCAATCAAGTGGTACTTGGAGCTTGGTGTCTGCTTCTTTGAGTGCCTCTATTATCAGTTGCAAATGGGTGTTTACCGTTGAATATCATGTCGATGGGAGTCTTGATTGGTACAAGGCAAGTTTGGTGGCACAGGGGTTTACTCAAACCTATTGTGTAGGTTATTTGGATACATTCTTTCCTGTTGCTCGTCACTCCACTTTACTTGTTCTACTCTCTATTGCAGTAGTATGCGACTAGCCCTTATTTCAGCTAGATGTTAAAAATGTCATTGTGTATGGAAATCTACAAGAGGAGGTATACATGCAGCAGCCTCCGAGGTTTGCTACTGAAGGGGAGTGTCAACATGTTTGTAGACTCCATAAGGCGATATATGTCCTTAAATAAAGTCCAAGAGCTTGGTTTCAGAAGCTATCGAATCTGATTGAACGACATGGGTTCAAGAGGTCGAATGCAGACCACTCTCTATTTGTGCAGAGAACATCTAGACTCTAGAGGGATAATTGTTATCATGGTTTATGTTGATGATATAATCATTACATGAGATGATGCCCAATGAATAAAGATGCAAAAGACTTTTTGGGCAGTCGGTTTGCTAGGAATGCGCAGGGTCTTGTGATGACCTAAAAGAAATATTTTACAGTCTTGCTTGTTGAGACGGGCATGATTGGGTATAGACCCTCTACTACTCTTATGGATCCTAGCATGAAGTTATACGATGGTGATACAGATGAGGTTGACAAGAGGAGATACCGAGAGTTGGTGGGAAAGCTCTTTTATGTTACTATTACCAGACCAGATATGGCCTTTGCTATGAGTCGAGTAAGCCAGTTTATGGAGCAGCCTCGACAGGTACATATGGATGCTATACACATGATATTGAGATATCTAAAAACGTTTCTAGGTACAGGATTACTTTTCAAGAAAGGAGCAACTCACACTGTATCTGTGTGTGCTGATGCTGACTATGCAGGGTGCCCTAAGGACAGAAAGTCTACGTCGGGTTTTCAGTGTTTGTTGGCAGTTCCCTTGTTTCTTGGAAAAGCAAGAAACAAACAGTTATGGCTAGATCAAGTGTCGAGTCTGAATATAGGGCTTTGGTACAAGCAAGTACTGAAATAATGTGGATTTGAGAAGTGTTAGTAGATTTACACGTAGAATTTCTTTACCCATGCAGTTACAATGTGATAATCAAGCTGCTTTGTTTATTGTAAACAACCCTGGTTTCATGAGAGAACTAAACATATTGAGGTAGATTGCCATTACACGAGAGACATGGTTCAAAAGGGGTTGATATCTACATCACATGTCAGTTTAGGAGAAGAAACTGCAGATATATTTACCAAGACATTACTCAGAGGACCATTCCTGAAGTGCTCGTCCAAGCTGAGCATGATTGACATCTATGCTCCAGCTTGAGGGGTAGTGCAGAAATATTTACATATTTTCATATTCTTTATGCACTTTCTTCGTTATTTTATTTCTCTGTATCCGCTTTTTGTAATTTACCCATAGGACTCTCCTATGTATAAGAGAGCCTAGGGTTCTCAGAAATATCTAGCTCTTATTTTCTTCCAACAGTGACACATTGTTTCATCTAAGAGATCCAGATGTCCGGGAAACCCTGCTTCATCAGTGCGGGCTTGGCACAATCAGCGGGGAAAGAAGATCCTGTTGAGCTTGACTCTAGTCCGACTTTGTGAAATGACTTGAGAGGTGTAGGATAAGTGGGAGCCGTCTCGTGCGGCAAAAGTGAAATATCACTACTTTTAACGTTATTTTACTTATTCAGTGAGTCGGAGGCGGGGCTCTGCCTCTCGTTTTGGTTCTATGGCCCACCATGTCATATGTCTTGGAGAAGGCCACTTTCCACATCACTCCTTTGACTCTACGTCTCTTCCAGTCCGCTATAATCTCTGTGGTCACTACTAGGGTCACTACTAGGCTGTCAGCAATTTATCTTCCAGAAATAAAAGCTGATTGGAGGAGAGAGATAATATAGTCCAAAACATTACTCAATCTATTTGCCAGATAAAGAGCATAACAATCAGGTAGAAATTCCCTATATGCACAACCACATCCTTTGGAAGTAAGAAGATGGGGGCAATGTTGCATTGTTGATCCTCTCCATGCTCACATTACTAATTGTAAACTCTAGTGCTCACGAAAACAACTTGTGTGGTTGCATATGCGGCCACATATGCATATGCGGTGCTCTCATCGCACCGCTTTCATGAAGCCCTTCATTATGTGCTCTGTACGTTTATGTAGGCCGCATATGCGGTCTATGCGGCCACATGCACATTATTTATTTATTTTATTAATTTGTGCCACATTTTTATTGTGTTATTTGTGCAACATTTTTCCTTGCTTTTGCATGTATGCCAACCAAGCATTCCATGACCATTTAAATCCATCGACAAAGTAGTTGTACCGTGAGATTGGAGTAAACATGTAAGGAAGAAAAAGAATAATGTACTAAAAATTTAGTAAACTAATTTAGTCAACTAATAGTTATTATGAATGCCATATATCATATGTAAAGTTTGTTACTTTTGATGGAGGATCGATTATAATATAACGACAGAGATAAATGACATTATATTCAACAATAGAGACATTTTGTGCGCTAAATTTCTATTTTGTTGATTGTTGTCAATTATTTAGTGTGCTAACCGTTCTATTGAAGTATTGATATTTGATTGATAGAGATTGTTTTGAACTCTATATGAAAGTTATTTTTCTTATATCTTCTATTGGACCACAATTATACATAAATTTAGTTCTGTTGTAGTCACTTTTGTGTATATTTATTTATTTTTAAATAAAAAATTAGGAAACCACGTAGAATCGTATATACCCAGCATATGCCCTCGCAAACCGCTTAAGCGCTATTTAGTGACTCGTGTGAACACATACGCATACCGCTTTCCTGAACCTTGGTAAACTCCACCACCACATCAACAACCTCTTTCCCAACGACCGATCAAAATTCCTTGAAGAAGAAATATAGGAATCTATTAGGTCAAGGCGCGCCCAGGGGTGTAAACGAATCGAATCTGAGCGAAGTTACCCATGTTCAGTTTGGTTCGTTTAACATTTTGTGAGGTTCGGGTTCGGTTCGATAAGATGAAAATAGTGTTCATGTTCGGTTCTGCTCGACCTTGAGTTGTGAAGGTTTGGTTCGTTGAAGGTCCGATTAGCAGTGAAACTCCTTAGAATCCAAGTATTTTGGATGTGGAATGATCACAACCCTTCGATATGTCTTGGTTAAGGATTCAAGGGCCGTGAACTTGCATATATTTTATTTACATCATGGTGCAAATTCATCATTCCTCATGTAATTGAGGAAATATTTGCACGTATATAATATATATTGTATATGGAACTTTTAACAAATCGAACATGACAAACATACCATTTCAAGGTTCGTTTCATATCAATAAACACACCCGAACCTATATCAAGGTTTGGCTCATTTGTTTTCTAACCGAATATGAATTGAACGTTTAACGAATCGAACCTGAGCGAATATCGAACTTGAGATTTTTCTGACACCCCGAGGTGCGCCATCCACATTCAAACTCCAAACGGTTGCTTTCACCTCCGCGGTTAAGTTTAAAATCAAATTGTTTGCATGTTGCATGGAAAGTTGGCTAGCCCTCAAGCTTGTCCATCTCCATGTCCTTCCCTCTTCCCCTTTAGAGAACTTTGAGAAGTGGTCAGCAACAACTCGTCTTATTTCATGATCTCCCTCCACTCTTGCATCGTTCACCGCAAGAAATATAATCAAATTGTGCCAATGATTTCCACTAGCCACTCTCTAGAAGTCGGTCGTATTAGCATCTCCCTGCTTAAGCCAAGATTGTGCGACCACTGCCTCCTTTATGTAATTCTCTTCTTATATTCCGACAAGACAATGCTCCGTGTTACCTTTCTCTCATGGGACCTTGAAATGTGTTAAAAGTATGTAAATAGATACCAGACAACGTTCGGATTACACAGAAATTTTCTGGAAAAATTTCGCAGATATGTTTTTTTTGACTTTTTAATTAAAATAAATAGTGGGCAGATTGCAGACAAATTAAGCCAACTTTACAAAATTATGGAAAGGTCCCCGATGGACTAAATTTGAATTTTGCAAATAATTGCATATAAAAGTGCAAATTTTGGAAAAATAAATAGCTGAAATGCAGGTAACTTGCAGAATATTAATTAAAACTTCAAATAATTGCATAGGTCTAAATTTTATAAAAAAAATACTGAATGAAAAGTCTATTGCAAAAATCCATTAATCCTCAAGATTAGGGTTGGCGGCGGAGGTGGCGGAGCATGGAAGGTTGAGGAGCAGCTTGCAGCAGCATGCGAGTTGTCGCGATGACAAGTGAGGGAAGGTGGCGGCGGAGGTGGCGGAGCTTGGAAGGTTGAGGAGCAGCTTGCAGCAGCATGCGAGTTGTCGCGATGACAAGTGAGGGAAGGTGGTGGCGGCGTTGGAGAACTCGGAGGGGCGAGCGATGACGCGGGGGCCTCACAGTAGCTGGAGGTGCGACGAGGAGGTCCAGTGACATGTCTATCACCCATGTGGAAGCGGCTCGAGGCGGAGGGGCTGGAGAGGTGGCGACAAGGACTATAGTTGGATCTGGATCTTCTTGGTGGAGATGGCGGGGTTGAGCTCCGATTGGGTTCCTTCATGGGGAAGGGTGAGAAGCCCCCAAAATTGATGTTACCCTCTTGGCCGCCCTCTTCTCGTATTTGTAGCCGACATGGGGGGTGCAACAGTTGGCAAGGAGATGGAGTAGTGGCCGTTCCCGCTCGAGGAAGGAGGATCGGTGGGCGAAGTTGTCGCTCTGTGTTCGTTGGAGATGGAGATGCTTGATGAAGGAGATAGGGCCCATACGGGAATTAAGTGTTGTTGAATAGATACGGGAATAAATGTAATGGGGAGATCTTCGACTTTTTGCTGGAAATGGAGTTACGTGGGGTTGGAGGGAGCTATTAATCTGGCACATGGAAAAGGGAAGTGGAGGGAGAGTGACGTGCATGGATTAAAGAGGAAGGGTCAAGTGATGTGAACAATGTTAATGGGATTTAAGGGGTCGTTGAAGGAGGTATGAAAAAAGGGAAATAGATATGGCTATTGAGCCCAACTGGAGAATGGGAGGAGCTTCACAAGGAATTAGATAAGCCCGTTAAGACTTTAGTAATCATAATAAACATGTTGATAGAGTGTGACAATTTGCATTTGATTTGTAGGAATCCAGTGATGATACAAAATATAATATCTAGCTTTAATTGTATTCTTTATCAGGAGAGGTTGGATTTTTTTACATAAGTAGCTTATCATTTATAAAATATCATTACGTTCGAGGAATTGTAAAAGTTGTTTAAGAATCCTTAACAGTGATTTATTGAGAAAATAAGGCCAAATGCAAGATTTAATCTCCAGATTCTGCTCAAATTAAGATACATGTTGAATCCGTGATCCATGACCCCCACATTTATTACATATGCCTATGCAGTAGGTGGATCTAACCACATTCTTTATGAAGTGTATTATGCTGTGTGGACTGCTTATTCAGTCCTGATAGCGGCATATTTGTCTGCATGGACTGCATGTTTAATTTGCGTCTTAGATAGAGTTGATACGGACATTAGACTTTGATATGTATTTTAGCAGTTTTTCGAACTTGTATTGAGGAGAATAATGCATTATTTATGTGCCATGTTTCCATGATTTTATTTCAACATATATTCTATTCGTATAAACTCACCTTAAGTTTTATTTTTCAATCTTTATTTATGTGCCATGTTTCCATGATTTTATTTCAACATATATTTTATTCGTATAAACTCACCTTAAGTTTTATTTTTCAATCTTGGGAAGTCTTCTTTATTCAAAAAATGAAACATTAATAATGAATTATCGTTATAGTAAAAACTGATATGATCCTTGCACAACCCTCCACCACCAATGACTTTCATTAAGTCTTCCTTTGCCTCCACCATCACTGGATTTGTTGGTAGTTGCTTCATGTTCTTGCTCAACTACCTTCAACTTGTAAAAGCATTGCTCGACTATCTTCAATTCATAAAAGCATTGCTATAACACTATACGACATCCCCTCGACAAGGTTGCCTTTTTCGTGGAGAGCCTTGCGTCACGTGCGGTAAAACCATTCAGATTTGGTTAGTCTGCAATCGTGTGGCTCCTACTATGGTTTGCCTTCCTCTCTCACATGTGAGAAGAGTGTGAGGAGTTGCCAGTTGCAAGATTCCCAAGGTTTCAAGGTTACCATCTCATCTAAAGAGGCTGTAGTGCATGGCAAAGGGGAGGACGAGTGAAGTGAAAAAGTGGGGTTCAGAGATGGACACTTGATTGATGTTGAAGAAAAAATGAATGGCTTATCATTATAGAGATCCTGAGGCTCTCTTATATAGGAGAACACTAGGTAAATTACATAAGAGATACATGAAAGAAATAGAAACATGAAATACATATAATGAGATACAATCATCTCAATACCCTCCCTTAAGCTTTTGCATATATGTCTATCATGCTCAGCTTGGAACGTCTTTGAAATGGACCTTTAGCAAGTGCTTTGGTGAATATATCCGTCGTCTGATCTCCAGTAGAAACATGGGAGGTGGATATGAGATCCTTCTGGATCATATCTCTGTTATAGTGGCATTCCACCTCTACATGTTTGGTTCTTTCATGGAATGCAGGATTATTGACAATAAAAAGAGCTGCGTGATTGTCGCATAGAGACTGCATGGGAAGAGGTACCTCTACATGTCTCTGCCATATGAACCTTCCTGGTTTGCTCCATGAACTGGCTCACCTTGTTTACCGCAAAGCATGGAAGGCCGTATCGGCGATATATCGGCGATATATCGTCGATATATCGGTATCGAGAGGTTGGGGGTATCGAAATTGGAGTGTATATCCTTTTACAGGGATATCGACGATATATCGCCGATATATCGACGATATATTGCCATATCGATCGATATCGGTCAAAAATGAATGGATTCAGTACAAAAAATACAAGATATCGACCGATATTTCGTCGATATCCCTATATATGAATGTTATTATTCATGCAAGCTTGATTCCATTACCTATCTAGCTACACCTAGTATTAAAACAATCTATGATTTATATACTTTGTTCTGGGTCGGGGGTACTGCCCCCGCACCCCCGCAAGGGGGAGGCAACCTGGGCCCCCCCAGCCCCCCCAGGCTCGCTGATCGGGCAGCGAGACCCCCGTACTGGTAGGGTATGGTGCAACAGGAGGGTGCATATAATGGTTCTTCAACTTGGTGTATATTTACAAGTTATTCCATGTTGTAAAACTTGAATGAAATCTATTTCCAATATCTATAAGTCAATTCTTCAAAAAAATCTATAAGTCACGTTTCAACATTAATATCGATATGTTCGAAATGATCGATATATGCAATATAAGTATAGATGATCGATATGTGTGATCTAAGAGTATATGTGTACGTTATTTAGTAATCTAAGAATTTGGATAAACTCCATTTTCAATATATATATATATATATATATAGGTCAACAACTAACAGTCAGCCGTACCGATATATGCGATATAAGGTTCATAGATGATCGATATGTGTTATCTAAGAGAGTAAGAGTACATTTGTAAATTATTTAGTGATCAAAGTACTTGGATGAACTCCATTTTCAATATATATAGTATGTCAACAACTAACAATATCAGCGATATGTTCGATATGACCGATATGTGCACTGTAAGGATCATAGTCCTCATAAATGATCTATATGTATTTTCTAGGTGTATATTTGTAGTATTTCATGTTATAAGAACTTGAATGAAATCGATTTCCAATATTTATAAGTCAAGAATCAATATTAATATCGATACGTTCGATATAACCGATATGTGCGATACTGATATGTGCGATATATGATCTATAAATGGACCGATATGTGTGATATAAGTGTATATTTGTACATTATTTGTTGTTTTTATATCTTGGATGATCTTAATTTCTGAAAAAATACCAAAAAATTGACTTTTTTGCGCCATTTTCGGCATTTCCACCGATATCGTCGATATATCCCGATATATCCATTTCCGTACGGACCGAAACGATATCGATACGGCCTTCTATGCCGCAAAGGATATGTCTGGCCTGGTGATAGTAGCGTAGAGGAGCTTTCCAACAAGCTCCCTGTATCTCCTCATGTCTATCTCCTTAGTGTCATCATCATATAATCTCATGCTCGGATCCGTCGGGGTAGTAGCTGGCTTGCACCCTATCCTCCATGTCTCAAGTAGAAGATCAGTCACAAACTTCCTCTGGGTCATCACAAGACCACTTTGGTTCCTGACGAACTCTAATCCAAGGAAGTAACGAATACTATCAAGATCTTTAGTCACAAATTGCTGACATAGGAACTCCTTATTAGCTTGAATGCCATGCTCATCATCACCCGTGACAATACTATCATCAACATAAACCAAAATAGCAACTGTACATCTTTGTGTCTTCTGAACAAAAAACGAATGATTTGCAGTGGACCATACATACCTCTGGTGTTCTATCAATTCTGATAGCTTATGGTACCAAGTTCTCGACCTCTTCTTCAGTTTGTAAATCGTCTTGTGGAGCCTACACACCTTCTAAGACCCCCCCTCAACAGCAAACCCCAGTGGCTGCTGCATATATACCTCCTCTTGTAGATCTCCATATAGAAACACATTCTTCACATCAAGGTGGTAAAGAGGCCAGTCTCGAGACACATCATTCGATAGAAGAATGCACAATGTTTAATGTTTGGTGATTGGTGAGAATGTATCCTGATAGTCCACCCCATAAGTTTGGGTTAACCCTCGTGCTACAAGCCTTGCCTTGTAGTGATCCACACTGTCATATGCCCATTGCTTCGCTGTAAAGATCCATTTGCATCCCACCACGGAGGCACCTTATGGAGAAGAAACAACACTCTATGTACGGCGAGACTACAAAGCGGCCATCTTCCATTGCAAGTCGTCAGCCAAGATTTGAAAAAAAATGAAATGCAAAACGAGGTGTTTTCCTTAGAATCGGGGCAAGGCGTAGCCTCAAGGCGATCGATGCGTAAACCTTAGTTAATCGAGAAAAGTAGGCAGAAAACTATAGGTATATATATATGTTAATGTAATTATATGTTATTTGCCCAACATATAATACTTAACACTATAGGATATGATGAAGTAATAGAGATAAGAACAAAAATTAAGAAGATAGAACAACATCATATCATTTTCTACACATTTTCTTCCAATCAAAGAGGAATTCATTGTCTATAAATGTTGGGAAAGAATTAAATAATATATATCTATCTTTGAAATATTGTTGCAATTAAAAGTACGATTAAATATACGTTGAAGAAATTTATGTTATGTGTCTAACATATAATATGTGGCCGCACGAGAAATCATGAATCCTATCTATTTCGAGCAAGCCTTAGAAATATTATTCTAATTAAAAGAATGATTAAATATATGTCAAAGAAATTTATGTTATATGTCAAACATATATTATATGACACCTTGGGAAATCGTGAACCCTATCCATTTTATTTTGCTTGATGTACTGCAAATCTCATTAAGTTTACGAATATTGTTGGGTTTGATATTTATGAATTCATTCATCAAGAGAGAAATAGTTAGAGTTTGCGTAATAGTGACACAATTAATAGTAAATATAAAGTTATGGGCACAAAAGACACAATACATTTAGGCATTTATCTTCTATAGTCATTATTCTAAATAAGCAAATGTTTATAAGCATCTAAAATTACAAAGTAAACTATTAAAATTGTAATAAGGTACCCAAAAAATGCAAAACAACGCCTTGCAAAATGCCTCATCTGCCTCGAGGCGGAACGCCGGGAGGCTACGGTGGTCTCACTAGACTGGATCAAGGCATATGCCTCGAGGATAAATTGGACCGCCTCGCCTCGAGGTTAATTTTTTCATACCATGTCGCCAACTACTATCCTATATGGCCTCATGTTAGAAAATAGAGAATGCGGAAGCGGAATGATAAATAGAGCATGAGAACAAAGAAATATGAAACATGGAGACCAAGATTTTACGTGGAACCCTACTACTTAAGGAGAATGATGAAACCACATGAGAATGCCTCAGAGGACTGATAGTCTATTAAACTTTCTCAATAGATACATGAGGTTTGGGGCTCCTTATATAGCCTCCACAGAGCATTCATGTCCCACCACTGGTAGATGCAGGACTAAACATATGGATGGGGTAATTAGATCCTGGAGGTATCCATTTACATCATAAGAGGCGTACAACCAAATACTCCAACACTCCCCCTCAAGCTGGAGCATGCAATGCTCAGCTTGGACAAACAGAATGAAACTCAACTCACGCTACATGACACTACAGACACTATCAACTCAACACGCTCAACTCTCGGCTGCTGTCGAGGACGTTGCTTCTCATGCCGTGCATGTGAAGAGGACGAACGGGCTGAAGTGTGAGTCAACTGTATCTCCTTCTCAGAGAGCATGTGCTCTGAACTGCGCATGTTAGAGTCACTGCAACTGGAATGAGTCTCCTCGTCGGAGTACTTTGGCTCGCCACAACATGTGGACAACTGTTCCATCTCTGAAAATGGTCGAATTGAAAGGGCCATGGAAGTGCAATCCTCGTCGGAGTCTACGGTTGCTGGAGAATGGAGTTTGAAAAGTTTCCTCGTCGGAGAACTGGGTCTCTCCCATCTGACACAAAAAATGGTACTCTACTCTGGAGTCCCTATGATACCACATGAAAACCCTTGCCAACATGGTATAGAGAATGGTCCTCTACTCTGGTTTCTTTATGGCTCACATGAAAATCCTGACTGAAACAACAAGAATGATGTGGACCATGACAAAAGATGGCATATATTTGCTCATCTGAAAAGACCGCATCCATGTGCTTGTTTGAAACTGAAGACCCAGAAACCATGATCGTCGAGTTTGAACATCTGAGAAACTATAGTCTGGAATATGAATGGTCTAGAAATCTGACATTTGAATCTGGAATCTGGAACCGACCCGTGACGCTATGCACCACTCCCCTTTTCTCCCATACTTGTCGGAAAACATGGACGTCGACCAAGTTGAGAAAAGACAAAGAAATTGGGGATAAAAACCAATCAATAAGGCGTATCATTTTTTTCGATTTTTCTGCCTCTCTTTTTTTGCAATATATTTTTTAAGCCGTTCAACCTCTCTCTTTTTTATATGGCTTTGCAAATCATTATTATTTTTTTTTGCAAATATTTCGCGTACGACTTTTATTTGTACGCACCTCTTCTCTTTTCCCTCCTTTTTTTAAATAGGGATTTTTTAGCGACCGCACCCTCCCTTTTTTCCACTGCATTTTTTCACAATACACGACCCACTTCGGGTCCAACGCTCTCTCTCCCCCACCTTTTCTAAATACTCACTGCCCACTTGGGCAACGCAACAACAAAACATAGAAAAAAATTTGAAGGCCATCAACCCCTTTCTGCGCCACTTGGGTTCCCACTACTGGAAACCCCTTTTGGAAGGAAGACGCCGCCTTGCAGGAGATGCCGGGGGCTGCTGGAGCGCACAAGATCAGAGGGTGATGCTTGCTCTTGGGAGAAATGAGGTGCGTGCGAGCCCTTGCACTTCGTGCGCAATGGAGGTCGCCACCTACACATTGTGCGCGAGAGAGCCCTGCTTGTGATCGCGATGCACCGTCGAAGACACGAGGTTCTTGGGAGCGTTGCCTGCGGGACGAGATGGAGAGATGCTCTAGGCGAGGGTTGCAGGAGGTGCTCGCACTGTCTTGGGATGCGGAGTTGGGCCTTAGATTTCACGTGAAGGAGGATGTACCGCCAGTAGATGGAGAGCCATCGTGCACTGGAAAAGGGCGGAACGCCGCCTGTACGTGGAGGTGCGGACGTTGAGATCGCCTGCTGTTGCTGTTGATGGAGGAGGGGCGCCATCTTCTCTTGGAGATCATCGTGGACTCTGACGTCTGTGGCCTAGAGTTGCAGGTATTAGGGTTTGAAACCTTAGAACCTGATGTGATCTTGAACATGAACGATTCGTTTCACACAAATCTTCGACGAACAAACTTTAAGAACATAAATTTCACATATGAATCTCGACCTAAAAGTAAAGATTAAAATCCTCGAGAATCGACCTGCTCTGATACCATGTTAGAAAATAGAGAATGCGGAAGCAGAATGATAAAAAAAGCATAAGAACAAAGAAATATGAAACATGGAGATCAAGATTTTACGTGAAACCCTACTTCGTAAGGAGCGGGATGAAACCACGGGAGAATGCCTTAGAGGGCTGATAGTCTATTGAACTTTCTCAATGGATCTAGGAGGTATGGGGCTCCTTATATAGTCTCCACAGACCCTCCAAGTCCCACCACTGGTAGATGTGGGACTAAATATATGGATGGGGTAAATGGATCCTGGAGGTATCCATTTACCCATCTACATCATAAGACGCACACAACCAAATACTTCAACACTTTCCCTCAAGCCAAAACATGCAATGCTTGTCTTGGGCAACCAGAAAGAAACTCAACTCACGCTACATGACATTACAGACAATATCAACTCAACGCGCATAACTGTCGGCTGCTGTCGAGGATGCTGCTTCTCATGTCGTGTAGGTGAGGAGGTCGAACAGGTTGAAGCGTGAGCCAACTGTATTTCCTCATCGGAGAGCATGTGCTCTGAACTGTGCCTGTCAGAGTCAATGCAACTGGAATGAGTCTCCTCGTCGGAGTACTCTGGCCCGCCACATCATGTGGACAACTGCTCCATCTCTGAAAAGAGCCGAACTGAAAGGGCCGTGGAAATGTAATCCTCGTTGGAGTCCACGGTCGTTGGAGAATGAAGTCTGAAAAGTTTCCTCGTCGGAGATCTGGACCTCTCCCATTTGATACAGAGAATGATACTCTACTCCGGAGTCCCTATGATAATACATGAAAACCCTTGCCAACATGGCATAGGGAATGGTCCTCTACTATGGAGTCCCTATGTCTCACATGAAAACTCTGGCCGAAACTACAAGACTGATGGGGACCATGACAAAAGATGGCATACATGTGCTCATCTGAAATGATCGCATCCATATGTGTGTCTGAAGCTGAAGACTCAGAAACCATGATCGTCGTCGAGTCTGAACATCTGAGAAACTGTAGAGTCTGGAATTTGAATGGTTTAGAAATCTGACATTTGAATCAGGAAACTGGATCCGACTTGTGACGTTATGCAACACTCCCCCTTTCTCCCATACTTTTCGGAAAACATGGACGTCGACCAAGTTGGGAGCATGGAAGGAAATATCGTGATATATCGGCGATATATTGATATCGACATGGGACCGATACGGGCACCGATATGGCGATATATCCCGATTTCCAGGCATTTTCTTCACAAAGGCTCGTTGATATGGGCGATATTTCGGCGATATATCGTCGATATATCATCGAAATATCGTATCGATACGATATCGAAACGATATCGATACGACCTTCTATGGGTGGGAGAAGACAAAGAAATTGGGGGTAAAAACCAATCAATAAGCAGTATCATATTTTTTGGCTTTTCTACTTATCTTTTTTTGCAATATATTTTTTTAGCTGTTCAAACTCTTTTTTTATATGGCTTTGCAAATCATTATTATTATTTTTTGTAAATCTTTTGCGTACGACTTTTCTTTGTCCGCACCTCTTCTCTTTTCCCTCCTTTTTTTAAATAGGGATTTTTTGGCAGGCCGCTCCTTCCTTTTTTCCCAATGCAATTTTTTAACAAATACACGACCCACTTTGGGTTCAATGCTCTCACCCTGACCTTTTTTTTAAATACTCACCGCCCACTTGGGCAACACAACAACAAAACATAAATTTTTTTAAGGCCATCGGGCCCTTTCCGCGCCACCAGGGTTCCCACTACTGGGAACCCCTTTTGCAAGGAAGACGCCGCCTTGCAGGAGATGCCGACAACTGCTGGAGCGCACTTGATCGGAGGGTGATGCCTGCGCCTAGGAGAAAGGAGGTGCGTGCGAGCCCTTGCGCTTCGTGCGTAATGGAGGTCGCCACCCACGCGTTGTGCGCAAGAGAGCCCTTGCTTGTGATCGCTATGCGTCGCCGAATACACGGGGTTCTTGGGAGTGTCGCCTGCAGGACGAGATGGGAGATGCTCCAGGCGAGGGTTGCAAGAGGAGCTTACGTTGTCTTAGGATGCGGAGGTTGGATCGGAGGTTTTGCGCGAAGGAGGACGCACCGCCATTAGATGGAGAGCCATTGTGCGCTGAAAAAGGGTGGAACGCCGCCTGCTCGTGGAGGTGCGAGCGATGAGATCGCCTGCTGCTGCCACTGATGGAGGAGGGGCACCATCTGCACCTGGAGATCATCGTGGACTGTGACGTCTGGGGCCTAGAGTTGCATGGATTAGGGTTTGAAACCCTAGATTATGATGTGATCTTGAACATGAACGATTCATTTCACACAAATCTCCAACGAACAAACTTTAAGAACATAAATTTCACATACGAATCTTGACCAAAAAGTAAAGATTAAAATCCTCGAGAATCAACCCGTTCTGATACCATGTTAGAAAATAGAGAATGCGGAAGCAGAATGATAAACATAGCATAAGAACAAAGAAATATGAAACATGGAGACCAAGATTCTACGTGGAACCCTACTCCCTAAGAAGCGGGATGAAACCATGGGAGAATGCCTCAGAGGCTGATAGTCTATTGAACTTTCTCAATGGATATAGGCAAGTTTGCAGAAAGCGGTAATCGGTACTCGGTCGGTGGGGTCACTGACTACGGATTAATCAGCAGTCGGATGACTAATCGGATTTAGTCGGCCATTAGTCGGTTTTGAATTTTTTATTTATTTTTAATATATCAATAATTTTTTATACATATATTCATATATATTTGCAATATAAATCATATTTTATACATATATTCTTATATATTTGCATACATTTGAACATTTTCTATACTATTATAATGAAACAAAAGGAGTAATCGACTTTAAATATAACATTAAGCATATTAGAATAAGTTTGATTTAAAAAAAGGAAAAAAAACTTCTGTGTAAAAGTCGACCGACTAGGCTGACTAGTCAGCCCGATTAGTCGGGTTGACCGACTAATGGCCGACTAGGCCTAGTCTAGTCGCCTACACCCCGACTCGACTAGTTGGCTTAGTCGGTCGACATTTACAACGGTGGATACAGGAGGTCTGGGGTTCCTTATATAGCCTCTACAGAGCCTTCAAGTCCCACCACTGGTAGATGTGGGACCAAACATATAGATGAGGTAAATGGACCCTGGAGGCATCCATTTACCCATATACATCATAAGAGTCGCACAACCAAATACTACAACACCTCCTGATATGTTTGTGGGATAGTGACAGAAGAGAGTCCCACGACAAACCTTCTATATTCCTCTGAAAGATGATCCAAGGAGACATGAGCAACTAGAGGATAAGTGACACAGTTACGACACGAATTCCTCAATGCGATAGGTACATCAAGATCACCAACCTCTCTGGTCTTTGATATCAACTCCTCCTGTTTAATATTTCGTGGTACAAGCATATCACAAGTTCCGTCAGTAGAAACTATGTGTTCACTGTATACCTGAGGTGTACTGGATGACGGGGAAGGCGCATGAGCATATGGATGAGTAGAGGATCTGCGAATGTAAAACCATGGCATGAACTGTGTCGGGGTAAACAAATGTGGAGGTGGTGGTGGAGATGATCGTGACTCAACATGAGATGGTGTAGGTGGAGATAGCGGAGGTGGTAGAACAAAGACATCCTCTCCTGTGTTGGAGTTAGAAAGCCTGTTACTTGTGGGAGAAAAATACATAATAGACTAAAAAATGTGACATCAATACTCGTATAATTCTTCCTACATAATCAAAACATCTATACTCTTTTTAGGTATGAGAATAGCAAACGAACACACATTTGACAGCTCTTGGAGAGAGCTTGTCACAATCATGAGTAAAATTGTGGACAAAGGCCACGGATCCAAAGTCCCTACGAGTAAGGCAGAATAGGTCCTTCTCGGGAAATGCAATCAAGAAAGGAATCTTTTCTCCAAGGATCATGAAAGGCATGTAGTTCACTAAGTTACATGCAGTGATGATCGATTCACCACAAAACGAATGAGGAGTTCGATTCTGAATAAAAATAGTCCTCGTGACATCAAGAAGATGACTTGCATTCAGCAACACCATTCTTCTGTAAAGTGTAAGCATACAAAGTTGCTGAATAATACCAAGGGATGTGAGAAAGTTAGACATCTTTAAAGTGGAAAATTTCAAGGCATTGTCAGTAGGGATGAGCATTGGGTAGGGCCGGCCCGGCCCACCCCGATGCCCGGCCCGCTAAAGCCCGACGCAGGCCCGGGCCGAAGTAATAGTCGGCGGGCTTGGGCCTAATTTTTGGCTCATATCAAATTTCGGGCTGTGTTCAGGCAACGATGGGCTCGAGCCCGAAGCCCGCGGGTCGACCCCCCTAAGGATATATCCTAAGCCCGACCCGAGCCCAACCCACATATAAGCCCGAAGCACATAAGTCGGCCCACATATAGACCCATTATAATGATCCACATAGCTTTGATTTGAATATATTTGATGTCGAATATGCATGTTGTAATGGAGCGGGGTCAAATAGTGAGACTTCGATCCCAAATGAAGTTCTAATCCTAGTTAATCAAATCTTTTTTTAATAGTGTGTTGGCCTGAGCCCGGCCCGACCCATGTATTTACGGGTCGGGCTCGGGTTTGGGCCATATGTTTCAAAATATTGCGGGCTTAGGCCTAGCCCGTAGGCCCGAAAATTAGAGTCGGGTTCGGGCTGGGCTAGGGTGGACCCGGCCCGCCCTGCCCGATGCTCATCCCTAATTGTCAGTGCGAATAAACTTCACATTAGAAGAAAAAATATTCTTAACTTTAATAAGAAACGATCTAATGATAAGATCGGCTTCAGACTTATTCTTTAACTAGAAAACCCAAGATAATATAGAAAAATTATCCACAGCGACCATATAGAACCGATGTCCCTGATGATGCTACTGTGACGACTCTAGAAAAGAAGAACGATGGTGCTTCCCAAGCTGGCATTCCTCACACTCCAAGGTGGTACAAGTAGAGATCTGAGGGAGACATGCCACAACTTCTGCAGAGGAAAGTGCCTAAAGTGAAGATGCCACATGAATGGAGAAATTGATCCAGAAGGAATGGTGGCATTAACAACACACGGAGGCTGGACCAGTCCGTAAAGTTCTCTTTGCTCGCGGTGACATCCAATCACCCTGCCAATGAGTATGTCCTGAAATACAAGAGACAAATATGGCACGATAATGTAAATCTTTTGTAATATGACTAATAGACAAACGATTCATTTGAAATGTTGGAGCATGTAAGACATTCTGCAAACACATTGATGGGGTTAGGACAATCTCCCATTGACCAACAATGGGTAGATGTACTCCATTTGCAATCACCACTAATCTACAAGAAAGGATAGATCTGTAAGAACTAAACTGAGCTCGATCTCCACACGTATGATGATATGCTTCGGAGTCCATGATCCAAATAGTCAAATTTGAACTGCTACAACTGGTAGGTGCATAAGCAATTCCTGACGAATGCGTAGATGCTTTGGTAGCACCTGCAATGTCTGAAAACCCTGCAGTTGGGATGGGCTGTGTAATCATCATATCTCTTTAGCTAGAGACGATGTCATGAAATCTCACATCATGAGGAGTCGTAGTAGTCTCTGTTTGCTCAGCTACACGGGCAGACACATGATACCCATACTTCAAATAGCATGTCTCCTCCGAATGATCTGAACGGTGGTAGTGCGAGCATGTGCCGTGCTAACGTTGTCCTCCTTGACCACGGATCCTCGTCCGTACAACTCTGAAGTACTCCCTCCACTGCGAGAAGCTGCCATCGCAGAGGGAGTTTGGACCATGGAGTATATGAAATTGTGATGCTGTTCAACCTCTTGTAAATCTCCTCCATTGGTGGTATCGTCTCTCTTGTAAGCAGTTGAGTGCATGCTGTATCGTACTCAGAGTCAAGGGATGACAAGAAGTCTCCTGCCATAGTAGCATCCCGGTATGCTGCTGCTGCTCAGTGCTGGTAATAATGGGCATAAAGCTATGAAGTCACTCAAACATGCCTCGGAGATGCAAAAAGTGGGCATGAAGAGGCCAACCATTCTGTTTGGTCGAGTATATGTCCTACTGCAACTGGAGGATCTTGCTCTCATTCTTGTCTTGTCCATGTGTCAGCCATGATGTTCCACATAGCCTTGGCTGTGGGTTGATTGACGATGTTTTTGGCAATCTCAGTGATGAATGTCTCGGAGAGCCAAATCCATGCATAGGCATCATCGAGCTTTCAAGAAGCATTAACCCCAGTTTTGTCCGTCTGCTCCGAATCCATCAAACTATGCTCCTTGTTATGGCGCTGCATAAGGGTGCGACACTACATATACCACAACTCGTAGTTGGTTCCATCCATCTTTTAGTTGGGAGCCGGACCCTTGAAAGCACCGGATGACGAAAATACGTCACCCTTGTTCTCTAACATGAGGAAACACTATCGAAAATCTGGATCTAGACTGGGGGGTAGACTATTTTGAGTGAGTCTACACAATCATATGGAGGAATGGTTGTACATGTATACTCTTACAACCATCTTCTTCAATCCTTATTGTATGCGAGGGTCGAAAACTGTGATTTATATGTTCGAAATCACGGTTTCCTGTAAAAAATAGATCGTATCAGACCGCTGTCCGAAGCACGACAGCCTGTTGGATGACCGCTGGGCGATGCGGCTTGGATGCGACACCCGGGCGACTTGTAGGGATGGTTCCGCAGCAGGGTCGACCCATAGGGGGTGAGGCTGCCGCTTGCAGGTGCACCAGCCTGCAGGGGCGGCGATGGCCTGAAAAACTGCACCTGCAGCGGCCGGAGCTGCTGTCGAGCAGGGGCGACGGAGGGGGAGGGGTTACGGTTTTGGGGATACGGAAACCCCGGTTTAGGACTGTTGTTCTGATACCATGTTGAAGGAAATGAACGACTTATCATTATAGAGACCCTATGGCTCTCTTACGTAGGAAAAGAACACTGGGTAAATTATAGAAGAGATATATGAAAGAAGTAAAAACAAGAAATAAATATAATGAGATGCAAATATCTCAACAATTGACGAAGTGCGCTTTTTTTGTTTTTTTTAAGATATCGCAGGACATAAAGGTGGGATCCGATTGGAAGTGATGTTGGTAGACGGTATAAAATTTAGCTGTTTGGTAAGAATATCAATGTAAAAAGTATAAATATGTCAAAGCCAGACTTTGTATACAAAGATTTCACTGGACATATATTTTATACCCTTTATATAGTTAGGGACAAAATAAATGTGCAGATACCATACAGAAGCTCACACTTGTCTGATGGCGGAATTACTTTTTTCTTACAAATTGATCGTTTCTAAATTTTTATTAATTTATTTTTATTGAATTTCTCAGCCCAACTTTTTAAATCAAGGTAACTGTTTGGCTTTTCGTGTTCCAAGAACCCTAGAGTTACAGGTGAGTGCTGTTCCTTACTTTTATTTGTTTTTTACACGGTGCGGACTGTTGTAGACTTTTTTTGTTTTGCTTCCACGAAGAATCCCATTTTTCAAGCTAAAGTAAACATATCGGCTCAAGAAGTGGGTGCAAGAGAGAGAAATCCTTACGACTCGTACACATATGATGATATCCCCACGACAGCATTACCCCGTATTATCAGGTAGTCAGTTTGTTTTTTTTTTGCACACCTTTTCTTGCTACTGTTTCTGTATCTGAATATATTTATTTTGGAGTTTTCTTTTCCAACCTTGTTTGTCCAAGTGTGGATAACTGTTGTAGTTTCACTTTCCCTAGCTTTTATCTTATATACAACTTCTCTAGCTGCACTTCAGTATATCTTTTACTTTCATTGGATTTTGATGTCGTGATTAAGGGTTGTTGCACATTTTTATGATATTGGTAATCGTATTTTCTCCCTGTGTTTAATTAGGTTGAGATCTGGAAATGTGATATTCAATTATCGGTACTACAATAACACCCTTCAGAAAACAGAAGGTAGCTTTAATGGGTCTTTCACCATTGGTCTTTTAATAACTTTGCATCATCTTTTAGGAATACTACCTTTTGATCGTATTGATTTAATGCTTTAAGATATCTTCATTTTTTACTGTATATATAGCTTTCTGATCATATATCTGGATAATAAAGATCTGGTTTATTTTTATCGCAATCATTGGAAGGCATGCAAATATTAGCGTGTTGATTTTAACTAGGGCTTAGAAGTTAAGCATGCTTGGTAAAGAATAGTACTAGACATGGCAGCCACCACCATTGGAATTATTATGCAGTGCCCATTGTAAAAGATGCAATGAGAGTTGGGCTGCTAAGACGTGTACATCTCTGCATACAATGCATGTATTTTAGACGAATATGTTCTTGTGTATGTCTCTCCACACAAAGAAGGATCACATTTGCAATTAGCTTATAAGACACACTGTTGAGGCAATGTAGAAGATATACCGAGTGAATGTGCAAGAGGGATATTACAAGAGGGATATTAAGTGCTCATGCTCCAAGGGACTTGGAATTAGAAGAAGAGCCTTACACTAGAGGATTTTTGAAGAAGAAAGGCCTTACAATACAGGATGGGGAAAACAAAAGAAACTTTGAAATGGACCATCAAGAAGTGACAAATATATGCAGCCTACCCAACGTGATGTGGGATATGGGTTAACTGTTACTGTAGTATTGTTAGAAGACACCTTCCAATTGAATTGCATGTGGTGAGTGCATTTATTTTAAACTGGGATAAGTCCAACAATATGTCCTTCGTAAGTATTAAATCGGATTTGTTGAGTGTGCATTTATTTTAGTTGTATTGTGTTTGTGCACATGTTTTAGAGTGAAAGGAACTTAGAAGTCTAGGTTTGCAGATCCTTTTTTGGTTGATGGTTTGTTCATGGAGGCATGATATGCATCACTCTGTGTGTGACCATTTATGGAGGCTTTAACCTTCCTATGAAGCTTCCATGTCTTATATGCCACTTTCTGTGTCTTTAATCAGTTCTAGGAATCAGCATTGGATGTTTTGGAATTGTAAGTGATGTCCTGATGGTCTTGGTTTCTTCTATTAAATTTGTATGTATCCGTTTTCTCCATGTTGATTCTACGAGCACCAAAACTGACTTAAGAGATTGACTGTATAAGTAAATGTTTTTTTTGGTGGTTTCTTGTCTGTATGGTACACATGTTTGATATCAGTGTTGTCGAGGGACATTGTCTATTTGTTGGGACTTTAGGCTAGGGTAATTGGGAGTGCTAAATCTTAAAACAACCCCATTACAATTATGATAGTTTGATCTTTGATGAAGATGTTTTCATTAGTTATGGTCGGGTTATAAGTAGAGCGCGTGATTTGTCATTGGTGATTTCTTCGTGAGAGTGACACCATGCCCGACTCCCCTATGCAAGTTGGATATTAGTACACCCTCCAATATGTAGCAGGCCCTGGGTAGGAGGGCCTTCCTATCAAATGGTGGTACATATGAAAAATGATTAATCGACTATAACTACAAACTCTACTTTTTTTTAACAGTCGTTGGGGAGGGTGATTGAGCCCTAGAGTGGGAGCGGACATGGTTGTCTGCGAGCATCACTATTATTTGTGAGCATGTCTGATGCCCTTGGAATGAGTGCTTTGATTATCCACATCACTGTGCAGATGGGAAACTTATTGGATGGGTTGTGAACGCTACCATTTTCCCCTTCTTCTATACATGTATGACATTGTTTTCTTTGATGAGGATGGCTGTGACAAATCTTTGGTTGTGCGGTCCTTTTGGACATCTTTAGAGACCCTCCATTTCCATGGATTAAGCATTTAGAAGTCTATCTTTATTCTATTTCCATATAGAGGAGCATACTGCTATGGGATTTTGGCTGTCTACCCCTTGTGGGTGCTTCCAATCACGTACCAGGTTTGCCTTTGGTCAATTCAGGAACCAGGTCTGTCGGCATTCATGATATTTTTGATTTGCATTTTGAAGAGGACAGATGCTTTGCAATGGAGATATCCAAGGCCTTAAATGTCGGTTTCGGTCACCATTTTGGTGACCGACCGAAACAAAATTTCGGTCGAATTTCGATCGAAATCCGACCAAAATTTCGATCATGTTTGTACGAGGCCCCCATATTTTGGTCATTTCGGCTGAATTTTGATAACCGGTCGAAACCAAAATTCGATCGAATTTTGCTGAAATTTGAGGCCATGGAGATATTTGAGGTGGGGTTCTGAAGTCTCAAATGTATCATGCTGCTGGTGAAAGGGGATGTGGTGTGCTGGCCAGTGATAGATGAGTGGCTCGGTTTTTGAAGGGCTTGAGAACGTGGAATCAAATGCTTTGTTTAGATGAATGATGCGACTTCTTGGTAACAGGGATGGCTTCTTGGAGAAGGTCTTATTTGCTTCATACACATGGACTTTGGATGTGGAGGAATCGACACGCCTAAGCCCATTGTTTTCATGAAGGGGGCGATCAAGGTCATACTTTTAATTGCTATTTTCTGAAGCCAAGTGTGTGGATGGATCTTATTTTTGGTTTTAAGTTGATAGCTGTCACTTTTATATAAGTATGGAGGGTTCTATGTGAACATGACTTGACTTGGCTCACAAGTTTATTCAATGTTATGTGTGAAGAAAGAAAATGCCTTAAGAACGGGGGAAAACAACATGATGCCTCTTTACAAGAGTTAATAAGACATTCAAAAATGTTCAAGAAACAGAGGTATCAATTTGATGAATCATACTACAAAAATTTAGGAACATTTAATCAAAAGAAAGTTGAGTCAAAATTTCAAATTTACAGAAATATCAATTTAGATTTATGCCAGGTTGCTTAACTGTGGAAGCTATCAACATGTTGCGGTGAACAATGGAGAATTATAGAGCTAAAATGAAGAAAATCGATATATTTTTTTTATTTGGAGAAGGCATATGATTTAGTTCCACGGAGATCTTGTATAGAGTTTTGGAAATGAGATAATTGCATGTCCTGTATATTAACCTTACAAAGGATATGTATGATGGGGCTATATCTTATGTAAGGGTCCTGTATGTGAAAGTCGATTATTTTGGCATTTGCATTGGTCTGCATCAAGGTTTACCATTGAGTCCTTTACCTTTTATTTCGATTATGGATGAATTGACCAGTCACATTCATGATAATTACCTTAGTATATGTTGTTTGCCGATGATATTGTGTTGGTTGTAAATGAGAAGCTTGAGGTTGAGAGGCATGCCTTGGAGACTAAAGGGTTTTATATAAGTAGAGCTAAGATCGAATATATGGAGTGCATATTTGATCGAAGTAGTGGTGAAGGAATCAAGGTGAAGATTGGAGATAATAACATTCTAAAGAAAGATTCTTTTAGATACTTGGGATTTGTTTTATGTCATGACATCGAAATCAATGGTGATGTTACTCATATACTAGGTCGTAGTAGTTGATAGTCTGTACTTGTAGAGATATATCTTATTCTCTTTTGTACCGTTTCATATTTTCTTCTCTTTTGGACTCTTGATGTAATTTACCCATAAGCCACTCTCCTATATAAGAGAGCCTAGGGCGTATGGAATAAACAAGTCTCTTATTTTTTCCCAACATGGTATCAGAGCAACGGTCCTAAACCGGAGTTCTCAATTCAAAACCCTTACCCTAGCTTCTACCTTCGAGCTGTTCGCGCGCCACCACCCCAGGCCGCACTCCGCACCTCGCTCGCATCGCCTCGGTCGCGCTCGGCCCCGCGTTCTCGCCGCCAGGTTCCAGCCCCGGTTCACCGCCGGTTCGCTGCCAGGCCATAGCCTCGATTCCACGTGTGTGCGGAACCAACCTTGGTCCCATGCGTGCAGGAGGCCCTAGTCCCTAGTCCCGCACAGGCTGTCCTAATCGCAGGCAGCCCTAGCCATGGTCCCGTGCGCGTGAGGGGGCAACCCTTGTCGCGCGCGTGTGGTGTGCATCCACTGCGCGCATGCACTGAGCGCTGTGCGCTACTCCCATCGTATCTCGGATCTCCGTGCACCACCACACGTCGTCCAACCCCATATCCTTGGGTTTGCCAAACCCTAGGGTACACATGCTATTGAGGAAACTCTCGCTTGCGTCTTCAAGTTAATGGGTTTCGTTGCTTGAGTCTACACATGCAACTAAGCCCGTGAATGTCAGTGTAGACGATCATATCTTTAGTCTACAACTAAGCCCGTGAATGTCAGTGTAGTCTTCTATAATCATCATGATAGAGCGCATGGCAGATATCCCATCCACATGTGCCTTCAGAGATCCTGCTCCTATTGTGAAGATTTGGCTATCAAGAACATTAGCAATTGAGATTGCTAATGATATTCTCCATCAACCCACTGCAAAAGCATTGCAGTATATTCTAGCTGCTACTTATTTACAGGCAAAGAATGAGACGACGGTTTTGCAACTCTAGCATGACATCTTTACCATCAAGCAGAATGGATGGCCTCTACACTCATTATACACATCTTTACGTGGAATGTTTGAGAAGTTTTACAGCTTCATGCCTCTCACAGCCACTCCTGAGCAACAGAAGACCTACTGGAATGATACTATGGTGGGTGTATTCCTGGCAGCTTTAGATACAGAGTACGAGGCTGCACGTTCCCAGATCTTGGCAGATTCCACCATTCCTCCGATGGAGGAAGCCTTTCATAGACGGAGCCGTATTACTGTTCCTTTATCCACTGCAAATCAGACCGCCTCAGCCATGACAGCGAATCGAGGTCGTGGTGGTCATTATCAGTTCCGTGGTCATGGACCTCAGGGCAAAGGGGGTCGTGTTCGGCCATCATGCACCTTTTGCCACCGTTCTGGGCATACTGAAGACACGTGCTACTCCAAACATGGATTTTCTGCTTCTGCACGAGTAGCTGAACAGATTGATCCCTCATCTGCTTCATCTCTGGATCAACGCTTTAATTATCTTGTAGCCCGTCTGAGAGGCAATATTCCTCCATCCGGTCCTGTTGCATCAGTGCCTGCTTCTGATAGTCACTTCGTTGTTGCTGCTTCTGCATCCACCATTACCTCATGTAGCACTTATGCATTCACTAGCAGTAGTGGATCAGATATTTTAGAATGGATTATGGATTCTGGTGCCACACATCAGCTATGTGGTGATCAAGTTCTACTTACAGCCTACCGACAGGTTCCTCCAGGCCGCACTGTGGTTATTGCCAATGGGACACATTCCTCGATTACTGGTCAGGGGGAGATTAGCCTGACACCCTCTATGCACCTCAAGAATGTGCTGCACACACATGATTTTTCTATGAATTTGTTGTCCATTACCCAACTTACAAAGGATTTACATTGTCGAGCAATTTTTGATCCATCCTCTCTCATTTTTCAGGACATCCTTACGGGCAACGTGATTGGGCTTGGCTATGAGCAGGGCGACCTATATCGTCTCAGTCGGACTCCTTATGCCGGAGCCTCCTCTCTACCCGCTGGATCTGTCTCCCCCTTCCTGTGGCACTTGCTCTTTAGGCATTTACCGCTTCAGAAATTGTGTCGTGTGTTACCCCAGGTTTCACCTCACACGTCCATCCAATGTGAGGCTTGTCAGTTAGGGAAAGCGTCATCGGTCTACCTTTCCTAGTCGTCAGAGTCGGAGTAGTAGCTCCAAGTTTGAGTTGTTTCATGTCGATATCTGGGGTCCTAGTCGTGTTCGTGATCATCAGGGACACATATTTTATATGATTATTGTGGATGATTTCTCTCGTGTGTCTTGGGTCTTTTTGTTAAAGAATAAATCTGAAGCGGGGAATATTATCATAAATTTCATCAATGAAGTTCGTAATGTTTTTCTGCATATGTAAAGATTGTGAGAAGTGATAATGCCTTGGAATTTTGTACTCATACTCTCTCCAACTATTTTTCAACTCAAGGGATTATCCACCAAACATCCTGTGCCTATATTTCCCAACAAAATGGAGTTGCAGAAAGGAAACATCGTCATTTACTTGATGTCACCAGGTCGCTTCTCATACAGAGTCATGCCCCTCATTCTTTCTAGGGCGATGCTGTCCTAACGACATGTTATCTCATTAATCGTATGCCGTCGTCTGTCTTAGGTGAGAAGATTTCTTTCTCTCTTGTTTTTCTAGAAAGAGAATTATTCTCCCTCACTCCTCGTGTGTTTGGCTCGGTGGCCTTTGTCCACCAGTTGTCTTCAGGTATTGACAAGTTGTCAAGTGTGTTTTCGTCGGGTACTCCTGAATACAAAAGAGGTACATGTGTTATGATCCATTGCACATGAGATATTTTGTTAGTGTTGATGTTACGTTTTTTGAGTATGTTATGTACTCCTCTACATGTGATCAATTGGTATCCTCTGGCACTGATGAAGCTATATACATGCCACTGCCATCATCACCTCCACCACTACCAACACCACCTCCACCACCACCATCTCCTACACCTCCTTTTACCGTTCATGTTCCCCTATTGCCACTCCACTATACCCGTCGGTCTGCTTCTGCTCATGGTCACCGCTTCTCATCTAGCTCACCTGAGGTATGTTCTGAGAATATAATCAATATTGATGGATATGATGATTTACCTGAGCAGGATGTGTTACAAAGGCCAGATGAGGATGCAGGTGATTTGGATCTTCCTATTGTACTTCGGAAACAAAAGTGCAACTGCGCGTCATATCTTATATCATCCACCGTTTCTTTTGATCGTTTATCTGAAGAATTCAGAAGCTTTGTCATTGCACTATCGGCGGTGGATATTCCACGGAATTACCAAGATGCGTTGAAGGATAGTAGATGGCGTTTAGTCATGGAAGAAGAGATGGCTCCTCTTCGTTCAAGAGGTACATGGAGCCTTGTTCCTGCACCTACCAATGTGTCTACAGTGAACTGCAAGTGGGTCTTTATGGTTAAGCAGAATGCCGATGGCAACATTGCCAGATACAAGGCACGCCTGGTTGCTCGTGGCTTTACACAGACGTATGGGGTGGATTGTCTTGATACATTCTCGTCGGTTGCTCGCCATTCCACCCTACGGATCATTCTCTCTGTTGCGGCTACTCGTGAGTGGCCACTATTCCAATTAGATGTCAAGAATGCATTTTTATATGGTGACTTGCAGGAAGAAGTCTACATGCAACAACCACCTGGTTGTGATGTTGAGGGGGAGCGTTCTAAGGTATGTGGACTTCATAAGGCCATCTATGGCCTTAAGCAGAGCCCAGAGCTTGGTTCCAGAAGCTCTCAGACCTGTTTGAAAAACAGGGGTATGGACGTTCCAATGCAGATCATTCCCTGTTTGTACAGAAGAAATTTAGAGGTATTATTGCAATTATGGTGTATGTAGACGATATCTTGATTACAGGTGATGAAGGGCAGGGAATTCAGAGGGCGAAAGAAATGCTGGGTCGTGAATTCGTCACCAAGGACCTTGGCATGGAACGACATATCGGTATCGGTATCGGTACCATGTCGATACCGATATATCGCCGATATATCGACCCATATCGTCGACATCGGACCGAGATTGTGCTTTTTTGGCATGTCGATACCCGATATCGACCATATCGGCGATATATCGCTGACCTGTCGATACCGATATATCGCCGATATATCGGGATATGACCTTCCATGGACCTTGGAGTTCTTAGATATTTTCTGGGACTGGAGTTCGCCAGAAATCCTCATGGGCTGGTAATGACCCAGAGGAAGTATGTCACTGACCTGTTGAGTGAAACATGAATGCTTGGTTCCCGTCCTTCCACTACACCCATAGATCCCAGTATGAAATTATATGATGAAGAAACTGATGAGGTGGATAGGAGAAGATACATAGAACTGGTGGGAAACCTTCTTTATGTTACTATTACCAGACCTGATATCTCCTTTGCTGTTAGTCGGGTGAGCTAGTTCATGGAGCAACCACGTCATGTAGATATGGATGCTATATGTATGATACTCAGGTATCTTAAGTCATCTTCAGGTGCAAGTCTGCTGTTCAAGAAAGACAAGGAGATTACTATTTCAGCATGTGCAGATGCAGATTAAGCAGGATGCCCCAAGGATAGGAAGTCAACCACTGGATTTGCTGTGTCTGTCGAAAACTCTCTGGTCTCATGGAGAAGCAAGAAGCAAACGATTGTAGCAAGATCCAATGCTGAGTCTGAATATAGGGCTATGTCCCAAGTCGGTGCTGAAATGATATGGGTGAAAGTTGTTCTTACAGATCTGTATATAGAAGTATCTCTTCCTATGGCTCTAGAATGTGACAATCAAGCCGCTATATTTATTGCAAATAATCCATCATTTCATGAACGAACCAAGCAAATTGAGGTTGATTGTCACTTTATACGAGATATGATTCAGAAGGGGTTTATTTCTACATCCCATGTTAGCTCAGGGGACCAAACTGCAAACATCTTTACCAAAGCATTACTTAGAGGGCCATTCCAGTAATGCTCGTCCAAGCTGAGCATGATTGACATCTATGCTCCACCTTGAGGGGGAGTGTATTTTTTTTATTGTAAGCCCGGTAATTGTGGGGGTCCGGGTATCCCCTCTCATTGATTAAAGAAAGATATTACAATGACGCACAGATGAGGCTTGTAGCCTCTACAAGAATCTAAACGAAAAACCTAAAATGGCCCACATGGCCTTCATACTCAAACTCCCAATAGCCAACATGGCTTTATAAGGAAAAGAAAATGTTACTTGCTAAATTTCATTTTTCCTACCTTTCCCTTTTGCTTTTCGAAATTTTGGAGAACGTAATTTGATTTGATCTTGAATCTGGTGATATCTGATGTCAGAGTTAACATAACTCTCATCACTTGTGTTAGGTACTTCTTCTTCATCATCGTCAGATTCCTCATTTGAAGGTTCTTGTGTCTTTGAAGTTAATAGACAATGTACCGGTGACACTTGCTGTCTCTCTTGATATTGGGCATGAGATAATATCCTCGTACCCTTCCTCTTTATCATAGACCAAGATTCTTTTCCATCCATTTTCTCCATTCTCGCTTGAATTGTTGTAGCATCTTGTTGAAATTCCGCCTTGAGGGGGAGTGTAGAGATATATTTTATTCTCTTTTGTACCGTTTCATATTTTCTTCTCTTTTGAACTCTTGATGTAATTTACCCATAGGCTACTCTCCTATATAAGAGAGCCTAGGGCGTATGGAATAAACAAGTCTCTTATTTTTTCCTGACAGTACTCGATCGACATGGTCACTAACTACGGATTGATTGGTAGTCGAGAGAGTAATCGGATTTAGTCGGGCATTAGTGTAGGTACTGGGTCGACAAGTTCACTTACTAAGGATTAATCAACAGTCAGGAGTATCAGATTTAGCTGGCATTAGTGGATTTTGAATTTTTAAATTATTTTGATTATATAAATCAATTTTTAATCACACTAATTACTCCTATGTACTTTTGTCAAATTTTTGCACCAAACAAAATCTAGGGATATGCATGACACGATCATGGCTTAAGTGGATATGCATTCAAGTCTTACATTATCCCATGATTTCCTTATGCAACTCAATCAACCTATATGGATATGCATTGCATTCCTGCATCAAACTAAATCTAGGGATGTGTGTTCTTGCATTAAACAAATTTTGTTGCATCAAACTCAAGTAACTCAACCAATTTGCTAATAAACAATGGTTACATAACAAACAATCAACCTAATCATTCTTAAACACATTTAATTAGTAATTCATCATTATTATGCAAACGAATCATCCTTAAATATATATATATATATATAAATCTCTACAAGTAAGATAAAGATGCATAAAAGATATATAAAGAACTACATGGCTACAAGCAGCATGTAAGTTAAAAAAAGAGAAAAGCAAAAAAAAGTAACGTAGGGTGGCTTGGTTGGAGGTTTGAGAAGCTTGGAGGATGGCTTTGGTGGGAGCTGGGTCCTCCCTTGGTGTCGATGTTGCAGAGGTGGAGTTGGATGAGAGGTGGTCCAACGACGTAGTGGTGGATGAGGCAAGGTGGAATCTGTCGGGGGTTGAGCAGAGAGTTGCGTGGTGAAGGCTTTGGCCTTGAAAACTGTATTTGATTATGTGTTGTGAAGTCCATTATATTTAAAACCTATACCAAGCATGGAAATGAATGTGTGTTCTTAAATGACATCTTAGGCAATGAGATATGTAAGCTGTCGTTCAATCTTGGAAGTAAAGGAGTCAATGTTGTCCTTGAGGCAAAAATGGTGCGTGTTTGGATTTTCTTTCTGTGCTCATGTTATTGTGGTTTAGGGTGTGGGTGCCTCTGGATTCTGATTTGTGCCTTCTTGTTTGGTCTTACGATTTTGTTGAGGTTGAAAACTGTTCGCATGCACATTTTTAAGGACTGCTATCATTTTTTTGTGTGGAAAGAAATATCCTCTCTCTTGAATGGAATTCGTTCTCTTATTGTTATTTGGTAACATAGACCTGACCGTTTCTCTTTTCTTATCTCTTCTAAGAACTCCCGGTCTTGCTCAACATGCAATTTTTAATTTATTTTATGTACTAAAGATATTGAACTTTTTTACCACTCAGTTACCGAAGACTTTACCTGTCCATTTTGTTTAGTTCAGTGTGCAAGCTTCAAGGTTAGATGCTCATTTCACATGTCAGGTCTCCTTATTATCTTTTGTTTTTAGCTGGCTAGATCACTAACCTATCTTTCCTGCCGTCTTCTTTCTGTCGCATAGGGTGTACGTTATCACTTAACTTCATGCCATGATCTTTTCAATTTTGAATTTTGGGTTGGTAAATTATCTTTATTCTATCTTATTTGATATTTCTATGTATTATTTGTTCTAAATAGCTTTGTGGAACTTTTCTAGGTTACTGAGGAATATCAAGCTGTGAATGTTTCTGTGAAGGCCGATATTTGGAGATCGGAGGTAAACATGTTTTTTCTAATTTTTCTCTTTAATTCATAGGCTGGAAACTTATCATATTGTATTAAGTACTTCAACTTCTGTTGCTAAGTAAACAACAAACCACGGCTAGGGATTGAGTCTGGAATATATCTAGTTATGCAAAGGAGTCGGGGTGATGCACCGGTTAAGAGATGCGAGTGTTGGGATGTTCGTCGGCTAAGAGAGGGTGTGGAAGGCCCAAAAAGTGTTGGAGTGAGACTATCCGAAGGGATCTTAGTTTTTTTTTTGGACCTAAGCCCGAGAAGGACCCACGAGAGATCTGGATGGAGGGAAAAAGTCCTTGTAGCCCACCCTACTTAATGTGGGAAAAGGCTTTGTGGTTTTCGTATGCTCATTCCCAGGCTCAAAATTTAGAAGCCATATTGTTATAGTTTTCTTCCAACAACTTTGTTTTGTCTTCCCCGCCCCCGGTTGTAAGCCCCTTCATATAATTCCATACACCCACTAACTAACAAATTTAATGTTTGGGGGATTTTTTCATATGCCCAACGACTATTTTGTCTTCTTTTGATGCTACAACTTTTTATGCTATTTTCTCATTATGAATCCGATTATTTTGTGTGATCGCACATCTACTAGATAACCTTCATCCTAAGTACACATGTTTCATACACGTGCATATTTTTTTTGAAAAGATGGGATGTACCTCCTTGAGACACCTATTCAAAAACTAGACATGCATAGTTAAAACCTCAGTTGAAAATGCCATGATGGAGGTGTATTTGTAGGGGGAGGGTAAGAGGAGGAGGTACTAAGGCGAATGAAGGCGACGGAAAGAAAGGTGATAACGTAATGTTGGTGTAACAATGAACAAGAAAAGATCACTTTTCAATTGTGGAATACTTATTCATCACATGGATTTCCCATCACGATTTACAACATTATAATGTGATACTCTTCTTTAATGATTGTCCTGTCTTTGAAGCCATGCGACTTTTGACGAGAAAAGTTCCTAAATTGTGTTCTCCATCCACGAAAATGGTCCAAAACAACTTAATTCCCTTATCACGTGTCCAACATGAGACATGTATATTGCATCTTGGACATGCGATGTTAGTTCCTTTTTTAAGGCTATTGGATATCGCACTCATAAGATGTGATGCCAGTAGCGCGAGCTTTTGATATCACATCTTTTTGAATGTAATATTCACTGTAGAAACATGAGGTCATTTTATAACACAATGCATTTTTATATATGATATACATATTGTATTTTATACATGCGATATTTTAACATTATTGATGGAATGAAGTTGTCTTGGACCATTTTTGTGGATTTTTTATTTTAGGGAACATTGTTTATTAGATTTCTTGCTTTCTAATTAATCATGAAAAATCCACATTTGTTTTGCAACCTTTCTATTGTTTGTGTAGTCAAGTTTTGGGTACACCACATTTGGAGTTAGAGTTGCATTCTTTAGGCGTATCTGTGGCTATAGCCCAACTTAGGTGGTTGGACTGGGTACATTTGTTTGTAAATTAGCTTAAAAGCTAGCTGGATTGATAGCATGATTCCTTTCATGCGAATAGGTTGGCAATTTTGAAGTTTGTTCTCTCAGACATACTTATATGTTCTATTTTATGCACAAACTATTTTGGTGTTGATCAGGAGATATTTTAGGTTCGACTTTGGCCAAGAAAACAAGAGGTTTGCACTAATGGACTTGGATTCAGTCACCAACATCACGAGGAGAAATGGTTGGGAAGTGTAAAACATGTGGAAATGAATAAAGCTTTGATAATGAAAAAGGGGGGGCGGGGGGGGGGGGGTATGTAAAGCCTTGAACTTGCTATATCTCGGATCCTGTATAATAAGATCCGGCTCGTCAAGAGGAAACCAACGGAGTTTGTTTCGTATGAATCGGACTTCGTTTCGATTTGTTATGAATTCCGAAATAAAGAGAAGTAAGGAGAGTTAAGACGTCATTAACTCACAATGACTGTCATTACGACTAATTAAACATTATTAAAGAAACTAATGGATTAAAAATCACTAATGATCATTAGCAAACACTAATCAATAGTTAGTAAAAGATAAACGTAAACCGCGGAAGTTAAATCGTGATTAGTGAAAGTTAATCACGATTAGTGTTAATTAAGCGTCATTAGCGAATCTAGAATCCTTTAGAATGTTCTAACGTAAGCCCCAGGTTTGGGATAAGTTTTGGCTAAAATCATGGACCAAAACCATGAGCCGCTAAATCATGATTAAGGTCTCAACCATGGTTTTCTAACCATGATTAGTGGTTTTCTGGAGCATATAAATAGCCCCCCCATCCATCCATTCTCTACAATTTCCACTACCACCACCACCCCAAAGGCTAGGGTCGAGAGGTCAGGAGGAGGAGTGGGAGGCAAGGAAGGAGCGCTAGTGAAGCGCTGCAGGGAGAACGAGGAGGAGAAAAGTATGATCCTCTCTTAGTTTGCTTCGTAAGATAGGCTTTCAATTCATCCTCTTGTTCTTCCAAGTTTTGTTCTTGATTTATATTTCTTTCCGATTCGTTTCCTGTTGTGATTTCGAGGAGAAATTTATGTAACACCCTACTTAGGTGCGGACGGCTATGCACGTTAGTGAACCATGTGATTCGTCACACGTTCACTCATCTAAGACGCGTGGTTTCTACGGATTCTCCATCGCTTATGTTTCTATTCTTTCAATTATGCTTTTATAGTTATTTTGATGGAGAAATTTGTGTAATATCCTACTTAGGTGTTGGTGGCTATGCACGTCAGTGAACCCTGTGATTCGTCACACGTTCACTCGTCTAAGACGCGTCGTGTCTACCGATTCTCCATCACTTATATTTCTATTCTTTCAATTATGCTTTTATAGTTATTTTGATGGAGAAATCCGTGTAATACCCTACTTAGGTGCGGGCGGTTATGCACGTCAGTGAACCATGTGATTCGTCATACGTTCACTCATCTAAGACGCGTGGTTTCTACCGATTCTCCATCGCTTATGTTTCGATTCTTTGAATTATGTTTTATAGTTATTTTAACGGAGAAATCTATGTAATACCCTACTTAGGTGCGGACGGCTATGCACATTAGTGAACCCAGTGATTCGTTACACATTCACTCACCTAAGATGCGTGGTGTCTACCGATTCTTCATCTATTGTTGTTTGAGTATATAATCTTTTAGTTTCGTTGTTATTTTCCTCCCGATTGATTTTATAGAGGAAACTCTTTTCGTTTTTATTTTGAAATATGTCCCGATATACGGGGAAATTCTGCCGAAATTTTTTTGAGAAATATGTCTCGATATAAGGGGAAACTCTATCGAAATTTTCTTAGAAATATCACCCCGTATAAGTGGAAGCTATGCTGAAATTTCAAGAGAAAATATGTTCTTAGCGTTCTTCGTGTTCTTTGTGTTCTTCGCGTTCTTTGTATTCTTCGTTCGTTTTTCGCGTTCTTGACACATTCTTAGCGTTTTTGAAGTGAAAATGAATTTTGATCTTTTCAGGAGCCTTAAAACATCCTTTCTGAAAACGAAACACGATAAAGCCTTGCATACGCGAGAGAGAGCTCGATTACGTAATGAAATCCTTCCTTTTACTGTTGGGTTTTCATATGAGATTATTTAAATTCTTGATTTTATGTTCTTTGCTATGAAAACCCTAATTTTGGCTATTTTTGAAAAAGTCTGAAGAGTTGCTTTGTGATTTCTTCTAAAATAAGATTTAAGCATCTAATTGATGCGGTAGTTTTGAAAGTTAGGATTTGGGAGTTAAAATAGGCATAAATATGAGTATATATGCATATGAATAATACATATGTGAGTCTATACTAAGTGTTGTTGATTATGTAAATCGAAGACCTAACAAAAGAATTATATCATGGGAATTGATGTGGTTTGAGTTGGATCCTTAAAAGGATCGTGTGTCATGTTAAGGATGACTGGGAGTAGAACTACAGGTCGGGCATGCAACATGTAGGTTTGTCGGAAGAATCCGTATTGGCGTTTCCCTACCTAGGTGGTACACGGTTGCCCTATTATGATAAGTGCACACGAAATGAATGATTTGCAACGCGTGGTAGCGGGAGCCAATATCTTCGGGTTAAACGACGGAAGATGTGGTCGTGCCATGTGGAGGCATGGGTGGTTCAATAGCGGTCGTGTCACGGTAATATGTATTTAAAGCTGCTAGGTTATATGATTAAATGTTAGCATGAGGTTTTAAGCAACCGAGTCCTCGAGGATGGTGTGCTCATTTGTTTTCCAGGCCGAGGGTTTGAGATCCTGTTTAATAAAAGAAAAGAAAATTTGTCAGGGTAGTATTGGAAGATTGATTGAGGCGACGTGCGACGGAATAAGCTTACCAAGATCAACACAATCTCCAATCTCGAAGTGCGCACAGATTTGGAGTCCAAGAATGGTGGGGTTCGTCTGGACTAATCTCTGACGTGGAATAGAAAGAAATAAGACTTAAATTAATAAGAAGGAATGAAACTTTTTGTGATAACAAATTTTGCAAAATTACACAATTTGCTTTTCTCTTCTTCGTTACTTAGCATTCGCTAATTTTTATCTTATAATTTATGGAAAACCCAACAAGTGTCAGTGAGTCATCGAAAGGACTTTAAAAGTTTAGCCAACTTACATACTAGACATCCAGCCATCCGCAGTAGCTTTTCTTTGTAAGGTAGTTAGTAATATTTCTGTATATTTCCTTCCAGCCGACGTATATGTAAAGGGTTGTAGTGAGACAATGGTTCTTGTAAACTTTATTTTGTGAATGACAAAGTGTTGAAATACTTCCTTCTGAGTGTTTTTATTTGCTGTCTGTTTCTGAATGTTAGTTGTGATTGCTGAATAAATTACTGCTGAGTAACCAGATCCGGATATGGGAGGATCCGACGGCCCCGGAATTGGGGTCGTGACAGGGTAGGATTCGTTGATGCAATGTTGTAGAGACTTCTCCACCAGGTGAACATGTACAACCAAAGCTGTGATGTTACCTTTCATGCTATCGACCTGTATCTGCTTTGTTCTTTATCCACTTTTCTATTACACTTGGTGCTTGGTGATGGCATATCTTTCGAATTTTGGGGAGATACTTTTTCAGAAGAGGGGGCTTTTTATGACCTCTCTATAAGGTTGTGTGCATTGGCAGAGACATTTGCTTTGATGAATGCGTGCGGGGGCCATGGTGCATTGAGTCCTACATTTTGCTTTCTCTTTTTGCAGTTAAGGTTTCATGAGTTCCCGTGATAGGATAAATTAGGCTCAGAAGTGAGCCTTCCCTCACCCTGAATTAGTGGATACAAGGCCTGTGAGAGTTCTTTGTCAAGAAGTCACTTAGGGAATTGGTACATTTTGGATGGAATGTAGAGATCTTAGGTAATGCTGAAGGTGCTTGTGGCCTGTCTTTTTCCACCAATGACATCTAGTTTCGTTTGTGTGTGGCAGCGTATGGGGACATTGATTGTATGTTTATTATACATCTCTTCTCTCATGAAATGTGGGGGGTATGCAAATGGGGCACGGGTAGATACATCTTGCATTGAGTGTTTCTTGTGTAGTTTTGTTGGTGCAACATATCTAAAGAGAATTGGGAAAACGTTTTTGTATGGTGTTGTGGTTTACCGATGATCAAGATTCGAAAAAACGAAAGGCGGAACGAGGCGTTTTCCCTGGAGATGAGGCGAGGTGTAGCAGCGAGGCGATCGAGCTGTAAGCCTCAGTTTGTGTAGGAAAATACTTATAAAAAGTATAATAAATATATTTACTGATGAAATTATCTTAATTGACATATACATAATATATAACATTGCAATATATGATGAAAGTATGAAGATAGGAACGTGAAGGAAAGGATATGACATTAGCTATAATTGTCATTAAAACATCAAAGACATTATATTTTTCCTTAAAAATATTAAGGTGCATAAAATTTTTTGGTTATATGTACTTGTTATACGACTAATATATAAAGGGGTTGATGGGGCTGCCCTATGGGGGCAGCCAACATGGCTGCCCCGCCCCTTTTTTCGCAATTTTTTTTATTTTTTTTGAAAAATATCGACATGTATATCATCCCTATATACCTTCTATATGCCATTCGAATTTTGTCAGAAACAGAGACTTTTACGGCCTCCATCAAACAGAGTCGATTTAAAAAATTCTGTGACCGTTAAAAAATTGACATATGGATGGAGGTCGTAGGAGTCTCTGTTTCTGACGAAATTCGAATGGCATATAGGGGGGATATAGTGATGAATGTACATGGTTTTTTATTTTTCCAAAAAAATAAAAAAATTTGCCAAAAAATGGGGTGGGGGCAGCCATGTTGGCTACCCCCAGGGGGCAGCCCCATTTTTCCAATATATAAAATATGACAACATTGACATGCCTTGAACCTGATCTTGCTTTTTTCTAATTGGCATATTACGTTGCTCATTATGTCACCTCTCTTAACACTAGCTTTTCTTTAAGCTTTATGGATTGTGTATTTAAAAGTGCAATACTAAAAATTAGACAAGTTTAATGCTTAATATGAATATGAACAAATTTAAAATTCCAAGCATTCATCTAGTAAATATATCTCCTAGACAACTATACATTTATAAACATCTAAAACTATCAATAAGACAATTTAAATCCATAAAAATGCTTTAAATTCCAGAAAACGCCTCAAAGACCGCCTCACCTCAACCGCCTTACCGCCTCAACCTTCTGAGGCGTACGCCTCATCAATTCCATCTGAGGCATACACCTTGAGGCTTAAAACCTCCGCCTCGACCGCCTCAATGCTAGCCTTTTAATTCCATGCTGGTGATACTTTGACTTCGATTGTGGGATGTTTTATGTGAGAAGTTAATCATCTATCTATGGTTCTTATCTCTTAAATATCTCAAAATGATCTTATTGACCCGTTTTAAAGTTTAGGGTTCGCTTTGAAATGGGTCTTCTGATCATTTACTTTTTTTTAAATATTACTTTCTTCGCATGAAATCAATCTTACGGAAATTCGAAATTGGATTTTGGAAATATGGGATTCCAACTTGCACATGGATACTCTAGTTTATGTTGTTTAGAAAGACATGACCAACTTTCCTTTAGATAAAAGGTCATCGTACCTATTAATAGTTGCAACATGTTCACAACAAATTTCTCATATCTTGTTTGAGAAGATGCTCTTGTAGTCCATGATAATTGGTCTTACTCTTGAGTCTTGATTAGACATTATTTGGAGCGCCTTAGTATGCAGATGTTTACTCTTGTTGCCACATGTCTAACTGATTGGCACAAACTCCTGATGATGCAGTAGAACCTTGGTTGATGAGGTTGTTGATGGAAAGTGACATCCTTTCGAGAAGTTAAATCTTGTTATGGTAGTGGTGGATTGTGTTGAATAGGTTCACTCTAGGATGTAAAGCTTGTCGTTATCCTTGTCCTACTCTTTTTTTGGAAGCTCTATCCTTGTCCTACTCTTGAATCACTGTAGCTAGAATAAGATTCTTTTATTCCTTGAGCACCACCACCATAATAAGATTAGAGGTCGTTGTCGACGACGACGGTGCAAGTGCAACATGTGGTAGGTCAACCTGTGGGTGGTCACGAAGGGGTGGCTGCGAATGTAATTAGCAGAGACTAGAGAGGGTTGGTTGATGGCTCAACTCAAAGAATGGATGGGGATAAACGAAGAGGGTGCTGCGTAAGCGAGTCTATCAAAGGAGATGAGATTGGGATTGGAGATCGAGCATGGGGTGTACAACGGAGGAGGCTAGGTAGTGTTGAGGGCTAGAGTTGAATTGATTATTGTAAATGTCTTCGAATGGGCCATAGTCGAGTCATAGGCCATGTGTATCATCACTGACCGGGCTCTTGGCTTAGCAGGGTCGTGTTAAGTAAAGCCTGTGCCCGGCATAATTTGAATTGTGCTACATTTAAGGCCCATGCTCGCCCTTTGGATCTGGAGATTATTGCGCATTTTAGATATGGAGATCCTAATAGCTACAAAGATTTCTCCTTATGCAAACCTGCTCATTCTCTGCTATATATACGTAAGAAGACTTACATGTTGATTGGATGCTGAGACTATTATTTGTTCGTCGGAACAAGAATCTAAATTGTGGTGGATAGAGATCTCGTAAAAATATCCTTTGAGGAATGGGCCAAAATGGGTTATTTTTCAATAACAATAGCTAAGGGCCCTTATACAACTACTTGGATCTGATACTGACATGATGATGCTTACGACTGGTAGTTCGTGCAAGGTGTGAACTAGGTCGAGGGTGGAAAGCCATCTTTCTTCTCGAGGAAATATTCATAACAAGTATCAAGCTTGACCAATGTGTTAGTGTGTTAGCTGTATGCCCTCTTCTTTTCCTTATACATGATAATCATGATAACATTTACAAAAAATCGTCCAACTAGATCCCATAAGCGAGGGAGGCCACAACTAGATAATTATAGGGCTGTTGGCGGGTATGTAAGAAAAGCATGCTGGGTATGAGCAACTTTATCCACACAAAATGGTGGTATGGAGGGATGCGAACATATATATATATTCGATATTGGCGCTACCATATTCTTATCCGGTTTAATTACGAATATGGATGCTGATACATATATTAGCAGATATTACTGTTATTAAAACCGATACAAATTTTAAATGGACACTCATGATTAAGCGTAATATTGAAAATGCCCTATAGATGAACTTAAATACACATGTATTGGATATAATATACATTATATTAATAATTTGCTTATATCATAATTTATGTACCTAATATGATTATAGAAGATATATCATTATGTTAAATATCGTTAAAATAAATTTATAGTTATATTTATATGTGAAAAATGATATACATATGCATATAGCTATGTTTGTGTACTTTAAAATGATATCTATATCAATATCCATTTTAAAACAGATACCAATATGTATGTCCAATTTTGTATAAAATGAATACATTGGCGGATTGGATCCAGTTGTATCATTATCCGTTTGCATCCCTAGTGACATGCCATTTTTGTTGGCAGCAATGCTATTATCAATATCATGGTTCGTACTACCCAGATTGTCCCGTGCATATCCAATACCCTGATTTTCTCCCATGCATGTCCATCGTCCATGGCTTTGTCCCATGCATATGCAATGCATGCGGTTTTGTTAATAAAACCAATTACTGCTAATCATCACCTAATCTTGATTATGCTTCCTAATTAAGCTTAATATTTTGTCTTGGTTTTTGATATACTTAATATGTAATATATGAAAGATATCATTGTATTGATGAAAATGGGGGAAGTATTAGTCCGTAGAAATCTTGTCAGCTTGCTGAGTTATCTCTAGTAGATCTATGTATTGAAATTGCGAACTACCATTGTAATCCAAATCTTTATACTCCATGTTGACGCATATTGAATAACTGTATCTCTTTGTTATTTTATTTTCTTGTCATTCTCTTTAGGTAATTTACCCATAGGCTACTCTCCTATATAAGAGAGCCTAGGGCTATGGAATAGAACATCTCATTCACGTTTCCCAACATGGTATCAGAGCGACGGTCCTAGACCGGAGTTCTCGAAACCCTAACCCTATTCCGCCCCACCCGCCGGCCTCCCTTCTCTCTCTCTCTCTCTACTCGGCGTCGCCCCAGCCGATCGCCGACCTTCTCCGATCGCCTGCGGTGCTTCTGCGCATAGCGCATCTCGCGCGTAGCGCATCCCGCGCGTAGCGCGACTGTGCGCGGCTGTGCGCATAGTCTCTCTACGCAACTGTGCGCGACTGTGCGCATAGCAACTCTGCGCCCAAGCGCGCATCCAGCGCCTAGCGCGCATCCCGGGCCTTTGCGCGACTGTGCGCCCTTCTACGCGCAATCCTTGCGCGCCTCACACCTCTGTGCGCTGTGCAACAGCGTGCGCCAGTGCACGCAATAACGTTTGCACCTGCCTGACCGTGCACATCCAGTTGCGTGCGCATGTGCCTCTTGCACGTGCCTGCGTGCCCTAAGCCTCAGAAACCTAGGGCATAGATCTTGATATACATGGGGTTAGTTGCTTGACGTCTACACATGCAACTAATCCCGTCTATGTCATTGTAGACAAAGATTATCTTATCTCAGTCGCTCCAGTCTTCCGTCTCCAGTATGTCAGACAGCAAGGCAGATATCCCGTCTATGGGCGCATTTCGTGGTCCAGCACCCATTGTCAATATGGATGGTACGAACTATGAACTGTGGGCAATGCAGTTCATGAGTATGATGAAGTCTACAGGTAAGAAGCACATTCTTACCGAGCCCGAGCCTGCAGAGAAGACCGGAGTCCATGCCTCATGGGAGGCTGATGATGCATATGCCAAGGTGTGGCTATCCGGCACATTGGCTATTGAAATCGCCAATGACATTCTACATCAACCCACAGCGAAAGACATGTGGGATATCCTGGCAGCGACATATTCTCAGGCGAAGAATGAGACGAAGATCCTGCAACTACAACATGATATATTCACAATAAAGCAGAACAACCGTCCTTTGCATTCTCTCTATACATCATTGAGAGGGATGTTCGAGAAGCTTTATAGCTTCATGCCTCTTACTGCCACGCCAGAACAGCAGAAGACATACATGAATGCGACGATGGTGGGTGTGTTTCTCGCTGCACTTGACCCAGAATATGAGGCAGCACGTTCACAGATTTTGGCGGACTCGACTATTCCTCCCATGGAGGAAGCTTTTCACAGATTGAGTAGGATCACAGTGCCTTCTGCAGCTACGAGTCAGAATCCCTCAGCTATGGCGGTCAACAGAGGCCGCAGCTTTCACTACCAGGGCCGTGGACGTACTCCTCGTGGAAGGGGTGGCCGCACTAGGCCCACATGCTCATATTGTCACCGAGTCGGACATACTGATGACACATGCTACTCGAAGCATGGATTCCCTGCATCTGCACGAGCCGCTGAGCAGATAGAGCCCCCATCTGCTGCTACACTGGATCAACGATTTGATGATCTAGTTGCCCGCCTCAGGGGCATTATCCCACCATCCGGTCCAGCACCGACCACAGAGAGTCATACTGATGCTGCTGCTTCTGCTTCTGTCTCTACTAGTACTTCAGGTAGTACACTTGCACTCCACAGTAGTAGATCTGATACATTACCGTGGATCATGGACTCGGGAGCTAGACATCATTTATGTGGCGACCAGAGTCTACTTACAGGATACACTCAGATTCCTCCAGGACGGACAGTAGTGATTGCCAATGGCACCCACTCCCCTATCACGGGTCAGGGGGAGATTAGATTGACATCTTCTATGCAGCTCAAGAATGTCCTACATGCACCGCATTTTTCTATGAATCTGTTGTCAATTAGTCAGATTACGAAGGATCTCCATTGTCGAGCTATTTTTGATCCATCTTCTTTGATTTTTCAGGACATCCGTACGGGTAACGTGATTGGTCATGGCTATGAGCAAGGAGGCCTTTATCGATTGAACCAGACCCCATTTGCTGGAACTACATCCTCTCCTGCTGGACAAGTATCTCCTCTCCTGTGGCATCTGCGCTTTGGTCATTTACCGCTTCAGAAGTTGCGTCTAGTTCTACCCTATGGTCTCTCTCACACACCTATCCAGTGTGAGGCATGTCAGTTGGGAAAGCATCACAGGTCGTCTTTTCCCAATAGTCAAGGTCGGAGTAGTAACTCCAAGTTTGAGTTGTTTCATGTTGATGTCTGGGGTCCGATTCGTGTTCCCGATCATCAGGGACACATGTTCTATATTGTATTTGTGGATGATTTCTCTAGAGCGTCATGGGTCTTTCTAATGAAAAATAAATCTGAAGCAGGAAACATTATTATCCACTTTCTTAATGAAATTCAAAATGTTTTTTCCACTTCTGTCAAGTTTGTGAGAAGTGATAATGCCTTAGAGTTGTGCACCAACATTCTAGCCAATTACTACTCCTCAAAAGGGATTATTCACCAAACATCTTGTGCTCATACATCTCAACAGATTGTGGTTGCTGAAAGAAAACACCGTCACCTTCTTGATGTCACAAGGTCACTTCTTATTCAGAGTCATGTTCCGTACTCCTACTGGGGTGATGCAGTCCTTACTGCATGTTACCTTATCAACCGTATGCCTTCGTCTGTCTTGGATGAACAGATTCCTTTTTCACTCATTTACCCTGACAAGGATTTGTTCATTCTTACCCCTCGTGTGTTTGGGTCAGTCGCATTTGTCCTTCAGTTGTCGCCCAGTACTGACAAGCTCTCTCCTAGGGCTGTCAAGTGCGTCTTTGTGGGGTACTCCAGAACTCAAAAGGGGTACAAGTGTTTTGATCCTGTGCGTCGGCGGATCAGTGCAGATGTTACATTTTTTGAAACTATTATGTATTTTTCAGAATCCGGAAACATGCAGCCAACACCTATATCTCCTGATACCGTATTCATGGCACCACCATCACCATTGCCACAAACAACACCACCGTCACCACCACCACCACCACCACCGCCGCCACCACCACCACCACCGCCACTAGTATCCCCGCTACCATTCCATTACACACGCAGGCCTTCTCCAGTTCATGGTCCTGACCCGTCACCTAGCTCGCCTATGGTATGTAATGAAAATATTAACGTTGATGGATCTGACGACCTTTCTCAGCAGGATGCATTACAGGAGCATGGTGATAACACAGAGGATCTGGATGTTCCAATTGCTCTACGCAAGCCGAAGAGAAGCTGTGCCATATATCCATTATCTGCAGCTGTGTCTTTTGGGAGGCTATCTGGAGACTTCAGGACGTTTGCATTAGCCCTTTCAGCTATAGACATTCCACGGAACCACCATGATGCTTTGCAGGATGCTAGATGGCGGCTAGCAATGGAAGAAGAGATGGCGGCACTTCAGTCTCGAGGAACCTGGAGTTTGGTTCCTATTCCTCCAGATGTCAGCCCGGTGAGTTGCAAATGGGTGTTTACAGTTAAGCACAATGCAGATGGCTCCATTGACAGGTACAAGGCACGCCTAGTTGTACGGGGATTCACACAGACATATGGGGTAGATTACCTTGACACGTTCTCCCCTGTGGCGCGTCATTCCACTCTACGGATCCTGTTATCAGTTGCAGTTGCTAGAGACTGGCCACTCTATCAACTGGACGTGAAGAATGCATTTCTGTATGGAGATTTGCAGGAGGAAGTCTATATGCAACAACCACCAGGTTTTGCTGTTGAGGGGGAGTGTTCCAAGGTTTGCAGATTATATAAGGCCATCTATGGCCTTAAGCAGAGCCCCAGAGCATGGTTCCAGAAGCTGTCAGACCTCTTTGAGAAACAAGGATATAAACGCTCCAATGCTGATCATTCCTTGTTTGTACAGAAGACGGCGAGAGGTATCATTGTAATCATGGTTTATGTTGATGATATCTTGATTACAGGTGATGATGACCAGGGCATTAAGCAGGCAAAGGAAAGGCTGGGGACCGAGTTTGTCACCAAGGACCTGGGAGTTCTTAGGTATTTTCTGGGCTGGAGTTTGCCAGAAATCCGTATGGATTAGTCATGTCACAGAGGAAGTATGTTACAGATCTACTGAGAGAGACAGGTATGCTAGGGTGTCGACCTGCTACGACACCAATGGATCCTAGCATGAAGCTGTATGATGATGACACAGAGGAGGTGGACAGGAGAAGATATAGAGAACTGGTAGGCAAACTGTTATATGTCACGATCACTAGGCCAGATATATTATTTGCAGTGAGCCGTGTGAGCCAGTTCATGGAGCAACCACGCCAGGTGCATATGGATGCAATACATATGATACTTAGATATCTCAAATCTTCTCCAGGTGCAGGTCTGCTATTCAAGAAAGGAAAGGGGATTTCTATCTCAGCATGCGCAGATGCAGATTATGCAGGATGTCCCAAGGATAGGAAGTCCACCTCAGGGTATGCAGTCTATGTTGGAGATGCCCTAGTCTCATGGAGGAGCAAGAAACAAACTGTGGTAGCTAGATCTAGTGCTGAATCCGAATATAGGGCTATGGCCCAGGCTACTACAGAGATGATGTGGGTGAAAGCGGTGCTGACAGATTTATGCCTAGATGTACCACTTCCTATGAACTTGGAATGTGATAATCAGGCTGCTTTGTTTATTGCAAATAATCCTGCATTCCATGAGCGGACCAAGCATATTGAGGTGGATTGTCACTTCATACGTGATATGATTCAGAAGGGATTCATTGCCACATCTCATGTTACTTCAGAGAACCAGACTGCAGACATATTCACTAAGGCATTGTTACGAGGTCCATTTCAGAAGTGTGCTTCCAAGTTGAGCATGATTGACATCTATGCTCCATCTTAAGGGGGAGTGTTGACGCATATTGAATAACTGTATCTCTTTGTTATTTTATTTTCTTGTCATTCTCTTTATGTAATTTACCCATAGGCTACTCTCCTATATAAGAGAGCCTAGGGCTATGGAATAGAACATCTCATTCACGTTTCCCAACACTCCACTAGTGACATAATCACCTGCCTTGAAGTTGAGGTCCATGGTGTGGTGTTAATGTAGTTATCCTGGCAGCTTCATGTAGTTAATATGTTTTTTGAGCAAGCTTGTTGTTACTCATATCTCGTTGATTCTTTCAGATTGGTAGAGGTTCCAATCAAGGCCTTAAATATCGGTTTCGGTCACCATTTCGGTATCGACCAAAACAGAATTTCGATGGAATTTCGGTGGAATTTCGACCGAAATTTCGGTCATTTCAGTCATTTTTTGTATTAGGACCACCATATTTCGGTCATTTCGGTCGAATTTCGATTTCGACTGGATATCGATATTCGACAGAAATTCGACTGAATTTCGCTGAAATTTGAGGCCATGGGTTCCATGTACCAACCTTTTGCTCAAAGGAGTGGCCCTTTTAATTGTAAAATGCTTCAAATGATCATCTTTGTCAGGTGGCATACGATCACCCATATTGTGTTCTTGACGTATGTAGTTGGCAATTTAATGCTGAGATACTCTCGAAAAAGTTTTCTATTTACAATTGTTGTTTATTCCTGAGAACCCCTATGCTCTTTTATATAGAGGAGAGACATATGGGTAAATTACATAAGATATACATAAGAAAATAAAATAGCAGAAAAGGTACTTAAGAACATAGAAATATCTCTACACTCCTCCTCAAGATGGAGCATAGATATCAATCATGCTCAGCTTGGACTAACACTTCTGAAATGACCCTATGAGTAATGCCTTGGTAAAGATATATGTTGTTTGCTCTTCTAAACTGACATGATATGTAGAAATCAAATCTTTCTGAACCATATCTCTAGTATAGTGGTAGTCTACCTCAATATACTTAGTTCTTTCATGGAATGCAGGATTATTTGCAATAAATAAAGTGATTATCACATTGCAACTGCATGGGTAGCGATACATTTATATGCAAATATGCTAACAGCCTAACACTGCTCGAACACACATCATTTCTGTGCTTGTTTGTGCCATAACCATATACTCAGATTCGACACTTGATCTAGCTACTACCATTTGTTTCTTGCTTTTCCAAGACACAAGTGAACTACCAACAAATACAACGAAACCTGAAGTAGACTTCCTATCCTTAGGACATCCTACATAATTTGCATCAGCACATGCAAATACAGTCATAGTTTCTCGTTTTCTGGATAGTATTCTTGCACCTGGAGAAGATTTTAAATATCTCAAAATCTTGTATATAACATCCATGTGAACCTGTCGGGGCTGCTCCATGTTCTGACTCGCTCGACTCACTGCAAAGGAGATATCAGGTGTAGTACTTGTAATAGAAAGGATCTTTCCCACAATCTCTTTATATCTCTTTCTATCGACCTCATTTGTATCTTCACCATATAACTTCATGCCGGGGTCCATAGAAGTAGTAGATGGTCGGCACCCAATCATGTCTGTCTCAACAAACATGTCTATAACATACTTCCTTTGGGTCATCACAAGACCATATGCATTCCTTGCAAATTTTAACCCTAAGAAACACCTTAGGGTAGCAATATCTTTGGTAACAAACTGACGACCAAGAAATTCTTTTGCCTTCTTGATCAGGGGCGGAACTAGTATATATTATGGGAGGGCCAAGCCCCCCCATGATTATTATACATCACTTGTACACTGTATTAAGTTTTTAATACGACCCCTCATTAACTGTATTATAATCAATGTTGTTCGAAAAAAGTTGTAGAATGGTCAAGTGGTAGAGTGATATGGTTATTATTTTTGGAGATCATGGTTTGAATCTTATCTCCATCAACTTTTTTGTTTCAAAAATTACTTGATAATTTAGCTTTTTTAGGATGGATTTAGAAAGGCTTAAATTATTATATTTATCCAAATGTAAAAATAGCCACTGAAAATACCAATCTATTTGAAATTCTAACATTAATAATATATTTAAATTCCATGTTTATCAAGATTGAAAGAGGTTAATTTTAAAAATATTAATTCTATTTAAAAATATTGTTAAAAAATACATAGTTTTCTATTTTTGAGCATATATAATAGTTGTATACTCGACCCCTCCTTGATGAAATTCCTAGTTCCGTCCCTGTTCTTGACCCCCTACACATCATCTCTTGGAACAAGTATATCATCCACATAGACCATAATGACAACTATACCTCTAGATGTTCTCTGCACAAAGAGTGAATGATTTGCATTTAATCTCTTGAACCCTTGCCTTTCAATCAGATACGAGAGTTCTGAAACCTTTACTTAAGGCCATATATTGTTTTATGGAGTCTACAAACTTGTTGACACTCCCCCTCATCAGCAAACCCAGGAGGATGCTGCATGTAAACCTCTTCCTGTAGATCTACATACAAAAAAAAGTATTTTTAACATCCAATTGATACAACAATCAATCACGCACCACTGCAACTAAAAATAGGACACAGAGAGTAGATTGACGAGCTACTGGAGAAAACATGTCCAAGTAATCCATGCCTAGGTTTGAATAAATCCTTGTGCCACTAATCTTGCCTTGTAGTAAACTCCCATTTGCAACTGACAACAGACCCTCCAGGGGGCGCAGATACCAAACATCTGGTACTATGTGATTGCAACACAACCATTTCTTCCTCCATATCCAGGCGATAACGACTATCCATCACGACCTCCTGATAATTCTATGGAATGGCTACGACAGATAGGGCCACTGCAAATATCTAAAATTCTCTTGTTAGACGATGAAAGGAGACCTGCGAAGCAAGGGGATATGATGCACAAGACCGCTTATGTTTCCGAACTGCAATGGGTAAATTCAGGTTACTGGGAACCTCCTCCAACTGTTGGCTATTCTCCTACAATGATTCCTACACAAATATATCTCAAGACCATAGTTTTAAAAAGCAGCGCCTCGAGGCGCAAAGGCATACGCCTCGAGGTGAGGCACGCCAAAATCACTCCGAAGCGCACGCCTCTAGTCCTTTGGTTGGGGCGTTCTCCTTGATCTAACTTGAGGCCTTCCAAGCGCGAGGCAGTCGAGGCGAGGCAGAGGCGTAAGCCTAGAGTTAGAGGTTTTTTTTTTAATTTTTTGATTATTTGCTTTGCGCTCGACCCTATTTTTACCTAAGCATTTTTTTATATGCTTGTGTTTATGTTTTCATGTTAAACCTTGCATAGTTGCATATTTCTATATATATAGATCCATGAAAAAAAGAAAAGATCGCTTGAAACAAAGATGCTCAATGATCTTGTAATTAAGTATAGACTTTAGTTGGGGGTATGATATGGCAGGAGGGGATGCATATGATGGTTCTTCAACTACGTCCGCCAAGACAAATGTTTGAAATTCAAGGCATATTAATATTTTGTTTACTTCGAGCACTAAAAATTATGAGTTCTATTGTACTTTAGGATTAAGTATAGACTTTAGTTCAATATTCATATAAAATCATTGAAGTTGGAGTTGGAACTTGATATTCCGTATAATGTTGGCTTAATATTAGTTTTTTTGAACTTCAATGCCTTCATCGCTTATGTATTGTAATTATTAATGGTTTTAAATTATTCTTGAATGTGTTTTTGGCAAAGCTTAATAGCATTATATACTTTTTTCATTGTATTTTGCTCTAATTTTATTTTTTCCGAAAATTGTGGCTTACGCCTCGACCGCCTTGAGGCTTACGTCTCGCCTCAATTTTAGAGAAAACATCTCGGACCGCCTCGTGTTTTTTGTAAACCTTGCTCCAGTCCCATCGTTAGAATTCTTGTTATCAAAATAAACCTAGGGCATACTTGATGAGTGAGGACCATGAACAGAAGCAGTCTGACGGGTCTAGAATAGGTAGTGATGGAACAATGAGCACATGCGACTGGGTAGTAGGAGGTAATGGTGGTGGAGGAGGTGATGGTGGTGGCGGTGGTGGAACCACAGACACAGGAGGAGCAGGTGACTGACTCGCAAGAGAGGGTGGCATGTAAACCTCATCATCTGAGTCTGACGAAGCCAACCTGTCGCATATAAGAGAGAAATACGTCACATACTAAAAAATGTGACATCAACGCTGCTATAGTATTTGCTCCGCAATGGATTATAACATCGGTATCCCTTCTTGGTCTTGAAGTACCCAACAAACACACATTTGACATCTCTAGGCGAGAACTTGTAAGAACTGCATCACCCCAGAATGATGTGGGGCACGACTCTGAATAAGAAGAGTCTGAATCACTTCAAGTAGATGATGATGCTTTCTCTTTGCAACACCATTCTGTTGAAAAGTGTAAGCACTAGATGTTTGATGAATAATTCTACGGGACGAAAGAAAGTGGGATAGAACACGAGTACATAATTCCAAAGTATTATCAGCCCGCACAAATTTCACGAAGGTAGAAAAAACATTCTGCACTTCATTAATAAATGTTTTGTTCACATCCTCTGCTTCCGATTTATTTTTCTAAAGGAATACCAATCATCCATAGTAGCAAGATAAAAATAGTGCCCCTGGTGATCAGGGACACGATTCGAACCCCAAGTGTCAACATGAAATAACTCAATAAGGAAGCTATTGCTCAGACTTTGACGACTAGGAAAATCAGACCGATAATGCTTTCCCAATTAACATGCCTCGTACTGGAAAGAAGACCTTGATGAAATCTGTGGTAACATATGATACATCTTCTGAAGAGGGAGGTGACTAAACCATAGATGCCATGTATATCGAGAAATTGATCATGTTGCATAAGAGGATACATAAGCGCAAGGATTTCGGAACAGACAATAAAGACCACCCTGCTCACGATTACACTAAATCACGTTTCCCATAAGAATGTCTTGAAAAATAAGAGACGATGGGTAAAAAATAGCCTTATAATGCAACTCCTATGTAATCTTACTAATGGATAACAAATTTATAGAGAAATCTGCATCTTGTAACACATTCTGCAGACACATTGAATGCGTCAAACAAATCTCCCCATGTCCAGTGATCTAGGAATGTGTCTCATCTGCAATCACAATAGTTCTCCCTAGTGGAACCTGCCTATATGTTGTACGCTAACTCTGTCTCCGCATAAATGGTGTGTTACCCCAGAATCAATTATCCATGCAATAATCTAAGATCTGCAACCTGATGTAAAAGCAGAAGTACTACTTGAGGTACTAGCCGTAGCAGACATACTTGCAGATGCGGAGGCTGCAACATTTGAATGACCTCTTGGAGATGGTGAAGAAGCATGAGGCATGATATCTCGCAGTCTAGCTACGAAGTCATCATGCATTTGATCAGAAGTAGGAACAACAGGAGACTCAACCTGCTCTGTGACACGGGATGACGAATGTAACCTCTACCACGAGATCTGCATCTATGGAAAGAAGAAGAGCCTCCTCTTCCTCGAGAGACTGCCATAGCCAAAGAAGTCTGGGTAGTGGTTGTGGATGAAATATTAATCCTACTGAGCCTACGGAACGCTTCCTCCATGAGAGGAATAGTAGCATCCGCTAGAATCTGGGAGTGAGAACCATCATATTCAGGATCAAGAGTTGCTAGAAATACACCAACCATGGTAGCATTCCTATTTGTCTTCCGCTGCTCTGGAGTCGCCGTTAGCAGCATGAAGGTGTAGAGCTTCTGAAACATCCCACGCAAGGATGTATACAACGAATGAAGGGGCATCTGTTCTGCTTAACAATGAATATATCATGCTGGAGTTGGAGGATCTTCATCTCATTCCTTGCTTGAGGATATGTTGCTGTGAGGATATCCTACACGTCATTGGCAATCTCAATTGTCAATGTACCAGAGAGCCAAACTTTGGCATATGCATTGTCCGCCTCCCACAGGGTATTTACCCTAGTTTTCTCCACCGGCTCCTTGGTAAGAATGTGCTTCTTACCATTCGACTTCATAAGACTCATGAACAACATTGCCTAGAGCTCATAGTTTGCCCCTTCCATTTTTTACAATAGGCATTCGACCTCTGAAATCGCCTGTGGTGGGTACATCGACTTTGTTCTCTGACATATTACTAGATGTAGAAGACTAGGGTTTTGCAGATCAAAGAATGAATATCTACACAAAGATACATGGATTCGAATGCATATGTAGCTTTATATACCCAAATCCATCAGATACACGGGAGATGGACGCGGACGATGGAGCGGCTAGATGCGAGCCGCGCACAGAGGTGCTGCACACAGAAGAAGCGACATGTAAGGGCAACGCACGATGCGACGCACGCGAGGTGGCGACGCGGTGGTGGGTGGCGCACATGCGGAGGGTGGGGCTAGGGTTAGGGTTTTGGGTACGAGAGCTCCGGTCTTGGAGCGCTGCTCTGATACCATGTTGGGAGAAATAAGCGAGTTGTTTATTCCTGAGAACCCTAGGCTCTCTTAGCCGAGAGACCTACAAGTAAATTAAATAAGATAGACACATGAAAATAAAATAACAGAGTAGGTACATTGGATATAGAAATATCTCTACAACAATCAATAGATAAAAGTGGTTAGATAGCATGAGTTTGATGATCATTGGTGGAAAGTATTGACCTAACTGACATGTACAGTAAGAACCAACAGGTTTAGTGACGTCTTTCTTTATTTTAAACCATCAAAAGTACAAACGAAGATCTCTTTGCATCTTCATAATTCTACGATGCATCTATATTTTCATGTAAGTGACATCCTTTTTTCAGTTCAAACCATCAATATTAAAGTACTAATGAAGAACTCTACACATCTTTGTAAATCTAGGATGGATCGATGTTTTCGTGTAGTGAACCTCGCGCATGATGTCATTCCTTTACTCACAAGTGTGTAATTTACAAACTTGACTATAGATGTGCAACTGACTTTTTTGCAAGTGAAAATCCTTAATTTATCTTCATCTAGGTTGGGCCCTGGACCATCTTTTGAGAATGACATTGGTTCGTTAGTTCTTTATATTCTATATTACCTTTATCTACAATTCTACGCACTCCATGGCTTCTTTAAATCCATAACACAACCATTGCAAGTGCCATATCATTCTTTAACAAGGAAATGGATGAAAGTTGTTGAAAATTTCATTAGAATGATAACACTGATATTGGTCCCATCGTATCCATTACATCTTTTTGCAACCATGGCTTGGCAACCCATGAATCAAGTTTTTTCATCTCGCATTCGATGTTTATTTGGCTTATTTAGAGATGAGTTTTCAAAGCGGAGGAGTATTGATGTAAGAGATGTAAGAGCAGTTTAGGGACTTAATAAATTTGGGTTTATATGTTAGCTTCATCTTTCTTTTTAATTTGTAATGAATAAATATGAATCAATTTAAGATAATAAAAAAATAGAGTGGATAGCTTAGTTAGGTAAATTGAGTCTTCTTAAAGGTCAATTTACGTTTGCTAGAATATGCTCGAGTGCTCTCTTTATATTGTTATCACACCCCTTTTTTGAGTAATGGGTTAGTAGGACTTTCTTCTATTATGAACTATTGAATTTTGTACCCCACTTCAATGGTTTGGTGATAGTGCAGTATGCCTACCACCCCAAAGGTCACGGTTCAAATCCTCCCTTGTCGGGGTTGTGTTAGATAGCTGACAACCAGCGTAAAAAACAATCGAATCTTTCAACATGGATTTATGCAATAATTCGTGTAGCCGACCCTACTTAAAGTGGGAGAAGCCCCCCTTCTTTTTTTGAAACAAGAGGGGAAATACACATAGATGCTGGCCTTGGATTTGAACATTGGTCTGTTTCCTGGAATATGCATTGCACCATGGCCTTAAATTTCGGCGAAATTCAAATGAAATTCAGTCAAATTTCGGTTTCAGTTGAGTACCGTTATCGAAAGCAGTATGTATATCTGTTTCCATGATTTCGTACCATGTCGATCGAAATTCAGTCTATTTCGACATCTTTCGGTCGAAATGACCGAAAGTTGGAATATCTTCACATGCAAGCATTGAATTTCGGCCGAAATTTGTTCTTGTCGGCCACTTTCGGCCGAAATGGTAAAAAAGTGGTGTAATGACTTAAGAAAAATATGAAATGACAAAAGTTGGCTAGATTCTTTGAATTCTGGACACACTAGGTATAGATTCTTTGAAATCTGGACTCACTAGGACACTATATTGGTTGTCGGCCCTTGATAAAGATTCCTTGGAGGCCTATAAATGGTGGCATCCATTGCACCATTTGACCACATACACAACTCAAAGAGTTCTCACAACTCACAAGCCTTCTTGCTATCTCCTTGACGACAAGTCTTACTGTGTTTGTGACTGTCTGTAAGTACTTTCATTATAATTTTGTTGCTATCCACTATTAATTCTCAATTTCTCACTGCTCCAAATATGTAATGAATGCCTATTATACCATTTTGGAAATTAGAGCAGATTTTCGATGCTGAAATAAACATCTAAATATACATCATTTTCTTTTCGACAAATACCACCAATGTTATCAGAGAATGCATGCCAAGGTGAACAACCATATCCACAGGGGGTGGGGGGGGGGGAACCTGGGCTCCTCTTACTGGTAGGTTTATGATGGCACGGGGGGACATTGGACCGTTCTACATATGTGCTCAACATAGCATACGGTTAGGAATCAAATCATATGATCCGTATCAATACCTTGGATATCTTTAATGACAATTAAAACCAATGACTCCCTTTATGATAAATATTTTAGTGATAATTATAGTAAATAATTTCTTTTGATTGGGTACAAATTTAGTAGATTGATTTATGGATTTTACATATCTATTTTTCGTATTCTTATCTTCATAATATCATCATATATTACATTGTTAATTTATTAATGCTCAGGAGGTGAAGATAATGGCTTCTAACTCTGCTTCCGACTCTCATAGTGGAGAGATTAGATGGAAATATGCTATTGCTCCTGACGGCAACAAGTCAAAACCTCAGTGCAAATTTTGTGGGAAAATAATTGGAGGAGGAATCACAAGACTGAAACAACATCTCGTTGGCAGCTACATGAATGCGGCTAAATGCTCTACATGTCCAAAAGAGATCAGAGCTAAAGTGAAGGCTCACTATGAAGGGAAGAGTGAGAAGAAGGAAAATGGGCGAAGAGATGAGGAGTTTAATGGATTCATGTTCCATAGAGAGTTCAACGTCTTCGCTGATTCCGATGATGATAATATCGAATATCCACAAGATATTCAAACAGAGGCTGAGAGAAATGCATATAAGGCAACATTACGCGACTCTATGAGAAACGAGCATGAGAGACGGAACTCGATGGTTGTGGTGGCCTTGGACGTGTCGGTGACAGTTCAAGGTTCTCGATAAGTATTGGATCGAGAAGCGGCAGTAGAAGTGGTGCAACTATGGTACCACCAAAGAAGAAGTAAAAAAAGCATTTATGAGAAGGAGAAGTTCCGGTCACTATGTTCCGAGCTAAGATCCAAAGCAGAAGACATTAAAGAGCATGTTCGGTAATATGAGGGAGCGGGTAGGAAGGGCTGTTACAAAGTTGTTTGTTGGAGAGGGTATTCTGGCAAATATGGCAAAGGGGCACTTCTTGCAGCGCACAATTGATGAGATTGCTGCAGCAGGAGGTGTGACAGCTCTTACTCCGTACGATAATGAACAAGTATCTCCCCATGGAGAAAGAGGAGATTGGGGAGTATATTGCCGAATTGAAGAAGAAGTTGCCGGAGTATGGCGCGACCCTCATGTGTGATGGTTGGACAAGCTATACAAGGAAACAAATCATCAAATTCCTCGTATATTGTGATAGAAAATGGTATTATAAGGTCTCTAGATGCATCTGAGCATGTCAAGCGTCACAAGTACATACTCAAACTCTTGAAATATGTCATAGAAGAGGTCCGTCAAGAGAACATTGTTCAAATTGTGACCGACAATGGGAGTAATTTCAAGAAGGCTGGTGAGATGATCATGTCTTCCAACAAGTATGGCATCTTATGGACACCTTGTGCTGAACATTGTATAGACCTGATCCTTAAAAATTTTGGAAAGAGGAAAACCCTCATGAATGTTGTTGATAATGCATGATCAATCACGACATTCATCTATAACCATTCAAAATCCTAGCATTGATGCGAAGGATGTGTGGTGGTGACATCGTAAGGCTTGGAATTACAAGATTTGCATCCAATTTCAAAGCATGCAACAACACAAAGTTGGTTTAAAGAAAATGTGTTGTTCAGGAGAATGGTTCGAGATTCCCGAGGTTCGCACCGATCAAGGAAGAAGGGCAGAAACCTTGATTAACAACGTCAATTTTTGGGATGACATTGCCAGTGCGATAAAAATTATGGAGTTGGTTGTGTCAATCTTGAGAATAGTAGATGGTGACACGAAACCAACCATGGGTGTGACATACGAAGCTATGCGGGTGATGAAGGAGAAAGTGAAAGAGAATGCAGGAAAATGTTATAAGGTGTGGCTGGGCATCATCGATGAACGTTGGTCGAAAATGTTGTCACATCCTCTTCACCAAGTTGGTATGCATTTTGTACGTTACGCTCTTTAAGTTAATATTTTAGCTTTATTCAGTCATCCTTAAGTACTTTTTTTGTCTATTTTCAACGTATTATCTAATCTGAAATACCACTACAAGCACAACTTTAGCACTCGTCCCGAGCTCTTATCAACCCTTCAAGTTGTGGTGGAGAAATTAGTGAAGTCAAGAGATGTCCAAACAAATTGTATGAATGAGGTATACAATATCATATCTTCCTAATCTCTGATGTCTTCTCTTTATAAATTTATTATTGAACCCGGTATTTTCTACCTTGTAGATAAAATACTTTAGGGAGGCATTTGGTTCTTTTGGAAGAATGACCGCGATCTGCGGTCATAATAATACTCTTCCAGGTGTGTATTAATGTATGATCTTGAAGTATCAAGTAGTTATACAATTTTTCCTTTATCTTATATGGTAGTAATATATTAATATTACTTATCTAGCATGACTGAAATAGTTTGTACCTTGTAGGTGAATGGTGGATCTTGTATGGATTAGATGCACCTAATTTGTAACAAATGGCTGTGAAGGTATTGTCGCAGACTGCGTCCGCTGGAGGATGTGAGAGAAATTGGAGAAGCTTTAACCTCATCCACTCCAAGCATGCCTCTCTCTCTCTCCTGTGCTACATGACGCTTTGATAAAGGACGTAACCTTGGAGGAGGTGAAGAGTGCGGTTTGGGATCTCAACGTCATTGTTTTAAAAAGCGCCGCCTCGAGGCGCAAAGGCGTACGCCTCGAGGCGAGGCGCAGCAAATTCGCCCTGAGGCGCACGCCTCAGGTTCTCTGGGTGGGGCGTGCGCCTTGACTTGGCATGAGGCGCTCGAGGCGCGAGGCGCTCGAGGCGAGGCGGAGGCGTAAGCCTCGAGTCATGAGGCTTTTTTTTTACATTTTTGGTTATGTGCTTTGCACTTGACCTTATTTTTTTGTTAGCATTATATTTTTTGTGTTTGTATTTTTATTTACATGTTAACCCTTGCATATTTCTATATATTAGTTGCAAGTTTGCAACTTGATGTTGTTATTTTGTTGTATAAGTTGTGAATCTTAGAATAGTTATCGTATATATGAAGAAGCAAGGATGCAAATAAACACGTGAATTAAAATAATTATTGCATTTGATTGTGAATAGCAAAATAAAAATAACATCTTTAGTAAAAAAAATCGCCGGGGGCGCTGCCCCCACACCCCCGCAGGGGGGAGCGCACCTGCTCCCCCCTAGACCCCCCCACCAGCGAGACCCCCGTCTTGTTGGGGTATGATATGGCAGGAGGGGATGCATATGACGGTTCTCCAACAATATCCAACAAGACAAATGGTTGGGATTCAAGGTGTGTTAGTATTTTTTTACTTCAAACACTAAAAATTATGGTTCCTATTATACTTTAGTATTAAGTATAGACTTTAATTCAATACTCATATAGAATTATTGAAGTTGGAACTTGATATTACATATATTAGTGGCTTTTTTTGAACTACAATGCCTTCATTGCTTATGTATTGCATCTCTTATTAGTGTTAAACTATTCTTGAATGTGTTTTTGGGAAAATTTAATATTATCATATATTTTTTCAATGTATTTTCCTTTAATTTTAATTTTTTTTCCAAAAAATTGAGGCTTACGCCTCGACCGCCTCGAGGCTTACGCCTCGCCTCGATTTTAGGAAAACCGCCTCGGACCGCCTCGCGCTTTTTTAAACCTTGCTCAACGTTGAGGCCTCGCCGGGACCGGATGGCTTCCCCATTGCCTTCTACAAGGACTTTTGGGATTTGGTGGGGGAAGAGGTCTGGGAGGTTATTCTGGAATTTTGTAGGGGTAATGCGGGATTCGACCTAATTAACAGGGCTATCATTGTCCTAGTGCCAAAGATCTGCTTACCTCGTCTTATTGAGGACTTCCGTCCGATCGCAATTTCGAATGGCATATATCTGATCGTGGCAAAGGTTTTGCCACGTAGACTCGCCCCGTTACTCGATGATTTGGTTTCGCCTACTCAAACGGCGTTCATTCGTGGTAGACAAATTATCGATGTTACTGCTTTGGCTTCTGAAATGGTGGAGTTATGGAGGAAAAGAGGGACCCATGGGGTGCTCTGGAATGTGGATTTTGCGAAGGCTTACGATTCGCTTGATTGGGCTTTCCTTTGGTCGGTCCTGCGCACCCGTGGTTTTCCCACGTTATGGATCTCTTGGGTTCGTTGATGCATATCTACGGTATCGTTCTCCGTAATGATAAATGGCCGCATTGTGGGTGATCGCTTCCAGCCAAGAAGAGGTGTGCGATAAGGCTGCCCCTTGGTACCACTCCTTTTTGTTCTCGCGGTCGATGTGCTTCCCAGGATGGCGACTTGTGTGGTTGGCCATGGCTTGTCCATGGGATTCTCCTGCGGTGATCGGGTTATCCCGACCATCCAATTTGCAGACGACACTATTGTGTTCATTGAGGGGGGTCAAGAGGAGGTCAGGGGGATGGCGGCGACTTTGGACATCTTCAGCGAGCTCTCGGGTTTGCTCATAAATCAAAGCAAATTCAAGGTGATTCCCTTTGCTCTGGATTTGGAGTCGGTTGCTGCCTGTGGCAAGATTTTGGGCACCACCCCCTCTTCTCTCCCAATCAACTATTTGGGCTTGCCCCTGGGAGCAGGGAGGGATAGGGCGCGTGACTGGAGCAACATTGTTGAGAAGATGGAGAGGAGGCTCTCCGGCTGGAGTGCTTCCTTGCTTTCGCGCGGTGGACGCCTTGTGCTCATCAAGGCGGTTCTTTCCTCTATCCCTATTTACTATCTATCAAATTGGTTACTGTCGGTAGGTGTTTGGAATCGTATGGAGAGCTTGATGCGGAAGTTCCTATGGGGAAGAAGAGGCCATTCCTCACGTGGTACACATCTCGTGGAGTGGGCTGAGGTGACGAGGAGGAAATGTGAGGGAGGTCTTGGCATCCGTCGTCTTGAATGGGTCAATGTTGCTCTCTTGCTTAAATGGGTTAACAGACTTTGGGGGGGAACGGACAGCTTCTGCACCTCTTTATTGCGTGAGATCCTGGACATCGATGTGGAGCTCCTGGGGGATCTTGGTGTTCGGCGCTCTCGTACCCCTTTTTGGCACGGGGTGATTTCGTTGAGACAACGCTTTTCTCACCTCTTCGCTCCTGTTCTTGGGGATGACTGCTCATTCAAGTTCTGGCTTGACGCTTGGGCTTGTGGTGCTCCCCTTGCTGATTCCTATCCGCGCCTTTGTGCCTTGGCGTCCGATGGTGGTGCCACCGTGGCATCTTCGTGGTCGGGAGATGGATGGTTTCCGACACTTCTGAGCAACCTCTCTGATCAACGTTTCGACGAGCTTCTTGCGCTTCTGGATTCTCTTAAGAATGCGCCCAGGCCCACGTCAGGACGTGATCACTGGGCTTGGCGGGATGGCGTGTTCTCCACAAGGAAGGCCTTCAGGGCAATATCTATTCATCCACAAACCGATCTGGACCTCGTCTACCGCGATTGCAATTTCCTCTGAATTTTGAAGCTGCCGGAGAGAGTAGCAATATTCCTTTGGCTTTTCCGCAGAAGGAGGATCCTAACTAGGGAGCGCTGCGCGAGGCTCTTTGGTGATTCGATTCCGGTTGTTTGTGTTCTATGTGGCAACGACATGGAGTCTTTAGTTCACCTCTTCTTCACATGTTCGGTCATTACCGCCATTTGGGAGGCATCGGGGATTTTGTTGATCAACACATCGGATCTGGCAGGCTTTTGGGACTCAATTCGATCCAACAGGGATAGGATGCGCGGTGACTTTATGAGCCTTTTTGCTTGCATTTGGGTGATCTGGCTGGGTCGTAACACATTTATTTTTAGGGGTCAACGTTTCTACAAGGAGAATATTTTGGGTCACGCGGCACATCTTGCTCGTGATTGGATGTTGGTGTAATTAGCGTCCTTTGCCTTGGTTGGGATCTTCTCGATCCCACCTCTGTCTTTCCTTCTCCCTGTCCTTGTACTTTTTGCCTTCTTGTTTAACGCTTCCTTTTAACAAAAGTTTCTGGGGCGAACACCTTGCCGTGTCTCCCCCACATCGTTGGTTTTTCAAAAAAAAAACCTCATACACTCCAAAAGGCGAAATTCCTTAGGAGTACAAAAGCTACATGATCTTGTCTATATCCACTGCAACCTCTGGTTGAAAATAAAGCATGAAAGGGAAGGGCAAGACAAGCAAGAATGCGTAGATCCCGTCGACCTTGCATATATATTCAAGATTAAAGATGACGATGACGATGAGGAAGACATCTTGCAGAAGTGGATGGATGATAATGGCACTCCCGTACTCGACAAGAGAGGAGGGAGATCAAATACACAGATTGCCTCGCAATTGAAGGCAAATGTTGAAGATTAAATGGCTAGATCGGGGAGACATCCATACTCAGTTGGAGGGTTGGAAAGTGATCCTGATGACTCCTCCTCCAGGTCAAAATCCAAATCCAAATTATGTGGTAGTGGAGGTGTTGTTGCAGCGGAAGATTACATACAAGATGAAGGGGCAACATCTGGTGGGGGTGTATATAATACTGGATATGGATTTGAAGGAGTATATGCTAGACTGCCTGGACAAGAATACATGAGCTACCGTAGAGACATACATGGTCAGTATATTCCATGTCCTAATCGGGACCTAGCTGCAGAACAAATGGATTACTGTCCGTAACCCTCGTACCCGCAATCCCACCCTCGAGGACAAGTCCAAGATGACACCGTTATGGAAGATCTCATATCTTCGGTTGGATCATTGAGTATGGATGTTGGAGATTCGATATTTGCTGGCGGGGCAACTTCAAGTCCTTCAATGGATATGGATCTCAAGGGCAAAATGATTCATATGATGTTTCCCTCTCGGATATGGCTATCGTAGTGGTACTTATGGGGTATTTTCGGGAAATCAACAACAATATACCAATACCTTTTTCCATATTGGTGCTGGATCAAGATATGGTATATTTTCATATTATTACCCTGCAGTACCTCCATTTCAACCCCTTCAGATGACTTCTCCTCCTGCGACTTCTGCTCCATCTTCTTCATCTTGAGGTTTTCAGGTTACATCCTCGTCGCGTCGACCTCCACGTGATTATGCGGCTTCTGCCTCTTCAGGTGACAAATATCCTAGGATTGACTTCCTTGCACACGTGACTGAGTATGAATACATGGAGTATTTAATGGACTACAAAACCATGCACTCCTATATGACATGGGAGGATTACGTGGAATATAGGGACTCGATCAGGTTATGTTATGGAGGAAGGGATCATACATGGTACATGGATCCAACTAGGAATTCTTGATTTGGATGATTGAATGTCATTCCTAGTCTCCTAGATGAAGAAATGTGGTACTAGTGCATCTATGTATGTGCATTATGTGATTGGAATTTCATGTATCATATTACATAATTTTGTTGTTGTGGACTTGCATAATTATAATATAAATATATGATATTTCAATTAGAAAACATCTATGCATATAAAACTATTGATTTTCTTTACTTCTTTCTGGGTTTGAAGGAAAATTTCAATGTCAAAACTCAAAATTAATGTTATCATATGTACCAAAATTTAAGGCCTTGATCATGAAAACATCTTATTATTATAATATAAACTTGTATTTCTATGTCAATTAATGATTGACCAACATCAAAAATCTTAATTTTATAAAAAAATTGAGATTTCAAGTCATTTCCAAAATTTCCGACCATTTCACTGAAATTTTTGTCAGTCTCTGAGATGGTGACCGAAACCGATATTGAAGGATTTGATAATGAAAACATCTTATTATTATAATAAATACTTGTATTTCTATCTCCTTTAATGATTGAACAACATCATAAATGTTAATTTTATAAAAAATGAGATTTCAAGTTATTTCCAGAATTTCCGGCCATTTCACCGAAATTCCTTTTTCGGGTTTATCAAAATGAAACCGAAATCCAACATTTGAGGCCTTGCACTGCAGTACCATCATACCGTTGATGTGGGTTAAGGTTTCCTCCTTTATTGTCATTCCTCTTATTTTATATGATATTTTACCTCTCTTCCATGTTCCTCTCGCTACTCGTGAGGTTCTTCATGCTACCTTCTCTTCGCTTTTCAACCTCGATTCTCTATCTTAATTGAAAAACCTAACCGCTCATACTCAAGTAGGACTTTACTCAAGTCTTCACCACATTAATTCTGATATATCCATCACCTCTTTTCAACGAAATTCCACCGAAATTCTCTGAAATTTGCATTTCTTTAGGTCATCGAAATCGAAACGCTCCTTTATTTCTTTTTCTATGATTTCAACGAAATATCAATCATCGAAAGTGTTTGCCGTTTCGGCGAAACAACAAAAATAAGGGAATCTACCCTCTTTTTTCATCAAAATTTGCATATATCAATGAATTTCACTTATTTATTCGTTAATGTATTGAGTTGTTAGAGTGCTTTACATTGGTTAAAGAAGTTCCTTTAGTTTGTTTCTATATTTTAGATCTAAATCCAAATCAAATTAGTTAGACATAAGATTTAAGAGTTAATTTAATGTTTTAATCGAAGATCTTTATATTTTTTGTTTTTCTTTATTTCAATGCATATATTTTATTTAGTAGTTATCATATATATCACCTCAATCTTATTGAAGATGTGCTTGCGTGTCACCATTCTCTTCATGTTCAAGAAGAAACCAATTGCTTCTAATTACGTTCCAAATCAGGTTTAGGTTCTGAACAACATACTACTTTTTGACTTTTGGTTTAGATTGAGTGGAAATTTAATGTAACATATCATATTAATATCTTACTATTAGCAAAAAAACTATCCTTCTATCTCATTTGTTGAGTTACAGAATATGAAAAATCTTTATTTATAAAATGATTTTTAAAGTAATTTTCCCAATTTCTGACCATTTCTATTCCATCAAAATTACACCGAATTTCTCTCTCCATGCTTATCGAAACGAAATCGAAATTCGACATTTAAGGCATTGGATATATCCAAGTATGAAAGCTTCAATCAAATAGATAGCTCAAGTCAGATTTTGTCTATCTATCTACTCTATATAGGCATAGAATGTCCTTCCCACCTCTCTTGTTCTATGCTTTTGGGTACCACTCCACTTTTACTTCTTCCTTGTCTCGTGCTCCCTCCTATTAGTTTGTCAACCTTAGGTATATGATGAGCTATGATATGAATGCTTAGAAATGGAGTGGGTTTATGAATATATAGATTATAGACAACCACCTCCGATGGTGGCATCATATTCATCACATAGCCTAAAATGTCGATTGACGTTGTTTTGCCAAGCCTTAGAACTGACATTTAGCTAACATATTGCCAGAATCACCAAAAAACACTATAAAGTTTGTTTTTTGAATAATAGGGTTTCCAATTCATGATGAAAAAGATTCGAACTATTTTGAGACAAATTCCTAAATGGTGTTCTTAAACGAATACTATTTAGGAGTTTTTCTCTATTGCATTGGCTGATGGCTACATAACACACAACCCTCCTCAATTTACCCGGGTTTGGGACCGACCATGGCTGAGTTAGCATTTAAGTCCATTCCTTTCTACTTTGGCTATGGACGGGTTGCCAAGTCACATTCAGGATGAGATACCTTGGTTTATGTTATTCATTGATGATATTGTGTTGATTGATGAGATTAGAGATGGAGTAAATGAGAAGCTTGAGGTCTGGAGACATGCATTGGAGGCTAAAGGATTTTGTATAAGTAGGGCTAAGACTGAATATATGGAGTGCACTTTTGATGGAAGCAACAATGAAGGAATCATGGTGAAGATTGTTGACAACAACATTTAGAAGTCAGCTTTTTTTCATCCTTGGGATCTATTTTGCAACATAATTGAGAAATTGACAGAGATGTTATCAATAGAATAAATGCAGGTTGGCTAAAGTGTAGAGGAGCCTCTAGTATTCTATGTGATAAGAAAATTCCTCTGAAAATAAAAAGATAGTTTTAGAAAGCAATCGTGAGATCTGCTATGCTCTATGGATCCGAATGTTGGCCTGAGAACCATAGACATAAGCGGAGAACTGTAGTAGTAGAAATGAAAATGGTAAGGTCGATGTGTGGACACACATACACACATGCACGTAAAGATCGGATTAGGAATGATGGAATCAGAAGGAAAGTTGGTGAAGTTCCGATAGAGGATAAGATGAGAGAAAACTGCTTAAGGTGGTTTGGCCATGTGCAAAGGAGGTCAACTGATGCACCGCTTAGGAAATGTGAGTTTTGGGATGTTGAACCCAGCTAAGAGAGGACGAGGAAGGCTAAAGAAGTGTTGGAGTGAGACTATATGAAGTGATCTTAGTTTTTTAGAGTATTAACATAAGTTTGCTATATAAAAGCAAAAAGAGATAAAAAAATCGATTTACTAGTCGGCCTAGTCGGAATTAGTCAATGCTCGGTCGGCTACCCCGTCGACTAGACTATTCGGACCAGTCGATGGACTTTTACAATACCGTATTTCATGAACTTTTTGAAAATCTTGTCTTGTTATGTGATGAGGCACATTGCTAAGCTTGTTGTGCATCCTCGAATCGTGTTGGCAAAGTCCACCATCTATATTGATTCTTGTTTTTGTATGTATAACATATATTGTTACAAATATATATGTTCATTGGGAAGGAAACTCGGGCAATATGGGCGAGTTGGGTCTTAGTTGGTAGACATTTCCCTTCAAAATTAAAGGAAGTTGTAATATATCACCGATACAATGATATAACATTAACATATTGGTGATATATTGGAGGAGTGACCATTCCTGGGATTCCCCCGCCTTGTAAGTTGGGGTCGAGCATCACCATAGGGCTCTTGGTGGTGTTTGGTGTCTAGGACTGATCAAAGGTCATGCGGTTCCCATCTGCTGCTCCTTATGGATTCAATTTTGTTTGTTGAGGCTTGTAGTGCTTGAGGTGTTAGTGCATTGGTGTGCTACGCCTTCGATGAGGCTTGATCTGGTTATTGGGAGGTGGAGATGTTGCCCCCCTGCTGACTTCAGATGATGTGAATTCAGTTATTTGGGAGGAGGTTGGGCCAGGGTTGATCTAGATGGAGTCTATTGCGAGACGTTTCGTCGTCGTAAGCCTAAAAGGGTGACTTCAACGTCTATTGAATGTGTGCGTTTGCGCTTTAAGTGTGTTGTATATAGTGCATGGTTCACAAGGTGAGATAGCATAATGAGATTCCCTCCTCGAGGGCAGAGTGGACCTCGGTGCAACTTTCTCACATTTCAAATGCTAATGGATTCCTTGAAAGTCCCACTTTGTTGAGGAGATTCATCTGTGTCTGTAGGACACTATCGATGTGTTGAGGGATCAACACCTTCATGTTATGAATCATATAATTGCTTTCATTATCTCCTGTGGTGATTTGATGGAGACCATTGAGCCTGATTGATTTTGCTGGAGATGTGGTCTCATTGGGCTATGTGATAGTTTCCTTGCACACCAATCAATCATTTTGTCAAATGCAAATACTGTGGAATTTGGTGTTATCTAGAGACGTCCTCGTTTTAGGGACTATACGGTCGCCTATAGTCTTCATAGGTTATTCCGTGTTACAAGCATGCCATTCACATTTCATCCTCTAGAGGGTTTTCAATGTGCACTAGGCAATATTTCGAGGGTGGTAGAGATTGCCTTGGATGGTTTGTGATCAGGGATATCATTGTTGCTGTGGTTACGATTGCGTGCTGGTCTGTTGTTCAAAGTGGTGCATGTGATTTGTCCAATGGCGTTTTGTTTACAAATGGCTACAAATGCGCCTAATGAGGAGTTTCTATCCAATCCGACATTTGATATAATGGATATGCCATTTGATGCACATGGGGATTCTCATGCTCTCATTGTGGATCCTTTATTTAAAGCTGACTGCCTTGATCACACGATCCTCGTGGACCTCGACTTCCTTTCAGACTTGGATCTAAGGGGTGTCATAGGATCTTGTGGTTTGGTTCCCCTTTGAGAAACGTGTCTTTTGGTACTTCGATGCTGCTTGTGATTTGTCCCTCAAGGAATCCTGAAATTGTTGATGCACGTTTAAGGATCGTAAGAGGTGTACTTTTCGATCTCGTGGTCCAATTCCTCTTGCCTTACAATTTACGTGATTGATTGGTGGAAGGTGTTTACCAGTCGACGAAGGCGTCGATCTTTGGGTCCCAGGCTGCATGTGGCAATGACGTCATTTGTGGAGGGGCCGCTGATGAGGTGAATGTTTTAACACAGTTACTTGAGGATTGTGGTGTGATCAATGATCTTGTGGGGTCTATGCGTCTTGATAAGGCATTGGAAAATCGAGGCATGGTTACGTGCTGCGTGGATGTAGTGTTGATAGGGCCTTTCGCCATTGTTTCCTGATGAAGATTATTTCCTGGAATGTTAGTGACCATTCTGCCGGACAAGGGGATGGTGGTGGGCCTACAGCTATATGGATAGAAGGAAGATATTATGTATTTATGGGATACGAAGCTTGAAGCTTGGGACATATTCACTTGGCATGAGGTGGCTAGGACCCATTTCTTTGAGTACAATGTAATGCCATTTTCAGTGCTTCGGGTGGCATCCTTGTTGGTTGGAAAAGTAATATAATGGAGTTTGTGGCTTTAGTGTGTGTCACTCGCATTTTATTTGTTTTCCCCGAAGAATCTTGGATTATTTATTGATACTGGTCTCCGTTATGTTTGGGTCCACTGGGACCATTGTCGCCTGATTTTTGGGACAAATTTTGATTGCTTCCCCCTTGTTATCTAGATCCAACTTGGAATGCTGATGGTCACTTCAACGCCACTTTTCTTGTGATAGATTGTCCTCGTGAGTTCTTCTTTTGCTTCTTTTGTCGGACATATGGCAATGGATGTGTTAACTGCCACGGACCTGAGATATTTCTGGAGGAGCAGCTCCTCTAGGTCCGACCTAGACCTCATCCTTTGTTCGATTTGTCTTCTAAAGAGCTTCCCTCTGGGCTCTGTGATTTGCTGGGACTCGTGTGAATGCTAACACCCATGTGACATGTTTCATCTTAAGTGCTCTTGGTTGCTGAAGGATGATTTTCGAGAGAAGGTGACAAGATGCTTTTGGTAGTAGGAGGTATCATGGTTGGCATCATGGAAGATGTTTGAATAACTCAGAGATCTGTACAACATGCTAATTCGGTTAATCTTAGAGTCTTGGGTGCTCAAAGGCCAACGAAGAGATTATGGCCTAACTACACAAAATACCAATAAGGCGTTCTCGTCTGTAACCACCCATATTTTTTCTTTATTCATATCCAATGCTCACGATTATGTCCTATTTATATCCAATACATAGTTTTGTTAAGAAGATAGATCGAGGCTCTAATAGTGTTTAGTAATCCTTAACTATGTTTAATCTAAGTAAATCACAATCAACTTCATGAAATTTACTTAGTAGCCTTGGTTATTTTTAAATTCCGTAATCATGATTAATTATTATTGTTGATGTTTATTAGGGTTAATGACTGATTTAATAAAATATTAAATATTGTTTTAAATTACAAAAAATCATATCTTGACACAAAATCTAAATTTTGGATTCTTCTCGTCCAATTGGATTTAACGTCTACTGCAAGGCATAATCTAACTGAGTTGAATTTGGGGCACCTTGCATTTTGGGCCTTTTCCCGTTGATTCTATGCACTTGCTGGAGACCAGGACATGATAAATGTGGAGCTTGGTCTTACTCTAGTCCATCAGTTGGTGTGTAAACTATATCTTTTCACTCTATGTTTTCCGGATAGTAGTTGCAGGATTTGTTCAAACTAACCTACATACTAAGCTATGTTGAGTGCTTGATTCTGCATAGGGACCATTAAATGTGGTGTGCCCACAGACTTAAATTTCGCTGAGATTTCACCGAGATTCAGTTGAAATTCGGTTTCTTAGTCAAAGTCGATGCTATCTAGAATTTCATTTTCCTAGATTTTGCCAACATTTCGGTCCATTTCGTTGGAATTTATGTTGAAACAACTAAAACAGAGGAATTGTTAACAATGTTTCAAGTCTTGTGGCTATAAGTATTTACCTACTTTTAGAGGAAAGCTCTTGTATACATCAACCCCAAACTTTATTAGCCATGTCTGGTGGCAAAAAAATTATTTTGTTATGTCCTGTAGGTAATTCGCCTCTTGAAGAGACAACTTTGCCTTTAGATATTGTATATTTATGGTACCAATGGGAGCTGCTTCTCCAAAGGTGGCTTCACTTCTTGTTATTTTTGTGAATAATCGATGGAAAACCATCTTTAATAGAGGTTTTTCATCGATTATTGATTGGATACGGATTGTTCTTGTTAATGCTACGTAGTTTCTTGGTGTTTATTGTTTTGTTTGTGTCTCATTGAGCATATATTTTAAGATTACATGCTCTACAATGCATCTGTTAGACTTAAATGTTAGAAGATTTGTATGTTTGTGTAAGTATAGTTTTTATTCCTAAATTAAATATTATTTTGACATCAAAATATTTTGGTTAGATACAAGTTCCAAGCTAACATTTCGGTCGTCAATTTCTTGCATAAGATATGAGGCCACTCCTCTCTGTGGACGATATTTTCTTTGTTATTATTGCACGTATCACCATTCTCTTCATGTTCAGCAGGTGAAACTAAGGCTCTAATTCTAGTTCCAGTAACTGAGGCTCTAATTCTGGTTCTAGTTCGGGTTCTTTCTTTGAGCAGCATATTATGACTGTTAGAGAGATTGGATGAAAATTTAAGATAACATATCATGTTAGCATCTTATTATTAGCAAAAAATTATGTATGTCTCTCTTCTATTGATTAAAGGATATTAGAAATATTCATCATAAAAATAATGATTTTCAAGTAATTTCTCCAAATTCCTCCTAATATATACATAATTTTTCTTTTTTGGCTTTAACAAAATGAAAGCGAAATCCGATATTTAAGGCCTTGGATGTGGCATGCATTAATCTGTCAAGAAGGCTTAAAAAATGATCTCATCGCCTCCTGCTTAGGATGATTGAAATTTAGCTAGAGACTGTAACAATGCATAAAGGGGTTTGACAAAAATGTTGAAGGGAAAGACTCCTACTCACGGCATATGTTTCCTTTTTGTTGTGCTCAAATAGCCTTTATGACTTTTATCGTTTGCTCTAAACCTGTAAATTGGGGAAGAGGTATGGAAGAATGCACTTCTGGATTGGTTGGATATTTCAATTACTGATGGTTTCTGGAAATTTTGGCAGTTGCGGTGTTCCGTTCCTGTAGGGACTGTGCTAAACATTGGTCTTTCTTTGGGTTTTGGTTATCTGGAAACACAGTGGTTTTTCACTAAGAGAGGTTCTATGTGGAGAATGGGGTGAATCTTGTGAAGTCTCTTTTGAGTCATGGTTGGTGTATATTTGATCTGTGATTATATTATCTTTTTGGCTTGCCATTTAGGATGTTCATAGTTTTCTCCTAAAACTAAAACAGTTTATCCTTGATTCAGCTGCATTATTAGATTGCATCATTATTGTGTTAAATAGTGAGAAATCTGGTAATGGAATATTTGAAATTTTACGTTGGCTTGTGGCATTTATCTTGTAGTTTGCATCATCGAAAGTTGTATGAATTCCAAATTCTTAGCTGCTTGATTTAGCGAGAGAATGTCTCAGAGGTACATAAAGAGCAATATATTATAATGCTTGCATGTGGAACGGCTGTAACACGGTTTTATCCCCAAATTAAGGTTGTCCTCATCGACTTCATATGGAGCCGTGTACTTTTGATAATGGAGTTTATTATGGATCCACGTACTTTTTCCAAGGATCTTGCACTTCTCATGATCATTAATTTCTAGACTGCTACTACTTCCCTTAAATAACTTAGCGCTCAGATATCACACCTGCGATTATCCCTGGGTTCATTACTAGCAATAGAAGTTACGTTCTGATCTTTTAATACTACATTTGAATATGACTGATCTGAATATTAAAACCTTTCTGAACTCCCAATATTTTCTTATGATAATAATCTAGTAATGTGGTTATGTATCATCATAAATTACTTGAGTATTAGTCTTTAGTAGTCCTGATATAAAATCTGCAGATTGTAGCTGATGGTGTTGACCCCAGGCTTCAAACGTTTTCTTACTGGTATTGTTTCGTCGAGAATTTGTTTTCCATCACTTCTTTCATTTACTGTTTTCCATTTAGTGAATATAAAGCTTTCTACTGCAGCTCTTCTAGAAGGTTATGTAGAAGAAAATATACTCGTCAAAATAGCAATCATGTGCATTCAGATGTCAAACTAGATTCCCCTGAAGCGGCAAGAGATAACATTCAAGAAGGTTTGTCAAAGACTATTTCTTATTTTTATAGCTGGATATAAAAGTTTTTTATCTTGAATTTACCCTATGGTCAGTATGCTATTGTTGGTTGTTGATTTAAGTTGCTCTCTAGATGGCGGGTCTAACAGGGATGAAAGGTCTCCTTCGGGCTATCTGCATGATGATGATTTTCGGATTTTAAGACATAATTCTGAAAGTGATGGTTCAGATAACCACTTCATTTCAGAAAAAGCAGGCAACATGCCTAGTCCAAAAAATGATGCCACTTGTGCAGTCTCAGCTCATATATCAGCTAGTAATGAGTGTCCTCCGTTGGTTACTGGGGGCATTGCTGCTTCCCCTGCTATGCTACAATTTGCAAAGACTAGGAAGCTATCTGTTGATCGAACAGATCCGAGAAAGTAAGCTTTGTCAATTGGATGTCATCCATCATATCACTTCTGAGACATTATCTATAATTGATGAAGGTTGATTGTTTGTAGTTTTAAGTGCTACTCTTGTGGTTCCACAAATTACATGGGGATTCTCACTATTTTGTTTCATTATCAGTTTTTTTTTCATATTTTTGTTTTTGTTTTGCACCTCTGCTTGTTCTGCAAATATCATTATTTAATGTGCTTATATTTTTCTACCTTTTTAAATTTAGACTATACAACTGACTGAATTGTTTATTTTATTGATATCTTATTTAAATACAAACTTTTTTCCCAGTCGGGTATTGCTGCAGAGGAGGCAGTTCTTTCATTCCCATAGAGCTCAGGTGAGTGGCTTCTTTTCAACTGCTTATGTCTAAGAATTCACAACCCTGTTGTCCATCCCCATCCTATCTTCAACAATTTATGCCTATTTTTAAACTGTTTTTGTGTTTAATTTCGTCGGAGATTATGTTAGGCTCAAAAAAAAGTTTCCTTGGAGAGGATTATGCAATGTTTTAAAACATTTTATGACTGAACCATGATTCTCTGGCGTAACTGACAGATAATATTGCTTTTGGCAATCCTGATATAATTTTAATTTGGAATTTGTATGAGAATATCTTTTTTTGAATAAGAAAGGTGTGGCGTCCCAAGTTTGGACCCACCTCAAGTTTTATTGCATGAAAATATTTGTGTTACATGCCATATTACATATCCCGTGCCCATGCCGAAAGCAAGGCCCTGCAATGTTCCGGCACATTCTCGAGTAGAAGGATTGACAATAAAAAATGGTATCATTTCTACCACACCAAATTGCCCATAAGAGTGTAAAAGGAAATGCGCTGTCTTCATGGGAGTTGCCACAAACCGATCTGATAGAGTTCCAGAAATATGCCTGCTACAATCCACGTTGACCCAGGTATTACCTGCCATCACCCAGGTTCATACGGATAAAGGGCACTTGAAAAATAGATGTCCCAAATCCTCTGTTTCCGAGTCACACCTGTCACATAAGATGCCTTCAGTATGGAGAATCCTGCCTCGCTGCTCCTTTGTAAGCACTCTTCTGTATATGAATAGCCATGAGAAGACCATAATTCGCTGTGGAATTTTGTTTTTCCCTATGATTCTGATGTCATGGCGAGTTCATTATCTATTTCAAGCAGGTCATTCACGAAGAACTGGTACACCTTTTCTACAGAATATCTGCCATCCCCCCAAATGAAGTGGTCCCTTCCATGTGAGGGACCATGCAGCTATGCTAGTTCATTACGCAATGCCGAAAACTCATCAAATCTTTGTTTCGATAGCTCTGTTGTCAGTTTCGTTGCCCAAACTCCATTCTTCCACACCATACGATCTGGAATATCTCTATTTTTAGCTAATGCGAATAGCAGAGGGTATCTATCACAAAAAGATCCATTACCCGTCCAATCATCTTGCCAAAATATGAATATATCGCCATTGCTCACTACTGGCCTCATCTTTTTCGTCATCTATGGTAGAATCTTTAGGACTCCATGCGATAGAGAAGAGGGAAATCGGATAGGTGTACCTTGTAGAGCTCCATTTATCCTATAGACTTTCCTCATCAGCTTGCAAACATAGTAATCCGAATTTCCCGGAAACGGACCGGCCATGCGCTAGTCCCCCAAGCTTCTTTGGTCGCGTGTATAACAATATCTTGCAAAAATGTAATGTATTTCCATATCTGCAAAGATGATCGAGAGTGTGGGTTGGATATCTGATGCAGAATCCAAATCAAGATTCTCTTGTTTTCCTGTTAACTATATTTTTGAACTCTCGGTTGCTCACTTGACATCAAGGCCTTAAATGTCGGATGTCGGTTTCGTTTCGGTGACTAACCGAAACGAAATTTCGGTCATTATGGTCGGTTTTTGAACTAGGGCACCCAAATATCGGCCGATATAGGCCATTTCGGTCGAATTTCGGTCACCCACCGAAACCGAAATTCGACCGAAATTCGGCCGAATTTCGGCGAAATTTGATCCCATGCTTGACATTACAATTATGCTAATTTTAGGTCCATCTGTTTAGATATAAGTATGAACTCAAAAATTTTACTTATTAATTCTGATTTCTTTTGCTTGATTCATGTCGTTAGATCTGTATTGTTAAATGCATGAGGCTCTCCAAAGCCTTCGGGGGTCTTAGTTGTTTGTTGTGTGAAGCGCTCGTACGTGACAATCAAGGCATCACGTGTGTGTATTTTTGCGTGCGTACGTGTGTATGTGCTGGTAAACTTTGCCAATGAAACATGTGCTCCAATCTACTTCATAATTACATGGCAAACCCTAGAAAATATTTTTATTAGCATGTCTGCCCTTGTTGTTAAGACTATAGGTCAAACTGTTGGGGGTTATGGGCAAAAGACTAATGAAATTAACGTATTTACAAATCAAAACACTATCTTTTTATTTTTGTCTTTGTTCTTCTTCATCTTCTTTTACAATTGTTTTAAAAGGTGCGCTTGAGGCGGTGAGGCGTAAGCCTCAGGCCTTTTTTGACAAATAATGCCTCGAGGCTTTAGCCTCGGCTAGAATTCCTGAGGCGTAAGCCTCCGGTACTGTGAGGCGTATGAGGTGGTCGGGTGAGCTGAGGCGTAAGCCTCAAGTGCATGGCTTTTTTCTAATTTTGGATTATGAGCTTTTACAATGGCTTTTTTTGCCCTAAACAGTATATATTTTTGTTCTAGTGTTTTGTTTCCATGTTAATCCTTGTATATTTCTATAAATAAATCCATACGAAGAGAAGAGATTGCTTGAAACAAGCGACACTTTATGTTTTTTTTATACACCATTCTCACTTTATCATATTGCATACACACATAGTAGTTCTGTTGTACATAACGTACACGATTATATTTGAATTGTAAAAAAACTTTTATACTAGCTACAAGTTTGCAACTTGATGTTCTTATTTTGGTTGATCTTTAAATAGTTATCACATATATAAAGAATCATGGTTGAAAAGGAACACGTGGAGTTAAATAATTATTGCGTTTTGTTGTGAATAACGGAAGCAATCACATGCTTATTATTAGTTTTTCTGAACTTCAATGCTTTTATTGCTTATGTATCTTTTACTAGTGTGAATTTTTTTGAATAAGTTTTCGACAAAACTTAATACAATTATCAAATTTTAATGTATTTGGCTAATTTTATTTTTTTTCAAAAATTGAGGCTTTTGCCTCGATTGCCTCGAGGTTTACGCCTCACCTCACATTTCAGGAAAACGCCTCGAACCACCTCACGCTTTTTTAAACCTTTCTTTTACCACTGTCGTATATGTATGTATGGGTCTTTTTACATGTTTGCCCTTCTAAACTTTGCTCAATAGCACTTGTGCATCCTATCTATTTCGTATGTACACGACGACTCATTGAAATCCTCTTTATTAAAACTTGTGCCCCTACTCTTTTGCCCGATTGGGAAAACCCTTAGGGATCACAATCAAAAGACTATTAATGAATTAAATTTGTTTAGAAATCGACAACTTTGTTTTCGCCCTTTTTATTTAACATCGTTTTCCTCCATGTCCCTCCTACACTCGATCTTGCATTGCTTTGATAGTTGCTTGTGCAACAACCTTATCCCCACCACCTCCCCACTTCTGAATTTCTGCTCACATATGTTTCTTCCTTTCTACAATCAGATCCTCTCTGATCTCCTCTGTCCAGAATTCCATGTGGGACTTCCTTGTGCTAGCCATGTTCAACTTTCACAAGACTCTTGTCTCCTATTCCATGCTCTACATGAAGCTCGAGACCTCCTTCGTCTGTGCAATGACATTGTTGCCACAACATTGCACCTAGATGTTGGTGGTTACAATGCGATGAATGCTAACATGTATATTGCCTGATTGCAGAACTGTAGTCGAGCGTGGTGGGTAATAAAGATCGTTGGCCCACACACTTGCATAAACCCAACAGTTAATAATGATCATCCTCAATTGGACTACAAAGTCATGGCTAGATCACTTTTATCCCTGGTAAGGCCCTAAATGTCGATTTCGGTCACCATTTCGGTGACCGACCGAAACGAAATTTTGGTGGAAATTCGACCGAAATTTCGGTCATTTCGATCATTTTTTGTATTAGGGCCCCCATATTTCGGTCATTTCGGTCGAATTTCTACTTGGATCAGATATCGATATTCGACAAAAATTTGAACGAATTTCGCTGAAATTTGTGGCCATGATCCCTGGTGAGGGATGGCCCTACTTTTCGCGTAAGTGCTCACATTCACGAGATATACGATTACTGAGTAAAGAAAAAAGGCATGGGATGCTCGGAGAAAAGCAATTGGACTAAAGCAGAAATGGAATGCTCGGAGAAAAGCAATTGGACTAAGGCAGAAAAAAGGCATGGGATGCTCGGAGAAAAAGGCATGGGTGATTGGATGAAGTCTTATGTCGAGATGCCTTATCTTCTGCATGCGATGAAGGCTGCCATTTATGATACCAGACATCAGGAGTGTCGGGAGATTGCAATCCAGGTTAAGGCAGAAATGGAATAATGGTTAGCATTCCAATTTGCAGATGTGATGACGATACACGAGTAGCATGCTGACCGGGCTCAAGCTGAGGCTAACACAAGGAAGGGCTCGAGGGAGAGGAAGAGGCAGGGGCAGATCACGTGATCCACCTGTCGTACCAATGGTGGAGGGGGAACCATATATTGCAGAAATATGACGAGCTCCATCACCAGATTTGGATCTAGAGCTGCCAGATTTTGTTCTGGAGACCCAATTCATCACACCAGCTATCAAGCCACAGAGTGAAGACATGTCAACACCGCATGCACTAATGAGGCTGAGCATGGACGCTAGGGGTCCTCAACCCACTTACTGCACACTTACACCGTCCCCGATGCCAACCTTCGAGGATGACGGTACAAGACCCTCCCAAATAACATTAATTGATGATGGCCATCGTTTGCTACCTTTTGATCAACATGATACAACGGGGATATATCAACAGAGAAGAAGCCAATAGAAGGCTCGATCATATTTGTATTTTATGGGTGTTGTAAAGTAACACGTGATGCTGTTCATGGAGTCACCTTTTGTAAATTTCGACGTTATTGTAATTATAATGTTCTGGAATATTTGGAGTCGGTCATCCGTAGTCATCCGTGCCTTCTGTTGTTTTCAATTTCATTGTGGATGAGAGTTCAACAAAACCACTGTATTCATTATAAGGAAATGAATATCTATTATTAAGGAATGAGTTTCTGCAAGGGTACTTGGAAATGAAGATCTATTATTAATGTGTGCATTTTTTTTCCAAATTTCAATAAAACAAATATATTTATTTCCAGGAATTGAAGACCTATTTTGTATGAAGGGTTTACACAAGAACTTCTTGGAAATGATGCAATTCCGGGGAGTTTCTTCTATATCGCATACCAAGTATGCAGTATAATAGAAACTCCCTAGAATTGCACCATTTCCAGGAAATTTTGGGTATATCACATGTCCAAGGCGTGCCTTATATTTTCCAAGAACTTTTTGGTATGTCGCACACCAAGTGTGCGATATGTAAGAAACATCTTGGAATTGCATCATTTCCAGAAGCTCCGTAATATATCGCCTCCCATGTATGCAATACTAATGTCGCATTCTGAAGATGCGACACACTTGGAGTTTCCAGTAAAAAACATTTAACTTGCTGTGTCGTATCTTTAGAATGTGACACAATTGTAGTACCCAGGATATATCAACGGAGAAGAAGCCAATAGAAGGCTCGGTCATATTTTTATTTTATGGGTGTTGTAAAGTAGCACGTGATGCTGTTCATGGAGTCACCTTTTGTAAATTTCGACGTTATTGTAATTATAATGTTTTGGAATGTTTGGAGTCAGTCATCCGTAGTCATCCGTGCCTTCTGTTGTTTTCAATTTCATTGTGGATGAGAGTTCAACAAAACCACTGTATTCATTACAAGGAAATGGATATCTATTATGAAGGAATAAGTTTCTGCAAGGATACTTGGAAATGAAGATCTATTATTAATGTGTGCATTTTTTTTCCAAATTTCAATGTGGATGAGAGTTCAACAAAACAAATATATTTATTTCCAGGAATTGAAGACCTATTTTGTATGAAGGGTTTACACAAGAACTTCTTGGAAATGATGTGATTCCAGGGAGTTTCTTCTATATCGCATACCAAGTATGCAATATAATAGAAACTCCCTAGAATTGCACCATTTCCAGGAAATTTTGGGTATATCACATGTCCAAGGCGTGCCTTATATTTTCCAAGAACTTTTTGGTACAATATCAGAGAATTATTTTCCTTGTCTTCTGAGGCGAGTAGCAATTCTTGTATCTGGAGTTCAGATCAGGAGCAAGACCGTAAGAAGTAGCTATCATCGAATCTGATAACTCCTCAGCTGAGCTGCTGGAAATAATTTTGCCCTCCAGTGAACATCATCACTTCGATTTCTAACATGAGTCTCTAATGAATGTCATTGCTTCAATTTCTTTGGTGGTCCAGTAACAGCGATCCCCACAGTGGTGGCAACCAGGTTCATGACGAATCACTCTGAAACAATGGAGGAGAGCACACAACCTATGGGCATCATCAAGGATTGGAGCTGTGGGTGGAGCATGTCGAAGAAGCGGTGGATGTCATCGATGTCGTAGGTAAGAAGGGGGTTGTCAGAGGTTTGGAATTGGCGGGCATAGGAGACAGTAGAGGTGTTGTCGGGGGAAAGGGGTGCAAGGAGGATGTAGACAAGATGGTCGCGGTGGATGAGGGTTGCAGGGAGCAGTAGGTAGGATTGGGGGGAGGTGGTGCAAGGAGAAGGGTATTAGATTGTTATTTCCTAAACAATAAGGGTATGGATGTCCTGTTTTGACGGATTCCATCCGCTTTAGTAGACAAATGGATGGCGGTAAACCATATTGGTCATGGTGTACGAGTTTATAAATCAAATAAGGGGTTATGGGATAAATATGAGAAATACAGGTGTGAGCGGTAATTTGTAAAATTTATAGGTTCATGGAGTAAACATCCCTTATTAAATACATCATTTTTCATTTCAGGAAGCTTTGATAGTTTTAACATCTCTGTTATGGAAACAAGCAGCTAATTATCTCTTCCCAAAATTCATGAAATGTGGAAAACTTGGGTAATAAGACTATATTTTACATCTTTTTGTATTAATTTTATAGCTCTTTAGATATGATTACAAATTAATTTCAGTTATGTCCATGCTGCGAGCCGTGTGATTGAACATTCAACATCAGGTTGAAGTACATGCGACAACAGTGGTGGTGTACTTTGACGTGATATTTGTAACACTGTTACAATAACGGGTTTAGGGTTGGAAGTTTTTATGGGTGATTGGAATACTTTCCTATAAGTGGGAACATATTATGCCAAAGTTCATGCTATTCTTGAACTAATGAACTTGTGCTGATCTGATGATTCATTATTGATTAAAAACGATGCCCGGTGGTATTACATATATTAAATTCAATTTATTTTTTATGACTATCGATTAATACAAATATTTACTTTGAAGCCGATGGATTTGGAGCAAGTATTTTCTGATCGAGACAGTGAAGATGAAGTAGATGATGATATTGCTGATTTTGAAGATAGAAGAGTAAGTCCTGCTATTCATTTCTTTGTTTCCTTGTTAGCTTATGGTATGAAATATTTTTTCTTGCATTTAGTTTGGATTTAGAAGATCTGGCATACTTTTTTTACATGATATTGTTGTTACATGGGAAGAAGATTGAATTGCCTACAACGTATTGTGCTAACTTTTTTTTTGAAGAAGAAATGGTGGAGTCCCAAGTTGTGATCCACCGCTACTATATATTATATATAAAAATATATACGATGGAACTTACATGCCATTACCTTGCTTGACACTTTATGACACACAACACTTTACAATGCTCAACTACATTCTCTGAGTAAAACACTTGCCCACGAAATATCGAAGCATTCCTATCACACCAGATAGCCCACAAGTTCGCAAAATGAAAAGACACATCCGCATGGCCTCCTCTGCCCAACGATTTAAGACTAGTCCAAAAGCTCGAGTTGCTATCCGTTTTGACCACGAGGATCTGCGCCTCCCTCCAAACCTGCACCCAATTCGTACAAGAGAAGAAAAGATGCTCCAAGTCCTTGTCCTCTCGGCTGCATCTGTCACACCGACGATCATCCACTCCTAACAACTGACTTCGGCAACTCTTGGTTAGAATCCTCCAAAGGCTGGGTATCCTGCTCCTTTAGATGATGTTGACATCCTGCTTGGCATTACCACTTCTTTGGTCCTCCTTACTTGTGAAGAAGCGATGCTCCCTCTTCACAGCAATTTTGCCATCACCCCACACCTAATGGTCCCGACCAGACGACATGCCCGCCAGCTCTGCCAGCTCACCATGCAGCGTACGGAGGTCCTCTACCATTGAAGTGAAATGAATTCTCCATTCTCCATGGTCCCAGACAAGGTTGCAAAAGTCGGTAGTCGGTACTCGGTCGGTTGGGTCACTGACTAAGGATTAATCGGCAGTCGGGCGACTAATCGGATTTAGGCGGACTTTAATCGACTTTGAATTTTATAATTATTTTAAATATATAACTCATTTTTATACATATATTTACATAGATTTTGTACATTTATATACTGCCATAATAAAATAAAAGAAAATATTGAATTTAAATAAAACATTAGGCATATTATACTAAGTTTGCTTATAAAAAAAGTAAAACATTAAAAAAATACGGTATCTCCGAGCGAAAATTGGTCGATTAGAGTACCTAGTTAGAATTAGTCGGTACTCGGTCGGCCACCCCACTGACTAGACTAGTCGGACCTACAAATCGGGCCAGTCGGGCGACTTTTACAACACTAGTCCCAGAAATGATCGACCCATGCAACTCTATTACCGTTTAGGTCGAACAACCTGAGGAATCTCTCCCTCAACACCCCATCACTTGTCCAATCATGCAACCAAAACTTGAATAACAACCCATCTCCCAACATCGGTCGCTTCTTCATCGTCATCTCTGGAAGCACCCTCGAAATAGCCTGCCGAAGCAAGGATGTGGCAGAAACACGAGCGATCTCTAAAAAAGGTGCCCCACCATAAATCATCCTTATGGGGCGACACACCAGATCCTTCGAGTTCCCCCAAAGACGGACCACCCACTTCACCACCAACACCTTGTTCATATCCCCCAATCTCACAACTCCCAAGCATCCCATTCTCTTTGTCGAGGTAATTTTGGCTCAATCCACTAGTTGACACTGTTGGACATGCGAGCCCACGGCGAGCCATTATGTAATAAATGTTATTGCAAATATCATTCCCTGATCTGAAATGAAGATTAATTAATTTGCATAATAGGTCCCTTAGTACAATTAGGGTTATGTACCATGGCCATCTTGGTGATCATGCAGCTGTTGATTCAACTATTGAATCATAGAGGCTGGTGCTTGGATGAATATCTAAAGAGTTAGATTGAGGACTCATCAAGCACCGTCAAATGGTTGTTAGGAGATGATCTCCAGCCTGAGTAGAGGATTACAATCCTTTCTCATTTAGGCTGATATCTAACTGACCTCTTGATGCAGGTCCTCTGCATAGTAATAGAGATTCGGAGGTGTTAGATAAGTTAGGTCAAAGAGTTGACTTAACGAGATCGAGATAACCAAAGTCATATATCGTATGCTGTCACGATACGCGCACGCATCCTCTGACCGGAGACAGATGTGTTACTATATGTCTGAGTATGTATATTTGGCAGACTAATAGGTTGATGATCAAATCAAGGTCCATACACCGACGCGTTGGTGTGCATGTAAGGGCATATGAGTAATACGATCTCTCAAAGGGATCATACCAGAAGGCATGAGCTCACTCATGAGATATTGGGAAGAATCAAATTCTGTGCACGGTCGTCTCGTTTTGGAAGCTTGACTGAATTTGATATATACTTTTGTAAAGTATATGATCAAGACCTAGGTATAATATATGCTTTTGGAAAGTATATGATCGATACCAACTCCCAATGATCGAATGAGAAACTTACTGATAAAAACTCCGAAGTAGACAGTGTAAAGATAATCTAATACTTTGGTTTTACTCTGAGTCTTCCAGTATGCAGGATGATCTGGTATTGGGAATACCTGAAGGTGATGTGATCATAAACGATTGTATAACCATGACGCTTCCATTCTAGGGAGTGATGAAACGAGCCTGGATTTTAGTGACTCCTCTCAGTAGAGAAGTGATCTGATATTGGTCCAAATGTTGGACATTGATCTTAATGTGATTCAGATGCAATCAGAAGATTAGATTTGCGGTCTTAATTTAATCAATCATCTATGGGAGGCCCGCGATCTGGATTTGAGATATGATCTCAATATCTAAGTCACTATACGTAGAACAATACAATCGCCCTGTCATTATCTCCAAGTATCTGCGGAGAAAGCGCATTATCCTTGAAAGGTTTTAGGATAATTTCGTTGTTGATATATGTATCCGAGCATTGAGAAAATGGATAATTAAATGTGATTTAATTATAATGAATTATATGAATCTGATTCATATTATAAGGAGAGTTATTTTAGATAATTAAATGTGATTTGATTATCTAAGATGTAAATAATGTGAATGTGATTCATATTATTTGGGAACATGAGAATAGAGATCCAAGATGATTAAATGTGATTTAATTATCATGGGTATGAGTAATGTGGATAGCACTATCGATATTAATCATATATATTACAATTGTGATTTATAATATATAAGAGAGAGCTATTTGTAATTTACATTTTATTTTGTGTTCACATTGAACATTAAATTGAAAATGTAATTTACATTTTATTTTGGGTTGTAAATGCGATTCACATATTTCCAATGGCAAGATTGCAATATTCACAAAATAATTATGAATTATTTTTGTAGAATAATTACAACAATTGTTGTTGTAAAATTGGAGATACATGGAATTATGTAATCTAAGAAGATTACATTTGAGAGCCTCCTTCCATATTGGATGGAAAGGACGACCACCAATTCCTATTAGGAAAGGGAGGCTGTCCACTCCATATACATGGAACGAGGCACTCTCCTTTCCATTATCTCCATATGTTGTTGATTTAATTTTGGATTTGATTTATATTGATTTATCAATATATATTTAATCAAAATTAAATTAATTGTTGGTTTTTATCGACACAAATCTTAGCCATTAATAAAAACAGAATCAATGAGAGCCATTGGATTTGTGTTGTCCATGGATTGAGATCCATGGATCCCAAAATATTATAAATATAAGGGCAACCCCTTTGCTCTTCTTAACACACAAGAGAACATAAGTCTCTCTTTCTCTTTTTCTCTCTACACACCCACTCTCTCTCTCTCATGTGGTTGTCCATCATGGATGCCCTAGAGAGGTTCTCCATCACCGCAGCGTCGTCGTTATGCTGCCCGATGGGTTGCTCGTGGATCTCCGTCTACTTCGACGTGCCTTGCTCGTGAAGAAGACGTCGTATCTCGTTTGTCGAGATCAGGAGATCCGTGGCTTGGATTTTCAACATGGATTGCGAGAAGTACGTGTTTTATCAACACGCTCGCAAGCGTCTCCTCCGACGGATCGGACTTGAGACTGGAGGTCTCTTCGTTTAGAGATTCAATCCTAACCACGCTTTAAGAGGTAATCTTATTACTTGTTTGTGGATTAGACGAAACGATCCGAGAAGTGTTCCTGGATCATGTAGTTTCGTCGCATGAAAATTTTTAAATTCCGCTGCATAGAACAACTAGTACGATTAGTCGTTCTTTGTCGTATTCGATACGATGCTCACGCTTCCATGATGCGCTTGAGGATCTCACAATATCCTTCAGACACCCCTTCCTAGCCTGCTTACCAAAGAATCTCCTCGTTAGCGTTTCCATCCTCCCGCGAATCCCGACAGCCAGCAACCGCGTCGAGAAGAAGAATATCGGTATGACGAGGAGGACGTGCTTCAACAGAATCAACCTCCTACCCTTAGACCGAGTAGATACCTTCCATGCCGCTAGGAGGTCCTCCAGTCTCGCCATTACATGTCTACAATCTCAAGCACACAGACGACCACCCACCAGAGGATCTCGATATAAGTTATAGGAAGAGAGCCAGAGGGGCACCGCAGAATGCTCATGACCGCCCGTGCCTCCATCTCAGACGTCCCAAATTACACCACCAAAGATTTCTCCCTATTGATTCGAAGATCAGATCTGTCCCCAAAGACGTCCACGATCATTGCTGCACGTCGGACTTTGACCAACTTAAGTCGCATGAACATCATAGTATCATCTGCATATTGTAGCAACGAGATGGGGATCTCCCTATTGACATACTCTATGCACCATCCCCCCTCAAGCACCAAACACATCACTACTGCCAAAACGTCTACAACAAGCACGAAGAGCAGCGGTGCCAAAAGGCATCCTTGTCGAAATCCTCTTTGCAGCTGAAGTCGTAGTGACTCACTCTTTGATCCATGTCACCCGGATCCGAGGAAATCCCCTCTTCTCCAGAGAAGTTTGGAGGAAGCACCAATTGACACAGTCACAAGCCTTTGCAAAGTCAATTTTCCAGAGTAAACCCCTGTTTCCATTCCTCCACGAATCCCGATCTGAAATGAAGAATAATTAATTTGCATAATAGGTCCCTTAGTACAATTAGGGTTATGTACCATGGCCATCTTGGTGATCATGCAGCTGTTGATTCAACTATTGAATCATAGAGGCTGGTGCTTGGATGAATATCTAAAGAGTTAGATTGAGGACTCATCATGCACCGTCAAATGGTTGTTAGGAGATGATCTCCAGCATGAGTAGGAGATTACAATCCTTTCTCATTTAGGCTGATATCGAACTGACCTCTTGATGCAGGTCCTCTGCATAGTAATAGAGATTCGGAGGTGTTAGATAAGTTAGGTCAAAGAGTTGACTTAACGAGATCAAGATAACCAAAGTCATATTTCGTATGCTGTCACGATACGTGCACGCATCCTCTGACCGGAGACAGATGTGTTACTATATGTCTGAGTATGTATATTTGGCAGACCAATAGGTTGATGATCAAATCAACGTCCATACACCGACGCGTTGGTGTGCATGTAAGGGCATATGAGTAATACGATCTCTCAAAGGGATCATACCGGAAGGCATGAGCTCACTTATGAGATATTTGGAAGAATCAAATTCTGTGCACGGTCGTCTCGCTTTGGAAGCTTGACTGAATTTGATATATACTTTTGTAAAGTCTATGATCAAGACCTAGGTATGATATATGCTTTTGGAAAGTATATGATCGATACCAACTCCCAATGATCGAATGAGAAACTTACTGATAAAAACTCCGAAGTAGACAGTGTAAAGATGATCTAATACTTTTGTTTTACTTTGAGTCTTCCGGTATGCAGGATGTACTGGTATTGGGAATACCTGAAGGTGATGTGATCATAAACGATTGTATAACCATGACGCTTCCATTGTAGGGAGTGATGAAACGAGCCTGGATTTTAGTGACTCCTCTCAGTAGAGAAGTGATCTGATATTGGTCCAAATGTTGGACATTGATTTAATGTGATTCAGACGCAATCAGAAGATTAGATTTGCGGTCTTGACTTAATCAAGCATCTATGGGAGGCCCGCGATCTGGATTTGAGATATGATCTCAATATCTAAGTCACTATACGTGGAACAATACAATCGCCCTGTCCTTATCTCCAAGTATCCGCGGAGAAAGCGCATTATCCTTGAAAGGTTTCAGGATAATTTCATTGTTGATATATGTATCCGAGCATTGAGAAAATGGATAATTAAATGTGATTTAATTATAATGAATTATATGAATCTGATTCATATTATAAGGAGAGTTATTTTAGATAATTAAATGTGATTTGATTATCAAAGATGTAAATAATGTGAATGTGATTCATATTATTTGGGAACATGAGAATAGAGATCGAAGATGATTAAATGTGATTTAATTATCATGGGTATGAGTAATGTGGATAACACTATCGATATTAATCATATATATTACAATTGTGATTTATAATATATAAGAGAGAGAGCTATTTGTAATTTACATTTTATTTTGTGTTCACATTGAACATTAAATTGAAAATGTAATTTACATTTTATTTTGGGTTGTGAATGCGATTCACATATTTCCAATGGCAAGATTGCAATATTAACAAAATAATTATGAATTATTTTTGTAGATTAATTACAACAATTGTTGTTGTAAAATTGGAGATACATGGAATTATGTAATCTAAGAAAATTACATTTGAGAGCCTCCTTCCATATTGGATGGAAAGGACGACCACCAATTCCTATTAGGAAAGGGAGGCCGTCCACTCCATATACATGGAAGGAGGCACTCTCCTTTCCATTATCTCCATAATGTTGTTGATTTAATTTTGGATTTGATTTATATTGATTTATCAATATATATTTAATCTAAATTAAGTTAATTGTTGATTTTTATCGACACAAATCTTAGCCATTAATAGAAACAGAATCAATGAGAGCCATTGGATTTGTGTTGTCCATGGATTGAGATCCATGGATCCCAAAATATTATAAATATAAGGGCAACCCCTTTGCTCTTCTTAACACACAAGAGAACATAAGTCTTTCTTTCTCTTTTTCTCTCTACACACCCACTCTCTCTCTCTCTCATGTGGCCGTCCATCATGGATGCCCTAGAGAGGTTCTCCATCACCGCAGCGTCGTCGTTATGCTGCCCGATGGGTTGCTCGTGGATCTCCGTCTACTTCGACGTGCCTTGCTCGTGAAGAAGACGTCGTATCTCGTTTGTCGAGATCAGGATATCCGTGGCTTGGATTTTCAACATGGATTCCGAGAAGTACGTGTTTTATCAACACGCTCGCAAGCGTCTCCTCCGACGGATCGGACTTGAGACATGAGGTCTCTTCGTTTAGAGATTCAATCACAACCACGCTTTAAGAGGTAATCTTATTAGTTGTTTGTGGATTAGATGAAACGATCCGAGAAGTGTTCCTGGATCATGTGGTTTCGTCGCATGAAAATTTTTAAATTCCGCTGCATAGAACAACTAGTACGATTAGTCGTTCTTTGTCGTATTCGATACGATGCTCACGCTTCCATGATGCGCTTGAGGATCTCACAATATCCTTCAGACACCCCTTCCTAGCCTGCTTACCAAAGAATCTCCTCGTTAGCGTTTCCATCCTCCCGCGAATCCCGACAGCCAGCAACCGCGTCGAGAAGAAGAATATCGGTATGACGAGGAGGACGTGCTTCAACAGAATCAACCTCCTACCCTTAGACCGAGTAGATACCTTCCATGCCGCTAGGAGGTCCTTCAGTCTCGCCATTACATGTCTACAATCTCAAGCACACAGACGACCACCCACCAGAGGATCTCGATATAAGTTATAGGAAGAGAGCCAGAGGGGCACCGCAGAATGCTCATGACCGCCCGTGCCTCCATCTCAGACGTCCCAAATTACACCACCAAAGATTTCTCCCTATTGATTCGAAGATCAGATCTGTCCCCAAAGACGTCCACGATCATTGCTGCACGTCGGACTTTGACCAACTTAAGTCGCATGAACATCATAGTATCATCTGCATATTGTAGCAACGAGATGGGGATCTCCCTATTGACATACTCTATGCACCATCCCCCCTCAAGCACCAAACACATCACTACTGCCAAAACGTCTACAACAAGCACGAAGAGCAGCGGTGCCAAAAGGCATCCTTGTCGAAATCCTCTTTGCAGCTGAAGTCGTAGTGACTCACTCTTTGATCCATGTCACCCGGATCCGAGGAAATCCCCTCTTCTCCAGAGAAGTTTGGAGGAAGCACCAATTGACACAGTCACAAGCCTTTGCAAAGTCAATTTTCCAGAGTAAACCCCTGTTTCCATTCCTCCACGAATCCCGATCTGAAATGAAGAATAATTAATTTGCATAATAGGTCCCTTAGTACAATTAGGGTTATGTACCATGGCCATCTTGGTGATCATGCAGCTGTTGATTCAACTATTGAATCATAGAGGCTGGTGCTTGGATGAATATCTAAAGAGTTAGATTGAGGACTCATCATGCACCGTCAAATGGTTGTTAGGAGATGATCTCCAGCATGAGTAGGAGATTACAATCCTTTCTCATTTAGGCTGATATCGAACTGACCTCTTGATGCAGGTCCTCTGCATAGTAATAGAGATTCGGAGGTGTTAGATAAGTTAGGTCAAAGAGTTGACTTAACGAGATCAAGATAACCAAAGTCATATTTCGTATGCTGTCACGATACGTGCACGCATCCTCTGACCGGAGACAGATGTGTTACTATATGTCTGAGTATGTATATTTGGCAGACCAATAGGTTGATGATCAAATCAACGTCCATACACCGACGCGTTGGTGTGCATGTAAGGGCATATGAGTAATACGATCTCTCAAAGGGATCATACCGGAAGGCATGAGCTCACTTATGAGATATTTGGAAGAATCAAATTCTGTGCACGGTCGTCTCGCTTTGGAAGCTTGACTGAATTTGATATATACTTTTGTAAAGTCTATGATCAAGACCTAGGTATGATATATGCTTTTGGAAAGTATATGATCGATACCAACTCCCAATGATCGAATGAGAAACTTACTGATAAAAACTCCGAAGTAGACAATGTAAAGATGATCTAATACTTTTGTTTTACTTTGAGTCTTCCGGTATGCAGGATGTACTGGTATTGGGAATACCTGAAGGTGATGTGATCATAAACGATTGTATAACCATGACGCTTCCATTCTAGGGAGTGATGAAACGAGCCTGGATTTTAGTGACTCCTCTCAGTAGAGAAGTGATCTGATATTGGTCCAAATGTTGGACATTGATTTAATGTGATTCAGACGCAATCAGAAGATTAGATTTGCGGTCTTGACTTAATCAAGCATCTATGGGAGGCCCGCGATCTGGATTTGAGATATGATCTCAATATCTAAGTCACTATACGTGGAACAATACAATCGCCCTGTCCTTATCTCCAAGTATCCGCGGAGAAAGCGCATTATCCTTGAAAGGTTTCAGGATAATTTCATTGTTGATATATGTATCCGAGCATTGAGAAAATGGATAATTAAATGTGATTTAATTATAATGAATTATATGAATCTGATTCATATTATAAGGAGAGTTATTTTAGATAATTAAATGTGATTTGATTATCAAAGATGTAAATAATGTGAATGTGATTCATATTATTTGGGAACATGAGAATAGAGATCGAAGATGATTAAATGTGATTTAATTATCATGGGTATGAGTAATGTGGATAACACTATCGATATTAATCATATATATTACAATTGTGATTTATAATATATAAGAGAGAGAGCTATTTGTAATTTACATTTTATTTTGTGTTCACATTGAACATTAAATTGAAAATGTAATTTACATTTTATTTTGGGTTGTGAATGCGATTCACATATTTCCAATGGCAAGATTGCAATATTAACAAAATAATTATGAATTATTTTTGTAGATTAATTACAACAATTGTTGTTGTAAAATTGGAGATACATGGAATTATGTAATCTAAGAAAATTACATTTGAGAGCCTCCTTCCATATTGGATGGAAAGGACGACCACCAATTCCTATTAGGAAAGGGAGGCCGTCCACTCCATATACATGGAAGGAGGCACTCTCCTTTCCATTATCTCCATATGTTGTTGATTTAATTTTGGATTTGATTTATATTGATTTATCAATATATATTTAATCTAAATTAAGTTAATTGTTGATTTTTATCGACACAAATCTTAGCCATTAATAGAAACAGAATCAATGAGAGCCATTGGATTTGTGTTGTCCATGGATTGAGATCCATGGATCCCAAAATATTATAAATATAAGGGCAACCCCTTTGCTCTTCTTAACACACAAGAGAACATAAGTCTTTCTTTCTCTTTTTCTCTCTACACACCCACTCTCTCTCTCTCTCTCATGTGGCCGTCCATCATGGATGCCCTAGAGAGGTTCTCCATCACCGCAGCGTCGTCGTTATGCTGCCCGATGGGTTGCTCGTGGATCTCCGTCTACTTCGACGTGCCTTGCTCGTGAAGAAGACGTCGTATCTCGTTTGTCGAGATCAGGATATCCGTGGCTTGGATTTTCAACATGGATTCCGAGAAGTACGTGTTTTATCAACACGCTCGCAAGCGTCTCCTCCGACGGATCGGACTTGAGACAGGAGGTCTCTTCGTTTAGAGATTCAATCACAACCACGCTTTAAGAGGTAATCTTATTAGTTGTTTGTGGATTAGATGAAACGATCCGAGAAGTGTTCCTGGATCATGTGGTTTCGTCGCATGAAAATTTTTAAATTCCGCTGCATAGAACAACTAGTACGATTAGTCGTTCTTTGTCGTATTCGATACGATGCTCACGCTTCCATGATGCGCTTGAGGATCTCACAATATCCTTCAGACACCCCTTCCTAGCCTGCTTACCAAAGAATCTCCTCGTTAGCGTTTCCATCCGCGAATCCCGACAGCCAGCAACCGCATCGAGAAGAAGAATATCGGTATGACGAAGAGGACGTGCTTCAACAGAATCAACCTCCTACCCTTAGACTGAGTAGATGCCTTCCATGCCGCTAGGAGGTCCTCCAGTCTCGCCATTACATGTCTACAATCTCAAGCACACAGACGACCACCCACCAGAGGATCTCGATATAAGTTATAGGAGGAGAGCCAGAGGGGCACCGCAGAATGCTCATGACCGCCCGTGCCTCCATCTCAGACGTCCCAAATTACACCACCAAAGATTTCTCCCTATTGATTCGAAGATCAGATCTGTCCCCAAAGACGTCCACGATCATTGCTGCACGTCGGACTTTGACCAACTTAAGTCGCATGAACATCATAGTATCATCTGCATATTGTAGCAACGAGATGGGGATCTCCCTATTGACATACTCTATGCACCATCCCCCCTCAAGCACCAAACACATCACTACTGCCAAAACGTCTACAACAAGCACGAAGAGCAGCGGTGCCAAAAGGCATCCTTGTCGAAATCCTCTTTGCAGCTGAAGTCGTAGTGACTCACTCTTTGATCCATGTCACCCGGATCCGAGGAAATCCCCTCTTCTCCAGAGAAGTTTGGAGGAAGCACCAATTGACACAGTCACAAGCCTTTGCAAAGTCAATTTTCCAGAGTAAACCCCTGTTTCCATTCCTCCACGAATCCCGATCTGAAATGAAGAATAATTAATTTGCATAATAGGTCCCTTAGTACAATTAGGGTTATGTACCATGGCCATCTTGGTGATCATGCAGCTGTTGATTCAACTATTGAATCATAGAGGCTGGTGCTTGGATGAATATCTAAAGAGTTAGATTGAGGACTCATCATGCACCGTCAAATGGTTGTTAGGAGATGATCTCCAGCATGAGTAGGAGATTACAATCCTTTCTCATTTAGGCTGATATCGAACTGACCTCTTGATGCAGGTCCTCTGCATAGTAATAGAGATTCGGAGGTGTTAGATAAGTTAGGTCAAAGAGTTGACTTAACGAGATCAAGATAACCAAAGTCATATTTCGTATGCTGTCACGATACGTGCACGCATCCTCTGACCGGAGACAGATGTGTTACTATATGTCTGAGTATGTATATTTGGCAGACCAATAGGTTGATGATCAAATCAACGTCCATACACCGACGCGTTGGTGTGCATGTAAGGGCATATGAGTAATACGATCTCTCAAAGGGATCATACCGGAAGGCATGAGCTCACTTATGAGATATTTGGAAGAATCAAATTCTGTGCACGGTCGTCTCGCTTTGGAAGCTTGACTGAATTTGATATATACTTTTGTAAAGTCTATGATCAAGACCTAGGTATGATATATGCTTTTGGAAAGTATATGATCGATACCAACTCCCAATGATCGAATGAGAAACTTACTGATAAAAACTCCGAAGTAGACAGTGTAAAGATGATCTAATACTTTTGTTTTACTTTGAGTCTTCCGGTATGCAGGATGTACTGGTATTGGGAATACCTGAAGGTGATGTGATCATAAACGATTGTATAACCATGACGCTTCCATTCTAGGGAGTGATGAAACGAGCCTGGATTTTAGTGACTCCTCTCAGTAGAGAAGTGATCTGATATTGGTCCAAATGTTGGACATTGATTTAATGTGATTCAGACGCAATCAGAAGATTAGATTTGCGGTCTTGACTTAATCAAGCATCTATGGGAGGCCCACGATCTGGATTTGAGATATGATCTCAATATCTAAGTCACTATACGTGGAACAATACAATCGCCCTGTCCTTATCTCCAAGTATCCGCGGAGAAAGCGCATTATCCTTGAAAGGTTTCAGGATAATTTCATTGTTGATATATGTATCCGAGCATTGAGAAAATGGATAATTAAATGTGATTTAATTATAATGAATTATATGAATCTGATTCATATTATAAGGAGAGTTATTTTAGATAATTAAATGTGATTTGATTATCAAAGATGTAAATAATGTGAATGTGATTCATATTATTTGGGAACATGAGAATAGAGATCGAAGATGATTAAATGTGATTTAATTATCATGGGTATGAGTAATGTGGATAACACTATCGATATTAATCATATATATTACAATTGTGATTTATAATATATAAGAGAGAGAGCTATTTGTAATTTACATTTTATTTTGTGTTCACATTGAACATTAAATTGAAAATGTAATTTACATTTTATTTTGGGTTGTGAATGCGATTCACATATTTCCAATGGCAAGATTGCAATATTAACAAAATAATTATGAATTATTTTTGTAGATTAATTACAACAATTGTTGTTGTAAAATTGGAGATACATGGAATTATGTAATCTAAGAAAATTACATTTGAGAGCCTCCTTCCATATTGGATGGAAAGGACGACCACCAATTCCTATTAGGAAAGGGAGGCCGTCCACTCCATATACATGGAAGGAGGCACTCTCCTTTCCATTATCTCCATATGTTGTTGATTTAATTTTGGATTTGATTTATATTGATTTATCAATATATATTTAATCTAAATTAAGTTAATTGTTGATTTTTATCGACACAAATCTTAGCCATTAATAGAAACAGAATCAATGAGAGCCATTGGATTTGTGTTGTCCATGGATTGAGATCCATGGATCCCAAAATATTATAAATATAAGGGCAACCCCTTTGCTCTTCTTAACACACAAGAGAACATAAGTCTTTCTTTCTCTTTTTCTCTCTACACACCCACTCTCTCTCTCTCTCATGTGGCCGTCCATCATGGATGCCCTAGAGAGGTTCTCCATCACCGCAGCGTCGTCGTTATGCTGCCCGATGGGTTGCTCGTGGATCTCCGTCTACTTCGACGTGCCTTGCTCGTGAAGAAGACGTCGTATCTCGTTTGTCGAGATCAGGATATCCGTGGCTTGGATTTTCAACATGGATTCCGAGAAGTACGTGTTTTATCAACACGCTCGCAAGCGTCTCCTCCGACGGATCGGACTTGAGACAGGAGGTCTCTTCGTTTAGAGATTCAATCACAACCACGCTTTAAGAGGTAATCTTATTAGTTGTTTGTGGATTAGATGAAACGATCCGAGAAGTGTTCCTGGATCATGTGGTTTCGTCGCATGAAAATTTTTAAATTCCGCTGCATAGAACAACTAGTACGATTAGTCGTTCTTTGTCGTATTCGATACGATGCTCACGCTTCCATGATGCGCTTGAGGATCTCACAATATCCTTCAGACACCCCTTCCTAGCCTGCTTACCAAAGAATCTCCTCGTTAGCGTTTCCATCCGCGAATCCCGACAGCCAGCAACCGCATCGAGAAGAAGAATATCGGTATGACGAAGAGGACGTGCTTCAACAGAATCAACCTCCTACCCTTAGACTGAGTAGATGCCTTCCATGCCGCTAGGAGGTCCTCCAGTCTCGCCATTACATGTCTACAATCTCAAGCACACAGACGACCACCCACCAGAGGATCCCGATATAAGTTATAGGAAGAGAGCCAGAGGGGCACCGCAGAGTCTCATGACCGCCTGTGCCTCCATCTCAGACGTACCAAATTACACCACCAAAGATTTCTCCCTATTGATTCGAAGATCAGATTTGTCCCCAAAGACGTCCACGATCATTGCTGCACGTCGGACTTTGACCAACTTAAGTCGCATGAACATCATAGTATCATCTGCATATTGTAGCAACGAGATGGGGATCTCCCTATTGACATACTCTATGCACATCCCCCCTCAAGCGCCAAACACATCACTACTGCCAAAACGTCTACAACAAGCACGTAGAGCAGCGGTGCCAAAAGGCATCCTTGTCGAACTCCTCTTTGCAGCTGAAGTCGTAGTGACTCACTCTTTGATCCATGTCACCCGGATCCGAGGAAATCCCCTCTTCTCCAGAGAAGTCTGGAGGAAGCACCAATTGACACAGTCATAAGCCTTTGCAAAGTCAGTCTTCCAGAGTAAACCCCTGTTTCCATTCCTCCACGAATCCCGAATCACTTCAGAAGCCATCACCAATCTGTCCGCCATACATCTCCCTGGCACAAATACAGTTTGCTCGGGGTCGATGAGATCCCGCTTCATCGCGAAGCCAGATCGCGAGTCTTCACAGTAATGAGGTAGATTGCATTGTGGAGCGCAATGGGTCTGTAGTCATCCACCTTGGTTGGGTTCTCCCGCTTAGGCAACATGAGTAAGAGCAGATTGTTCAGCTTTTCAAACCCCCTATTACCATTAACAAATTCCTGGAGCATCTCCATGAGATCCGCTTTGACAATATCCCAAAACTCCATGCAGAAACAAACCGGGAAGCCATTCGGACTAGGTGCCCCATCCGCATTGAGCTGGTACAATGCTGCTCTGGACTTTGCCTTCGAGAAACCCTGCAACAAAGAGCACGCATGGGCCTCAGAAAGGCACAACATGCCCCTTCCCCTCCATCCTCATCCACCACGAGAACCCCTCATGCTGACAGCCTCAAAGTGAGATCTAAGCGTCACCCCCACAGCTCGGCCCCTCTGAACCACGACACCGCCCATCTCAACCAAATGAATGTAGTTTCAACATCTTCTCCATGAAGCCATGGCATGGAAAAATGCGTATTTGCAACTCCCTCCTTCAACCAACGCTGTCTGGATCGCTGCCTCCATGCCACCAACACCTCCTCCTCCTCGTCATCTAGAACAATATCCGCCAGGTGCCTGCCTCTCTCATCCACCTCCATCGTCTTGAGCTCTCTCTCATCCTCCAGCTGTTGGAAAACGCGAATGAGATACTTTATTCCACAGCCCTAGGCTCTCTTATATAGGAGAGTAGCCTATGGGTAAATTACACAAGAAGACTAACAAGAAAATAAAATAACAAAGAGATACACAATAGACTGTGCGTTAGCATATGTGTCAGCATATGCGTCAACACTCCCCCTCAAGATGGAGCATAGATATCAATCATGCTCAGCTTGGACGCACACTTCTGAAATGGGCCTTTGGACAATGCTTTGGTGAAAATATCAGCAGTCTGATTCTCTGATGTAACGTGAGATGTAGCAATGAACCCCTTCTGAATCATGTCACGTATGTAGTGACAGTCGACCTCAATATGCTTGGTCCTCTCATGAAAAGCTGGGTTATTGGCAATGAACAGGGCGGCCTGATTGTCACATTCCAGCATCATAGGAAGAGGTATCTCAAAACATAGGTCTGCAAGCAAGGATTTTACCCACATCATTTCTGTGCAAGCCTGGGCCATAGCCCTATATTCTGATTCAGCACTGGATCTAGCTACTACTGTCTGCTTCTTGCTCTTCCACGAGACTAGAGCATCTCCAACATAGACTGCAAACCCTGATGTTGACTTCCTATCCTTGGGGCATCCTGCATAGTCTGCATCCGCACATCCTGTAACAGAAATCTCCTTCCCTTTCTTAAAAATTAGGCCTGCACCTGGAGATGATTTTAGATATCTCAGAATCATGTGTATGGCATCCATATGGACCTGGCGTGGTTGCTCCATGAACTGGCTCACACGACTTACTGCAAACTGTATATCAGGTCTAGTGATAGTGACATACAGTAATTTGCCTACCAGTTCTCTGTACCTTCTCTGATCCACCTCTTCTGTGTCATCATCATACAGCTTCATGCTAGGGTCCATTGGTGTCGTAGCAGGTCGACACCCTAGCATACCTGTCTCACTCAGTAGATCTGTGACATACTTCCTCTGCGTCATGACTAATCCGTATGGATTTCTCGCAAATTCCAGCCCCAGGAAGTATCTAAGGACTCCCAAGTCCTTGGTGACAAACTCGTTTCCCAGTCTTTCCTTTGCTTGCTTGATGCCTTGGTCATCATCACCTGTAATCAAGATATCATCAACATAAACCATGATTACAATGATACCTCTCGCCGTCTTCTGCACAAACAAGGAATGATCAGCATTGGAGCGTTTATATCCTTGTCTCTCAAAGAGGTCTGAAAGCTTCTGAAACCATGCTCTGGGGCTCTGCTTAAGACCATAGATGGCCTTATGCAACTTGCAAACCTTGGAACACTCCCCCTCAACAGCAAAACCAGGTGGCTGTTGCATATAGACTTCCTCCTGCAAGTCTCCATACAAAAATGCATTCTTTACGTCTAGTTGATATAGTGGCCAATCTTTAGCAACCGCAACAGATAACAAAACCCGTAAAGTGGAATGTCGTGCCACAGGGGAGAAGGTGTCTAGATAATCCACCCCATATGTCTGCGTGAAGCCCCGAGCAACAAGGCGTGCCTTGTATCTGTTAATGGAACCATCTGCATTGTGCTTAACTGTAAACACCCATTTGCAACTCACCGGGCTAACATCTGGAGGTATAGGAACCAAACGCCAGGTTCCTCTAGATTGAAGTGCCTCCATCTCTTCTTCCATTGCTAGTCGCCATCTAGCATCCTGCATAGCATCATGATGGTTCCGTGGAATGGCTGTAGCTGAAAGTGCTAACGCAAATGTCTTGAATGGTCCAGATAGCCTCTCAAACGATACCACCGCTGATACTGGATACTGAACACAGCTTCTCTTCGACTTGCGTAGAGCAATTGGAACATTTAGGTCCACCGTGGTGTCACCATGCTCCTGTAATGCACCCTGCTGAGAAATGTCGTCAGATCCATCAACATTAATATTCTCATTACATACCGTAGGCGAGCTAGTTGACTGGTCAGGACCATGAGCTTGATTCGGCCTCCGGGTATAATGGAAGGGTAACGGAGGTACTATTGATGGTGGTGGCGATGATGGACGTGGATCAGATGTAGGTGGCTGTTGATCAGATGTAGGTGGCTGTTGTGATGTTGTTGGATCAGATGTTGGTGGTGACATGAATACAATGTCAGGGGATATAGGTGGCAACTGCATCCTCCCAGAATCTGAAAAATACATGATGGATTCAAAGAATGTAACATCTGCACTAATCATATACCGCCGACGCACGGGATCAAAACACTTGTACCCCTTTTGAGTTCTGGAGTACCCCACAAAGACACACTTGACAGCCCTAGGAGAGAGCTTGTCAGAACCGGGCGACAACTGATGGACAAATGCCACTGACCCAAACACACGAGGGGTAAGATTGAACAGATCCTTGTCAGGATAAATCAGTGAGAAAGGAACCTGTTCATTCAAGACAGACGAGGGCATACGATTTATAAGATAACATGCAGTAAGAATTGCATCACCCCAGTATGAATATGGAACATGACTCTGAATAAGGAGTGACCTTGTGACATCAAGGAGGTGACGGTGTTTTCTTTCTGCCACCCCATTTTGTTGAGACGTATGGGCACATGATGTTTGGTGGACAATTCCTTTAGAGGAGTAGTAGTTGGCAAGACTCTTGGTGCATAACTCTAAGGCATTATCACTTCTCAAAAATTTTACAGTTGTGGAAAAAACATTCTGAATCTCATTTAGAAATTGGATAATAATATTTCCAGCTTCAGACTTATTTTGCATTAAAAATACCCATGATGCTCTAGAGAAATCATCCACAAAGACAATATAATACCTGTGTCCCTGATGATCAGGAACACGACTCGGACCCCATACATCAACATGAAACAACTCAAATTTGGAGTTACTACTCCGACCTTGACTACTGGGAAACGACGACCTGTGATGTTTTCCCAACTGACACGCCTCACACTGGATAGATGCGTGAGGAAGACTATAAGGTAAGATACGACACAACTTCTGAAGCGGTAGGTGACCTAGACGCAGATGCCATAGGAGAGGAGATGCTTGTCCAACGGGAGAAGAGGTGATTCCAGCAAATGGGGTCTGGTTCAGACGATATAGGCCTCCTTGCTCATAGCCATGACCAATCACGTTGCCCGTACGGATGTCCTGAAAAATCAAAGAAGATGAATCAAAAATAGCTCGACATTTAAGATCCTTCGTAATCTGGCTGATTGACAAAAGATTCATAGAAAAATGCGGTGCATGTAAAACGTTCTTGAGCTGCATAGATGATGTCAATCTAATCTCCCCCTGACCCATGATGGGGGAATGAGTGCCATTGGCAATCACTACTGTCCGTCCTGGAGGAATCTGAGTATATCCTGAGAGTAGACTCTGGTCGCCACATAGATGATGTGTAGCGCCTGAGTCCATGATCCATGGCAAAGTATCCAGTCTACTACTATGTAGTGCAAATGTACTACCTGAAGCACTCGTAGATGCAGAAGCAGCAGCATCCGTATGACTCTCTGTCGTCAGTGCTGGGCCAGATGGTGGTATAATGCCCCTGAGTCGGGCAACCAGATCATCAAAGCGCTGATCCAGTGAAGCAGGAGAAGGAGGCTCTATCTGCTCAGCGGCACGTGCAGATGCAGGAAATCCATGCTTTGAGTAGCATGTGTCTTCAGTATGGCCAATTCTGTGACAATACGAGCATGTTGGCCTAGTGCGGCCACCCCTTCCACGGGGAATACGCCCACGGCCCTGATAATGAGAGCCACGGCCCCTGTTGGCTGCCATGGCTGATGGATTCTGACTAGTAGCTACGGAGGGTACAGTGATCCTACTCAACCTATGAAAAGCCTCCTCCATGGGAGGAATAGTTGAGTCCGCCAGAATTTGTGAGCGTGCAGCCTCATACTCTGGGTCGAGTGCTGCGAGAAACACGCCCACCATTGTTGCATTTCTGTATGATTTCTGCTGCTCAGGTGTGGCGGTAAGAGGCATGAAGCTGTGAAGCTTCTCAAACATTCCCCTCAAAGATGTATAGAGGGAATGTAACGGGCGTCCATTCTGCTTTATAGTGAATATATCATGCTGTAGTTGCAGGATCTTCGTCTCATTCTTTGCCTGAGAATAGGTCGCAGCGAGGATGTCCCACATGTCTTTGGTTGTGGGTTGGTGTAGGATATCATTGGCGATCTCAATAGCCAATGTGCCAGACAGCCACACCTTGGCATATGCATCGTCTGCCTCCCATGAGGCATGAACTCCAGTCTTTTCTGCAGGCTCGGGCTCTGTGAGAATATGCTTCTTGCCCGTGGATTTCATCATACTCATGAACTGCATTGCCCACAGTTCATAATTCGAACCATCCATCTTGACGATGGGCGCTGGACCACGAAATGCGCCCATAGATGGGGTATCAGCCTTGCTTTCTGACATATTGGATATGGAAGACTGGAGTGACCGAGAGACCACAAGTTTTGTCTACAGCGACATAGATGGGATCAGTTGCATGTGTAGACGTCAAGCAACCAATCCCATATGAATCAAGGTCTGTGCCCTAGAGTTTTGGCACTTAGGGTACGTACGCACGTGCGAGAAGCACACACGTTCCTGGAGGATCACGCACGCACTGGATTGCTCAACTGGAGCGCACGATCAGACTGTGCGCGTAACTGGATGCTGTGTGCGCACCAGTGCGTACACGATCTGGAGATTGTGCGTGCGATTAACGCACAGTCACACGGCGATGTGCGGAGGCGTGGGCTGATACACGCAGATTCTGGGCGATGCGCGAGAGGCTCGAGAGAGATGCTCGCACAGACGCCCAGGCACGAGAGGGATGATCGCCGGCGCCCAGGTGAGAAGCTAGGTTGCTTCTCCGATGCTAGACGGCGCCGATCGGAGGAGGAGGAGAGAGGCCGGCGGGTGGGGTTATTGTTAGGGTTCGGTTTCGAGAACTCCGGTCTAGGACCGTCGCTCTGATACCATGTTGGAAAACGCGAATGAGATACTTTATTCCACAGCCCTAGGCTCTCTTATATAGGAGAGTAGCCTATGGGTAAATTACACAAGAAGACTAACAAGAAAATAAAATAACAAAGAGATACACAATAGACTGTGCGTTAGCATATGTGTCAGCATATGCGTCAACACCAGCCTATCAAGTCTTGATGTCTCCGCCTGGGCCATCATCCTTCTTGACCGTCGTATCAACCTGTTTTCCCTGTTGAACACCACTAAGTATTTTCTCAAAGCCTCCAGCTTAGCCGCCAACCACAACGTAGCCTACCAGCACTCCGCCCAAAACGAAGCCACCAACTCACGAAGGCCATCTTCAAGCAGACACTCCCACTTAAACAGGAAGAAATATCTAGGCCAAAACTCCTTCCCTGATGACCACAACAGCGGAGTATGCCCTAGGCCGAAACGAGTATGTGCTGTATTCTGCATTATTTATTCATTGACTGAAAATGTTTGGATTGACCTATAATTTTGGTATATCAATTCGTAATACATATCATTGGTCTCTTCATTTCCTATTTTTACGAAATTTATTGGATATTTTAGTTAAAACCTGGGAATTGGGGGAAAGCCTACATGCCAAATGATGGCATCTAATGTTGGGCACGTTTGACATATTCTGTATTCATGCCAATGTTAGAATTACACGAAGATCCCTGTCAATATCATAATCTGTATGATTTTATTGAAATATGACAACAATGTTAACCTCATGTGTTCATCCTTTGGCTTTTTAAAAAATGATGTCAATTTATTTTGCTGCATATTTTGCATTTTCGTTGATGAGAGGCTCCTAACCAACCAAGTAGGCTTTTCTCTTTTGGCCAAATTTGGATTAGTTAGATATTTATGTATGTATGAAGTCTAGATTGGAGGAAATCTCCTCTTTACCATAAGAGGCAATTCCTTATGTAATATGAATGATTATGTTTGGTTAATATTCAAAATATGATGCAACCGTTGATCTCTTATTTAAGATTATAGCGCCTCTGTAAGAGACGACCTTTGCTTATTTTTAAATCGATCTGCCTCTTGAGGCATTGCCGTTAACGTTGTAAGGCAAGGCTATCTCTTCTAGAGCTCCTTAGTCAGCTCCTTCCACTTACAGTTTCTCTCATTGCATGAACTACTTTATTTCTTGCTATATATCCACTGCCTCGTTGCTTCTCCTCTGCCTCTAATATTGCTTGTTATGGAGAAAAGTTGAGAATGAATGGAATGAATTTTATTAAATGGTTTGGCGTTTCTTATATACCGTGAAGCCCTGGAGCATAAGTGGTGATATCTGCATAAGGGACTCTGAGGATTACAAATAGAAATAGGGCACAACTAGTAAAGAAATTCGAAATAAACAACTTCTACACCCCTCCGCATGTTGGAGCATATCTATCGATTACGCTCAACTTGGAAATCAACCGTAATATATGTTTCTTTGGCAGTGCTTTGATGAGAACATCTACGACCTGGAGGTTTGTGGAGATGTGTGGAGGAATGATCTTCCCTCCATGTACTGCATAATAAACGAAGTAGCAATCAACCTCATTGTGTTTAGTCCGCTCAAGGAAAACATGATTAGTAGCAATATATGTCGCGTACCCGTCATCGCAATACATAGGAACATGAGTGGTAGCAAGGAGTCCAAGCTCTTTTAAAAAGGAGATTAGCCATGTAATCTTGCATGTGGCTTGAGCCATTGCCATGTATTCGACCTTTGCACTTGATCGGGAAACAACAATTTACTTCTTGCTTCTCTAAGAAAATTGGAATAACCAATTGTAGATTGTTTGTCCTCAAGAAAATTGGTGTAATCAGCGTATGTCTAGGCAATGATATCAACGTGGTTGTTACCCCATAGAAGAGGCCTTTTCTTGGAGAGTCCTTCATCGACTTTAGAGGCTTCTCCATGTTCTAGCTATCTCTGCTCAAGACGGGAACTAATCTCATGTTGGGAAAAAATAAGAGACTTGTTTATTCCATACACCGTACGCTCTCTTATATAGGAGAGTAGCCTATGGGTAAATTACATCAAGAGTCCAAAAGAGAAGAAAATATGAAACGGTACAAAAGAGAATGACATATATGTTGGAGTATTTGTTATGTGCGCCTATTGAGTTGTAGTAGGGTAAATGGATCCTGGAGATGTGATCTGCGCTTTTTTTTCTTTTCTTTTCTTTTTTTTAAACAAGCATGACCCATTTGGGCCCAAAGAAACCTTAGCCCATTTGGGGTTTACAAAAAAACAATTTTTTTTTGAAATCTCTCTTCTTCCTTTTTTTTACTGACGCTCCCGCTTTTTCTCCTTCATTCATATTTTTTTGCTTACAGTATTCGGCCCATTTGGGCCTAACTTTCCACATCTCGCATTACATGGTAGGGCAAAAAAAAAAACTCAAATAAAGCGTCCCTTTTTCAGTACTTACTGCAGAAAAAGTTTTTTTTAAGTATCCCACGTGGGACCTTTTATTTAGGGTTCCAACGGCACCCTCTTGATGGCCACAACCCCGAAGGGGCTTTGCACATGCTGTCGCCGCAAGGGGAGATGCAGAGATGGCGCACCGCTTGAGCGCCTGGAACTAGGGTATATGTAGAGTTCTTTGGCATAACATTTATTACAGAAATGATTCGCTAGGGACGAGCACTTCTGGAATGACCCTCTAAGTAATGCCTTGGTAAAGATGTCTGCAATAAATAAATGTATATTATAAGCTTGGAAAAGGAATGAACAACCAATAACTTTTATTTGAATTAATTTACTATAACATTTATTACTGAAATGATTCGCTAGGGACTCACAAGTCTAAACCCATATATTACATGATTTGTTTATGGCTAGATGACAATTTTATTGATTTGTATGTCCTGAATATGCAGATGCTTGATGACTTTGTGGATGTGACAAAAGACGAGAAGCATATTATGCATCTATGGAATTCCTTTGTAAGAAAACAAAGGTAATAAATCTATCGTTTCTTTTTATGCGCTCTATAAATTTTAATATATGCTTCAGGACAAGGTGTCTTCTGATAGGTCATTTTCTGTTATTATGTCGTCCAGTAAAAAATGCTTTAGGAATAGATGTCTATAATTATATCGTCCATTAAAAAATTTTGTGCAGTTAAAAAATTTCACAGAAAGCTTTAGGACATTTTTAATGATATCAAGTAGTGCAAAAAATGAAAATAAACTGACTACATCCAAAATAAAGTGATCTTACTCATATAAGATCCTATGGATTTCTTTTTGTTCCATTTTGGTTCCAACGTCAGTTCCGTGCAACTTCAGGGAAAACCATCAAGCATCTGTCAATGGGATGTGTTGGTGGCAATTTTCCTTTCACAAATTATCTCGGGTTCCCTTTTTGTTCCATTTGGGAACTTTGTTCTCACTCTTCCATCATCCCCATCTCCTCTTTGTCCCTCCTGTTTTTTTTTGCCTCTTTTCTGTTTAATTTAAAGCAAGTTAACTGTTCTCCTTGCTTACGATTTCATAACTATGTGTTCAGTCTTCCTTCTACCCCATTAATCATCTCCTCCTTGCCCCTTCTGTCTTCTTCCCCACTTTTCCTTTTTAACCGAGGTCTTGTGTTTTGGCACTCCTTGCTTTTCACATGTCTCATGCTCGTTTCATATTTGGCATACCTCTCCCTGGTAGTTTATGTATGTAATAGCAAGGTTTTCTATTCCTCCTCGATTGTGTTTCATTATTTCTCGGTAAATCTCATTATGTGCTCTATTCTTTACGAGTTCACTCCCTAGCGCATGCTTGTATGATGAGTGGTGTTTTGGGAAGAACAGGCTTTGTTGGCAGTGGAAAGTGGAGATACTAGTTGGTTTGGGGATTTATAAAGAAGAGGGATGGTTTAGAGATTCAGACTAAAGGGAGGAATGCAAAGTTAAATATAAAAGTTCCATATTCAATGTTACTTGTATTTATAGAAAAGATATGAATGCAAATGAATATAACGGATTTTAGTTTTCAAGATTGATCCTATCCCATTCATAATTTCAGTCTCATCCATCTCGTTAGATTTATAAAACCAATCCAATCCAATTACAATTGATTTATTCGGATTGCGAATTTTATTATATCCACGTGCACACCTAATGCTGACTTGCTTAGCATGACCTCAAGTCAAACACATGCTTCAAAAAGCTAACAAGGGCATGCCTTTTCTCAAATAGTTTATTAGTTAAAGAATGATTGTTCGATGGGGGATGTCAATATGAAGTTTTATGGAAACATCAATATGATTGTTCGATGGGAGATGTAGTCTCCTACAATACATAAAACACTTTTGCATTATGCACTAGATTCTCAACATAATACCTCATCATGAAAGTCGAAGCATTCCTCTCATCCTAAATAGCTTACCTAGTTCTAGCTCTTATTACACCATTTCTTATAGACATGCTTCTCTCTGTCCGGGCCTTTTGGTTCTAAAGCCACCCAAAAGTTGTCCACACCCCTCGCATAGATCCATGGGATCTTCAATACAGTAGACACCACAATTGCTTTCATAAACATATAGAAAACATGTTTCACATCTTCCTCCCCTCTGCTACAAGCACGCCACATGTTGTTCATGTTTGCATTAGCGCCATGGTAAACTGCCCCCTCCAACTAACCTTGATGAATTACTTGCTTGACCTCTCCTTCGAGTCGTACCCATTATCTATGTGGAACGGGAAAAGAAAAGTTATATTCCATCTGACCCTAGAGTTTTCTTATATAGGAGAAAAGCTCTAAGTGTAAATTACATAAACATGACAATGGAAATAAACAATATAAGAAGAATGACTAAATAACATGAATATCGTAACACTCCCCGTCAAGCTGGAGCATATATATCTATCATGCTCAGCTTGGAACAACAATGATGAAAAGGACCTTTGGCCAGGGCCTTAGTAAAAATGTCTGCAATCTGATCTCCTAATGCTATATAAGATGTTGAAATAAGCCCTTTTGGATCAAATCTCGAGTATAATGACAGTTCACCTCAATGTGCTTTGTCCTTTCATGAAATGCTGGATTATTAGCTATAAACAAAGCTGCTTGATTATTGCATTTAAGATGCATAGGAAGAAGTAGTTCAATTGTTAAATTGGTCAAGAAAGATTTGACCCGCATCATCTCAGTACTACCTTGGTCCATTGCCCTATATTATGATTCTGCACTGGATTATTATCTATCTTACTCTTCCATGAGACTAGTGACCTGCCAACAAACACAATGAAGCCTGAAGTAGACTTCCTATCATTAGGACACCCATCATAATCTGCATCTACACACCATGTAACTGAGAGAGACGCATCTCTTCTAAACAAAAGGCCTACACCTGGAGATGACTTCAGATATCTTAGGATCATGAAAACTGCATCCATGTGCACTTGCTTGGGTTGCTCCATGAACTGACTTACTCTACTCGCATCAAAAGATATATCAGACCTGGTAATAGTAACATATAGTAATTTCCCTACCAGCTCTTTGTAGCGTCTCTTATCCACCTCCTCAGATCCATCATCATAAAGCTTCGCATTAGGATCCATCAGGGTAGTAGCTGGTCAACATCTTGTCATGCCTCTCATATATAAGTTCAGTGACGTACTTCCTTTGTGTCATAACCATACCCTGTTGATTTCGTGCAAATTCTGGTCCATGGAAGTAATGAAGTGTACCAAGGTCCTTGGTAACAACCTGTTGTCCAAGGAAATCCTTAGCTGCTTGAATGCCATGTTCATCGTTGCCAGTGATACAATGTCATCAACATGAACCAAGATGACTACAATACCCTGCTGATTTCGTGCAAATTCTGGTCCAAGGAAGTAATGAAGTGTACCAAGGTCCTTGGTAATAAACGGTTGTCCGAGGAAATCCTTAGCTGCTTGAATGCCATGTTCATCGTTGCCAGTGATACAATGTCATCAAAATAAACGAAGATGACTACAATACGTCTTTGGTGACTCTCTACAAAGAGAGTATGATCTGTAATAGATCTGACAAATCCCTTCTGTTCAATCAATTCTGAGAGCTTCTGAAACCAAGCCCTCAGACTCTGCTTACAGCTATATTTAGCATTATGAAGACACCACACCATACTGGACTCCCCTCAGCAGCAAACCCAGGTGGTTGCTGCATGTAAACCTCTTCCTACAAAATTGCAAATCACCATACAAGAAAGCATTCTTCACATCCAATTGGAAAAGGGCCAATCACGTACCACAGCAACATCAATAAGAATACGCAAAGTAGAGTGACGCGCTACAGGAGATAACATGTCCTGATAGTCCACCCCATATGTATGGCTGAATCCACGAGCAACCAACCTTGCCTTGCATCTGTCAATTGTACCATCAACCTGATGCTTCACAGTAAATAGCCACTTGCTTCCAACAACAGACGTACCTGGTAGAGCATGAATTACACTCCACGTACCTCATGACTGTAAACCCGTCATCTCCTCCTCCATAGCCAAACACCACTGACTGCTCTGCAATGCCTCATGATATGGCCATGGTATCTCTATAGCAGACAACCTCACAATGAAGTGTTGAAAATCCTTGGAAAGACGTTCCAAGGAGACATGAGAACTCAAAGGGTGTATAGTACATGCTACCATGCCGTTTCTGCCGTCGAAGTGCAATAGGTATATCCAGATCCTCAGTAGGAGTAGTAGAGACAGTATCTGCACCTTGTACCTCAGTCTGTACATGTGAATCACTCGTGCTATTAAAAGAACTCAAATGCTCAATACATACCTTGGGCATGTTGGATGATGGATGAGGCGCATGAGCACGGGACCTTCGCGCATGAGCACGGGGCCTTCGCTGGTAGACCTGCGGAAAGAAACCAAGAGGTGAGGGTGAAGGAGGTGGTGGTGGTGGAGTAGAACATGGTAGTGGTGGAGGTGGAGGCATATAGATCTCTTCTCCATCCTCTGATTGAGTAATCCTGTCACCTATGGGAGAAAAATACATAATGGACTCAAAGAATGTGACATCAGCACTGACATAGTATCTTCGTCGAACAGGGTCAAAACAACGATATCCCTTTTGGGTTTTCGGAATACCCAAAAAACACACATTTGACAGCTCTGGGAGAGAGCTTGTCAAGAACATGAGAGAGTTGAACAAACGCAACCGAACCAAAGACATGAGGCGTAAATGAGAAAAGATCCGTCTCGGGAAACGCAATCAAGAACGGGATTTTATCCCCTAACACCGAAGAAGGCATACGAATTACCAGATAACAAGCAGTTAGAATCGCATCTCCTCAATAGGAATGAGGAGCATGACTCTGAATCAATAGGGTTCTGGTAACATCTAAAATATATCGGTGTTTCCTTTCAGCCACCCCATTCTGTTGGAAGGTGTGGAAAGGGAGAAAGAAAAGTTGTATTACCCGTAATCTTAGAACTCTCTTATATAGAAGAAAATCTCTAGGGAAAATTACGTAGATATCCAAAGGAAATAGGAGATTGCAGGATAACATATAAAGAGATAGAAAATATCTCAACTTCAAGCTGGAGCATAAATATCTATTATGCTCAGCTTGGAACAACAACGGTGAAATGGTCCCTTTACAAGGGCTTTGGTGAACATGTCAGCAATCTGATCGCCTAATGCAACATGAGAAGTGAATATAAACCCCTTTTTGAATCAAATCACGGGTGTATTGGCCACCAACCTCAATGTGCTTTGTCCTTTCATGGAAGGCTGGATTGTTTGCTATAAATAGGGCAGCTTGGTTATCACACTTTAACTGCATAGGAAGAGGCACCTGCATATTTAGGTCAGTCAGGACAGACTTGACCCACATCATTTTTGTGCTCTATTGGGCCATTGCCCTATATTCTGATTTTGTGCTAGATCTGGCCACAACTGTCTGCTCCTTGCTCTTCCATGAAACTAAGGAGTTGCCCACAAACACAGGGAAGCCTGAAGTTGACTTCCTGTCATTGGGACACCCAGCATAGTCCACATCCGCACAACCTGATACTATCAGGGTTGTGTCTCTCCTGAATAGAAGTCTTGCACCTAGTTGATAGGATCTATATGAGATTGTCTTGGTTGCTCCATAAATTGGCTAACTCTACTAACTGCAAATGATAATGGTGACATACAATAGCTTCCCTACCAGCTCTCTGTACTGTCTCTTATCTACCTCTGCAGAGTCATCATCCTTTAGCCGAGCATTAGGATCCATTGGAGTAGTGCCTGGTCTACAACCTGTCATACCCGTCTCAGATAGGAGGTCAATGACGTACTTCCTTTGCGTCATACCATTCCATGTTGATTTCTTGCAAATTCTAGTCCAAGAAAATACCTCAGCTTACCAAGATCCTTGGTCACGAACTGTTATCCAAGAAAATCCTTGGCTACCTGAATTCCTTCGTTATCACTACCTGTGACAACAATATCATCAACATACATCAAAATAGCAACGATATCTCTCTGAGTTCTCTTAACAAAAAGAGAATGGTCTGCAGTAGATCTGCAAAGTCCTGTAGTTCAATCAACTCTGAGAGCTTCTCAAACCACTCCCTCGGACTCTGCTTAAGGCCATATATAGCCTTATGAGGTTTACACATCATACTAGACTCCTCTGCAGTAAACCCTGGTGGTTGTTGCATATAAACTTCTTCTTGCAGATTGCCATATAAGAAGTGATTCGTGACATCCAATTGGAAAAGAGGCCAATCCTTCACCACATCAACAACAATAAGGATATAGTGTAGAGTGACGAGCAACATGAGAAAAAGTGTCTTGATAATCCACCTCATAAGTTTGTGTAAATCCACGCGCAACCAACCGAGCTTTGTATATGTCCATTGTACCATCTGCACGGTGTTCAATAGTAAACACCCATAAACTGCCAACAACAAAAGCACCTGGGGGAGCAGAGACGACGCTCTACGTGCCTTGGGACTGTAAGGCGACCATCTCTTCTTCCATAGCAAGACGTCAAGGACTACTCTGTAATGCCTCCTAATAGGATCTTGGTATCTTAGTTGTGCCAAAGAGACATGAGAAAAAAGAGGATGCATTGTACATGCACGCCTCTTCCGTCGTAAAGCAATATGGGCATCCAGGTCCTCAGTATCCTCAACAGGAGCATCAACAACAACATCCTGCACACTCAAATCACCAGTGCCATCAGAGGAACTCAAATACTCAGGACATACCTTAGGCGTGCTAGATGATGATGGAGGCACATGAGCACGAGGCCGATGCTGGTACACCTGTGGAAAGAAATATGGTGTGGCAAGAGTTGGGGACGGTGGTGGTGGTGATGGAGTAAGAGAGATAGGAGGTAGTGGCATATAAACCTCTTCCCCGCATTGTAACAGAATGAACTTGTCACATGTAGGAGACAAATACATGATGGATTTAAAAAAGTGACATCTGCACTAACATAGTACCTTCGTCGAGCAGGGTCAAAACAACGATACCCCTTTTGGGTCTTATAGTACCTAACAAAAATACACTTGACTGCTCTAGGAGAGAGCTTATCAAGATTTAGAGACGATTGGTGAACAAAAGCAACACATCCAAAAACACGATGTGTGAGAGAGAAAAGATCCTTCTCGGGAAACGCAGTTGAGAATGGAATCTTCTCCCCTAGGATCGATGAAGGCATACGATTCACCGAATAACATGCAGTAAGAACAGTGTCTTCCCAATAGGAATGAGGAGCACAACTCTGATTAGAAGGGTCCTGGTGTTATCCAAGAGATGGTGATGTTTCCTCTCAGCCACTCCATTCTGTTGGGATGTATAAGTACACGACGTCTGATGCACAATACCATAAGATATAAGAAATAGAGAAAGTTGCGTAATACAGAATTCAAGTGCATTATCACAATGTATATACTTGACATTTGGAGAAAAAACATTTCTTATTTCATTAATTAAAGACTGAATGATAGGACTAGCACCGGACTTGTTCTTAAGCAGAAAGATTCATGATAATCTAGAAAACTCATCAACAGTAACAAGATAAAAACGATGTCCTTGTAGGTCAGGAACACGACTGGGACCCCAAATATCCTAATGAATCAACTCAAAGAGACCATGACTACTTTGACCCTGACGACTCTGGAATGTGGACCTATGATGCTTCCCAAGCTGGCAGGCCTCACACTGGAAAGTAGAGCGAGGAGGAGTCTGAGGAAGAACATGACACAACTTTTGCAGAGGAAGATAACCAAAGTGAATGTACCACATATATGGAGAGACAAACCTAGTGCGAAGAGAGGGGATAATAGCATATGGAGATTGCACCAGTCTGTATAGGCCTCCTTGCTCACGGCCAGTACCAATCACCTTGCTCGTTAGGATGTCCTGAAGTACAAGAGTAGAGGGGTCAAATATGGCACGACAATGCAAATCCTTGGTGATTTGACAAATATATAATAAGTTCATAGAGAATTCAGGAGCGTAAAAAAATTCTGAAGCCGCATTTCATGGGTTAACTGTACCTTCCCCTGAGTCCATGACCAGTAATGGGGGAATGTGTCCCACCGGCAATCACTACAGATCTACCTGACTGAGTCAGGCTATAGGTACTGAATTTCCCTCTAACCTCTGTCACCACAAAGGTGATGTGATGCTCCTGAATCCATGATCTGTTCTGATGCGTCTGCCCTGTAACAGCTAGTAAAAGCATATGTAATACCTGATGTAGATGTGGTGGCCGAGGCTGCTACCTCGGAAGATCCTGATTGTGTGCTGGTTGACCCGGGAGATGACATAATCTCCCTAAGTTGTATAACTAACTCATCAAACCGCTGGTCAGATGTGGTAGACAAACTGCTGCAATGCTGGATCTATTCTGCCACTCGTGCTAAAGCGGGAAAACCATGATTAGAATAGCATGTATCCTCAGAATGACCTGATCTATGGCAATAAGTGCAAGGCTGACGAGGAGGTCTACTGCCTCCCCCTCTTTCACGGCTACCACGGCCACGGAACCGTGTAGTGCTTTCACTGCCACGGGATGCTACCATGGCTGAAGAAGTCTGAGATGCGGTAGAAATGCCAGAGGATATGGAGAGCCTGCTCAGTCGGCGATATGCTTCCTCCATCGGAGGTATAGTGGCATCGGTAAGAATTTGAGCTCTAGCTGCATCATACTCAGGATCCGGTGTCGCTAGAAAGACTACTGTCGTCACGGAATCCTTGTATGCCTTGAGTTGCTCTGGTGTAGTAGTCAAGGGAATGTAACCATGTAATTTCTCAAACATGCCCCTTAACGAAGTGTAAAGGGTATAGAGAGGACGACCATTCTGCTTCAAAGTGAAGATATTGTGTTGAAGTTGCATAATCTTGGGCTCATTCTTCGTCGGAGAATATGTAGCAGCAAGGATTTCCCACATAGCCTTTGTCGTGGGCTGGCTCAAAATGTCATTAGCTATCTCCATGTCATACTCAGGATCCGGTGTCGCTAGAAAGACTCTTGTCATCACGGAATTCCTGTATGCCTTGAGTTGCTCTTGTGTAGTAGTCAAGGGAATGTAACCATATAATTTCTCAAATATGCCGCTTAACGAAGTGTAAAGGGTATGGAGAGGATGACCATTGTGCTTCGAAGTGATGATATCGTGTTGAAGTTGCAGAATCCTGGACTCATTCTTCGTCGGAGAATATGTAGCGGCGAGGATGTGCCACATAGCGTTTGTCGTAGGCTGGCTCAAAATGTCATTAGCTATCTCCAAGGACAACGTTCCAAAAAACCATACTCGTGCATACGCGTCATCTGCCTCGCATGAGGCGTTAACCCCAATTTTGTCGATCGGCTCCTCCTCTTGCCATTGCATTACATTAGACTCATGAACGGCATGGCCCACGATTCATAATTAGTTCCATCCATCTTCACAATGGGTGCTGGACCTTTGAAGACACACAGGGATGTAACATCTGCTTTGTTGTCTGACATGATGACAACAATCTCTCAAACTATGGTTGCAAACTTGGACAAAGAGCGTCTACACAGACATATGGGAAGATGATTGTGGGTGTAGACTCATACCATAACCACTTCCATTCTCTGAAGACTTTCGAAAGGAAAGGGTGTCTTTAAACGATCAAGAAACACCCTCGAGGATCAGACCGAAGTCCAACGAGGGGATTGAGTTGATGTTCACGAGCACGCGGGGACACCAACACGAGTGATCTCTGTCGCGTGCTGATGCGCACAGGGGCGCGCGTGTACAGGTGAGCACAGGTGTGTGCTATCGTGCAGGCACGCAAAGGCACGGGAGGCGGAGGTGCGCTAGGCGTGGTGTTGCGCACAGGAGCGCGTGTGCACGCAAGCACGCGAAGGCGCGGGAGGCGCAGGGAGACGGAGGCGCACTCAGGTGCAGGGGCGAGTATGCGGATGCGTACAGGCGTGCTGAGCGCGGACGAGGCGGCGCGCTGAGGCGAGGACGTACCGATGCGTAGGGATTTTGGTAGGGGCACAGATTTAGCGCACTGGCTTCGGTCTAGTACCGTCGCTTTGATACCATGTGGAAAGGGAGAAAGAAAAGTTGTATTACCCATAACCCTAGAGCTCTCTTATATAGGAGAAAAGCTCTAGGGAAAATTATATAGATATCTAAAGGAAATAGGAAATTACAGGATAACATATAAAGAGACGAGTACTGCAAAATACTATGGGACTTTAGAAATTGAGAGAGATGAGTACTGCAAAATTCTAGAGCATTATCAGACCTTTGACTCTGGCAGAAAAATGTTCTTTATTTCATTAATAAAAGATTGAATAACAGGACCAACATCAGACTTGTTCTTAAGAAGGAAACCCACGACAACCTAGAAAACTCATCAACAACAACAAGATAAAATATGTGTCCTTTAATATCTGGGACACGACTAGTATCCCAAATATCAAACTGGAACAATTCAAATAGATCATGCATACTTGGACCCTGAAGACTCTGGAAATGGGACCGATGATGCTTCCCATGCTGGCAGGCCACGCACTGAAAAGTAGAGCGAGGAAAAATCTGAGGAAGATCATGGACCAGCTTTTACGGAGGAAGATGACCAAATCGCAGATGCCACATGTATGGAGAAACAGACCCAGTGCTCAAAGAAATATAGGTGCCAGCGTACGGAGACTGCACAAGTCTGTAAAGGCCAGAAGTATCCCTATGCTCACGGTCAGTTCCAATCATTCTGCCTGTAAGTATGTCCTGAAACACAAGAGAAGATGGATCAAATATGGCACGACAATGTAAATCTCTGGTAATTTGACTAATCGATAATAAGTTCGTAGAAAATTCAGGAACATAGAGAACATTAGGAAGCCTCAATGTAGAAGTCAACTGCACCTCCCCCTGACCAGTGATGGGGGAATGTGTACCATATGCTATCACAATTGATCGTCCTTGCTGAACAGGACGAAAAACACTAAACTCATCTCTGTCACCACAGAGATGATGGGATGCACCAGAATCCATGATCCATTCTGATAAGTCTGCCTTGTAGCAACTAGTAAAAGCATAGTATATACATGTTGTAGACGCAGATGTTGAGGCAGCAACCTCTGAGGATCCTGAAGGAGAAGTAGTAGATCCGGATGTTTGTGCCTCTCTCAGACGTGCTACAAGCTCATCAAATCTATGATCATATTCAGGTGATGAACTCTCGATTTGTTCTGTCTATTTTTCAACCCTGGCTGATGCAGGAAACCCATGCTTGGAATAACTGATTTTCTCAGAATGGCATGTCCTGCGGCAGTATATGCATGACTGACGAGGTCGACCTCCTCCTCTGCTGTTGGGTTGGAACTCTCCCTGCCACGATATGGTGTATGATTGCTTCTCCCTCGTAAAGTCGCCATAGCTAGGGATGAAAACGGTCAGATACGGATGCGAATATAGGTATAATCATATCCTTATCCATTTTAAAATACGAATACGAATGCGGATACGATTATTGACGGATGTAAAAAATATATTACCATATCCTTAAAAATGAATATGAATGTAAAACGAATACGAATCAAATACGAATAATAACATAAATTTTCAATAGATTAACTAAAATATACATGTTTAGGATGGTTTACACGTAAAATAGATATACCATATATAATTTCATAACAATTATGTCAACGATAGAAAATGCAATCATAAAATGTTGTTACGTACTTATGTACGTAAATGAATATACAAATACGAATGTGAATATTAGCGAATGTTAAAGTGATATCCATATCCGCATCTATTTTAAAACGAATAAGATATGAATGGCAAAATATGTATAAAACGAATACGATAGCGAATTAGATACGAATATATTCACATTCGTGTTCATCCCTGGCCCATAGCTGAAGAAGTCTGGGACTGTAAAGGACTACCAAAGGATAAAGATAGTCTACTCAGTCTACGAACACCTCCTCCATTGGAAGTATGGTAACATCGGTGAGGATCTGGGCACAAGCTGCATCATACTCTGGATCCAGGACCGTTAGAAACACTCGAGTCATCACAGAATCTATGTATGCCTTGAGCTGCTCTGGTGTAGCAGTCAAGGGTATGTATCCGTGTAACTTCTCAAACATGCCCCTCAAAGAATTATAGAAGGTGTGAAGAGGACGACCATTTTGCTTCGATGTGAAGATATCATGCTGAAGTTATCGTATCTTCGACTCATTATTTGCCGGAGAGTATGTTGCGGCAAGAATACCCCACATAGCCTTTGCAGTAGGCTAGCTCAAAATATCATTAGCTATCTCTGTGGATACAATCCCAGATAGCCATACGCGAGCATACGCATCATCAGCCTCCCATGAGGTATTCGTCCCAGCCTTGTCACGTAGCTCCTCAGTCGTGAGGATGTGCTTCTTGCCATTACACTGCAACAAACTCATGAACTGCTTGGCCCATAGTTCATAGTTAGTTCCATCCATTTTGACAATGAGTGTCGGACCTTTGAAGGTACTCAGAGATGGAACTTCCACTTTGTTGCCACTTACCAGTCATGATGACAACTATCTTCAAGACTGGGCTAGAGGCAAGAGATATCGGTGTCAACATTGACATACAAGAGTCTTCTTTGTGGGTGTAGATTTATACCACAACCTCTTTCATTCCTCGAAGAGTCCTTTGGGTAGGTAGGATGTTTCTAGGTCTTCACATTACACCCTAGGTACCTAACAAAATCAGCAAGACGGCTACACAAGGGCAGTGATCGTGGCTGTAGATGTCGGTGTCAACATTGACATACAAGAGTCTTCTTTGTGGGTGTAGATTTATACCACAACCTCTTCCGTTCCTCGAAGAGTCCTTTGGGTAGCTAAAAAATCAGCAAGGGCGGTGATCGCGGATGTAGATGACAATTGCACGTGGACTGGAGTGCGTGAACCCGTTTGGGTCACGCAACTGCGACCGGCGGCGTAGAGGCACGCATGGACACGTACACGCGCGCTGGGCGAAGGCGGCACCCACAGGAGCTCGGTGGCAGACGCGCATGGGCTGGGCTCGACGGTGATGGCGGCGCCCATAAGGTCTAGGCGGCGGCGACGGTGGCAGCCCAAGAGAGTTAGGGTTTTGGTGGGGGCAGGATTCTAGGGCACATGCTCTGGTCTAGGACTGACGCTCTGATACCATGTGGAATGGGAAAAGAAAAGTTATATTCCATCTAACCCTAGAGCTCTCTTATGTAGGAGGAAAGATCTAAGGGTAAATTACATACACAAGACAATAGAAATAAACAATATAAGAAGAATGACTAAATAACATGAATATCGTAACAATCTAGTCATCACCACTCCCTCTAGTTTATTTTCATCTGAAAGTGGTATAATTGTAGAAATTGGTGAATGCGGAAACACAACCAGAGATAAAAAAATATAAACAGTGGAGAGAAGAACACTGGGATTTTACGTGGAATCTGACTCCATAAGGAGTGGGGATGAAACCACGTGCTAGGCCTCTCAACGGTAAGGTATTCTTTATTGCTTTCTCGGATGTTAAAATGGGCGTGGGGCTTCTTATATAGCCCCACCAATATGACCAAGTCCTACTCACAATAGATGTTAGACTGAACCTGCAGTAGACCCTGAAGGGATCCAATTACTCATCTAATGATACATGACACATACTCAAACACTTCCCCTCAAGTTGGAGCATGGAATGCTCGATTTGGACAAATAGAAAGAAATCGTTCACTCACATAATACAAGACACTACAATTCATATCAACTCAACGCGTACTCTATTGGATGCATGCTAAGGACGTTCTCTTGTCATGTTGTTGAGAAGGAACTTAAGGGATAGTGTGTGAACGACATATACTCAACATAAAAGGTGCACATGGGGTGTATTAGCCACTTGGAGATGCGAAATAGAGGCGCTCCTTAATGAGCATTGCATGCCATAATTTACGTTGGTGCGATTCATTGATCTTCATAAGTCGACTAAAACTAGGGTTCTAGGAACCCTATATTTTCTCAATTGTTAAATCATGATTGTTGGATGTGATTTCTGAAAATCCTCGAACTTTGACATTGATGATGATCTTTAGAACATTCATGAGAATTATGGATTCAGAAAACCCTAGAATTTACTTCAACTCGATTTATCTTGAACGCTTCTTCTTCTTTTCTCAACCATGGCCGACCCAAGTCTGGGTTGAGGAACATTAGGCAGCTGATAATCTGTGTAAAATAGTCGGAGACAAATTCTTTAATAGTGTTTTAGATCAACACTATTTAAGAATTTGCCTTGAAATAGTCAGGTTTTTTCAACATTGATTTAAGCAAAGTTTTAGATTCCATTTAGGTGTTCCCTACCAGCGATGTGCTGCATCACCTGAATGTAATGAAAAATTGGCAATTGCCACTATATCACTGCCTGGATGTAATTCAAAATTTTTAAGGGTTCTCGCATGAGAACGCATGCGAGTAGATAAGCTAGTTCTGTTACGTCGTCGTTCGGGTGCAATCCAAAATTTGCATGGGTTCTCGCATGATGGACACGCGCGAGTATAGAAGTTAGTCCAAAAGAGGTTGCAAAAGAAGTTGAGGATATATAGTTAGAATACTGGCACTTTAATTGATAAATAGATGGAGATAGTAGATACCATGGGGAAAAGGAAGATTCAGAGACTGTCTCCAAGAGACAAAAAGGGTTGGAGAGAAAGTAAGGAAGATCGAGAAGACATGCTTTAAATTATGTTATTCAGGTAAAGAGAGGTGTAGAAATGGTGTTGAAATGGTTGCCCATAAAGATTTGAAAGATAGTGTGGTTGAGGTGCAAAGATATGAGTATCGGATCATTTTATTAAAATTGATGCTAGAAGAATCTATGAATATATTCTCAGTTTATGCGTCACGAGTTGGTTTAGAGAAAAGGATTAAACACGCTTTTTGGAGGTTTTGGATAAGATTATGCAAGGAATAACACAAAGAGAGTTTATCTGCGTATGTGGAGATCTTAATTGGCATGTGAATAAGGATGCTTTAGGGCATGCCGGTGTTCTTGGAGGCCATGGTTTCAGGGACAGAAATGATGACGGAAAAGTCTAACTAGATTTTTTAACGGCATATGAACCTCTAATAATAAACGATTTCTTCAAGAAGAGGGATAAACATTTAATTACTTATAAGAATGTCCCGACTAAAACACGGATAGATTACTTTACGATGAGGAGAATAGATAGGTTATGTTGCAGAGACTACAATGTAATCCCAGGAGAGAGAGTTTGACATCTCAACATCGCTTGCTAGTCATTGCTGTGCAAATATAAAGGCTGGCAAAGATGATGATGGTTACCAAGATCATTAGAACTAAATTGTGGAATCTTGAATTGAAGCAATCAAGCTTCATGGAGAAGGTTTTAGAAGTCTTATCTTGGGATTGTAATGGAATCACAAATGAGATGTGGAAGGCGGTAGCATCTTGTATCTGAAGGTTAGCCAAAGAGCTCTTAGACGAAATTTGAGGGAGTTCTGGGCCAAAAGGAGTCTCGGTGGTGGAGTGAAGGGGTTCAAGAGAAACTTATAATTAAAAGATCTTGCTTTAAAGCTATGTATAAGGATAGAACTAAAGCAATTGTTACAAACTATAAAATAATGAAGAACGGAGCAAAGAAGGCTCTAAGTGAAGCTAATTCGAAAGCTTATAAAGTTTTATACAAAAAGTTTGACTCGAAGGAGGGCCAAAAGGATATATTAGGCTTGGCCAAAGCATGGGAAGGAAAGTCCAAAGATCTTTTTCAAGTGAGATGCATCAAGGATGAGGAAGGACATATGCTTGTTACTCAAAAAGATATAGAGACTAGATGGACGCAATATTTCCACAAACTTTTCATTGGGGAAGGTAATAAAGAGATTACAGAGATCTTGCTTGTAGTGAATGTTACTAGAATCGTACAAGCTATAGACAGATACAAAGGAAGTAGGGGAGGCCTTAAAGGTTATGAAACCTTGGAAAGGGGCAGTGTTTTAAAAGTCGTCCCACTGGCCCAATTAGTAGGTTCGACTTGTGTAGTCAATGGGATGGTCGATCGAGTACCGACTAATTTCGACTAGGTACACTAATCGACCAAATTTTGCTTGGAGATACACTACTCGACCAAATTTTGAGTACCGGCTATTTTGACATCAACATTGGTTTACATCAAGGTTTAGCTTTGAGTCCATTTCTTTTTACTTTGATTATGGATGAGTTGACAAGTCACATTCAAGATGAGTTACCTTGGTGTATGTTATTTGCTGATGATATTGTGTTGATTGACGAAACTACAGATGGAGTAAATGAGAAGCTTGAGGTATGGAGACATGAGTTGGAGAGTAAAGATTTCGTATAAGTAGGGTTAAGACGGAGTTTATGGAGTACTCCTTTGATGGAAGCAATGGTGAAGGAATCGAGGTGAAGATTGGTGATGATAACATTCAGAAGAGAGATTCTTTTAGATATCTAGGATCTATTTTGCAACATGATGGGGAAATTGATGGAGATGTTACTAATAGAATAAATGCAAGGTGGCTAAATTGGAGAGGAGCCTCTGTTGTTCTCTGTGATAAAAAAATTCTTTAAAAATTAAAGGAAAGTTTTACAAAGCAGCTGTGAGACCTTCTATGCTATATGGATCTGAATGTTGGCCTGTGAACCATAGACATGTGCAGAGAATGGCTGTAGCAGAAATGAAAATGCTAAGGTGGATGTGTGGACACACACGTAAAGATCGGATTCGGAATGGTGCCATCAGAAAGAAAGTTGGTGTAGCTCCGATCGAGGATAAGATGCGAGAAAACTGCTTAAAATGGTTTAGTCATTTGCAAAGAGATCAGCTGATGCACCAGTTAGGAGATGCGAGTGTTGGGATGTTGAGTCGGTAAAGAGAGGGAGAGGACGACCTAAGAAGTGTTGGAAAGAAACTATACGAAGGGATCTTAGTTTTATGGATATAAGCCCAGGATTGACCCAAGATAGATCTGAATGGAGCCGAAGAATCCATGTAGCCCACCCTACTTAATTGTGGGAAAAGGTTGTGTTGTTGTTGTTGTTTGCTTTTTTATAAGCAAACTGATTATAATATGCTTAATGTTTTATTTAAATTTCATTGCTTCTTTTTTTATTATTGTAGTATAATAATATACAAAATCTACGCAAGTATATGTATAAAAATGAGTTCTATATTTAAAATAGTCATAAATTCAAAGCCGATTAAAATCCAACTAAATCTGATTAGTCGCCTGATTGTCGATTAATCCTTAGTCAGTGACCCAGTTCACCCAGTACCGACTACCAACTTTTGCAACCTTAGAGAGGGATAGGACTTGATGAAATTCCTATAGAAGTTTGGAGAGCTCTAGGTGATCTTGGTTTGACTTGGTCTCAAATTTATAAGAATATTGTTACATCTCTTTATAAGAATAAAGTAGACATTCAAAGTTGTTCCAATTATAGATGTATCAAACATAGCTGCCACTACTTAATTGTTGGAAAAGGCTTTGTTGTTATTGATAGATGTATCAAATTGATGAGTCATATTATGAAAATTTGGGAACGTATGATCGAAAGAAGGTTAAGGTAAGTTTCCAAAGTAAACCAACTCGCATTCATGCCAGGTCACTCGGCTATTAAAGCTATCCACTTGTTGAGGATAACAATGCAGATTTATAGATCTAAAAAGAATATTCTCCCTATGATTTTTATTGATTCACATAAGGCCTATGATTCAGTCCCAAGAGAGATATTGTGGAGAGTTTTAGAGAAGAGACACGTACCTTTCCTCGAAAGGACATGTATGATGAGGCTTCATCTTGTGTAAGGATCTAGTTTGGGAAGACCAACTATTTTAACGTTTGCATCGGTCTGCATCAAGGTTTTCGTATAAGTACGGGCATCGATTGAATATAGGATTGCACATTTGACGGAAATGATGGTGAGGTACTCTGGGTGAAGATTCTAGACGATAACATTTAGAAGAAAGATTCTTTCATATATGTGTGATTTATTTTGCAACAAGATGAGGAAATTGGTGGGGATGTTACTCATAGAATAAATACAGGTTTGCTAAAGTAGGGAGGAGCCTCTACTATTCTTTGTGATAAGAACATCCCTTCGAAAGTTAAAGGAAAGTACTACAAAGTAGCCATATGACTTGCTATGCTCTATGGGCCATAATGTTGGCTTGTAAACCATTGGCATGTGCAGAGAATGTGAATGAAAATGCTAAGGTGAATGTGTTGTAATATACGAAATGATCGGATTCAAAATGATACAATCAAAAGGAAAGTTGATACACCGGTTAGAAGATGCGAGATTTGAGATGGTGAGCCGGTTAAGAGAGCGTGAGGAAGGTCCTAGAAGTGTTGGAATGAGATTATACGAATGGATCTTAGTTATTTGGATTTTAAGTCCGAGAATGACCCAAATAGATTTTAATGGAGGTAGAAAATTCATGTAGCCAACCCTACTTAATTGTGGGAAAAGGCTTTGTTGTTGTTGAACGATCTCGAACATAATCAGATCTTTGAACAGTAGTAGATGAACATGAATGATCAATTAAGGATGGATTTATCTTTACCTACTTGCTCTAGGTAATGATCCAACAAGAGAAGAGATGCCATAATCAACAGCAGAAACAACAAGTTTCCACAAATGTGCTTGCCTAATTAGATTAAAGAATTAATTTCTTGAATTCCACAAATGTAATCATGATGTTCGAAGTTGTTACAACTTACAACAACAACAACAAAGCCTTTTGGAAGATGTTAATTATTACAATATCCATCCACTTTTAAATTTCCATATGAATGGTTAAACATAACTCGTGTTATCATCAATCATATGAACAACTCAATAGTTAAAACAGAGCATGTATGACACATGTAATCAGTCATACAATTAGGCATGAATGAAGCATCTAAAGACATTATAGAGCCTAGTTATTCGTAGGTTTTGCGTTTTCCAGATTATCTAGCCAATCCAAGAGGATTAATCTTCTTCTACTATTAATGATCCAACAAGAGATGAGAAGCCACGTTACCTTAATCAACAGCAGAAGCAACCATTTGTATCGTATTAGGTTAACTTCAAATTGGCTTCAGTTCTTAATAGATACTTTTTAAATTTACATTTCTCGACTGAATGCACCATGTTTGATTTAAACATGTCTTTACTGTTTTAAATCGAAGTAAAAATGATCGATCCAGTTGATTAGGTTCCTGATGGGATGCCTGCCCAACTAATCGGGTTTTGATCTGATGCCGGGTTACCAATCTAATAAAAATCCCAAAGTAAGTTTGTCTCTGGACCTAGAAAATGGTATAGCATTAAGATAACAACCATAAAGAGGAGGCATTTATCCAAAGGATAGCAATCTTAAAGAATCTTGAACTCAAGTTTGCAAATTACATCAAAATAATTTGGTTATCGGGCACATATCTGGTTTTTTTTTCTCATGTAGCCTCCTGAGGTCCAGTCGCTGTGTAGTAGAATTGATGAATGAAGAATCAGTGAAATCACTTGAGGTCCAAATTCTTCGATTTGAGAGATTTTTCTGTAGTGATTAAGATTAGCCACAAAATTGGGTTTGTTTCATATCGTATTGTATTCTAGGTCTTGAGTCATGGATACATCTATTTGTAAATATGTAAATCTTTCCATTCTCATATCTGTTTTATATATGACTTTGACGTGGATGTTGAGATTTCATTGTTTATTATCTTAATTGCAGTGTTACACTTTATAGATACATATTGTTTGCAAATTGGGTCAGTGAAGACATTGATCATTTAGGTCTAGTAGAGGTTTACGTTATGATGTACCGTTACGTATTTCGTATTTACCTCATGTATGTCTATGTAATTTACCCAAGGGTTTTCTCTCTATATAAGAGACCCTAGGGCTCTATGGAATAACACAACTGAGTATTCTTGACTCTAACATGGTATCAGAGCCAAAATCCTAATCTAAGGTTTTCTCTCCACCCCCCCCCCCACCACCACCTTCGGTCGACGCCCACCTCCTTCTCTTCAAGCCGCCGCCGCCAAGGGAACCCCTCCCTTTCGCCGTCGCCCACAGCCGAGGCCCTCCCCCCCTCCCCGCCGCCTTCTTCTCCAGGCCCACAGCCCAGCCGAGGCTCTCCCACAGTCACCGTCGAAGGTCTCTCCCACCGCCGAGACCCTCTCCCACCGCCGAGGCCTCCCTCTCCCGCCGGGGCATAAAGTCTACATATGCACTTGAATCCTATCCAGTCTTTGTAGACAACCGTTGCTTTGTCTATCATCCCAAGGTCTTCTTCTCCAGCAGCATGTCAGACCAAAAGGTTGATATGCCCTCTATAGGTGCCTTTAAAGGTTCGGCACCAATAGTCAAAGTGGACGGGACGAACTACGAACTTTGGGCTATGCAGTTCCTGAGTCTTATGAAGTCATGTGGTAAGAAGCACATTCTTACCGAAGATGAGCCGGCAGAGAAGACGGGGATATATGCCTCGTGGGAGGCTGATGATGCGTATGCCAAGGTCTGGCTGTCGGGGACTCTCACGATGGAGATTGCCAATGACGTCCTCCATCTACCCACCGCCAAGGCGATGTGGGATATTCTGGCTACTACATATTCTCAGGTGCAGAACGAGACTAAGATGCTGCAGTTGCAGCATGATATTTTTACCATGAAACAAAATGGGAGCCCTCTTCATTCTCTGTACACATCCCTACGAGGGATGTTCGAGAAATAATATAGCACCATCCCGCTCACAGCCACACCGGAGCAGCAGAAGACGTTTCGCAATGCAACTATGGTAGGCGTCTTACTTGCTGCACTTGATCCGGAGTATGAGGCGGTCCGCTCTCATATCCTTGCCGACACCACTATTCCTCCAATGGAGGAAGTCTACAGGAGGCTCAGTCGTATCTCTGTTCCCTCCAGCGCAGCGACTCCACCTCTTTCGGTAATGGCGGCTTCCAGAGGACGAGGTAGTTCGTTTTCATTTCGTGGCCGAGGAGGTAGCGCACGTGGCCGAGGAGGTCGTATGCATTCGACGTGCTCATTTTGTCATCGCACTGGTCATTCCGAGGATACATGTTATTCCAAGCATGGATTTCCTCCTTCGGCATGTGTAGTTGATCATGTTCAGGCTCCGTCAACATCTACTCCAGATCACAGGTTCGAGGAGCTTGTGGCACGGCTTCGTGTCATTATGCCACAGTCATCGTCAGAGGTTGTTGATACATCTGACGTTGCGGCTTCTGCGTCAGCTAGTACCTCTGCTACTGCCAGTACCTCAGGTAGTACTTCTGCCTTTCATCATAACCACGATCTATCAGGTTGGATTATCGACTCTGGAGCCACCCATCATCTCTGTCGTGACAGAGATATGCTGCAGTCCTACAGGGATATTCAGTCTGGTCATTCCGTGCTCATAGCTGACGGCACTCATTCCCCTATTGTGGGTCAGGGGGAGACTTCCTTATTACCCTCCATACACTTACAGAATGTTTTACATGCACCTGAGTTCTCCATGAATTTATTATCAATTAGTCAGATTACAAAATATTTGCATTGTTGTGTTATATTTGACCCATCTTCTGTCATTTTTCAGGACATACTGACGGGCAGGGTGATTGGTTGTGGTTCTGAGCATAATGGCCTCTATCGTCTAGTACGGGACTCCTATGCTGGCGCCTCGCTTCACTCTCAGGGATCCGTTTCTCCGTATACATGGCATCTTCGCTTTGGTCACCTTCCGCTCCAGAAGATGTGTCACCTCCTGCCACAGATCTCTCTGAATTCTTCATTTCGTTGTGAATCTTGTCAGTTAGGGAAGCATCATCGTTCTAGCTTCCCTGGTCGTCAGGGTCGGAGCAGTCGCTCCCCGTTTGAGTTATTTCATATAGATATTTGGGTCCTAGTCGTGTTCCGGATCATCAGGGACACATGTTTTATCTCGTTGTGGTTGATGATTTCTCTCGTGTCTCTTGGACTTTTCTTCTTAAGAATAAATCTGAAGCAGGAAGTGTTATCAAAAATCTTATCAATGAAGTGCAGAATGTTTTTTCGTCTACTGTTAAATATGTGCGCACGGATAATGCATTGGAATTCTGCACTCGTTCTCTTGCTCAGTTTCTTTCCTCTAAGGCCATATTATTCACCAAACTACATGTGCTTACACATCTCAACAAAATGGTGTCGCGGAGAGGAAACATCGGCACTTTCTTAATATTGCTCGCACATTACTTATTCAAAGTTGTGCACCATTAGCCTTTTGGGGAGATGCTATACTTACGACATGCTATCTGATTAATCGTATGCCTTCTTCCGTTCTTGGGGAAAAAGCCCCAATCTCTGTTCTCTTTCTTGATAAGGACTTGTTTTCACTTATCCCTCGTGTCTTTGGAACGGTCGCCTTTGTTCACCGCTTGTCTCCAGGACTTGACAAGCTCTCTCCTAGAGTTGTTAAGTGCGTTTTTGTGGGTTACTCTCGAACACAAAAAGGATATCGTCGTTATGACCCTAGTAACGACAAGTACTATATTAGTGTTGACGTTACATTTTTTGAGCTAGTTATGTACTTCTCCCCTGCAGGTGACAGGTTGGTTTCCTCCACATCTCCGGATGATAATGTCTATGTTCCTCTACCTCCAAGTCTGGGTCCATCTGAGTCCAATACCCCAGCACCACCACCACCACCGCCTCCATATCATCCCATTCCACCATTCCCTAAGTTCTACACAAGGCGGTCAGGGTCTGCTCAAGCTACACGTCAACCATCCAGCACGCCTCAGGTATGCTCCGATGCTATCACTAGTGATGGGTTAGATAATGTACCGGTGCAGGAATCTTTGATATAGGGGGAGGATCCGCCAGTCATTACGGTGGATAATGATCTTGATCGTCCTATTGCTCATAGGAAGCAGAAGAGGCAATGTGCGTCCTATCCTCTTGCGTCTCAGGTGTCCTTTCATCGTCTTACTGGTGATTTCCAACGGTTTGCAGCAGCTGTATCGACGGTTGAGATCCCACGGACTTATCAAGAGGCCATGAAGATTGATAGCTAGCGTTTAGCTATGGAGGAGGAGATGTGTGCCTTACAGTCTCGAGGGACTTGGTCCCTAGTTCCTATTCCTCCGGGTGCTTCTGTGGTTAGTAGCAAGTGGGTGTTCACAGTTAAATATCATGCAGATTGCCGTCTAGATCAGTAAAAGGCCAGACTTGTTGCACGGAGCTTCGCCCAAACCTATGGGGTAGACTATTTAGATACATTTTCACCAGTGGCTCGACACTCGACGCTTCGCATTCTATTATCTGTTGTTGTGGTACGTGATTGGCCCATTTTCCAACTTGATGTCAAGAATGCATTCTTGTATGGTGATCTACAGGAGGAAGTCTACATGCAGCAGCCACCGGGTTTTACTGTTGAGGGGGAGACTCACATGGTGTGTAGACTTCATAAGGCAATCTATGGCCTTAGACAAAGTCCGAGGGCATGGTTTCAGAAGCTTTCTCAGCTGATTGAACGACAGGGGTTCAAAAGATCAAATGCGGACCACACGTTGTTTATCCAGAAGACTCCCAGAGGTACAGTTGTCGTCATGGTATATGTTGATGATATTCTGGTTACAGGAGATGATGCTCAGGGAATCGAGATGACTAAACCTCTTTTGGTAAGTCAGTTTATTACGAAGGATCTAGGTACAATACGATAATTTCGGGGATAGAGTTTGCGAGAAATGCACAAGGAATGGTGATGACCCAAAGAAAATATGTCACAGACTTGCTAGTTGAAACAGGAATGGTTGGATATAAACCGTCGAGCACTCCTATGGACCCAAGTATGAGACTATACGACGACACTGAAGAGGTGGACAAAAGAAGATACAGAGAGATGGTGGGTAAGCTTCTTTACATCACCATAACTCAACCAAATATTGCTTTTGCAGTAAACCGGGTGAGTCAATTCATGGTGCAGCCTAGGCAAGTCCATATGGAAGCCCTGTATATGATATTAGATACCTAAAGTCTTCCCCAGACACAGGTTTGTTATTTAGAAAGGACATAGATCTGTCCATTTCCGCTTGTGCAGACGCAGACTATGCAGGGTGCCCAAAGGATCGTAAGTCTACCTCAGGATTTGCTATCTTTATAGGAAGCTCTCTGGTTTCTTGGAAAAGTAAGAAACAAACTGTTGTGGCGAGATCTAGTGCTGAATCCGAATATAGAGCCATGGCACAAGCAAACACAGAGATGATGTGGGTTCGAGCAGTCTTGGAAGATTTGAATGTAAATGTCTCTCTACCCATGCAGCTTCAATGTGACAACCAGGCAGCATTGTTCATTGCAAATAATCCAGCTTTTCATGAAAGAACAAAGCACATCGAGGTAGATTGTCACTACACTAGAGACATGATCCAGAAGGGCTTGATTTCCACTTCACACGTCAAGTCAGACGACCAGACTGCTGATATATTTACCAAGCCATTGCTCAGAGGACCTTTCCAGAGATGTTCTTCCAAGCTGAGCATGATTGATATCTATGCTCCATCTTGAGGGGGAGTGTAGAGGTTTACGTTATGTTATGATGTACCGTTACGTATTTCTTATTTATCTCATATATGTCTATGTAATTTACCCAAGGGTTTTCTCTCTATATAAGAGACCCTATGGCTCTATGGAATAACACAACTGAGTATTCTTGACTCTAACAGATCTGTTATTGTGTTTTATTGGCTTCGCAATTTAGTTCTCTAATGAAGAGGAGTTTTGACCACCTTGGAAATCAATTTATGGATTTTGGTTAAGTACCTCCATTGCATAATACAACAACAACGAGCCTCAAAAAAAAATAATACAACAACAACAAAGTCTTTTCCCATATTAAGTAGGGTTGGCTACATGGATTTTTCGCCTCCATTCAGGTCTATTTGGGTCATTGGCAGACTTAAATCCAAAAACTAAAATCCCTCGGAGAGTCTCATTCCAACACTTCTTGGGCTTTCCTCGTCCTCTCTTAGTCGGCTCAGCATCCCAACACTCGCATCTCCAAACTGGTGCATCACCCAGCACCCTTTGCAAATAACCAAACTATCTTAAGCAGTTTTCTCGCATCTTATCCTCGATCGGAGCTACATCCACTTTTCCTCTGATTGCATCATTCCGAATCCGATGTTTAGATGTATGTCCACACATCCACCTTAATATTTTCATTTCCATAGCTTTTATTCTCTGCACATGTCTATGGTTCCCATGCCAGCCGTCAAATCCATAGAGCATATCAGGTCTCACGGCTACTTTGTGAAATTTTCCTTTGATTTTCATAGGAATTTTTTTATCACGTAGATTAGCAGAGGCTCCTCTCCACTTTAGACAACATGTCTTTATTCTATGAGTAACATCTCCATCAATTTCCCCATCATGTTGCAAAATTGATCCCAAGTATGTAAAAGAATCTTTCTTTTGGATGTTATCGTCACCAATCTTCACCTCAATTCCTTAACAATTAGTTCCATCGAAAGTACACTCCATATATTTAATCTTAGTTCTACTCATACGAAATCTTTTAGTATCTAATACGTGTCTCCAAACCTCAAGCTTCTCATTTGCTCCATCTCTAGTCTAATTAATCAACACAATATCATCAATAAATAACATATACCAAAGTATCTCATCCTGACCGTGACTAATCAACTCGTCCATAATCAATGTAAAAAGAAATTGACTAAAAACTGAACCTTGATGTAGACCAATATTGATGTCAAAATAGCCAATCTTACCAGACTAGATCCTTACACAAAATGAATCCCTACCATATCCTTTATGATGTTTATGTATAGGACATCTACTTGCATCTTCTCCAAAACTCGACACAGTATCTATCGTAGGATAGAATCATACGCTTTCTCTAAATCAATGAAAATCATATGGAGGATCTTCCTTTTAGCTCTATAAATCTCCATTGTTTCCCGCAGCAAGTGGATGTCTTCAATAGTTGAGAGGCTTGGCATGAATCCGAATTGATTTTCTTTTACTTAGGAAACTTGCATCAACCTTCTTTCCATCACAGATTCCCAATTTTTTATAGTACTTCTATAATTCGAACAATTTTGAATGTCTCATTTGTTCTTATAAAGAGATACCACGATGCTTCTCCTCCAATCTTTAGGCATTTTCTTGCTTTGTCAAATAACATTGAATAAATTTGTAAGCCTAGTCAAATCACGATCATCTAGAACTCTTCATACTTCTATAGGAATTTTATCAGGTCATACTCCTTTCCCAAGTTTCATAACCTTCAAAGCATCCTCTACTTTCTTTGTATTTGTCTATAGCTTACATAATTCAAGTAACTTTCACTACTAAGTAGATCTCCTAATGTGATCTCTTTATTTTCTTCCCCAATGAAAAGCTTATGGAATTACTGCTTCTATCTAGTCTTTATATCCTTCTAAGTAACAATAGCGCATCTTTCCTCTCAAACCCATTTTGTCTTTTGGAGGCATAGTATCTGAATATTCCTTCTTGTCATCGTATCTATTATCTCCATCAATTCAACAGTCAAAGTGCCAATTTACATATACGCAACTTCCTTAGCAACTTTATTTGGACTAACTTTTTACTCGCATGCGTCCATTATGTGAGAATCCTTGCAAATTTTGGACTGCATCCAAGTGGTGATGCAACAGAACTAGCTTATTTACTCGCATGCATTCCTCATGTGTGAATCCTTGCAAATTTGCATTACATCCGGTCAGCGATATAGCGGTTGTTGCCAACTTTTCATTGCATTTGGACGATGTAATGCATTGTTGATAGGGAATGCACCAAAGAAATCTAAATGTTTGTTTAAATCCATGTTGAAAAGATCTGAACTATTTCGAGACAAATTCTTAAATAGTGTATTAAAAGCACAGTATATGAGAATTTCTCTCTTCCGCCGACCGTCGGCTACATAACGTGCATCCCTCATTTGCCCGGGCGGGAGACCGGCCATGGCTGAGTTGTCCTTGGCATAATACTGTAAACAAAAAATCTTGTTCAAGTAAAATAGAAAATAATATTAATGTATGCTATCATTCATTATTTTAATTATTTGTTTGCAGGGTCCTTGCAGATGGTCATATTCCCTGGGCATGCGAGGCATTCTCTCGTCTCCATGGCAGGAACTTTGTTCACTCACCTGCGTTATTGTGGTAAAATAATTGTCCTTATTGATACAGATGCAGTTTTTCTATTATGTGATTTAATTTGTTGCAATTATAGGCAAAATGGTATTATCTTGTCTTGACATTTTTAATATCTTGTCTGCACTTTTTTGAAAAGCCGATGAAAGACTACTAGAGATTTCTAGATATTCAGAATATGTTGGAATAGTATAAAACTACTAAAATGATGCTGCTTTGCCATAAACTTGCAAGACTCCAAAAAGACCATAGCTTTCTCTACGTTCTATGGATATTCTCAGTAGGGTTTAGGGTTTTGGCCTTTGTATAGATAGATAGAGGCCAGATTATAGTTACACCATAGAAAGAGAAAAGATAAAATTACCCTACTAAAGGTGCAACTTATACCATACAAGGCTAGGTTAGAGTTACCCCGTAGAAAGAGAGGATACAAATTTAGCTCGAAAGGATACAACTCTACTACACATCACATCCCCTCAAATCGGAGTGTATATGTTAAACATGCTTAGCTTACAACATCTCTTAGCCATGTCGAGAGTTTAATCCTCTGAAGTCACACTAAAGGTGCACACAAACCCCCTTATATTGAAGTTTTGATGTAATGATACTCTACTTTCAAATGATCCATATGCTCATGAAATATGGAGTTGGTTATATACATGGTTAGCATGTTGTCACATCTAATCTCCATAACCCTAGTATGAAATACTTATATTGATTGTATCCACACTAACTTTGTTGTTGCACGAGTCATCGCTCTTTACTTGCTCTTTGCCAAGTACATATAAAAGCAATTATTAGACATTCTATCCAGTAAGCATCCCCTATAATCCTGCATCAAAATGGGCTATAATATCTAGAGTGATCCCCTTGGTGAGCACCAATCCCCTTCCATGGTAGGACATGATGTATCTCGAAATCATTGTGTAAGCATCAAAGAGAGCTTGAATAGGACAAATTATGAACTTGGTTAGCTTGCAAACTATGGTCGAGTAATGCTCTTACGTAGTAGCCTCCCTACCAACTACCAATTGCGACTCATGTCTCCAATCTGTGGGACATAACTAAACCTCATTTCAAACAAGCAATTTAATCTCGAGGATGTACCTTAGTGATCAAAGATCCTTGATCACAAACCAATCTTCCAGATGCGCCTTTATTTTCATAGTGTCATTTGAGCCATTATCAGTGAGGATGATATCATCCACATATACTAATATGGCCATAATGCCTTTATACGTCTACTACACAGACAAGGTTGTACAGGACCTTTAACGGATATATGTTGTAACACTCTCTTGAGCCTCAAAATCAGGAGGTTGTACATATATAACTTGTATGGTTGAGTAAATCCATTGGCAACTTCGTGCTTTGTATCAAACAATGAGCTTGTAAAAATGATCCTCTAGTCGACCATCGGTCGGTTGGACTGATTAGTCTGGCTAACTACTCAGGCGTTGTTTAATTGGAATATGTTGACTCCAAGGTTAGGATATGACATGGTAATCGACTACCCGATAAGGGTTTTTGTGGACTTATTGTTAGATAGTAAGCCTCCACCCATCTTGAAACCCTCGACCTCGATACCCTTTCCCCATACTCGATAAAAAAAAGCGACGATCTTCTTCAGCACGACGATGACACATATAGCTCATATCGTGTTGCCATCGTCACCTCTAGATCTGTGCATGACACCAACCACTCCTCGTTCCACCTTTCGTGTGGCGCCTCATCTCCTCATGACTCCTCTTTGCCGATCAACTATTGCAACTAGGGTTTGCATTTTTTACAGATCTTATTTATTTATTTGATATCATTTGTTTATTTGTCTAATTAGTGTATCGTATTTGTGTGTTTATTTCTATGATAACATGTGTTCATTGATATTGAGGATTAGATTTTTTTTTCTTGTTCATTAAAGAACCTCAACTTTGATGTTATGTGTTTCTTTGATATTTATATAATATGTATGGTTGTTGATTTCTCTTTCAACATAATCGTGAGAGCTTGAGAGAAAGAGAGATGTATTCAATAATATTTGATTGAATTAATATCTGTTACATTTGACTTGTTCTTTTATTACTTATGTTTCACTACAACTTCGTTGGAATAGAAAAGGTCTATATGTAAATATATAGGAATATATGCATAAATATTTTATTTATATAATTAAAATAATTTTTAAAAACAATCAAAATCGACTAAAGCCTAACTATATTCGATTAGTTGCTCGATTGTTGAATAATCCTGAGTCAATAACCTGGTCGATCGGTACCGACTGTCGAACGTTGCAACATATTCATTTGGGTTGTATTTCACTACACAGATCCTTTTAGAATGTGATAGAATGTGTAGTGGATTCCTTGTCGTAGCACACAGCTTCAGTGTCGCTGGCTTGTGATAGAATGTGCAGTGGATGGCGCTCCGACCTCATCCTACAACGGAACGACCCTTATCACGGTTCTTGTATGAGTCGCATTCTCCTCGCCCAATTAAGGCTGTGAGGGTCGTGATCTATTGAATTTCGGTAGTACTGCATGTTGCGGAAACAACCAAGTGACTCATGGTACTATGGGCCTCAGTTATGGGAAGGTTGGATGTAGTAATCTTGTGGTCACGAGCTACAGTTTAGCTGGAATCAAGTCCTAGAAAAATCAAAATAGCCATGTGTTAGTAGTGCTGCTTCTATGAGGGATGAGTGCATCCTAGAATACAAGCAGGAAAATATGAAGATAGCCATATGATGGCAATGTTTCTCGTTATATCCCTGAGTTGTCGCCTATGATGCGAACTTTTTGGAATGGAGATCACAATGGTTAGCCTGGGGAGATTGCTGAACTAAGAGGTTGGATCATTGGTGGGACATGTGTATTTGATGGTGAAGGTGTTAGATTGTGTGAGGGTGTGTTTGGCGACAACCTGGAGATGAGGGGATGGTCTAGGGGATTTCTTTGCATAGGGGTTTCAACATGAGGGGGATTGGTAGCATCAACGGAGACTTGCGACGACATGGAGAGATGAGGTAGGTGGGAGAAGGGTGCGGATAACCGCTTTGATACCAAGTTGAAATCGGAATGAATTTCTTAACAGAATGAGAACTTTAAGGCTCCTTATTTAGTGGAGTCTCGGGGTTAAGGGTTACAGTTGAGGCGACTCTTATTTGATGGTCGATTGAAATGCCCCTAGGGTTAGGGGTTATAATAAGCACTCAACATGGAGTAAGGCAATTTAGTATTAGGGGGTGGGGAGAACGGAGGATTGCTTGATCCAGCTACGTCTGTTTTGGTGTCAACCAACTGTTGCAACGAGCAAACGAGTAAAAACGGAGGGGAGTCCATGAGTTGTATGTTTATCGAGCTTTTAACGAATCGAACCTGAGCGAACCTATGATTTTTAGGTTCGGTTCGTTTATTTAATCGAGCCTAAACTTGTGTTCAGGTTCGGTTCGTTTATTTCCGAACCGAATCTGAATCGAACTTTTAGCGAACCGAACCTGAGCGCATATCGAACTTGAGAATTTTCTTACACCCCTACTTGCTAGGAGGATTTTTTTTGAGGCTCTTCTTGCTAGGAGGATTGTTGTGTTCCTATTTGCTTTGGGAGGTGATCCGAGAGGGAGTGTCCCATGTTCTTGAGTCAACAAGCAAAATTGTTTGCACTCTTTCTTAACGATTCAATTAAATAAAGACTTGGGGGATTCATATGAGGGATCGTGATGGTTGGGGAATGGGTTCACATTTAGGAAGACCCTCTCCCAAGCGACACATGGGCATAGATCGAACCTTCCTAGTGTTGAAGTATGCAATAGTGTGGTAATTGGATATCTCCAGGACCCATTATCACCCACTTATGTTTAGTCGATGAGCGATGGAACTCTAGTCTATCTGTGGGCCTATATAAGGAGCCCCACACCCCCTTGTACTCAACGAAAAACTTCAATATAAGATTTGGTCTTAGGAGTAGGGTGCCATATAAAATCTCAAGTGTTTTTTTATGTTTATTGCTCTTGATTTACGTATCGCTTTTGCTTATTTATTTTCAACATGGTATCAGAGCAAGTCGATTTTTTGTGATACTCATCTTTACTTTCAAATTCAATTTTTGTTATTATTCTAAATCAAAAATTTGTTTATGGGAGAAAGATGGCAAGGTATGTTTGTTCCAATAAATTTTTCATTCACGTTTGTTCATCATCGGGTTTGAGAGCAACTCTAGGGTTCCTGTTGAAACCATCAAGCTCCTTTGCTCCATATGGTGATCCACATCTCAATGTACACATCCAGTGTGCTCCTCTCCCTCGTGCATTCGATTTCTGTCAAGAAAATAGAAAGCGGAAGCGGAATTGGAAATAAAGAAGAATAACCATGGAAGAACAAAGATTTAACGTGGAACCCTACTCCGTGAGGAGCGGGATGAAACCACGGGAGAAGCCCTCAAACAGGACGTGTTTGTCTATTGTCTTTCTCAAGTGATACAGGAGGTCTGGGGCTTCTTATATAGCCTCTCCAGTGCCTCCAAGTCCCACCACTAGATGATGTGGGACTAAACACTGGATGGGGTAAATGGATCTTCTTCAGGATCCATTTACTCTGCTACAACTCATGACGTATACAACCAAGTACTCCAACACTCCCCCTCAAGCTGGAGCATGCAATGCCCAGCTTGGGCAAACTGAAAGAAACTCAACTCAACGTTACATGATACTACGGACAATATCAACCCGACGCGCACGTTGTTGCAGTCGAGGACGTTGCTTCTCATGCCTTGCAGGTGAGGAGGACGAACGGGCTGGAGTGTGTCTGTTGAATCTCCTCGTCGGAGAGCATGTGCTCTAAACTACGCTTGTCAGAGTCACTGCAACTGGAAATGAGTCTCCTCGTCGGAGTATTCTGGCCCGCCATAATATGTGGACAACTGCTCCATCTCCGAAAAGGGTCGAACTGAAAAGGCCGTGGCTGTACAATTCTCGTCGGAGTCCACGGTCGCTGGAGAATGAAATCTGAAAATAGTCTCCTCTTCGGAGAACTGGGTCTCTCCCATCTGGCTCAGAGAACGGTGCACTACTCTGGTGTACCTATGATACCACATGAAAACCCTTGCCAACATGGCATAGGGAATGATCCTCTACTCTGGAGTCCCTATGGCTCACATGAAAACTCTGGCCGAACAACATGAAAAGATGGGGACCTCTGAATTGATGGCATACTTGTGCTCATCTGAAAATGACCGCAATCATATGCGTGTCTGAAAATGAGTCTCTCTCTGGAGAACTCGAAAATGGGCCTCAACATGGAGTGCCTCGAACTTGGACTTCGCATCACACCTGTGGACTCGGAATCTGAACATCGAGTCTGAATCTTGCGCATGGAGAAACTTCATCTGAAAAACTTGTAGAGTCTGATCATCTGGCTGGTCTGGAGATTGATATGTGAATCTTGAATCTGGATCTAGACCTGTGACTCTACATATATACTCCTCCTTTCGCCCATACTTGTCGGAAAAACATGGACATCGACCAAGTTGGGAGAAGACAAACTAATACAGAAAATTGGGGAGAAAATAAAAAAATAAGCCGGCCACATATACTCTTCGGCTTTTCTTAAAGATTTTCCTTTTTTCTGGTTATTTCATTTTTTTCATTTTTTTAGCCGTGCAAATATTTCTTTTTAACATTTTTTTTGAACTTTAGCGTACGGCTTTTTACTGTATATATGCGCCTTTTTTTCGAAAATTCATTTTTTTAAGCTCTTGGCCCTTTTCTGGGCCCATATAATATTTTTTTTAAACGGCCGAGCCTCTCTCCTCACTCTTTTTATCTCTTTTAAATGAAATCCAATTGGGCTTTAAAAAAAACAAGAAGGCAAAAATTAGGGTTCCCACGACTAGAAACCCTTCTCTTCAAAAGTGAAATACCCCCGATGGGGTTTCTTCTTGACATGTGCCGCCACGAGTGGCGCCTGTTTGACTGGAGTGTTCTGCACTTGCCTGTGTGACGTCGCCATCGGCATGGAGATGTTGCCTAGCGCAAGGGCCGCGAGGGTGGATCTGCGCCGCCGCGGAACCTGAAGCTCTGAAAGGAGGTGTGCGGCCCATGCGCGCGTTGAGGAGATATGGAGGGAGTCGCGCAAGGTTGCGCCTCGCCTGGGGTTCAACCACTATCGCGCAAGTTCTGGAGGGTTGGCAGCGCGTACGGAGAGAGTTGGTGCGTGAGATATGATGCGGCTAGGAAGAGGATGGCTAGGGCCATCGTCGACGCCTGGAAGTTCGCGGCTCCAGGAGTGCCGCTTGAGGCTTGAAGCCTCCTCCTGGACCCGCTCGGAGGAGATGCTGGGGGGGTACACCTTCGCGTGATGCGATTGGAGATCGCTGGAGATGGGGCTGGAGGTGCGTATATCGGTTGCAGAAGATGCATCGTCTTGAGAAGAAGTCACATCATGATCGCCAGGATATGCCTGGAGATGTGTATTCGGTTTGGGAGCCTTGGAGCATCTGGAGAGCGGCAATTTGGGTCGAATCTGAATTGGAAGATTGGGTGCTGAAGGCGTGCGCATGTGCCTGGGAGAAGCAGACCAGGAAAATTCATCGCAGAGAAAGGGCCAGAACGTCGCTTGTGCTCGCTGCATAGAAGATGCACAATATCTGGGTGACTGGAAGAAGGAATTAGGGTTCCGAATCGAAACCCTAGAACATAGTCTTCAACTATAGATCTCGAAGGGCATGAATTGAATCTTCTTCATAAATCAAATCTCGACACAAATAAAGAACATGAACAGATCTTCAAAAAATCTTCAAACTCGAATCTCGAACAAATGAAAAACTATCTCCACGAGAATCGAACCCGCTCTGATACCATGTCAAGAAAATAGAAAGCGGAAGTGGAATTGGAAATAAAAAAGAATAACCATGGAAGAACAAAGATTTAACGTAGAACCCTACTCCGTGAGGAGCGGGATGAAACCACTGGAGAAGCCCTCAAATAGGGCGTGTTTGTCTATTGACTTTCTCAAGAGATACAGGAGGTTCGGGGCTCCTTATATAGCCTCTCCGGAGCCTCCAAGCCCCACCACTAGACGATGTGGGGCTTAACATTGGATGGGGTAAATGGATCTTCTCCAGGATCCATTTACCCTGCTACAACCCATGACGCATACAACCAAGTACTCCAACAATTTCCAATGCCACCTATTTATTTTTCATGCGCATTTGTTCATCACCGGATTTGAGAGCAACTCTAGGGTCCCTGTTGAAACCCTCTGGTTCCCTTGCTCCATGCGGTAATCCGCATCTCAATGTACACATCCAGTGTGCTCCTCTCCCTCGTGCATCCGATTTCCAGTGCCACCTAAGCGTAAATGTGCACCAACAAGGATGATCACCAAAGTCGAGATGGAGAAGTAGAAAAGCCACATGTGCGTGATCTCCCTTCAAATCAGTATTCCTCCTAGGCATGAACGACTCCAAACGCAAGATGGTACGAGCCCTTTTATGTATGCTTCACCAACCACGGTGCGCAACTCCAGGCTACTGGCAGAGCCTTCCTCACGTGCAAAGATCTTAGGTGGCACGCCTCCATACTGCACCTCCAGATCTGAGCAAGCAATGCCCTTCAGATCGGATCCATCTGACCATGCCATTTTACAAAATCCTTTTGATCACACAACCATTCGCCCTGCAAGTTCGATCCTCTTGATGACGCATCCCCAGCCCCTCTATCAGGTCGCACCTACAGGCGACAATGTTATGCTCCATTATGGTCGGTGAGGGTGCTAACCTCATGTCAACCACTCTGACTCCATGCGGTGCGAGGGCACGACCTTGCCCATCCACTTACTCCATCACTAAGTGTGTGTGTGTGGGGGGGGGGGGGGGTGGGGGGGTGTCTCCTCCGCAAGCAAAGGTCTAGTGGGGTGCAATATATGGCGGCGGCGATGCTGAAGCTCGAAATAAGAGATAGGTTCTCCCTTAAGGTGCCCTAGATGAAAAAGAGAGATGGGGTGGCATTCACTTTAACAAAAAAAGTATTATTGGGCATTGTACTACAGATTAAGAAGATAAGAGTTGTTTTTTTAAGAAAAGTGAGGGGGGAGGATCTCAGGCCCAATTAGGCTATTTGGAATGAAAAAGTAGAAAAATTTTAAAAGGGCGTTAAGGATCAGTTTGTGAATTTAGGCCCGAGTGGGCTGAAAAGGAGAAAATAAGAAGGGTTATGGACAAGGAGAAAATAAGAAGGGGTTATGAGATTTTATTTGTAAAAAGATGGAAGGTGATGAGATTTTATTTGGACCTAATTGGACTTCTATATTGTATAAAAAGAAGAAAGTATGACTTGCGAAAGGGAAAAAAAGATGGCTTCCAAAGAAAGAGATGGTTTGAAAAAAGCTACGTACAAAAAACGTTGTACGTGAAAAATAAAGAGGAAAAGAGAATAGCCTAAAAAAGACATGTACAAAAATGTCTACAAAAAAAGAAGCACAAAAGTGCTTGTTTTGTTTTCTCCCAACTTGGTCATCCACGTTCGTGTTATATCAAGTATAGGAGATGGGGGGAGTCAGAAATGAACATATTCTTCAGGACTTCTGGATGTCTATGACTGACAGACCAACACTCCAGACTGCTACTGCTATTATCCCTCTTCACCAAGCATCGATTTCTTCGTCGGGTGGTCTCTATCCCCGACTACTACTTCATGTTGGACATTCTTCTTCTATTGCGATTATTCTCCAGGCACGACCGAGATATGTTATGGTGACTTGATATCGCATCCTCTACAGGCATGGAAGAGAATACGTTCTGGTGATCTGAAAGTCGCAGACTCGTCATTGAGCGAGGTCTTCTGATAACAGCGGACATATGTTCTTTGATGTATTGTGTGAATATATGATGTATACCTTTTCTTTTTGCTGCAAGTTGCAGCTTTCTCAGCTCCTGCTTGAGGAAGAGTGTTGAAATATGTAAGAGTGGTAATTGGATCTCTCTAGGATCCAATTATCATCCATTTGTGGTTAGTCTCATATGGATGAGCTATGGGGTTCTGGTCTTTCTTTGGGGCTACATAAAGAGCCCCACACCCCATGTACTCAATGAAAATCTTCAGTAGAAGATCCGACCCTTTGTGACCTCTTGTGGTTTCATCCCGCTCCTTAGGGAATAGAGTTATATGTAAAATCCCAAGTATTCTTTATGTTTATTGCTCTTGATTTTCTTATCTATTTTTCTTACTTATTTTCAACTCCTGGTTGCTCCCTAATTACATCCTTCTTCTCCCTAATGATCCCTAATTTAGCTTTGCTCTCATGATTCTTGCGAAACATACTTCATTGATTCGGGTCCTTTATATGATAATAGTTTTGAAGGAGGTGGAGCGTGTTGCTAGAGACAAGTGGAGAATCATAGTGGGCAATGGTCACTTCCATATTTTACGTAAACATATGTAAAGTGGCCTCAAATATGCCATCGATGGTGGCAACTTCCACCCTTGTAGGAATTCTGAAAATTCCTTTAGTAATTTGACTAATAAGGCGTCCACAGTCCTTGCTCAGAGGTGGGACATCGAAACCCAAGCAACTTTTCAGTCGTTTTAACTAACATGTTTATTGTATATAGATAGAGGTAATGTTGTGGCAATATGAGCATAGTTACATGGTAGGCTCTGACTTTTACCTTATTTGCCTCGAAGGATGGGGACCATTTGTAAAATCAAATAGTTGCTCTATTGATGGCTTTGGGTGAAGAGTGGGCCAGTTGGTTGAGCCATTTCTCCGAGGTGTCCTGAGAAATTGATTGTTTCTTTAGATCCTCCAGCATGATCCAAAAGCCTCAAGGTCATTTTCAAGGCCTAGGCTTTCCTTTGCCCAATTGACAGAAGGAATATCTCTAGATAATTCCATAATCAAGCACCCATGAGTAGAAGGTTCTTGACTGACAATGACTTCTTGCAAATATCAACTAGCTAGGTCAGGGATATGAGAATGCCCCCAATGGATGGGTTTGAGGTTTGGAGAGACGAGTTGATGGAGAACACAGAGACTTGGAAGGCGATGAGCTGTAAAATGAGGTGTTAGAGAGCTTCTCCAATTGGTGGTTGGATTTTGAAAGGAGGTTTTTTCGTGATCTTGGGTTCCATTTGACTGGTGGAGGGGCATTGTCGTACATATATTTTCTTTAGTGATGCCATGGGTGAAGGACATGATATAGTAAGGTGACTTGACTTCTTGCACATGAAGCGCATGGGTTTCTTTATGCAGAATCGTTTGAAGTGCCCACTTCGAAGGAAATCAAAGCATCAGATTGTAGTTTGTGTCTCGAAGGGAGGAGCACTTTTGATTTGAGGCCTCAATAATCATGGTTTGCGAGAGACAAGGAGATAGAGGGGTATCTTGAAGAGTAACTATTAAAGTGAATCCAATTTGAATCTATGCATGTCTAGATAAGTGGGAAGCTTCATCGGGAAGCGTGATGGTTTCGATGTTATCATTCCAAAGCGGAAGAATTGCATTTATTTGTTCCAATCCGACAATATAGAGAGCCGTATGGTTGTCCCATTGTAAATGCATGGGAAGAGGCGCCAATAGCTAGGCCAGACAGAATTGATCCAACCCACATCGTTTGAGTAGTTCCCTTTTCCATGTCTTTGTACTTTGACTCCGCACTAGATTTGGCAACCATGGTCGGCTCGCTCTTTCATGACACCAAAGGGCTCCCTATGGACACTGCAAAACTAGAGGTACACTTCATGTACTTGAGACATCCTGCACAATATGCATCTGCACATGATGTAACAGCGATGGAGGTCCCTTTGCTATAGAACAATCCAGTACCAAAAACGATGTGCTCATAACATACATGGGGCATGATGGATAATGGGGAAGACTCAAGAGCATGTGGCACAATGGGAGGCGTGCAAATCTAAAAGTATGGCAAAAACTGAGCCTGATGGGGATGACCCAAGAGCATGTGGAGCAACGGGAGGCCTGCGAATGTAAAAATATGGCAAAAACTGAGCCAATGTACTAGGTTGTAGAAGTGGAGGAACTACATGAGCTGGCGGAGGTGGTAGTGGAGTTGGTGGAGCTGGAGGTGGTAGCAACATAGGAGGAGGCACGCATACTTCCTTTCCATAGTGTTAGATGGAGTCAAGCTATCATATGTAGGGGATAAATACATGATTCAAAAAAGGTGGCATCGGCACTATACAGTTTAAATAGAGAGTTAACCTATATTATTATTTATTTCATTAGTGAATGGTTAAATGATAGAACCAACCTAGACTTGCTTTTCAAAAGAAAAACCCATGAGTCTAGAAAAATTGTCTACAATTATAAGATAAAACATGTGTCCCCAATGGCCAGGAACATGACTGGGATCCCAAATGTCAAAATGAACTAACTCAAATAAGTGATTGCTACTACGAGTCTGATGACCAGGAAAAGAAGATCGATGATTCTTGCAAAACTGGTAAGCTTCGTACTGGAAGGTGAATCGAGAGAATATTTATGAGAGGACATGCCACAGCTTCTGTAGAGAAATGTGATCGAAATGTAGATGCCACATGTAAGATGAAATTGTTCCAACAGGAGAATGGAAGAAGGTTGCCATATGAAGACATGACCAATCTGTAGAGATTACTTTGCTCACGGCCAAATCCAATCTCCCTACATGTGAGTATATTCTAGAACAAAATAGAAGAGGGGTTAAAAGTGACACGACAATGCTAGTCCTTTAACAACCAAAGTAGAGTTGGTTAGATGGATTTTTTTTGCCTCTATTTAGATCAGTTTTGGGTCATTCTTGGATTTAAATCTAAATAACTAAGATCCCTTTGGATAGTCTCATTCCAACACTTCTCGGGCTTTCCTCGCCCTCTCATAACCGCCTTAACATCCCAAATCTCGCATCTTCTAATAGTGGTCAAACCATCTTAAGCAGTTTTCTCTCATCTTATCCTCTATCGGAGCCACACCAACTTTCCTTATGGTCGCATCATTTCGATTCCAATCTTGTTGTGTATCACCACACATCCATTGTATCATTTCATTTCTACTACTGTCATTTTCTGCACATGTTTACGATTTACAGGCCAACATTTTGATCCATAGAGCATAACAGGTCTCATGGTTTGATACCTTTATAATTCGAACAATTTTGAATGTCTCATTTATTTCTATAAATAACACCACAATGCTTCTCCTCTATTATTTAAGCATTTTCTTGCTTAGTCAAATGACATTGAATAAATTTGTGAGTCAAGTCAAACCCTATTCACATAAAACTCTCCAAACTTCTATAGGAACATTATCAAGTCCTTCCCTTTCCTAGCTTTCTTGACCTTTAAAGACTCATGTACTTCCTTCCTTTTATCTGTATATAACTTGCATGATTCAGATTCAGGTAACATTCATTACTGGCAAGATCTCCCAAAGTAATCTCTTTATTCCCTTGATGAAAAGCTTATGGAAATACTGCTTTCATTTAGTCTTTATATCATTTTGAGTAACAAGCACATGTCCTTCCTTGTCCTTGATTCATCTCATTTGAGAAAGATCTTTGGTCTAACTTTAGTCAATTTGAATATATCTTTTTGGCCCTCTTTCGAGTCAAGTTTTTTATACAAAACTTTATAATCTTTCGACTTACTTTCACTTACAGCTTTCTTTGCTTCGTTATTCGGTATTTTATAGTTTGTGACAGTTTCCTTTGGTCTATCCTTGACCTAACTTTAAGAAAGTTCTTTTAATTTTAAGCTTCTCTTGCGCCCCTTCACTCCACCACTACACCTCTTTTCGGCTCGAAACTCCTCTCTTCAACTTGCCTAGCATTTCATTGGATGCCCTTCGGATACAAGATGTTACCGTCTTTCACATCTCGTATGCATTTTCGTTAAAATCCTGAGATTAGTGTTCTAATACATTCTCCTTGAAGCTTGATTGCTTCAATTGAAGATTCTGCCATTTAGTTCTAATGATCTTGGAAACCATCCTCTTCTTTACCAACCCTTTTATTTGTATATCCATGACTAGTAAGCGATGTTGAGATGTCAAGCTCTCTATCAGGAATCAGGATTACTTTGCAGTCTTTGCAACACAAACAAGGTCCTCCCGGGAAACTCTGGGGGAGAGCTTATCACAAACAAGAGTCAAATGATGAACGAATGCCACAAAGCCAAACACACGAGGTGTAAGGAAGAAAAGATCCTTCCCGGCAAACACGGTTGAGAAATTAATATTCTCTCCTAACATAGAGGACGACATACGATTTACCAACAAGTAGTGAGGCCCGCAACACCCCATAAAGAGTGGTGAGCATGGCTTTAAATCAGGAGGGTCCTAGTCATATCAAGTGGATGACATTGTATGCATTTAGCAACACCGTTTTGATGGGAAGTATATGCACACGAAGTCTGATGCATAATTCCAACAAACCTAAAGAAATGAGAAAGCTGTAAATTACAGATTTCCAAGGCATTATCAGGGCGATCATATTTGATAGCCTAGAAATTAGTTCTCAGAGTGAACATAGTAGAAAAAATGTTTTTCATTTCATGAATAAAAGATTGAATAACAAAACTAGCTTCGACTTTATTTTTTAAAATAAAAATCCATGACGATCTAGAAGAATTAGCGAATGCTAAAAGATACAACATGTGTCCCTAATGGTAAGCAGTGTTGTATAAGACGGCCGACAAATAGATCCGACTAGTCGAGTCGAGGGGGTAGCCGACTCGACTAGGCCTAGTCGGCCATTAGTCGGTCAGCCGACTAATCGGACCGACTAGTCGGCCTAGTCGGCCGACTTTTACGTAGAGGTTTTTTATTTTTTTTATTTTTTACTTTTTTAAAAAATCAAATCTATCCTAATATGCTTAATCTTATATTTAAAGTCAATTACTCCTTTTATTTCATTATAATAGTATAGAAAATGTTCAAATCTATGCAAATTGTAAGAATATATGTATAAAAATGATTTATATTGTGAATATATAAGAATATATGTATTAAAATTTATTTATATACTAAAAATAAATAAAAAATTCAAAATCGACTAATGGCCGACTAGATCCGATTAGTTGCCCGACTGCCGATTAATCCTTAGTCAGTGACCCCACCGACCGACTACCGACTACCGCTTTTTGCAACATTGATGGTGAGGGACACATTTGTTAACCCAAATATCAAATTGAACTTAATCAGATAAGCTATTACTACATGGTTCTCATGACTAGGAAATGTAGACAAGTGATGCTTAAATGTGGAACACGAGGATATCTGTGGGAGGACACAAGAGAAGAGAGAACAAAAATATCATGACAGTGCAAATTCTTAGTGATTTGATTGGTAGATAATAAACTCATCAAAAATCTAGTGCATGAAGTACATTTTGTAGATGCATAGATGGGATCAAATGGACCTTCCATGTCATGTAATACATGGCCTCAAATTTCAGCGAAATTCAGTCGAATTTATGTCGAATATCGATATCCGGTCGAAATCAAGATTCGACTGAAATGACCGAAACATGGGGGTCCTAGTACAATAAATGACCGAAATGACCGAAATTCCGATCGAAATTCTGTTTTGGTCGATACCGAAATGGTGACCGAAATCGACATTTAGGGCATTGATGTAATATGAGATTGAGTCCTATTTGTAACAACCATTGATCTGCCTTGAGGAACATATATGTACGATGTGAACTGAGCCTTGTCCACATCAATGGTGAGATGCAATAGAGTCCATGATCCAATCTGTCATGTATGCTTTGTGAAAACCGGTAAGTGCATATGCAATACCTAAGGAGACTCATGTCACAGTCGTTCATGTCAACCGTGGAAAAGTGTTGCGACGGTTATTGTGATTTGTAGGTCAAAATCGCCCTAACACCGTCAAAATCAGACCCAAAAACGGATCGGGATGGCAACACCTGAGCCCTAGTGTTGTTGGGCGGCGCTATTGGAACCCTAGATGGGTCTGATGGTGCCCGTTCGATGGAGAGGAGCATTCGGTGAAGGACCCTAGCATCGTTGAAGTGCCGATGGAGAGTTGAGCAGAACCTTGCGTCGGTGAGAGGGCTTCAGCGGCAAGGTTTGGCGTTGGAGAGAGGCCTCCGGCAGTTAGACTTGGCGGTGGAGAGGGCTAGCAGTGGAGTTTGGGCACGAGAGACCAGACAGTGGAGTAGGACCGTCACTCTGACACCATGTGGAAAGAGAATGATAAATTGATTAATTCGAGAGGCTGTGATTCTCTTACATAGAGAGGAGAAACCGTGTTGGATAAATTGCATAGTAGAGACAAAAGAACATAAAAATACGTGAAATAGAAAAGGATGAAATAGCTCTCAACAAATAAGATCTGCGTGGAAAACACGAAAGTATACAAAGCACACAAGGATTTATATGGAAATATCTCATGCTAGAGACAAACTTAGCATTTATGGAACTAAGGGTTGTGAACAAAATTTGTATGGTGAAACCCCAAGGTTTTAATTGATCTGTTGTCAAGATATACTTAACCCTAATACAACCTGCACTATTTGGAAGTTGTGCCTTTGAAGAGAGGTTAAGATGAATGAGAAAGTGTTGAAAAAGAGAATAATTTTTACCATATTTGGTTTTGGGATCTAATAAATATTGACTGGAGGCAAATATTGGTTATTTATTCCTCCGGTGTGTTTGTTCTAAAGACGTTTTAAGTTGAAGCGAAAAAACATATATTAATGAATGATGAATGGAGTTACAGTTTTTTCAACAAGAATTTCACGAAATTGTCTTCCTTTCAAAAGCGTTCTTGATTACTCTTTGTGGTTTTTAGATTGTTGCCCACCTTATTAAAACTATGTAGTGTTCATTGTTGGATTCAAATAGGTGTTGGAGATTATTTATGGTAAAACTTTGGAACCACAGCCTTCTCGATGCACGCACCATGAACAACTGCAGCATGATCATCCAAACATTCGAGGACGAGAGCACCGAACCAAAGTAAAGTTAACTTTTACCAAGTTTACAGTCCTTTCGCGCATTGCGATTGTACCTGTTATCCGTTTAACATTTTTTATGAAAAATAGAATGGTGTATTATTACAGTTCTCTCATCAAGAGAATGATTTACGTAGGAGCTGGTGTATTACATGTAAATAAATTATAGTGTTTAAAGTGATGCCCATATTTGTTTTGGGAACATGCTGCGGATAATGTTTACGGAATGTTGAACTACAGGTGTGGAAATCCCTTAGCCCTGCCCTTGAAGGGAAAAGCCCGAAATGTCCTGCACAGAGAAATGAACTCAATAAATAGTGTGTTGGTTTTAAGGTTCGCAAATATGTTGACACTGTCACCTTTAAACAACCAGATAAGACCAGTTCGTTGACTAAAAAAGGAATACTTACATTGAAAGATTTTCGCTCACTTGAATGGTAAAACAAAATTACAAGAATGATTGTGATTTTTGTTGTAATAGACTGCAGTTTTGCTATGTTTGATAGAATTAAAAATAAATTAAAGACACAACTATATGTGTGCTCAATCGTTTGTTTGTATATATTATCGAAGTCAAAGTATCTGTTAACGTATAAATTAACGGTTATAAGTTGCATCCATACCAATACCTTATTTGAGAATTAAGAGTTTTAAAAAATACTTTATCTTATATCCAAGACCAGAGAAAACATCTTTTTTCAGAGCAATGCAAATAGTAATAATTGTATTTATTAAAAGGATATTTACACCCATAACCCTGAGTAATTTTGCAGTAACAATCATAACCTTGTATAATCGTGAATTACACGAGAAACCCTCGATATTCATTCTGTCTCACACTTATAACCCTCCGTTAGTTTAACATGTTAACTCAACTATATAAGTGGGTTAATCTAACCAATATAGGATCTACGGCTAGGATTACTCAAAATAAAAATACAAAAAAGAAAAAAATGAAGCTTCGTTGCTGGGGGTGATGCGGTAAGGAAGCTTCGTTGCTGGGGGACGATGTGGGATGATGCGGGGGGCGGTGGGTGCATGCGGGGGTTGCAGGGGGCGGTGGGTGCAGGCGGAGGTTGTAGGGGGGCGGCGAGGGCCATGGTGGCTCGGCGGGCAGCAATGACGATGCTGTGGCGGGGCCTGGGGGGAAGGTCCAAGAAGCGGCTCTCGAAATGGTGGAGCCTCCGGCGCTTGACGACAGGGTGCTCGGAGGAGCTCACAGAGGATGAGTCCGACATGGGTACGTAGAGTTGGAGATGTACATAGAACAGTGGAGAAGGATCCCTTTTATATCCTTTCAGATTCCCGGTCCAGTTACTAATCCTAATAGGGAAATCTAGATATCTTCTGAATCCGATTGAAGAACATGGTAGGCGTCAGAATCTCACCTTGACGGCGGGGTAGGAGAGGAGCTGGAGGGGGCCGATGGCAAGGAAGAAGACGCGGAGCACGTCGAGGTAGCAACGGAGGAAGGGAGGGAGACCTTGGGCTGGAGCTTGTGTCGGGAGAGGAGGGGGGAGCGGCGGAGCTCGAGGAGGGCGAGGGGGAGGGGGGCAAAGGAGAAGACGAGGAGGAGGAAGGCGATGTTGTGGAAGTAGAGGAGGGGGTCGGGCATGGCGGAGTAGCGGAGCCAGAGGGCCTCGAGGGTCGTGAGGGGCCTCCCCACGACGGCCTCCGCCTCCACGACGGTGGAGTACGGCAGCATTGGGTGGCGGAAGGAGGACCACGAAGGTGTGTGTGCGTGCTGTTGGGGGTGTCGAAGTACAAGTGAGGGAGGAAGATGCTTGGATGGCAGCGAAGGAGGAGCTTACCAGCAGCATGCTTCGAGGAGGCGAGAGTGGGAGGAACTTGGGAACGGAGCTCCGGGGATGACGGGGGTTGCGAGCAGAGGTTGCAGGAGGAGATGCTTGGATGGCATCTTATCGTAAATAAGAAAGAACTTTAAAAGTACTTTTGTCCTTTTCCAACGGAAACTGTCAAACATAACGGCTACTCTAAACGGAACATAACACAAGGGTATGTCATGTAAGAGTTAAGCATTACTCAGGGTTTCTCGTGTAATTCGCGATTATGCAGGGTTATGATTGTTATTGCAGAATTACTCAGGGTTATGGGTGTAATTATCCCTTTATTAAATGTAAAATTTGGTCTATTCATCATCTACCTATCTGGTTTCCTAGCTGTCCAAGATGTACACCCAATTTGGTTGTGGGATACACTCCACTTCACCCTTTGCATTCTTTATTGGAGTTGGTTGTATGGATTCTACGATTTGCTTTGTTATAATATTTTTAACCATCTTTTAATCTATGTGAATTCATAATTTTCATGATTAATATTGAAACATTAAAAAATGTTCTTGAGATGATCCAATCATCTACCTACTCATCTCCACTAAATATGGCATATATAGGGCGAACGGAGTTGAAGTCGGGCGAAATAAACTCGAGCGGTTTGTTTGTTTATTTCCTTATTTAATGTTTTTCTATTATGTTTCATGATTTGAAAACAACAAAGAATGAGGATTCTTTGTTTTATGTTACTGATGGGTGATCATAATTTATAGGGTGATCTGCAGTCAAGATATGCTTAAACCTAATATAAAATTCAACTAGTAGGAAGCTGTGCCTTTGAAGAGAGGTTATGATGATTGAGAATGTGCTGAAAATTAGAGGAATTTTTACCATATTTGGCTTTGTGATCTAATAAATATTTGACTGGACAGGTTAGTTTTTCATGTGGAGTAAGCCGGTGTGTTTGGTCTAAAGACATGTTGAATGGATGTTAAAAAGCATATATTGATGAATGATGGATATAGTTAAATTTTTCAGGGTGGTTTCATGAAATATCTTCTCTTTCGAAAGTATTTTTTATTACCCTTTGCGCATTGCGATTGTACATGTTATCCTCCTTTTAACATTTTATATGAATAATAGAATAGTGTTTTATTACAGTTATATCTTCAAGAGAATGCTTTACAGAGGGGCTAATGTATTACATGTAAATAAATTATTGTGTTTAAGGTGATGTCCATAATTGTTTTGGGAACATTCTGCTAAGAATGTTTGCGAAGATGTTCTGACCAGTAGAAGACACATGATGGTCATGAAAAAAAAGCAATCAGTCTGACTTCTTTTCTATTGTGTCTATTAAAAGGTTGGATGTGGGAGGTGTAATGCCCTACCCCATGGGAGAATATTGGACCTCGCTTTCCAAGATCCAGATACTCAGCAATAGTTGTATTCATACATCATGATTAACATTCGAAATATAAAGGACAAGTAAAGATAAATGCTCCAATAACCTTCATATATTCATGTTTCCCAAAAATTCATAAATTTACAATAGTCCACGATATTTTTACATGACTACAGCTTAAATTGCATAAGCTACAAAAGTATATAGCAAATAGTACAACACTACAAGTGAAAGTTTACCCCCGAGGTAGGGTACAAACTATGGAAGCTCCAATAACTATTGTTGGGGTTTCCCAAAAATGTACGTATGAGCAAAAAGCTCGATACAACTAAAAAAAGTTAACAACACTAAACTAACATAAGTATACAGGATTAAAGGGAGAGATGTTCATATTCTATTTTTATTCTTATAATTGTTGTTCACTATCCCAACCATCTGTAAAACGGTTAGTATAGGTTGCACGCATATTATTATCCATAATGAGCTTGTCAATTTTACATTTACTTACATGAATCATTGGGTTGATCATATACTGATATGTACATATGTATATTATTCAAGACCTCTTTTTATCTTTTGGTTGTTGAGTTCAAACAATAACAACATCACTCTCAACAGTCACGTCATGTGCACGCGAGCAACCAACTCAAGAAACAAAACTCAGTTCCAACTTCAACTCATTTCCCCAACTTACCCGCGACTAGGGGAATACCCAAGAATGAGTACACCGTGGCCAAACGAGATTTCATTGGATACACCACTGATGAAGTATGAGTCTTTGACGAGTGTAGTACTAAAGATGTGTACTCACTGACTATAACGTAGCACTATGCTCAAGTGACAGAGTCGCAAAACACACCGATAGAATTGCAAAAGTAAAATTAACAATCTATCTATGACTCACCAGGACCACAAGAAATGTACCCCACTGTGGTGACCATCTTCCTAGAATCCGGGTACTTGGCAAACTGATTCCATGCACACACATTTCCACATTCGAAACACACCATATAATTCTAAGCAAGAGAAAATAGCACAAAAGAAGATTGAAACTAAAATTTTCTCTCTTTTCCATTCATAACATGTCCATCATTCATTTTATTACAATCCATGTCCATATAAATATTATATGTATGCGTCAAAAAGTGTGTCCATATATATATATATATATATATTGTACTTCTTATGCCTCTCAAAATGCTATAAGTAAGAACAGTAACCCAAGTCCACTACGCACGTGTAAGAGTCCACGGTGGTGTAGGGTACAAGTAAAGGCATCGACCACTAACATCATTTATACCATAGTTGAAATCACCACGACCATCCCAATCCTCCTTATGCACATGAGACTTGTATTTCACTCCCAACTTCATTCAACCATATTTCCCGGAACTCATCTCGTAATGCTCTCACTTGGAATACTAAACAATATGGCCTATGCTAGCTGGTACACAAGTGTTAACCCTAAGTAAACAAGCAAAACACTAGGCTACCAACCATGACTACTTGGCCTCCACTCGAAGTACCGGGCTAAAGGCATGCAAGTGCCGAGCCTAAACACCGCGTGGTGACTCCTCGGTGTGCCAACCAACATGTCTCCCAACCAACGCAACTGTTGGATTCGTGGTGCTTAAGTTTCCTCTCGAGACCCAAGAGTGCATGTCTAATCCCTTGCAACACCTAACTCCATCTACCTAACCATCGTGAAACTTTATATGCGCAATGATTATGTGGATGCTTTATAAATAAGTTTACCAGCCCGTTGGGAAGATTGAAAACTCAACACAATCATACATATTTCTAAAGAAGTTACTCGGATTCTTCGTTACGGTGATATGTTTAATCACTATCATTGGTCTCACAATGAATGTACTAGAATACTTATGGAGGGTTATATTCTATTAGACCAAGAAAGGAAAGTTGTCACAAAATACCCCTAATTACATAATTCGAACAATATTCTAGGATCCACACTCATCCTCTAATAGAATGTTATATATCAGCATATATATATAACAGCCACAAATGTTAGGATTTGGATCAAGATCAATCTATATTATTGTAACATGTCATAACTTCCATCCATTCGTCTAAAAAAAAGTTTCAACTTAAGCCACCAAGTCTGTAGATATGCAGTTAAATTATGCAACTTTGGTAACCTATCTATGTTGCAGACGTAGATAGTAATGGGCTGCTAAAGCATAAAAAGTTTGCCTTAGCTTCGCTATGATTTCTCATAGAGATCAGGACATGGATTCAAGCATAATATATATACCTTTAACTTGTTATATCTAGAACCTGCTTAATATCACTATCATCAAGATCCCAGTAAGTAACAGTAACCAGAGAAAGCATCCATCCATCTCTTCTTGAAATTTTCTTTGAACTAATATCATATTTTTAACATTCGAGATAGATAACCCATTCATAATAAACGGATGTTAAAAATACGATAGTACTTCCAGTGACAAAAGATAGAAACTTTTTAATGCAGCACATAACATTCGTTAACATTTGAACGTATGGAACCAAATCATATAAATTGATATGATTCAGTCACACCTCACCTAATTACTCTGTTTGTAGTATGATTCATACCCATGAAACACAAGCATCTACCAAACGATAGAAAAATAAACTACATGAGTTCAACCAACTAGAACTAAATTCGAATATTTATTTCTGAATCGAGCATCATGTCCTTTTCTTTTGTTGCGCTATCATTTTCTACAAACGTATGCCTTTGTGACCATTGCATATAAGGTCAATTCATTTAATCATTAATAACATAAACAGACTACACATTCAATAAGATTGAATTAAATATATAACTTAAAATGCAACGAAGAAGAACCACTCTGTGTGATTTGCTCATTGAAGAAGTAAAAGAAAAAATCAACAAGACTGTAGCATATGTGTTCAGATATCCAAGCGAGAAATTATTCAAAGAAATCATTTTCAGATTCTTTCTTTAACGAATTCAATTAATCAGGGCATTCTCATACAATAACTCAGATTGCATTCACGGATAAACGGCAATTAAGGTTTCATAATACCATCTCCGAACCCATATTCATGAGGAAATGGATCAAAAGAAAAATCAGGTAACCATATAATCTTGGGATTAGAATAGGCAGAATTATATGAAAATATATATTCTTAGGCTCTACTCTCGCATAGGTCTAAATAGTAAGGAAGGGAAATAATCATCGTTACGGAGATACTATCTCTTACAAGCATCCTTAAGTGTGTGTTTTTTTGTCACAATATAGATCAATCATATTTTTAACCACAATACATATATTCCATCTTTCAGTTTAAGTATTTTAGACTTAATTTTTTTTTTAGGCTCAAAAAAGGGGGACACACGCGAAGGTGCTCACCCCAATGCATTAAAAAGATTTTAGACTTAATATGCAATGATTTAGCAAATTTCTCTTTGATCCTTTTTTTAATCATTAGGAACATGAACATGGATGACTTCTCGATGTTCACGAATGACTTCTCGGTGCATGGTGAAATGGTGGAAGATTTCCTGGAAGTGTACGTGGATGACTTCTCAGTGCATAGTGATTCCTTTGATACATGTTTAGCGCACTTGGATCGAGTCCTCATGCGATGTAGAGAAGTGAATTTGGTACTCTCCTAGGAAAAAAGTCATTTTATGGTGATAGAGGATATCATGTTGGGGCATGTCATCTCCAAAAGGGGAATGGAGGTTGACCCTGCCAAGGTGGAGGTGATCAAGAAACTCGATCTACCTACCGATGTGAAGTCAGTGAGGTCATTTCTAGGACATGTTGGATTCTACAAAAGATTCATTCAGGATTTTTCGAAGATTGCCCGTCCACCGATTGAGCTCTTAGGGAAAGACACAGAGTTCATTGTAGATCGCAGATGTCTAGAAGCCTTTGAGCCCTTGATGATGAAGATTTGTGCCTCGCCTATCCTACAAGCTCCTGACAGATCTCTCCCCTTTGAGATCATGACTGACGCTTCAGATTCCGCTATAGGAGTTATGTTAGGACCAAGGTTGCAAAAAACGGTATGCGGTATTTAGTCGGTAGGGTCACTGATTACTGTTTAAACGGTATGCGGGAGTTTAAACGGAAATTAAACGGGTATGCGGTTTTGTATTTTAAATTAATAAAAAATATTTACATATATATAATTAATAATAAACATAACTAAATTATAAAATATAATAACATATTCACAATATATATCAAATATTGTCATATTCAATGATTTTTCCTATCAATTGTCAGAAATAACATAAACAAGTAGAACCCATAGTCAAGGTTTGGAATCTCGATTTTGATTTATGAAGATAAACAACAATAGGAATGAAGCGAATAAGTTATATCGGATATCTAGAATCTAATATCTATAGAGTTGTTTCATCTCCATTACACAAATCCAAAGGGGATGAAGCTCCCCAAGTTGAAGACCCATTGTATGCACCCTCGTGTCACACCATACCCTACTAGAACAGGGGTCTTGATGCAACTGGTCAACGAGCCTGGGGGACTAGGAGGGGGGCCATGTTAGGGAGAAAACAAGCACATTCTCACATTCTTGACAGGTTGATGTAAAAAACGGGGTTTAAACGGCATTTAAATGGCTATTTAACGCTGATTAAGCGGTCTGGCCGCATATGTGCCCGCTTGGGCTTAGTCGGTGCGGTCCAGGACCGCATGCGTGTAAACGGCCTTTTAAACGGCCGTTTAGGCCGTTTTTTACATCCCTGGTTAGGACAACGGCGAGAGGGGATCCCATTTGCGATCCATTACGCGAGCAAAGTATTAGACCCTACATAGAAGAACTACACCGTGATTGAAAAGGAAATGCTCTATAGTATGGGCTCTCGAAAAGTTCATGTCGTATATTTTGAGCTCTAAGGTGACAATCTACACTGATCACATAGCTATTCGATACTTAATGGAAAGGACACGAAGGTACTTCTTCTTAAGTGAATTTTTCTCCTTGAGGAGTTTTCATTTGGAGATAAAGATAAACTTGGAGTGAAGAATGTTGTGGTTGATCACCTTTTTTAGATTAAGCATAAGGATTCTCCTGATTTTGAACATATTAGAGAGGCTTTCCCAGACAAGTCAATTTGTGTTATTGACTCACTCCCTGGTATGCCAACATGGTGAACTTTCTTGTCTCCAAGCAAGTTCCCCAAGGTTGGACTAGGAACATCATTAGTCGACTGAAGTTGGATTCGAGGAGATACCACTGGGACGATCCGTTCCTTTTCTTTGAAGGGTCAAATTGTATTTGGAGAAGGTGTATTCCTTAGGAGGAATACTAGAGTGTCCTCACGTATTGTCATTCTCTTGAGGCTAGAGGACATCATTTGGGGAAGAGAACCGCTCACAAGGTACTCCAATACGGATTATATTGCACGGCCATGTTTACAGATGTTATTCATTTTGTGCAGTCGTGCCCGATTTGTCAAAGGATGGGAAGGACAGTTACACAGAGAGATGAAATGCCCGTACAGCCCGTGATCATTTGTGATGTTTTTGATGCATGTGGCATAGATTTCATGGGTCCCTTATCCAATAGCCAAGGACATGAGTACGATTTGCTGGCGGTTGATTATCTGTCTAGGTGGTTGGAGGCTATCCCAACCCGAACCTGTAGAGATATATTTTGTATTACGTTATTTGTATTGTCTCCTATTTCTTTCTTCTTATGAATGTTTTATCTAATTTACCCATAGGCTACTCTCCTATATAAGAGAGCCTAGGGTTCATGGAATAAACAACTCAATGTTTTATTCCAACATGGTATCAGAGCGGCGGTCCTAGACTGGAGCTCCAAAACCCTATCCATGCCCTAACCCCTACTCTCTCTCTCTCGGCTCCAGCCCCGTACGCCGCCCAGCCTCGTACGCGTCGCCCAACCCCATGAGTGTCGCCCAGCCCGGTCCCTCGCATCGTCGCCCAGCCTCACACGTGTTGCCTAGCCCTCCATACACCGTTGTCTTTCATGCGCCACGCCCCTATACACCTGTGTACCTCCACATGGGCCCCTACGCGTCTCCATGCGGGCCTAGCCTAGTACATGCCCATATGCCTAGCGCATCTACGTGTGGGTCCCTGTGCGTGCGTCCCCCACCGCCGTCTAGACCTTTTCCATGATGAGATTAGTTGCATGAGTCTACACATGCAATCAAATCTCTTTATGTCAATGTAGACACAATCCTTTCTAGTCTCCAGCCCTAGCCTTTTCAAGCCGCTATGTTAGAGAATAAGGACGATATTCCCTCCACAGGCGCCTTCAGAGGTCATGCGTCTATAATCAAGATGGATGGGTCAAACTATGAATTGTGGGCTACGCAGTTCATGAGCATGATGGAGTCTACTGGTAAAAAACACATGCTTACCGAGGAAGAACCGGTTGAGAAGACTGGGGTTAACGCCTCATGGGAAGCGGATTATGCATGTGGCAAAGTATTACTTTCTGGTACGTTGGCAATAGAGATTGTCAATGATATACTCCATCAGCCCACAGCCAAGGTGATGTTTCTTATTGCTACTTATTCACAGGTAAAGAACAAGATGAAGATTCTGCAGCTTTAACATGATATCTTTACTATCAAACAGAATGGACGGCAACTCCACCCCCTATATACATCTCTACGTGGAATATTCAAGAAGCTATATATCTTTATGCCTCTCACATCTACTCTTAAGCAGCAGAAGACGTATAGGAATGCCACCATGGTTGGTGTATTCCTGGCAGCCCTTGGTCCAGAGTATGAGGCGGCATGATCCCAGATTTTCAGACTTTATTATCCCTCCTATGGAGGAAGCTTTCCGCAGACTCAGTCGTATTACTTTTCCATCTACTACTACCAATTAGACATCCTCAGCAATGGTGGCATCCCGAGGTCGTGGAGGTCCTTAGTTTCGTGGTCGTTGACCTCGGGGCAGGGGAGGTCGTGTTCGCTAGCCATGTACTTCTTGCCATCATCCATGACATATAGAGGATATATGCTACTCCAAGCATGGATGTCATGCTCTGCTCGAGTGGTTGAACATATTGAGCCTCCCGATGCTTCCTCTTTGGATCAATGTTTTAATGATCTTGTATCTCGTTCGAGGGGGTATTATACCTCCCTCCAGTCCTGGAGGGACCTATTTGCAATTAGCAAAAATAGGCAGGGCTCCCATTATAAATTCTCCAATGTGCACAGGGTTGTAACTGCAAATCATGAAACATGCGAGGGCCTCCATGTAAAATACCCAAGCACGCACATGAGGCACGTGTCTGAGGACCATAGTGCAAATATCCAATTGTCTAGGGTCGGCTCTGTAAATTACCCAACCCCCACGTGGAGGGACATGAGGGGTCCAGGCTTGGGGCGCGTCGCAGCTTCAGGCTGACGTGGCTTCAGGATGTGGCTTCAGCGGATGGCTCGGGTGACCCGAGCCTCTTGCTTCGGTACTGCAACGTGGAGCTCTCCAGGACGTTGGATGGTCGCCGTAAGGGTGCCATCCAACAGCACCTGTGCTTCGTCCTCACCGGAGGAGGAGCGGCGTACTTGAAGCTCCAGCGAGCATGCCAGAGCTCTGTCGGCCTCCTTCGCATCCAAGGAAGACCCTTGGAGGTCTATGATCGTCTGACGATGTCGGCGGGAGCGAAGAGAAGCCATGAGGGTAGCTGTGTAAGGGCGTCGACGTTGCCTCGCCAATGAAAAAGCTCGAGGCCGGCGCGGTGGTGAAGACTCCGGCCATTGACGATTCTCGTACCTGCATGCGTTAGAAGATAGCCGAAGCGAAGTGCGTGAAGTATGTGAGTGATTTGTGAGTGAATGAGGGCCATGGGGCGAGTGGTGGCCCTGGAGCTTCCTCTCCAGTGAAGTGGAGGAGGAGATGGGTCGGAACGGGGGAAACTATGGAGAAGGGAAGGATGAGCGTGAAGGGGTCGGCGAAGGTGAAGGTGGTTGGGAGGAGATCATAGGATGATCGGTGGATGATGACGGGCGGTATATGCATCAGGATAATTAGGAGAAAAATGATGGAAATATAGGAGGAAAAACCTGGCCGGAGCGAGGAAGAAGAATTGGGTAGAGGAGGCGATCTGGGCTGATCTCCGAGGAGCTCGAGGTCGTCGCACGATGAGGGTGATCGTGCCTCGGTGCTCATGCATCTGTCAGAGGGCGAAGCTTACATGGCAGAGGTCATGGATCTCACCTGGATCTGGGGTCGTCAACGCCTCGACATCGGGCCTCTTCGCTGTCAATGGAGGGTAAGAGGCTGGGCTGAAGCCCCTTGGAGTGGTGGATGGGATGGACTGGAAGCAGACAATATGTGGAGGTGGTTTCCGTTCCAGATGAGATGTCGAGGGGTTTTGCAACGATAGGGATTAAGGGAGCGGGCGGTTATGAGATGTACGAAGATGTCGGATCTGGGGATGATGTAGTGGTGATGTACGACGAGGAGAGGTGAACGGAGGCGAGGGCTAAAAATGGAAGGGGGTGGCTGACTCATGAGGTGAAATGGGAGGGGAGGACATTACGAAGGAGGAAGACGACTTGCGGGTCGTTGGATCATTAGATCCAATGGCCCGGATATAGGCACAAGTGAAGGGTTGCGATTAGATCCTTAGGATCTGATCAAACAGATGGAAGATGCGTGGAGAGGGTGGTCCAGATGAAAGTAGGATTTTATCCAACGGTGTGGGATGAAATGGAGACGTGGAGCATGGGGAACCGTAGGATACAAGTGGGATCGGGCGGTTGAGGTGAAGGGGAGATGTGGCACGAGATTAGCCGTAAGATGAGCAGGGAATCAAGCGGAGGAAATGTGGGTGGAAGCGAGCGGTGGTGATCTGATCTAGGATCAGATCAAGTGGCTAGGAGTGAGGTAGGAGTGGACGGTCGAGATGGAGGCATTTGCGGAAGATCCAGCGGCTCAAAAGGGTGTCGAGTGGCGGAAGGAGGAGCAGGCCACGTGGGCGGCCCTGAGGGCGCCACGTGACCCAATCAAAAAATCAGAAAATGTAAAAAATAAAGAAAAATATAAAAGAAATAGTTAGAGGCGAAATTAGGAAAAAGTCAAAACATAAAAGAATAGATCTCAATGAGATCTAAAAGTTTCATGTGGATAAAAAAAGTCAAACGAGGTCATTTATATAAAAAGTATTTTTAGGGGTATTTTTATGGGATTAAAAACATCGATTTTTGGGTTTGGAGTTATTTTTTGTATTTTTTAGTTAATTAATCAACCTAATTTTTAGGATTTTTGATAATAAAATAATTGCATAATAAATAAGTACAATTATAGGTTAATTTACGCAAATTATATACAATCTAATACAAGATAAAATGAATGAATTATACGTTTATTGGGTTCTTTAAGCCAGGGGATTAAAAATGGACTTTTAGCGTGATGAATACGAGATTCATTAAACACCTTTTTGTTACCATTACCAAACCCGATATATCTTTTGTTGTTAGTCGGATGAACCAATTCATGAAGCAATTACGCCAGGTACATATGGATGCTATATAGATGATACTCATGTATCTTAAATCTTCCCCAGGTGCAGGCCTATTGTTTAGAAAAGGCAAGGAAGTAACTATCTCAACATGCGTAGATGCAGATTATGCAGGATGTCCAAAATATTGGGAGTCCACCACTGGATTTGCTATATATGTCGGAGATTCTCTTGTCTCATGGAGTAGCAAGAAGCAAATTGTTGTAGTCAGATCTAGTGTTGAGTCTGAATATAGGGTTATGGCCAAGTTCAGTACAAAAATGATGTGGGTTAAAGTTGTTCTTACAGATCTTTATATAGAGGTCCCCCTTCCTATGGCACTGGAATGTAACAATCAAGCTACTATATTTATGGCAAATAATCCAGCATTTCATGAACGAACAAATCACATCGAGCTCGATTGCCGCTATATGTGAGATAATGATTCAGAAGGGTTTTAGTTCCACATCTCATGTCAGCCCAGGGGATCAGACTGCAGATATCTTCACCAAGGCCTTATTTAGAGGACCATTCCAGAAGTGCTCATCCAAGCTGAGCATGATTGATATCTACGCTCCATCTTAAGGGGGAGTGTTGAGATATATTTTGTATTACGTTATTTGTATTGTCTCATATTTCCTTCTTCTTATGAATGTTTTATGTAATTTACCCATAGGTTACTCTCCTATATAAGATAGCCTAAGATTCATGGAATAAACAACTCAATGTTTTTCCCAACAGAACTGCAGACAGCAAGATTGTCTGTAATTTTGTGAGAGACCATATTATTGTCAGGTTCGGGGTATAAAAAATTCTGATTTCTGATGAGGGTAGCCACTTTGTGAATCAAGTGAGATCTTTAACCAAGGACTACGAAGTTGGGAATAGAGTTACTAGTCCTTACTGATGTATCCAAAAATCGCCCTCTTAATTAAAATATGTACTGTCATGTTTGTTGCAGTCGGGCAAATAAGGATCGATCGAAAATTGACCGCATGAATCGATGAATTAATGATGTGCAGTTTTATGTATTTTTAACCTGGACAAGCCCTAGGGTCGACTCAAGGAGGCAAAGGAACGAATTGGAATCAACTTAGATGAATTAGCTCACGGTTTTCCAAGCGGGTTTTTTGTAATTTTTTTATACAATAAAAATGCAAATGCATAAATGCAATTGAACTAGGTTATTAAGAAAATAAAAACTTAGCCAAATTTAATTTTAATATGAAATTAATCTAAATTAACCAAGTTATATTTTTACTAAAAACATAATCCTATAACGAATGCAAAATGTATTTTTTGGAATTTTTAGGGTTAAGATGTAACAATTAAAAAATACAGACTTTTTAGGGATTTTTATGTAATTTTTCATGCAAACAGAATACAAAAATTATGAAAACATTACAACATTACTGGAAGTGAAACATGATAAAATGATACTACAGTAATTTCCTTTGAAAATTTTTGATAAATTATAATTTTTATGATTTTTTTACTAAAAACAGAGTGATTGTAAGTATTTAATTCTTAATAAAACCAAGAAATTAAATTACGTAGAACCAATTTATCTCAAATAGATATTTCAAAGAACAATCCAGGAGACTTGAAAGTTCAAAAAAAATGATATTCTTGGATTTAATTAATTACAAAAATCACTCTATAATGTATTTGATGCACAAGACAACTCCAATTTAGATGAAATTTGGAATGTAATTAAAGCACAACTAGAGGCATAAAATATGAACTTTTCACAATTTTTGGAGTAATATTTAACTGAATAAGAATTACAGACCACGGAATGGGTAAAATATTAAATGTTTCACAAAATAATTTTAGTTAATTACCCAATGCTCACAAAAATCTAATTAAATTACCACAATCTAAAAAATTAATTACTCAACAAGATGTTAGTTTTTATGAAATAAAATGATGCAAATGATATCCAAATTCGTGCTCAAAGTTAGGGTTGGTTTTGCTATACAGAAAGTGAAATAAACAAATTAAATTGTACACAGGGATCGTTTGCAAATAAAGAAATACGATGAACTAAGTATGCATATTATCCAAAATAAAATAAAAAATAAACCTTCGTGTGTTCCAAGTAAGGAATCCATCCTCTTCACGCTAGGGTTGGATCGTGAGGAGGGAGTTGGCGGCTAGGGCGGGCAGACTTGTTAGGCGGCGGCGTAGGGCCAACGCACACAAAAGGAAAGGTTGACGGCTGGCGACCGCAGTTCTGGCGATGGCGGTGGAAGCTACTAGATCTGCGGTTTGAAACGGTGCCTGGGCACGTGCGGCAAGTGGCGGGGAGCCGCTCTGGGCCACCGTGAGGAGGAACGAGGCTGATGGAACGGGAGACGCAACCGCTGCGTAGGAGGGCACCATGGCCTTGGCGAGGGGGGGCTGGCTGGGACGGCGCAGCCAGAGCTGCTCGAAGGCGGAGGTGTTGGTGTGGCGGCGCTAGAGCAGAGGCGCGCGAGGGGCGCTGGATGCGCGGCTCTCGTTGAGGTGTGCGGGAGGCTGCGGCCTGTGTGAAGGGGCGATGAAGGCAGGCTGGAACGGAAGGGAGGTGTACGGCCAAGGGTGAAGTACAACCGGTGACGGTCGAGCGTCGCGTTCCAGCTAGCTATTGTATGCGGAGGGCACGCAGCAAGGGAGCACTGGTGGCCGTGCAGCGGTGAGAAGGATCTTGGAGGCGGTGGCGTACAGCAGGGGGGAGAGGTCGATGCAGCTGGGGCGCAAGAGCCAGGAGACAAACCGTGGCGGTGGCTGGGGGCCGCTGCGGGGCACGGTGGTGCGGTGGCTGGCCAGGGGGAGGTGTGCGGCCGTGCATTGAGGACCAAGTGTGGAGATGGACCTGCTTTTTTATTTTGTTTGATGTAATTTTTTATTGAATATTTTTAAATATATGATAAAATGTAGGAACAAAACGAAGAGGGTGTTGGTTGATTGTATGATGATGATAATAATAGGAGGATGATGATGGTGGTGGTGGTGGTAAATGATGAAAGTGGTGATTGTGATATGATCAACAAGAAAAAAAATTGTTAGATAAAAAAGTGACAAGGAAAAGGAGAGGGATTACTTACCTGTGATTCGTCGAATTTCGGAGGAGATATGTTGTAACTCCGATCGTCGTCTCGAGAAGGATGGCGAAATCCGTTCGAAGCTAAGTGAGCCCGCTTGGAAGCTCGCAACACGACAACGGTATGTCGTGGATCTCGCCTTTGAGGTTGTCGTCGCTCAACTTATCTCCTACAGCTGTCACCTAAAGGTTAAAGGGGATCGATCTCTCTTCTCTCAAAACGACGGATGATGAAAAATGAATGAGGAGAAGAGAATAAAAAGGAGGAGGAGTGAGTTAGAAAAGAAGTGGAGAAAATGGAGGAATTGTGGAGAAAGTAGAGACTTGGAGTGGGGAACAAGTAAAGAAGAAGTAAAAAGAAAAAAATAATAAAATAAAATAAAATAAGTAAAGTAAAATAAGTAGGCTACTAAAAATAAAGAAGAGAAAATAAATAAATATAATTAACTAATTAAAATAAAATAATAATAATATAATAAATAAAATAAAAATCGAAAATAAAAAAAATGCGGTGACACGAGGCGGCTCCAGGAGTTGTTACGTGTCGCTCGCAGAAAATTCAAAAATTAAATGTAAATAAAAATAAAAAAAGAAGTAACAAAAGAGGTTAAATCAAAAAGTGGTCAACATGAAAGTTGCTAGTCTTGACGAGATCTACAAATTCCATGAAAGATCGAAAATTAAAGAAAGTCATCTGTACAAAAAGTATTTTTAGGTGGTATCTTATAGATATAAAACACTGTATTTTTATCTTTTGCAATTTTTAGTATTTTTAAATAAGAGAAAAAACAAAAAAAAAGTTAGATAAACTTTGAAAGGAATATTTCCAACTCAATCTATTTTTTTATTTTTAATAATTAAAAAGATAAAAATGAAGGGTATTTTAGTAAATATGTACAATATACAATTGGGGCCCAAAACTCAAGTTTCACACACGATCTCTGATTTTTATAGAATTAGTCTTGTTTTGAAGGTCTTTGAGTTTATATTACTTTAAAAGTGAGTGAACCTAAATCGGATATTGTATTAGAGAGATATGCACATTTTAAAGTTCATAATTTCAAACATGGAATTGGGTTTTATTGGACAATTTTACAAGTTAGTATTTTTTATATTTTTCCTTTATTAGTGTTAATAATATATACACTATAGAGTTAATTTTATTGGATTTGGAGTTAGTATAAAATTATACAAATATGTGAATTTAGCTAATATACCAGTGAATATTTACAAGTGAATTTGGCTTCTTATTTAATGCAAATACGAATGCTAAAATGCAGATATTATTTACACATGCACGAATGCTAATTATGTAATATAAGTGAAGATATGCAGCTAATTACTTGGTAACAAAACTCTATTTTCAAATTTTAAAGTGATGAATCAAAGATTCATCACTTACTGCCCACAGTTCTATGGCATGACAGAGGTTTCGAACAAAGAGGTGAACAGTATTTTACAAAAATCGGTTCGTCCCGATAGGAAGAACGGGTCTCTGCTTTTGGACCAAGTTCTGTGGGCATATAGGACAGCCTACAAGACATCTTTGGGCACTTTACATTTAGAATGATCTATGGCAAGCCATGTCATTTGCTCGCTGAGCTAATTCACAAATCTGAATAGGCAATTAAATAGATTAATTAGAGTTGTCACCTAGGAAAGCTCTGTCGTGATTGTAACTTGAACGAAATAGGACATATGAGAACAATTTGATTTACAAGGACAAAGTAAAGAGATGACATGATCAGCACATTAGATGCAAAGACCTTGTCCATGATTAGCACATTCCCAGTCTGATGGTGGTGGAAGAAGCATGGAGTTTTGAGGGTAGTTTGCGGAGTTTGAACCAAGAACCAAGGAATCGCCTTGAATTATTGGAGATGTTGAATTCGAGGACTCTATTTGGGTGTCGATGGAGTCCCGACTAAGATGTCCTGGAGTCGATATATTGAAGGAAAAATGAATATCGATGATATATGAAAGATACGGTGATGAACAAGGAATAAAAAGAGTATAAAATAGTAGAAGGCTCACGATGAGTAAGGCTCAAAGAGAAGTATGAAAAGGAGTGACAAAATTGCGCAAATGTGTGTA